>JAPDOI010000210.1:0-600000 GCA_029168955.1 Aplectana chamaeleonis
ATCCTGGGCAACGATGGGCACAATCCAACAATCCAATGAAGTGACCAACGAGATTCATGGCGATAAGCTGCAAGCTCACCCCTTCGATTCCACTGTGCTTGCAGCGTTGTGCTGCGGTACCAAGACGGAGAATCACAAAAAAGGGATCTTTGTCGCGATTAGGACCGCAAGAAGCTGAGTAGAAATGTCTTCTATAGACAAACCGTCTCAAGCAATATCAAGAAGGACTCAGCATTCACGAGATTCGAAGAGGTCTGGGGTGGTAGTAATCTTCATGGTGGCAGCGAGTTAACCGCCGCTAAGCATGTGGTTGCTACACGGTCAGTGGATAGCTGATCACCAGCAAGCATGAGAGAGGTTTATTCTTCAACATTTCTACCAGAAGTGGCTTGCTCTTGAGATGGGAAGTGGGAGAAAACGAAATCCTTGGCTTAGAAACGGCTGCTCCTGTTTTGAAATGAAAAACTTGCTTGGTCACTCAGCAGTTTTTCAATGCAGTTTCACTCCGCGGCGAACATATGAGACCACCGGTTGAGGATTTTCTGACAGACGGTGAGAAAAATGCCTGCAGTGGAGAGACGAAGAACGGTCTCGCTGAAAGTTCTATGGAGAACTTTTTGGGAGCGGTTAACACAACTCGTTTTTCGGCTTTGTTTTCTCAGAAACGCACACTTTTGAAATTTCTTTGGCTTGCACTGTGTAGAATAAAAGAATACCAAGACAAACATGAATAATGCGTTACCAATTTGTAGTTTGTAACTTAACAACAAGTAAAAAGATGTATTTTAGCCTTCTTTGGTGTTTATTAATCATTTCCTATACAGATAATATAGTACAAATGAGCAGCTGCGAAAAAATGTACAATTTGATGTTCTTTTTCCGTTTAATAGCCTCGGAATTGACGGAATTCCATTGTCTCCTCCGATCTTCTACTCTCCATAAGTTGCCCTGTGATTATAATGATTCAAGGGATCAAATCGTTTGCCGTGGTCTCAACGTCAACGAACTGGTACTAATTCAAAGTTTAAAAGAGACTGCGGAAGCATCAATCGCTTCTTACATGACTTAATGTGTAGTGGCTCTGTTGTTCCAAGTAAAAGATACTTTAAATTGAAATATAAAGCTGATCCTGGTCATGGAGGTGGTTAGTAGGCAGCCAAGCTGTGGCTGATTCGTGGTCAAGGAACGGTCAAGAGCGCGTGGTTGAACCGCGTTAAAAGACAAGATTACTACCACTCCTTGTATTCGCGATGCGTTTTTTTTATATCGAATAAGCCAAGCATAGATGGGCAGGTCACGTAATACACAAGTCAGAGCATAGGTGGAGTACCAAGGTTGCGCAGAGAGGTTTAGCGTGGTGGACGAATGTTGCTCTTTCAAGAAAATCCTGGAGCGATTGTAGTCCACATCGATAAATTTTCGACGTAAAAGTCGAATTTTGATATTGCAGCTAAGAAACGTTTCACTGAACGGGGTTAGATGCGTTCTTAGCGCTTCACTCGTAGACGCATCATAACGTGTAACCTATGAGTCTTCGTCGCCTCCTGAGATTCACCGATGTGATTTCAACCCAAGGAATCATCCCATAGTCAGCTGGTTTGGAATTATCTTCCCTAGTGTGGAAATCACATCGGTGAATCTCAGGAGGCGAAGAAGACTCATGGATTTCACGTTATGATGCGTCTACGAGTGAATAGCTAAACACGTATATAACTCCGTTCAGAGAAAGGTTTCGCAGCTGCAATGTAAAAATTCAAAATCTACGACGACAATTGAATCTAGAAACGCATACTTCATTTGGAATGGCCGCGGCATGTAATGATCCTTCCCTTGTTAGATCCACTGCAAGAGTGATTTATAGTACAGAATGAAAGACGAGAACCTCTATTCTAACCAGCTACTTATTTTATCCCGACGACACAGGTTTTACGGCACCTCAAACAAATATTAAACTTTGAGCCCGATTCTCGCTAATATATCGAATTTAAATTCAGAATTTTCATTATTTTTACAGAAGCTGCACTCTCGAACTCACTTTAATCAGGAATAGTCAAAATCAATATCACCGACCACTGTCCCCCCCCCCCCCGGTATGGAGAATTGAGGGAAACGCTTGGTTGGGTGAGTTGAAGTAATGATTAGCGTTTCACGCTTTTTTTCAGCTCAACACCTCTGCTCTTCGAGGACAAATAGCGATGACGTCATAATTGGCAATTTGCCATTTGACTCCTGTGTGAAGTGTGGTTGTACGCACGAGGTTGCGCAGGTGGGCGGCCGGGCACACAAGCTAGCCAACTGGATCTAGACTGGTCGGCCGGCCTGCTAGAATTTCTCCGCACATCCCATAATGCATGGAAGCGTTTAGTCATTAGGTCAGAGAACAATGAAAGTTTTTCACCAATGACGCTGCTGACCCGTCTCAATGATTAAACTAATGCCCAACTGGTGGGAGGATGTGAACGAGTGTGAATAACTCGCGCAGCGTCATCAGAAAGACCAACTTCCTCTGCACCACACACGGCTGGGGTTAATTGAATAGTTCATTCTGATGGCATTTCCGCGTTCACGTATGGAACATTAGGGATGACTTGGATTAGTTTCGGCTCACTTTTTTCGCATGACTTCACACATGACAGCAAGGTGCAAATTAATCATGCAGAGATTATAATTTTGAAGAATGAAAAACATCCCTCAGATGCGCCCTGAAGAAATAGGTGTTTTGCCAGACGATTTTCTACATGCTGTTATTACTTTATAAACTGAAAAAACGCCACTCAAGCATTAGTTTTTATAATTCAACATAGTATTACTCTGTTCGCTCTATGAAAAGTTGTCACATAGTCGGAAAGCCAAAGTTTGATAATATTAGTACTTAGATATTGAGCCAAGGATGCTGGCGTAATTTTATGTACGCAAGTGATATACTTATTTAAAAACAAGTCCTCTCACACCTTCTACACATTATGGCATAGTAAACATGATTAGGAATCTTAAACTAGACTTGGAGTCTTTCGTTGACATTTTTAGAACAAAAAAGACAGCCAATCGCCTTACGCTGACAGTATTGTGAGCCGATGATTCTATTTACGTCTTGCTCATCATCTCTGCAGCCGCGAAGGACAAAAAGGTCTATACTTTAGCGAATAAAAAGTGACGCTGCTAAGCATCACGCAGATTGATATTGCAGATAAATGCTTCGATTTTGCGGTTGACTGAGGATTACGCTAGCCAGAGGGCATTTTCCTGATTGTAATCACTAAGTGCGCCCTGCCTGCGTTGAAGAGGAATGCGAGGTGATGTATGTCTTAAGATGCTACTCCTATTAGCATTATCTCTTGCCTCCTATCACATCAGCTGGATCTTATCATGGAGGGGGAACAGGATGGATTCCTCTACGATGCGAATGCAGGAAATGCAGAAATGGGTGGGAGGATTTTTGACCGCGATTATCGAATCAGAACAAACCTGCAGTTTTAACAATGCCTGTTGATATGACGGTGCAATAGGCGAGTAGTGTGATGAGTTTTTTCTATGCAAAAATGCTGAGAAGATCTTGTGATGGTTCTCTTCAGCGTATCGGTGATAGCATTCATCTGACGTCGACAAATCATCAACACTATCTCGTCGTACCCGAAACGGTCTAAAAAGGTAGACGTGTACACATGTTGAGAATGAGCTAATTCCAGTATATGTAACTGTACAAAACACTAATAAGTGTAGAAAAATGTGGTCCGAGTTGACTGCTATCAACTCAGGTATACCTTCCCGGTAATATACTACTTCAGAACATTTAGAGATCACTGGGTAGTCGATGGAAACAAAGAACGACCGATTCGAAACATGGCCCATTGATCTGTTTTGGGCCAGTTGCGAAAGCGTCCTATGCATTCGCTTCGCCCTCGACGTGAGCATCGGTCTCTTCCTGTTTGTTCCCTATAGCTGATCTCCAATGTTATTCGCAATATATATATATATATATATATATATATATATATATATATATATATATATATATATATATATATATATATATATATATATATATATATATATATATATATATATATATATATATATATATATATATATATATATATATATATATATATATATATCTCCATCATACAATGAGTGATTGATTTTTTTTCATTCGTAGTGAGAACATCAAGCCACGCACGCCGGATTCGCGCCAATACAAAAGATGAAGGTGAGATGTTTATTACAGATGCTCGGCAGAAAAGGTAACTTTGTAATTTCTGTTAGTTGCAGTGCGCATGTTTGTCCTATTTCAGTCGTTGGCTTATTCACCTACCCACCGCGACACAGTTTAAGACGCGGTCAGCACTCAATCCTTATAATAATTTTCCTATGTGTTCACAATATCATGTATGCTATTGTAAATATTTATAGCGCCTGACGAAGGGTCTAAGACCCGAAACGTTGCGAGTAACAGGCTCATGACCTCCTCGATCGAGTTCAACAACTATTACTTTAATCAAGAATAATGAAGCTCAGGAACCGAGTGATACTTATTCACCTACGATTTAGCGCCATTTGTAAGCAAAGCTACGTGAACTTTTCGCATTCATGAAGCCCACCGCAACATTATTTGCGCATGTTAAGCTGATCGTAACCTCCTCAAAAACTTCTGAGTTCTTAAATGTCGCACCGTCTCATCCTATCAAATTTTTTATAAGAATCCTAGGCCGCATTTATCACACTGCTACTTTTCATTATTATTCTTTGGTATGGATTCGAAGTTTATCCGCAAACTCGAAATTTTGAAATTCGGAATCCGCCCGAATGCTAATGTCGGTGTCGTAGTAATCAATTTATCACACGTAGTTTTTATTGTTAGTATATTAGGGTTCACAGTGTGACTGCATCGACAGCGAGAACGGAAGTCTACATTTGCGAAATCTAGGAAAAGAGTTCGCTCGGGATATAGTGGTAGGGCAGAAGTCCTACCAGATAGTGTGCGTATATCTTTAATGGGAAAGCAATGAGTTCCTCCCGTATATTTTGCTTACTATGTATTCGAACAGCACAACTAGCCAAATCACTCAAAATCGGCTAGACGAATAGATATTGTAAATTTTCTTTTGCTACAGTGACTTTCCTAATATGATCATTCTTCTCCCGCGGAGTTTGCAATAACTCTCTCATTCCTGTTTTGTATAATATAACCCCTGCGCTGAGTCGAATCATTTTCAGATTTTATTTATGCATTGAACAATAATTTCTCCTTTGGCTCACTCATCATTTTGAAAGCCCTCTTTGCGGAGCTTAAATTTTTTTTGTGTACATAAATGTCTCAAAGGTACTGCAAGACTTACACTGTTGTGTGGACGAGATGTGAAAAGAATACCAAAATAGAATAAATATATTGTAACGACGAAATTTTGGCAGAATCTGAAACGAAGTTGAACTGAGCATGAGCGGAACCTGCCATGTGAGGTAAGGATCGTTAATAAGAGTGCGAAATGCAAAGAGAAACACGAGAATCAGTGGGAGAGGCGATTAGGAGGCGGGGGGGGGGGGTCGCCGTGTTGCGTAGACAGTGAAGTGATTAGTGATGCTCAGGTCCGTCGAACGAAGTGAATTCATAGATTTACGGATTTTGCATGAGCAACAAACGCTGGTGTTAGAGGTCTTCTGTTTTTGGCTTGAGCATGACGAAGCACTGCCGGCTGCTGCTACTGCTGATGTTGCTACCTACTAGTACTACTCTTGACGCATTACGGCACTACCAAATGCCGCCCTATTCCGTTTTGAGCACCGTCAAGAAAGAACTGAAGGCATCTTCAATTGAAAATACAACACTGGATGAACTTCTACAAATGTTGTTCTAGTACAAATGCATTGGGTACAACCCGAAGACGTCGAAAGACGACAGCATACAACCACAATCGTCACATGGCAATACGCACTAATACTATTCAGACAATGCATATACTCTCAGCGAAATGACCCAATGTGACATCTTAGACCTCTAGACAATAAATGTGATCCTATGCGCTTATTAGAGACAATTGTCACCTACTCAAGTCAAGACACATACATCAAACTGTAGCCAGTCATTTTTCAGTAGGCAGACACTCAGTGGCGAAGTTCCTCATTGCACCGTAATTATCATTATAACCAAAGCGTGACACTCCCTCAAACAAAGACGTCACAGCTCTATTCACGGATATGTTGAAGCGGAAATAACATGAAAGTTCAGATGGTGAACACGGAACAGCTCTGAAACGAGTAGTAAGGACGCTATTCATTTCCAGTAGTAGGTGTGAAGCCGTTGCCTTTCTCAAATCTGCAGCACAATGTTTCGTCACAATTTTAATCCGGCTCTCATAAGGTTTCCTACGGGGGATTTCTGATCGCGACTTTGAAATTTTTCTCTCCGAATACTTGCGCTGGGATGACCAAGACTCCTGTTTTACGCATAGGAAGTATGCGCATGGTTGTTTTGCTTTTGAATAAGGGTAACTTGTATGAGAGACAGTTATGTTATCAATCTAGCATTACGCTTAACAAAGTAAACTTCAAGACAAAAACGCACGGAAAATATAGATCATTCGCTACTAGCAACGAATCGGGACCATTCAGACAGGAAGCGAAACGAGTTGCCACAACATGTGGAAAACACTCCAGTCAAACACGGCAAGAGGAAAATGACGAATAGGAGAGCTGCAGATAATCAAAACGTGTACATCTACCCGAATTAAATTCTGATCAACCAGGGACACTTGTTCAGATGTCTCAAGATTTCCAACTTCAAAGGTAGTGTTCACGTTGGGAATAGTTTTCGAAAAAACTACGAAGAACTTACTTTGTAGAAAAACCGCTCAAGAACTGCAAAGGTGCTGCAGCGAAAAACGTGCAAAAACAGTCAGTAAAGCATAAAGACGCCAATTCAAGTACAGGCACAACGCCACCTATAAAAATTCGAGTTTCATGCTCTTCCTGGTCAACATTCTGCGACGTGGACAGCAACTAATAAAGCAGTTGAAGAGTATACAGAGACAGTTTTTCTTTACAGAAAACAAGCACAGTGTTACTCTCAATCAAATTCAAATAATGGAGCTGAAAAAGTTTCAAGTCTACAAGAGGAAATCATTGATAAAACATAAGATTTGAGCCAGCTGACGATCTCTGATACTACTACCTATCGATGCCGAACAGCAGATTTGTTTACCAACAAAAACCGACCGATTAAAGACTGCGAATTTCACCTAAAATTAAGTTTTTCTGGTTCTTCGATATGGGTCGTACCACACCGAATCAAAAAAGACTTCAGTGAGGGAAGCACGACCATCATATTTCATCGTGAACACTGCCTTTGAAGCTTCCCTTTTCCATCGAATAATATTGTTGCAAGGGTATTGAACGCTTCACCAATAAACTACCACATCGGCATAATTTCAAGCGTGTTCTTCGGAAATGATCTTACCCGTGTGATCAATGGTGTCTGTCTCAGGTATTCACCAGTTTCGTCATTCCGGCGCTGTCATTCCTCACTGGTCACCGATTGCCGCAGGCAATCTAGACACGTTAGAAGTAAACTGTCCGCCTACTGATTACCCTTACTGGCTATTCTGTCAGGTGTCCTCCAACTCATTATTAAGGATTGCTAAATAAGCCGACCCGTGATCCCACGAGTTTGTCCTTTTGTTTGGTGCTTAAAGGCAAAGCTTACGCTGAAATATAGTTGTCAACTTGACTTCAATGAAACCTTTTCTTGATCCACAGTTTAATGACCTATACACAGAACCCCACCTAGGATAAGCCCGTAGTATAAGGGATCATCAGCTGGTTCGAGACCGAGGTTAAAGCACTGCCCACTAACTTTCCACCTGGCCTGTTCAGATCTTGCCTATATTTAAATAATCGGGCGCGAAGCGTTATTTTTTCCAAACCATTTCTTTGTGCTGTTCTGTTACGTCAAGACTGCTGAAAAGCTCGTTAATCTGGTATTTTCTGCTTTTTGCTTTTTTTTTGTTCTCTGGTGACGTGTTCAGGCAAGTTTTGACAAGTCAATTCAGAGCGGAATAGAAATAACGCTGAGCATCCGAGATCAGCATTTCATTTTCGTTCTCGTTTTCTTACTTGAATACAATTCTTCAATTATTATTTCCGGTACTATTTTGGCTGCACACCATAATAAACTTTGAATATGGATTGTGCACCAGACACGAATTAAAAAAATCGCTTCTCGTACCACTCCACGTACGGCTTCCCGTGTATCTTTAAATGGTTGGTCGTTAGTATGTGTGAGATGTTATTAGAGCCAAATTTAAGACGTTAGTAGATTCAGTCGGTTGACGTTTCGGCTAAATCGCCTTCGTCGGAATCTGGAAGAATCAGGAAAAGATGCGACATGTCCTCTCAAGCAACCTTTCAAATCACAAGAAAAAGTTCCGAAAAAAAACTACAAGATCTGTACTTAACAAAGCAAACTCACGATCACAGAATGCTCACCCTACTCGCGCCGAGCCGTGTTAGTAGTGGGCACCCAAAGTGGCAGATGAAGTAGGAGGTCATAAGGCGCGCGTTCTCGACATGAAGAAGTGGGGGGGGGGGTCAAAATCTACATAGGTCAAGAAACGGGACGAGCTCAGCTGTTATGGCAAGACGTTCTTCTTTCCTGTTCATTTTGGGATTTTTGGCGGTTATCCGAAACGCTTCTAGAGTCTTGCGTGCCGTAGTTTGTGGCCCCCGCGCCAGTATCTACTAACCTCTTAACACTGTTTCTAGCCTGTTCTTTGTGGCGGAGCATCTTATTTCTCCATTTGTTTCGAGACCAAGTGAGTTTTTGTAGTTTTCTCGACTCTCTTTTTTCCAATCTTCGATGCATCGATCACGATGGTGTTCGTTTTTGAGTTTTCCATACTTAATGGAAGCTCTACATCCCTATATAACAGCTACCTTGGTAAAACTGCAAAAGTATCACTGGAAACTATTTTTTTCGGACCGAATTTCTCTTGATCGACTTTTAGGAAAAGAAGAGTTGATCGCCACGAATTGATGTGTTGACCCATGATCTCACGATCAAATGAAATTCATCCTTTTCCAAGAAATTTTCGTGGGGAAAGACAGGTGAACCGATGTATGTGTAAAAGTCATCCTTCACGTAATCGTAAAGTATATTCCATCAACTTCCCGTCAGTTGTACTGGATCAATTGTTGATCACCTACTTATACAATGGCTAACAGCGAATTGTGTCAGATGACTGACGGATTGCCGACCTCTTTTGACGGAATTTCGGGCATCCGGAATCATATATCTTCACAATAGAGCGTTTTTGACCCAAAAACTCTCCCTACATGTTTAGATGGGTCCAGCCAATCATTCAAACCCATAAAACGGTGAGCCGTTTTCAGCGCGTACGATGCCTTTAATGTTACTCCAAGGGTGTGCTGTTCTAGCAGGGTCACGCAGGTGCGGATAGCTTGCGGTTCGTAAAATTTTCGGGTGGAAAAATTAACAATTAATGGAGAAAACGAAACAAAAACGCTGTAGAATTTGTAGGAAAGCGGTTTTTGCGAATTAAAAACGCAATCGCAGCTGTTTACAACCTGAGAAGAACCAGTTCCAAGTCCATTCAATCATTTTCAATCCCCTTGTGGGCGGGAAAACACTGTACTTCGTCTTTTCCAAAATTTTTAGGTGCCGACTGACCACCCAGGGGAGGGTCGTTAGTATTTTGCTGACCTTGCCAATAGGCTGCTGAACTCTGTGTTCTAGAGAACCTACTACAATAAAGCTCCGACCACAATTTGTTAAGGTAGCGGCTACTCATAACTACATTTTTGTATTACTACCTTTCAGTGTGTGTATTATATTTGAATACGAGGTTTGAAAGTCCGCTCAGCACTCTAAAGATGGTAGACTGGAGCTTGAGAGTAGTAAGGGCTATGGTTGAATTACAGGTGTCATGTTGAGCTCATGAAACCCAACGAACTGAAGAAAATATTTTGCTCTCATTAAAGCGAGCTCGTCCGATGAGCTTATAACCTTAAAACTTTGATCGTTGGACTAGGCTTCTTTATAACGTTTTTCTAACGACATTTAGCAGTTTTGGGAGAGTAATCAGCCGTAGCAGTTTGGACTCTACACTGCGATAGAGACAAGTCATAGAAATAGAAGCAGACTATGATTCTGGAGACACTTCTTGATTGCAAGTCCTTTGTTATGTTCACGACAACATTTCGAAGAGACGAAATTTGTAAGAGCTTTCAAACAATGCGGCTGCAGCGAAATATATCGCAAGGTTGAGCTCAGGAATAGGCCTTATTAAGAAGATTCCTTTGATTGCATGAAATGCCGTGGGTGGATGTAGAATTTTCAACGTTCCAGGAAGAGGCATATGTAGTAGCGGAAGAAGTATGTAGGTGGAAGTAATTGAGTGGCACTTCTGGTATCATAAGCGTGAAGAAGTGACTCGAGAGGAAACTCGTCAGTGGAAGTAGTGGTGGGAAAGTTAGCAACCAGAAACTGATTGTGAGATCCAATGATCACGAGGAGTAGAGGCTCTATTGAGAGCTCGACCAAGTGACTTGCTGACTTACGACTTACATACTACATAGCTGAGACTAAGTTATGCGAGGGTGTGAGATGTGTGAGGGCGCATCGAGCAGCGACATACAGTTGTGAGCTGCTCTAGCATGAGCTCCGCCTCTTCTACTCGCTCGCTTCGTGTGTGACTTCAAATAATTACCCGACAAATCCAAATACTGATTATCTATGAAATTGAAAGCATAAGAAGCACTCTACAGAGGAGCGTCTACAAACTGTGAGCGACAGTCTACCTGATTATTCAGGAAGAGTTAGGCTCTTTTCAAATACTTGCTGATATCTCCACATGAGAATGACTGGCACGTAGGTGATTAATGCTGGGAATTTACAATAAACAATGGGAATTCAATGGAGTTGTGTTTCATTTCAGGTTTAGACATCCTTGTCTTTAACCAGGGCTTGTTTCAATTACACACTGATCATTTAGAAACCCATGTTCTGGATGGTCTAATTATAGTCCTGTGAATCAATGATCAGTGTTCAAAATTTCTTGAATATCTCAGAGACTTACCGAAGGTTCCCAGAAGTGGGCAATTTCTAAATTCATTTGGGCTGCCTAACACAAATCTATAATCTATTTATCGATTTTCCTTGGATTACGGTATGCAACGGTGGGTATACGGTAGCTCGGCCGAAGTCTCAGATTTGACCTAAAATTTCTCCGTGGGTGTTTCCGAACACGAAATTGAGGTTCATTTTTGGATTTTTAAAATACTAAGTCAAGTTAGGCCAGTCACAAGGCATCATGCCTATCGTAACCTACGGTAACCTTGAACGCAGTGTTCACGGTAAAAGTCGTTTTTCTGTTTTTTCGCCTTTCTTGAGAAAAAAAATCCCATGCTGGTTTCAATGATGTCCCTGTACAAGATCCCCCGGAAATGGAGTTATGGCCCCTCAAAATTCAGCGAGTGAAGCATTGTGGAAGAGTTGTCCGAGGGCTATAACTCCCGTTTTTTGCAGCCTTTGTGTGCGACTTGACCTGAGTAAAGAGAGACGTTGAGAATGAAGGGAAGAAGGAGGCTTTTGATCGGAAACCATAGCTGATCTATCACGAAATCAGAGCAACTGTTAAAGGACGTGGGCGGAGTGGCCCAATGGGTTGGCTGGCTCACGAGATTTCCACCCACTTCCCGACCGTTTTTCGTCGCACTTTCTTTTTCACTCTTCTTAGTAGGACCCAAAGCTTAAGTTTGCGTCAAAAAACGGGCATCTTTATCATCGTGAACACTGCATTAATGGGCAGCGTCAGCGCCGAAAACCACATTTGGGTGTTTTTTCTCAATCCAATGTTTGAACCTAGTGAAGATAGTTTGCAAAGATCAAAATCTCAATGTTGCTTATTCATGAAACTATAGGCTCGCGAAAACTGCTCCGTGATCTGAAAATGTGTTTTCCCGGTCCACCATCTAACACGAGGAACAGAAGCGCAACGACAGGCCCCTACAATTCGCGCAAATCCAAACTCTATATTCTCGAGAATCTATGAGATTCTCGAGTTCTGACATGTGTATTGGAAATTTCTTGTTTTCAGAGAATTTTGACAGCAGAAAGGCGAAAATAATTGTGGAACCTAAAAAGCTATTCCAATTCAATTGTTCGGTTTTCGGGCATTTGTGTATTACACAAGACACAAAGAGCAGACGTAAAAAATGGAAGATTTTTGGGATTTTCGAACGAATTTTCGTATTTCGAAGCTTGAGTGTTTTGGGTGGCCTCTTTGCGATATATCATAACCTGGTTGACCTACCTGCGCAAAATTGTGAAAAAAATGAAAACGGTTTTTCGCGCGTACGCTGCCTTTAAGTCTAGCAATAAGTAGACTCCAGATTCGAAATCAGCGCCCTGAATAATAACCAACAGTTGAATGTTTTCAGCCGGATCGAAAAATTCCCTGATTGGACCTTTTCGCGAAACAATGAAGTAATTGAAATGCCTTCTTTTGAAATTCCCCGAGGCAATTAGAGAATTTCGAGCACGGATTGTTTATGTACTGTCAAAAACCTACAACAGCGCAAATATGGTTTTTTCAAATCTTCGGTGTGCGGGAAAAACGGTCCTTAGTAAGGGTAGTGGAGGTTTGAGTGAGGCGACGCTAGATGGCGAGAATTTGAGTACTACATATATAATTTTTGGATGTTTTTTGCCGTAACTGCAGTTCAACGTCGCAGTGCACGTTATGGTATGTTTACACAAGGTGCTGAGTTGATCGCAAAACGCTTGGCTCCGGGCGAGATTGAACCAGCATATTCCCTCTCCGGGGGAGCGCCTTATCGCACTGCACCACCGGAGCCCCAGCGCCGCTCTCACTCAACTGCTCGGTAAATCTTCACCGAAGCAATCATCCTTTGACCCGCATAACGGGATGAGAATACGGGAAAACGGGAAGGGAATATGCTGGTTCAATCTCGCCCGGAGCCAAGCGTTTTGCGATCAACTCAGCACCTTGTGTAAACTACATATATGGACAAGTTCTTGGAGGGCGGCCTCTATGCTCTCGCCAAGTGTTGAAAGCAGGTAGGACAATCTCGAGATTTTCGTGCAGATTGATTTCTCGAAATGCTTCGATCAACACAATCAGAGGCTTATTGAAAAGGTGGACTAGCATAGCCAAAACCAAGGCTGTTGAGTGCAGAATTAACCTGGACAAGTCAAAGCACAGAGATTTCCCTTATCTTACTTGTACAATTACTACCCAAAATTTCACCGCACTCCAAAGGCAGCGCACGCGCAAAAAACCGCGTCTGATTTGTTTCAGTTTTTCTTGCAAAGGAAAGTCTTCGAGGTTGTGATATTTGGCAAAAAAAGCTACGCAAAACACTCAAATTCTAAGTAAAAACGTACAAAAATCCTGCAGCATCCAGCAACTTTCTTTTTTTAGGCCTATTTAGGTGTGTTATGTGTGATACACAATCGTCGGAAACTGGAACGTCTGAATTGGTTCAGCGATTTTAACTCCTTAGATGGTTTATTTCCTTTTTTCTATTGTCGGAAACTCTTTAAAAATGAGAAACTCTCAATACACATGTTTTTGTTTTTTTTCTTTTCGAGAATCTTCAAAATAAAGAGTCAATATTCTCTAGTTGCCTGGAATTATAGTGACTTTTCTGTTCCTTTCGAATCCACAGCCCACGACGGCGTGGATTCCCGCTGTAAGGCGAGCTTCAAAGACGAGAGGGTAGTCACGCAGTTTGAGCTGTGGATTCGATCCACAAACCGTTCCACGGGGCTATTGTGTTATGTATACACATCATTAAGGTCCGAAGCATTGCCAACTATTTTCACTTGGTTCAAACATCAGACTGAGAAGAAAAAACAATTGTGCTTTTCTACGCTGACGCCTTGTAAGCAGTGCTCACGATGGAAAAATTGTTAGTTTTTCCGTTCAAGCGTCAGCTTTTAGTCCCTCTGAAAAGAGTTAGGGCGGAAAAACGACGAAAACCGGTCGAGAAGTGGGGTGAAAATCTTGTGGATCAGTCGACCCATTGAGCCATCACGCCCAGGTTAAATAACAGTTGTCCTGCTGAGTGTCGGGACAGGTGGTGTTCGTTTCACCAAAGGAACGGTAACCGAATTCTGAATACTCTTCATCCCGATAAATTCAAATATCCAAGCGCGTCCATTAAACCATCTTGTTCTTGAAGTGTTTTTACGGTGCACAAAACAGAATATAAAGTTGCTTATCCAAGGTTCTCGAAGCGCGAAAGAATTTCCGACGTATGTTTCGATGTTTAGTCCGCAGTGAGCAATACACGCGAACAGGCATAAATTAATATTCAAGAGGTTTTTTTGAACAGCTTTCCCCCGACATTTGAGAATTCTATGGGGACTTTTCGCTTTCATTCTCTACTTTGTGAACTTGCCTTTTCAGAAACATCGAAAGCTAGAACACGGTTTTTTTATTGTGAACACTGCTTTCGAAGGTAGTGTTAACGATAAAAAACCGTATATTATTTTCCGATGATTTTGAGTAGACAAGTCCACTAACAATAAGTAGTGGTTAATGGGGAAAATTCCCCATATAACGCTAAAATACCGGAGCAAAAACTGTTTAAAAACCTATGAAATATTTTGTACGCCTGCTGGTGTGTTTTGTGCACAGCGGACAAAACTTCAAACCGAACGTCGCAAATGGGTTTTAGGTTCAAAATTTTGGGGTAAATGACTTCTTTGTTGTCTGTTTCAGGTATGACAAAATTCTTAAGAAATAGTATGATGAAATGCCCATGTTTGATTGTTAGAATTCTCCGAGATGAAGGGTGTTAAAAAATTCGGCAGCTGTTCTTTTGTTGAAACGAACACAGGACAACTGCTTTATGACGTGGACGGGGTGTTCCAGTGGGTAGGCTGGTTTATGAGATTTTCGCCCCGTTTCCTGGCCGTTTTTCGTTGTCTTTCGTCCCTACTCTTTTCAAAGGGAACCAAAGCTTACGTTTCTGCTGAAAAACGGGCATCTTTTCCCTTGTGAACACTGCCCTTAACGCGCTCGACGTTTTCGAGAAACAACTGCGAGGCGATTCCAGGGAAACTTGGGCCAAAAATCAAAATCATTGGGTAGCAGTTCGGGCTGTTGACATGACAGCGTTTTCAGAAGTCAGAAAAGTTTTTGTTTGAAGGCAGTGTCCACGATGAATTTCGTCGTCGGTTTTTGGACGGAAATCGGAGGTTTAGGGTCTGGGGTCGAAAGAACGAACGAAAACGAGCTCAAAAAAGCTCCATACGGCTCTGAAGTCCTCTCGCGCTAGCCCTTCCGCTCGCGGTCGAGTTTTTCGAGGAACAGTTTGGTCCGCTTCTACATTAGCATTGGAGCGCGAGCGCGGCTGAGTTTTAACATTGGGACGCATTTGCGCACGCTGTCTAGTTCAGGCCCATGCCCGCGCAACTTGTCCACCGTTGAAATGTGGCTTTTAAGGAGAGGAGCTGATTTTGGATGTTTCGCAGCGTTTTTCATGATTCTTTTATCACTGGTCAAACACTCAGTCTCTAAACCTTCGTTTTCTGGTAGAGACTCCAAAACGATTTTTATCGTGGACACTGCCTTCAAAGGCAGTGTTCACGAAGAAAAAGCTGCACGTTTTTTTTTGGCTAAAACGTGAGCTTTGGGTCCCTCTAAGAAGATTAAGAACGGGAGTGCGTCGAAAAACGGCCGGTAAGTGGGTGAAAATCTCGTGGGCCAGTCAACCCATTGGGCCACTCCGCCCATGTCCTATAACAGTTTCCCTGAATTTCTGGTTAGATGAGCTATGGTTTCCAATCAAAAGCCCCGTTTTTCCTACCATTCTAAACGTCTCTCTTTACTCAGGTCATCTCGCACACATCGGCTGCAAAAAACGGGAGTTACTAGCCTCGGACAACTCGTCCACAATGCTTTCCTAGCTGAATTTTGAGGGGCCATAACACCGTTCCCAGGGGGTCTTGTACGATTCCAGGAACATCATTGAAGTCAGCATGGGACCTTTTTCAAGATAGGCGGAAAAGCAGAAAAACGACTTTCATCGTGGACACTGCCTTTAAGAGAAATTTGTATATAGTCGCTACTAAAAAGCACTGTAGCATAATTTTGAAATCTACTCGGATTCAGCGATCCAAAATGCTGTGAACTTCCTCAACAGTGTAATTGACAGGAAAGAGAACCTTTTCAAATTTCGTTCTTCGACAATTCCGTCGGATAAATGGGACATCGCTACAGTATTGAGCTAATTTCGTCCGTTGACATTTAACAATGTCAAAAAAATTAAAAAAATAAACAATGGAATACCATAAATGTATAATTGCCATATATCTTACCCACTTAAATTTCGTCCTGCACAAGAGCCCAACTTTCACTATATCACGTGAGCTAGAAGTTCACGTAAACCTCTTTATTATCCTATGCGAAACACCTCCAGAATCTGAGCTGAAAGGTGGATGAGAGCCACCAAAAGCGAGCAAAGTGCAGATATTATATATGGAGTGCTTCAGATTACTAATCGTTTGAGACTAGCCACAGCTGGTGACTATTCAATGATCGCTAGCAGAGCGTATATATTCACTTGTCACTTCTTGAACTTCCTCCTTCCAAATGCAACAGAAACCTTCGAAAACAACACGACGTCAGAGTTTGTAATTTACTCCAAGCCACACAGAAATAGAGATTGCCCTTTGCAACGACAGAACACCTCTTTGCTATTCTACGGCCGACTACTTCTCATTATTCTAAGGGTATGATCAAACCGGATCGGCGGAAATACCCATGACGCCATGTTTTTCTGAAAAAGCTGAACCTCTGCACAAAATATGGGGCAGACAAATTTCATTGACCTCTGCATCACCAAAATGAGATTGGGCCAACCCTACCTCTTGGGACTCTAGAGGTCAATTTTTTCGCCCAAACTTCGCCTAGGGGGGATTGGTATTATGTGGATAATGTCCTGTCACAACCGTCCTGTGCTACGCTGACGAATTTGAGCTACTCGCTGAGAAGTACGCGAAAGTACAACGGTTTCTGAACCTTGTTTTGAAGTCTGCTGCATCGTGTACTCAGGAAATTCTGATAAAGTTACATGCGTTTTAAGGACTTCTTACATGTTACCTGCGACTTATCTTTACAACTTTAAGTTACATGTGACCTTCAAGATAGTGAGCATATTGCACCGTGTGAGATTACTTACATGTGACATAAAGTACTCGCGTGTAACTTAAATTTTGTACTTTATCGCACAAGTAACTCATCCTCTGTTTCCAAGTGAAACTTATTTCCACTCATCGCCCGCGTCTGCGCGCGTACGCTGCTTCTCCTTTTCCATACACTTTCTTGCTGTCTCTACCCTCGCTCCGCACGAGCGCGCGATGGAACAGATTAAATTTGGCTCGGAATCAGAGGATATCTACGCGCCAGGCGACGCACTACTGAGGCAGGACACATATGTGTGCCCCGTGGTCGGTTCAATTACCCAAGTTTCAGGTACGTGGATCCGCCTAGCCGCTGGAGGCTCCGTCCAACGCCTGGCGGTCCCAGGTGGCGCTTGCCGAGCCGACCGCATTGCGCGTCGCTTTGCCAGCCGCGTCGCGTGTCGGTGTTAGTTTACATATAACAACATTGCAAGTTACGCGCAATGTTGTGAAAGTTACGTGTAATATTGAGGTAAGTTACGCATGACTTTGGTTGAAATTCACGGCAAGTTACAAGTGACATCGTCTTAGGTTACATGTGAATTCAAACCAATTTGCGTGGAGCCATCACGCAACTTGCGTCAAAGTCTTAGGTAACTTGTTCAGTAATTCCTGAGTTGCCCTCGTCTCCTTCCCGAGAAATGGAGGCGGATTTGAATTCCTCAGAGGCCTCAATTTCTAAGCGTTTTGGCAGAGGAACATCCGAGAAATAGCCCTTTAGGCTCCTGTTGGGCCGCTTCTCGGCTACGTCTCGGCTATTCCGCGGCGAGCATTAATTGGCGACTATTTAGCGGCGAGCATCATTTGGCAGCCATTTCCAGACTATTACCAGGAAAGTGGGTGTTTCGTGGCTGTTTTTCGGTTATTTCTCGGCCAGAACTCTCAGAAAAAGGCAATCCTCCGTAATCGGAATCAGCTTGTGGACATCTTCAGTCATTTTGGTTGTTAGCTAAAGAGCGATAACAGGTACGCAGCGGTTATTCAACAACGATGTGTGGAAGCCTTCTGTGACAAAGTGATTGTAGTGTATCCCCATTGCTAAGGTAGACTAGTGGCATGTCTACCAATTAACTATGCGCCCTATGGTGATGAAGCCCCATGCAGGATTTAGTCTAGTGACTGGACGGGGCTGCGGAGGTAGATCGTCGCGCGCGATCGAAATCTTTTGGCCAAATGTGTCGCCGAAGCCGCACGGCCAGCCACGGTCACATTGACTAGACCTCACGTGAAAAGGACATCAGGCGGATTGGCGACGTGGGTAGCACTGAAAAAGCAGATGGTACAGGTGAGTCGCACGAAAAGTAAGGTGACGCTCCAAGGGTGCTTCAGAGTTCAGAGTCAAAACGGTGGCCTGGACGCAGGAGATTTTCTGGAGAGATGTAGTGAAGAAGAAGATTGGAAATCATTTGGAATCGGAAGGCGATTCGGGCTCAGTTTTCCACTTGTTAAAATGGAATAGCGGCTTTCGGACGAATCGTGTCCAGACTGTGGCCGAAGGCCGTGATAAATGGGCTAAGGAGGCCACACCTCTGCGAAGATGCGGGCTGGCAGCGCCAGGTTAGAGCCAGTCAAGTGACGTTGTGAAAGGGAAAATTGGCGCATAATACCCTGATACTTTGATAGTTTAATGAGGTTTGTTATAAATTTTGTGGTGGAATAATTGGAGGTTCCAGCTAATTATGAATAGTTACACATCAAGACTGAACTCTGTGTCGCACTTACAATTAAATTGACCTTGACGTGCTAGGCAGTCCTAGCACAAAAGTAAATGTGAATTTGTGCAACTGGCGTTGTGCTTAAAAAAATGAGAGGTATTGGAAATAGGGATGGTATGATCATCTGGTTTCTGAGTTCCAAAAGCATTTTAAGATCTTAAATAGTGTTTGCGTAGGCGCGAGTTTGGCGAGTACCTCAGATAACGACGTTATAGCCAGCCGCATTCCTCTGGCTAGAGATCTTATGACGGAACCAGAAAATATTTCCGGAGGAGGAGGCATTCATCCCAACAAAGCACCTCTCCTTTGGAGAACTTCGGACAGATTGAGATCACGGATCCGCTCATTGGCAGATCGTTAGAAGGGGAAATTCGAGTGTGATTAGCTGCGAGCATAATACCTTTGAAGGCAGTGTTCACCACAAAATTGTTAACTATTCTTTTCTTGCAAGAACGTGAATTTGGAGTCCAAAGAAAGGTGATGAAGAAGGGAAGATGAAAAATGAATAGGAAGAGGCTGAAGATCTCGTGTATCAGCCGACCCATCCGATCGAGCCGGGGAATGTAGCGTTTTCCCGTTTTTTTCTTTTTCAGTGAATCAACTGTCTTGTCAAGTTCCGTCAAGGATAGTAGGAAAAACTCATTCCTTTTGCTCTTTTTATTTTCTAGCGGCCTTTTCGTGCCATATTGGAACACGTTCTGGCTAGTCGGTGAAATGGGCGAAAAGCGGAAGGAATGGGAAGGAGCGCGATCGGCCCATCTACATCATTGGAGAGTTGTTACTCCCAACGGATCAGTTACCGAGGTCTGATACTCAGAAAAATCAAAAAAAGTTACTTGTAATATAAATGTAACTCACTTGAATGTCTCAAGTAACTTACATTTACATTACATGTAACATTCATTTATATTACATGTAACTTAAATTTATATTTTGACTGTGGGTGGCCATCACGTGACGCAGACTGCACGCGGAGCAGAGAGCGCGTCCCTGACCACACATTACGCAAAAAAATGCTGTGCGGGGCCTTCACTCTTGTTGTGGGGTCAAGTACCTCAAACTTGGGTAATGGAACCAACAGCAACGCCAGTCGTAAGCCTGACCCCGCGAGTGCGTCGTACATCCCCCTTGGAAATATCTTGTTGGCCGATTTAGGTTACTTGTGACTTATCTTGTGCTATTCAAGTTACATGTAACATATCGGAGGCGCACTGCAGACAGTATCCCCGCAGAAATCGAAAACAAGTTACTTGTAACATATCTGAGCTGATGTAAGTTACTTGCGACTTATCTCAAGTCATTTGAGTTACATGCAACAAATCGACTGGAAACTGCGTGCAATGCGCCTCCAATATGTTACATGTAACTTAAATGGCACAATAAAAGTCGCAAGTAACTTACATTGGTTTAGATATGTTGCAAGTAACTTGTTTTCGGGCTTTTATGATACAAGTAACTTGTTCTCATTTTTCTGAGTATGCACCTTATCGCGGGAGATCCCAACATACGAACATGAGCATTGAATTTTTTGAATTTATTTTTTGATGGAATAAGCTCAGAAGGAAGTCACCTACCTAAGAGGTTCAAAGCACAAAATCGTGTTTGAATTCTACTCCACCACACATATACACAAGGCAGGCATTATTGATTATGCATATAGGGGGTTTTTCAGAACAGTTTCCTCTCTGCGAATTCGGATGTTTACTATGGTCTCCTGCTGTAATGCTATACTTCACGGACTTACCTGCGCAAAAAGAATAAAATCAAAAGATATTCATTATGAACAATGTTTTTGAGGCCGAAGTAACACTTGAGAGTTTTGCTCTGAAAGTTTTGGTAGAAGAATAGCCGTGAAATCGCCCACCAGGCTCCGTAGCGGCTTCTCGTGGACTATTTCACGGTCATTTCTCGGCTATTTCTCGGCTTTGCGCGGAATAATTAACAAATAGCCTAGCGATAACCGAGAAATGATAAGAAATAACCAAAAAATGATCGAGACGTGGCCGTTACCGGCCGGGTCGGTGAGGAGCCATCCGGGGCCACCAGCTGTTTGGCGGGACTTTGTAGAGGCTGGGCAGGGTTCAAGTATACAATACCCGCGCTAAGTTTTGTATACAACGGGGAGCATCTGGCAAACTTGGCAAAAAAAACGTCCGATCCATGTAACTTTTTTGACTGAAGACTTTTTTTTGAATTCTGAAAATGCTATCATATTCACAGAACAAACTGCTACCTAATTATATGAGATGTGGGCCGAAGTTCCCCAAAAGCGCTTTGTTTTTAAACGAAATAGTTTTCCCAATCGCTTTTCAACAACGTCGCGCGCGGCGAAGTGCGGCAAAACTTTGAGCAGTAATTGTACAAGTAATGGAAGAGCAATCTGTATGTTCTCTTCAAAAATTAGGTGCAGGTGAAAGAATCTCAAAACTTATCTTGGTTGAATTTTCGAAAACCTCCATTCAAGAACCTAGGGGTTTCGCAATAAAACTCCGATTCTTAAGGTAGTTCTCAAGCGTCTTTAATGAAGGATTTTGAAAATCCGACCAACACAAAAAACCTTGAGATTCTCTCATCTGCACCTAATTCATGAAGAAAGCATACAGACTGCTCCTCCATTACTCGAAAAAATATTGCCCAAAGTCTCGCCGCACTTCGCCGCGCGCGACGTTTTTGGAAAACGGTTGCAAAAACTATTTCCTCCAAAAGTAATGCGATTTTAGAGATTTTCGGCACACAATTCGCCTAATTAGGTAGCAATTTGATCTGTGAATATGACAGCGCATTCAGAATTCAAAAAAGTCTTCATTCAAAAAAGTTACATGCATGGGACGTTTTTTTGCCAAGTTTGCCGGATGCTCCCCGTTTATACCAGGCAGTCCAATAATTCCTGTCCGAAAAATTTCAAAATTCTATAATTTTCCTTAGAAATGTTATAATATCAGGCAAGTGTAAGAACCTTCTAAAAGGTTCTCCAAAGTTCTACGCTAGGGGTATGTAAGGCGCAGTCGCCGCGTCTAGCCACCAGTACAAGCTAAAATGGACCAAGGTCGAATTCGTACGTTCGTGTACTACGAGTGGCTGCTGGGCAACGACACGGGCACCGCGGTTGCCAACATCTGCAGAGCGTGCAAGGAGGATGCAGTGTCCCAACGCACAGTCAGCCGCTGGTTCAATCGTTTCGAGAGCGGCGACACGAGCCTCGAGGACAGGGAGCACAGCGGGAGGCCTTCTACGGTGGATGATGACGAAGTCCGTCGCTGTATCAAGGAGAAGCCGGAAGCCACCACCCGTGGACTGGCGACGACGCTCGGCTGCAGCAAGTCCACCATCCACAATCGACTCGACTTACTCGGCTACCACAAAGTTCTGGCCCTTTGGATCCCCCACCGCCTGACGGACGCCAACAAGCAGAGCCGCGTGGCCGTCTGCCAGTCCCTCCTCCTTCGTCCGCATCGCAATGAGTTCCTCGAGGACCTGGTCACTGGGGTTGAGAGCTGGGTCCTCTACGACATTGTCGCCCGCCGTGCCGTCTGGATCCCGCGCGGAGAAGAGCCGCCGACGACGCCGAAAGCCGACCTGCACCCGCTGAAGATCATGCTCAGCTGCTGGTGAGACACCAAGGGCATGCTGTACTTCGAGCTGCTCCCGCAAGGCAGGACGGTCACCGCCTCCATCTACACCGATCAACTCGAGAAACTAGGCGCCGCCACCCGAGAAAAGCGTCCCCGACGGGCCTCGGTCCACCTGCTGCACGACAACGCGCGCCCCCACTTGGCGAAGGAGACCCTGCAGAAGTTGGCGAAGCTCGGCTGGGAGACCGTTGCCCATCCGCCGTATTCCGCGGACCTCGCACCCTCCGACTACAACTTGCTCCGCCCGCTGAAGCACCATTTGGCCGGAAGAAAATTCACCAACTACGACAACCTCAAATCTGACATCGCGGATTTCTTCGAGTCGCAGCCCCCGGAGTTCTGGGCGAAGGGCATCGGCGACCTACCCAATCGATGGGCCACTGTTGTGGATAACTGTGGTAATTATATTGTTGATTAGACTTGTTTTTCAATGAAGTTGAAAAAAATTAAAAATGGTGAAATTTTCGGACAAGAATTATTGGACAACCTGGTACAAACTTAGCGCGGGTATTGTACCTCAAACTTAGGTGATTTGACAGACGGTGATGTTGATATCTGAATCATCCCTGAAGAACTGGTCGTATACCTCCTTGTGGAGCATTATTTCTCGGTTATTTTCATGGCTATTTCTCGGCTATTATGCGGAAAACAGATATTTCGTGCTTATTTTTCGGCTATTTCTCGGCTAAGACTCATACAGAGTCAGACACTCGACAGAGCTTCTGCACGTTAATAACATCCACTCAATGCTCTAGGCCAATTTATGCTGGCTCGTATGCCGACGCAGGAGGTGGAAAGAACTGTGCTTTTTCTCCGGCAGCAGTTGGAAGCAGAGAGGAGAAGAAACTTACCTGTCCGAAGCAATATCGCCTCCTACTATTGGAAGACGGTAAGGAGGTCGTAGCGAGAATCGCCTGAGTTTACTCTCCTTCGGAAGCCGTATAGGTCTTTTGCCAGATCTGGTCGAATGAACAGATTAGATGCTATCATTTGCGGCAGCGGTGCGGTATTCGCGACACAACCGGTTAGCGGGGTTACGATCGCAAGCGACGAACTACCTCTACGGTCTCGTCCATTCACTCGAACAAAACCCAACAACAGGCTAAACTGAGAAGCCAGGGGGAGGTCGCTCGGTTTGAAAAAGCATGCTGATACTCACCAACCGTACATGGACGTCACCTGTATAGGTGGGTTAATCTACGATTTAGACCAGAATCCCACTTTCCGCGACGCGCGACCGTTCCTATACTTATCAGGCATTCGGGCAATCTGTACCCGTATAAGCAACGACGAGGATTAGCCATAACGCCACGCACTCAAAAGATTTCTGGTTATAAGTTAATACACTATTCTGCAGGAATGATAGCATTTAAAGTTCACAAAAAATATACACGTTTGCGGAGATTCTCAAGTATTGTCTCTTATAACACTGAAGAGCAGGTGCATTTTTTTGTAGATTAGCACAGATGATGAGAGCTATATACAGTAATCCTTGGTGGGTGGAGGATTTATTCTCCTAATGCGACTTTCGCCAATTGGCTTTAAGCTGCAGCACGCTCTGTTAATGAGAAAGTTTCATTTCGCCCCATTTGAAATCCGCTGGATAAACGTCCCGTAGTAGATAATAACCGAGATTTTAGTAACGCCTCACCTCCCACACTAGATCATCAGGATAGCTCTGGCGGATAAACTGAATAATAATAGTATGTGGTAGGCACACGCCGGTGGAAGGTAAATGACAGGCAGAAAATCAACTGGAGGGCGGTTGTGGCTAGGGCAGCCCCAGTGAAAGCTAATGAATAGGACTAATTGAAGGGTAGAATTGGGACAAGTACAAATACGCCTACCGCAAAATAACAAACAATGTATTCAAAATGGTGTGTTATGCTCGCATAAAGATCATCTTAATCATCATGCCTTGTTGAACGTGTCAGACCAATACGTCATTAGTCGTCCTGTCTGTTCTTCAAGGGCAGTGTCCACGATCAAAGCGTCTCCGAGTTTACATCGGAAATCGGACAATCCGGAGTGCATGGCAGCGACGAAACCCAAAAAAGTTTCAAATAGCCTCAAATAGCCCTAAATGACCTCAAAATTTGATGTAAGGTCCACTTGTCGCTGCTTCCCCTCAATTGTCGTTGATGAAACCAAACAAATGAAAAATCGACTTCGAGGACAAACTCGTATTAAAATGTAGTTATATGTCCATGCCGGGGACCATAAGGAGTAGTTATACTCATTCGATCATCGATTGTTTTCTTAAAGTCGATTTTTTAGCCGCGCAGCGTTCACACGTAAACTCCTGCGCGACGCGATGTCCGCGTCGCACTGACATGTGCCTTATTTTCGTCGCCCCGCGAGAACTCTGAAGGCCGCCTAACGCTCTCGATAACAGAGTTTCGCTTGCGCTGTTGGCGTTCCGAAGCTAAGAAGCATGTTCACACGCCGACTGCGTGGGCGGGCAGTCTGATTTGTACGAACTTCAAGAATCGTGTCGGAACTGGTTCTACTCCGTAGAGACGTGAAGCCGAAAATGTGCTTCATACCGGCATCATACTTTCAGCGACGAGAGAAGCGACGCAATGTTTATCATCCATACAGACTGAAAATCGATATGCCTGATGTGCACTGTCGCTCTTCATTTTGCTCGTTTGGTGATCCGATGTGTGAGTTTTCTACGTCAAGGTGTGTTTTAACGCTGTGATCTCAGCATACCGTCGAAAAACGCTAGAGCTGTGGAGGTGTTTGATGGTGTAGAACACAAAGTCAACCTTCCACCACATTTAGGCCTCTGATAACGACGATCCTGTCGAATGGTAAGGCCGACGAAAAAATTTTGCCACCTAAAAACCTCAAAGGCATACAGAAAACCAAATAAGATTGGCTCTTCATTTTGTTAAAGCTCTACGTTTAGGGTGCTCTCGTGTTTTTACTTGTCTACCGGTCTACATACCTCATTCCATTGTATATTACCTTATGTGTGAATCTTCTAAACGCATACCTCCCAACATATGTATATTTTGTATTTTTCAATAAAGTCAATGATACATAAAGCCATTGATCGATCGATCGATGTACTTTAAAGCTATTGATTGATCGATTGACTGTCGCCGCCGGTAGAGAGAGGAGTGTGCTGCAGATGAGAAGGTTTAAAGATCAATTTTTTCCAGCGCTCCCAACGAAACTGGTGAATGACTTTCAGGATTGGAAGTTGAGTCTAGATTGACTACATGGATAGCAGTCTTAGAGGTACAGTCCAACCTTAAAATCGGTATTCTGTTTCTCCGCCCATCTTGAGGAGGGTCCCACGCTGATTCCAATGAGGTCTCTGGAATTTTACAAGACCCCTTGGGAATGGAGTTATGGCCCCTCGAAATTTGAGCTGCGGAAGCAAGGTGAACGAGTTTTCAGAGCCTTGCAACTTCCGTCATTTGCAACCGATGTATGTGAGCTGACCCGAATAGAGCGAGAGCCTGAGAGTGAAGGGAAGAGCGGGGATAATGATCGGACATCGTCGCTCATCTTGCCACTGAGGACCTCGGGAAATTGTAAAAGGGGCGTGACAAAGTGGCTTCCCTATGTAGGCGACCCAAGGTGGCTTCCTGCTATATCTTGCTTGTTCGGAGGAATCGAGAGCTCGCACTTGGCAGATTTTATATAGTCTGGGCCTACTTCACAATTATGTGGAAATCTCAGACTTTGTCCTTGAGCTTGGACTTTGCCTTTAAGTATACCTAAACTTGCTGCCCCACTGCCTTCTGGGCCAAGCAGTTACCCCTAACAGCGAGCAAAAGGAACGCAGAAAATACCGATCGCTAGCCAGCTTAGAGTATTCTTGTTACAGAGAGATTGATGGAACAGAACCCGTAATCATAAGGCCTAGCCAGAAAAGCTTATGTGACGAGATCGAAAGTGAGTAATAAAGCATGAAATCGTCTTGCAACATCATTGGTTACGATGCAAATCTACTCGTTCACAGAAAGGAAATGACGTGGGACTACAATCTTCTGAATATGTTGTTGCAGTGGCATTTAGCCATAATGTTTATGAGGCCTCTCTCTACCCTCCTAATTGCGGTTTCTGGGTGCCTATTCGTATCTGTGTATGGAGCGTCTGCATCTGGGTATGTGTATGGATGGATGTATCTGTGTTGACCACGAGTCGAAGGAAATTCGGTCGAAGCGGCTCCTGCTGAGATTTTGGATTGGTAGAGAAGAATCCACTTCAACATGTGTTTCTTCTTATACTCCCACCCATACCTGTCTGCCATCCTCAGAAGACATCGGCAAGGTGGGATTCGCCACTGATCTCTGACACCTACGTAATATGACAACTAGAGAACCAGCACGGCCGACAAAGCCGCGAAAGAGCACTATCAACGGATAGTCAGTGATTCACATGCATGGCCATCCTCGCAATCAACCTCGAAGGAGTCGCCTTGCTTTTCCACATACTTTTCATTAGCATCCGAGCTTCCTCTACATTACCCTTAGAATATAAATCGGTTTGAACACACTAGACTCCTTTTACGTCTGTACAAGTTGGAAATTTTAGACAGTATAACATGCCAACAATATAATACATCCGGCACGGTACTTCCGGCTTTGATTAAAGTCAGTCCGAATGAGGCTCTTAACCTACGAGGTCTGGTCTGCGTGCGTGTTGGCAGCTGTATCTCAGTTGTGGGTAGTTCATTCTTGACGGCCGCTCAACACGCACAGCGACTATGTGGGCGGACAGCCCCATTCAAACAGACTTTATGATCTTCTCAATTAGAATGTCGATATAATGAAGTAGTCAACAGGAACATAACGCACATGTACATCGATGGGGAAGATTATTTGTCAATAATCGCGATCTGCAACTTTTTGTCCCTCCTTGAACTCATTCACTTTCTTCGCCGTATTCGATATTCTACTGCTAATTTTCTATTTTGCAGGATTGACCATTCACTTGGAAGTAGAACTTTGTCACATATGGCCCGAAGATCTATCATCTGAGGTTCTGAAATGCGTCTACCAGGAAAGTCAGTTCGGGATTACAACACAAGCCGTTTAAAGGCACAGTCCAACCTCAGAATCATGTTACTGCTTTTTGGCCTATCTTGAGAACGGTCCGACGCTGATTCTAACGATGTCTCCGAAATCGTAAAAGACCCCGTGGAAATGGAGTTATGGCCTCTCAAAATTTGAGCTGCGGAGGCATGGTGGACGAGTTGTCCGAGGCTTGTAACTTCCGTCATTTGCAACCGATGTTTGCGAGCGGACCTGACCTGAATGGGTAGAGAGTCTGAGAATGAAGGGAAGAACGGGATTATTTATCAAAAATCATCGTTCATTTCGCCACTGTTGAGCTCGAAAAATCGTAAAAGGGGCGTGCCAAAGTGGCTTCCGTGTGTGGGCGCCCCAGGGTGGCTTTCCCCTATATCTCGCTTATTCGGGGGAATGGAGAGCTCGCATTTGGCAGGTGTTATAAGGGGTAGGTCCACTTTACAATTATGTGGTTTTCTCGGATTTCGCCTCTGAGCTTGGACTGTGCCTTTAAAGGCAGTGTTCACGATAAAAATCGTTTTTCTGTTTTCCCGCCTATCTTGAAAACGGCCCCATACTGATTCCAATGATGTCTCTGAAATCGTACAAGACCTTCTGGGAAGGGAGTTATGATCCCTCAAAATATGAGCTAAGGAAACATGGTGGACGAGTTGTCCGAGGTTTGTAATTTCCGTCTTTTGCAGCCGATGTATGCGAGCTGACCTGAGTAAAGAGAGAAGCCGAGAATGAAGGGAAGAACGGGGCTAATGATTAGAAATCATCGCTCATCTCACGATCTCGAGCATTCATTTGTTCACGTCGGTGGGCGTATTATGCGCTTTTGGGGTTTTCAATGCGCTCGAAGTTGCAACTTCGGGCTCTTTTGGGGCTCTTTCCGGCTTGTTTTCATGCGTTCTTTCGACGTCAACGTTACAGTGTGCCCTTCCACTACCTATTCCTGGTGGAAACTGAAACACATTTTTTTATCGTGAACACTGCCTTTGAGAGACTTAGAAGGTTGAAAACAGACATCTATTGAGACCGGAAGCTCGAAAAAAGACGGAGCCTCCTAAACAGGCAGCAACCGTTTATCCATATGTGTTTCATCACGTTTGTTGCCAGTGGACCGGGCATGACGTATTCTACAGCGAAAGCAGCTTTTTTCTTAGCTCAAATCATGAAGCGCTCTAGGCTGGGATTTATGGGCGCTAAACTGGAGGTTCCAGCAGCGTTTGGTTGAAAACACTCGCAAACCAGCGATTCGTCACCGCAAGGTTCTGACAGGACTGGGCTACTCCTAGGTTCCATGTAACCGCACCTCCGAGGTGGTGGTGTGGTTCGGTTTGGTCCCAGATGGGGCAGCTAACCAAACCAAATCCTGCCGGGACCCAATGCGTTCATGAGTCTGAGCCCTGCAGAGTAACACCGCGGCGAGTCTGACTGGGGTAGGGAAATGATGAGAATGGGGGACGCCATGCAGCGGACGATGTCAGCATCGTGTCGTGCGACAGCGACGCGGATAGGCCTAGTGCATACTTCATGCGACGCGCGACAGCGACAGTGCATATTGTTCATATCGATTCTCTGTCGATATATACGACAGACACCATGTCGTGTCATCGGTCGCAGGACGTATGCACTAGGCTACACCTCGCATTGCTTTTGCCGCTGCGACAGCAGCGTCTACCTGAGCGGCGGCGGAGAATGGTCTCAACCATTTCTATCGCCGGTGTGAAATGCTGTCTTCGATCGAGATTCCTCCATAAATTCGATCTCCTGATGACCTCTTGCCGTTTTGATCCAACTTTGATTTTTCGGTTCTCCGTTTTACTAATTTTTACTCCAATGTGTGACAGTTGTAATTTATGCGACTACCGCAAACCGTCTACTAATTTCGGTACCGCGAAATCTATATTTTAAGGCATGCCCACTTTACTGAACGCAAATTCCAAGATCGCTTTACAGCTCTCTGAGCGTATGATTTTTTAGATGATGTTTCCAGGCATTCCCTGAACTCTTTAAGCATATCAGAGCAGTAAAGGCCACTCAGAGCTAATTGTGATTTTGAACGAGGAATGATGACTGAGGGCGAAGGTATTGGTAAAAAAGCGACGCTAGCGACATCGGTGCTGCAACTCCGCGGAGCCTTCGCGCCCAAGGCCGCGTCAGGTTTAGAGCACACCCCAGGCCTCTCGCTCGGAGGCGTGCTGGTCGCAACTCTGCACAGCCATTAAGTCAAGACTGTCGGGCGAATCAACTGCAACTAGCCCAACGCGTGCTGAATACGCACTAAGTTGGGACGTGAAAGCTTGATGAAACTGGTAGAACACATCCGAACACGTATGGATAAACGTTCGCTGCTGCCCGTTTTAGGTTTTCTGAAAAAAAGACTCCGTGAGATAATAGCAATTCTGGATTATCATAACAAGCACCATACGATACATTCCGAGACTCAATGCTCAAGACATCAGAAGAAAACTTAAGAACGATTACAGGTGATTTTGCGGGTTGATTTTCATGTAGAACACATTCGGAGGTTTCACGGGCATGGAGCAATACTGTGAAGCAATGGCTTTGCGCTTTTGGACTATTCAGACCTTGTTCCGTCAAAGGTCCAATGATGAGATTTAGGCAAAAGAAAACAAGACTAGCGTGGGCAACTGAGCATCTTCACTAGACTCAACAGCAATGAAAAAAATGTGCACTCAACTTAATCTACGTTTTTTTTTCGTTTGGAGCATAAGATGATTACTGTTGTGTCTAGTAAAGATGCTCGGTTGCACTCTCTCGTCTTTTCTTATGGTGCCTGACGCTCACCAGTGAGTCTTTGACAGGACGACGTCTGGGGATTCCAGAAGCGCATAGCCAACGCCCGACAGTAAAGACCAGTTTCTGAGAAACCTCCAAATGAGTGATCCGGAAAAATTAACTTGCAATATCACCCGTGTATTATGAAGTTTCTTCAGTTTTTCTCAGATGACCTATCTGAGCATTGAAAAGCAGAATGTCGCATAATGTGCGTGCTATGAGGCCGTCCAGTATGGCTCCTATCAGGGAGTCCTTCTCGAGCTCCAGGTCACAATCAGGTCTAATGACAACCTTCAGAATATTACAAATGGCTTGTAATTCAGTCACAAACTGGCTTCCATAAATCGCTACTGGTAGACACTTTTCAGAACCTCAGATGATAGATATTCGATCACCGTGTAACAAATTTCAATTTGCAAGGGAATGACCAGTCCTGCGAAACATAAAAGTTATCAATTAAGCGTCGAAAACGACGAGGAAATAGAACGACTTCAGAAGGAGACAAAAATATTGACAAATATTCCTTCCCATCGACGTAAATCTGCGTTATAGACCTGTAACACACTTCATTATATCGGCATAATGACTGAAAATATCCTGTGGAAAGGTGAAATCGATAACCCCAAAAGGAGCCAAGATATTAAAAAAGCAGCCAATCTCATTAGATTTTCGTCCAGTACTGTATGTATGTACATATGCCGCAAAGTTAATTAGTATAAATAGATGTAGTTTCAGTGCTATTTTCGTCCAAGACTTCTGATTGAACTGTGTACTCTAGCACTGCTGAACAAGATTCTTTCATATGATCGTAAGTATGGGCATGTAGCATATCCTCTGGTTCCGGGCTTGATTTGGTGTGTGCCATTGCGGACTTGCGTCGTGGGGGCGCGACGCATCGCTTTCGTAGGCTCGACCCTCATCAGCTGATCATGCTGGATTAATCTTGATTAACCTTGTTTTTTTCTTGTTCCTCACTCCTTTCTCAGCAGACTTTCAACTTGTTTCTCTCCCCCACGTAGCAAGTCCGCAATGGCACACACTAGATCAGGCCCGGAACCCGAGGATATGTGGCCGGAGTTAGTTCGAGGCCAGGTTCCTTGATTGAGAATTCACCCATTGTCAGAGGCGAGCGACATGCAATATTCTACATGGAGGTAATCAATTAGGAAGCCGCACTCAGCAATTGGACGCGAAATCATTCGATCGATAGCCATCTTCTCTTCGTTTTCCCGTGTGCAATGTTTCGCGCCAGGCGACGTAGCTTATTCTTATTTCAATACTATACACGTAAAAAAGAGCAAGATTTAGTGAGAAATCGAAAGCAAGTCTGTAGTAATGCCGACTCAGATAAATTGAGAGGTTATGTATATATTTGATATTTATATATTTGTATATATTTGAGAGGTATGTATATTTCTAGAGCTATGTTGTGACTTCAATAAAATAAGCGGTTCTTTGTATGACTGTACTCTATAAAACGTCGAAATTCACATCATTCGAGGCGCGAACGGCGCGCGCGTCGCCTCGGTCTCCGTCCGCCATCCGCACTCTCACTGTCTCTAACCTCTCCGCACCAGCACGCGTAGGAACAAGTGAATTTCGCCGTTTTATAGTCCATGTCTTGTAAACATTTTCCCAGAATGCACCTGAGCGCTGAGTTTCTTCAAAATACTTCGCCGGAGTGATTAGCAGTAGATCGCAATGCTTTTTCTGATCTCTAAAATCATTCATAACGACCCAATGCGCTATTTTCACCAAAAAGGGAAACAAAGCTTTAGGCCTTCCAAGGGCTATTTATACTCGGTTATCTTGAATTGCACAGAACACGGTCTGCCAATAGTCCTCTAATTGGCCCGCTAGTACCGTAGTGTACGTCCACGACGCGTTCTCGGCATACCCGGGTGGCAGGGTGGGTGGCCGAGTGACGGCATTGACGAATCGATTGCTCTGCACACCGGGTGCACAACCGGGTCTGCCGAGAACGCGTCGTGGACGTACACTACGGTACTAGCGGGCCAATTAGAGGGTTATTAGCGGACCGTGTTTTGTGCAATTCAAGTTAAACAGAGTATACTTCTAGAAAATGTATATGATTGTCTGCGAAAGTACTGACTACCACATACTGATAAAGACTTGTATTTTAAATATTTTCGTAAGGTAAAAAAAAGGAATTTCAAAATTACGCTGTTAGAACATGTATGTTGTTCCCCATTGACCGCCACTTAATATTCTCGCTTTCAAACAAATGAGCTTCATGAAAACCCGTTAGCATCTTAGGAAAACACAACCTTGTCTGACATTTGTGAATTGCCCCCGACCAAGTCAAATGTTCGCGACAATCCTCTCCACCAACCGCACACTATCTCATCACTCTCCACCGTGTTCTGAGGCAATCTGACATTCTTCAGATTATCTTGGATAAATCTCACATTTAGGATCATCTGACTCTGTTCTGAATTGCATTAACTTTGACGAGATCACAGCTTCTCAACGGAGAAAAAATAGTTGAAAACGGTTTTTTATATTGGCTAGTAGAAAGGCAACCAGTCATCAAAGTCTTAGAAAACGAGTCATGAATAATCGAAGAGTTATACACAGCAGTTAGGTATGAGAAGTATATGGTGGTCAAGTGAAGATTACTGTAGCAACATTATGTACTAGATGACATGGGTATTGAAAGGCTTAGCACTTAGTAGTAAGTTCATCGAGCAGAGCTTTTCATAGAATTTATAGGTTGATCAAATGTTCATAGAATCAGAAGCAGATGCTCACCCATGGTACGCCATTCCAGAATCTTCATAGATGCACATGTTGTACTATCCCAGGGGATTTCAGTCTGATGTCAGTATTCAATAGTGCATCAGCAGGAAAATATTAATACCGTTATCTCAAACATGATAGGAGGTGCTCTCAAATTTTCCAGTTAATGTGCTTAAAAGCTAATATTTGCTTCTACTTTCGAATGCATATATTGACATTCTCTAGGTGCAAAACTATAAAGTCAAAGTTCAAAACATCTAGAAAGTATATTAGCATTAAGAAGAATACAGGTTCATATAGCAACCATGAGGACTACATACATTCACGTGAAAAGGAGTCTCGCTTAATCTATCTACTATCCCGTGGGTACCTCTAGTGCCCAGACTATCTTTAAATAGCTTAATAGTACTATAGTTACACCCAATCTATTTTGAGAACAAGCTCTTATGAAGGTACACATGATACCTTTAAAGATGAGGTTGATGACCGATGCTTTGGCAATGATGATGCTGATGATGATGCCGTACTATTACTTCTATAACGCAGGAAACGATCATCTTTCGGTTGTTATGCCTTCTACACGATGATATCGAATGCTGGGCATGTCCGCGTCTGTGTATGGCCCTTCTCGTTGTTGTTTTGGTGTTGTTCCAAGATTGTTGTCAGCGTATATGAATATGGAGGTAATTTTAATCATGGAATTCGAATACCTACATAATTAACCTTGAACGACTCTACTGGTCACATGAAAATTTACAAGAGTCGGGACTCTGTCCTTATTATGCTTGAAAATATTAGACGGGAAACGTGAAAGTGTATGGGAGAAACCTGAGAAAAAGAACCCGTAATAGAAAATGCAGTCGAAGGTGTATTTCCGCGTTGGTCACAACATGATCAGAGTTCTGAGTTGAGGGTTGGAGTTCTTCACATGTTCCGTCCGAATGAGCTTGTCAGCCCACGCGGCCGGCAATGGCATAGGTAATGTTTGAACCTGTAAATCGGTTGGCAGGATTGTTAGACACATATTGAATAATATCCAAGTCAGCTGTCTGTAGTCGTGCGAAGGCTAGTCCGAGAACTGCCTTTGCAGTGCTCTCGCAACAAAAACGCCGACCGCGTGGGCGGTCAGTGCTATTCTGACAGACCTTACTTGGCTACGTAACTAGTACTAATACGTAACTAATACATAACTAAGAATAAGCGACAACCGTTCATAGGATGCTGTTGTGGCTTGTGGTCAAAGGCTCCGTGACTCCCTAGATACAAAACCTAGGGTGTTATAGCCTAGAGGCCTTAGTGTTTCCGATGGCGACACCTTTATGCAATGTATGCGATAACTTATGCGATATAGTTGTGCACTCTATGTCGCTCAATCGTCCCTGTGTATAGTCAAACGTCTGCTGGGTCTAGTGGAAGCAGAGGCACCAGCGAGCAGGTACCAACAGGCTTTTATACACACAAACACACACACACACACACACACACACACACACACACACACACACACACACACACACACACACACACACACACACACACACACACACACACACACACACACACACACACACACACACACACACACACACACACACACACACACACGCAGACACACACACGCAGACACACACACACACACACACACACACACACACACACACACACACACACACACACACACACTCAGACACACACACAGCGCACACACACACACACACACACACACACACACACACACACACACACACACACACACACACACACACACACACACACATACACACACACACTCAGAGTGCTGTCAAAGGCAGGGTTCGCGATCAAAACGACTTCTGAGCTCTCTGGAATGAACCTAGATTTGGTCATCAAAAAAGTAAAAATAAGTGAAAAAACCTGGAAATTCGGGGGGAAAACACTAAAAAAGAAAGTCTAACGGCCAATTACCGGTGTCAGCCGGCCCCCTAATTAACAAGGGTTTCATTATTGCTTACTTAAACGCCTTTTATTTTGCTGGTAAATTAGTCAGTAGTCTCCACTAAAGCTCAGAAATTACTTGAGAAGCAAAATAAAAGTTGACAAAAAAAAAGGTTTTTACACAAATCTCGATAATTGGGGCGGGAGGACACCAAGCCATAACTTGTTCCTGAGCGTTTTTTCTGCAATTTTTCTCTTATTTTCTTTTTTGTGATGGCCCGATCTACCATTCCATGGGGATAGTACAACAGCCGATTCTATCGAGAACCCTGCCTTTAAGGACAACACATTGATTGGAAGCTAGAACGACAATTGTAGCATCACAGCATTTTTGCAACATTACACTCCTGCTAACAAAAAATTCTTGGCACCCATCGACACAACAAAAAATTCTTGGCACCGATCATGCATTACATTGAAGGCACTGTTCACGATAAACTTCATCCTCGAATTTTCCATGACAAACGCTTATCGTGGCTCTCAGAAGCAGAAAAGCGTTGAAGAAACGGGACGAAAAGCTACTCAGGAGTCGTAAAACGGCTTCAAAAAGTGGGCAAACCCCGCCGCTTTGGGCAAGTCCAGCCCCTTTCCGTCCCTCGACGTGAACAATGGAACACTCGAGATCGTGAAAAGAGCGATGGTTTACGATCGAAAGCCCCGTTCTTCCCTTGATTCTCAGCGTCTCTCTTCATTCAGGTCAGCTCGCATACATTGGCTGCAAAAGACGGAAGTTACTAGCCTCGGACAACTCGTCAACCATTTTCCCTAGCTCAATTTTTGAGGGACCATAGCTCCGTTCCCAGAAGGTCTTGTGCGATTCCAGAGATATCATTGAAATCAGAATGCGACCTTTTCAAGATAGGTGAAAAAACAGAGAAGGCATTCTTATCGTGACCACTGCCTTTTATGCACCCACATCGTTATGACTTTTGTTACTTTTTTTAAGCTATGGGCATTGCCTTATGACACCTATTTCTCTCGTGGTAGTGTCGGAGTGGCATCAATTGGGGCAAGACACTATTGCCGACGGGATTAATGTAGCGCTAGATCGATCGTAATGAGACATGCTTTTTGCAATCAACTTGGCTCTTGTGGTAGCATGATGTTTCAAATAGTTTAGCTATGAACAGGGAGTGCATCCGTCAAAAGTGCTTTAACACCCAAAGCTCATTGGTGTTCGATATAATTTTGCGTCAACGTCGAGCGGAATAATGGCAGATGTTGGGTCAAACTACACCCAAGCCGCGATCCACCCGCCATGGGAGCGGGATCAGACCAGGGCGTAGACGCCGATACCACATAGACTGAAAAACACTCGGTCTGCTGAATTGAGTACTTGAAGACATCGTGCGCCCTGAAAATCACACACGGCTTTTCGGGTTTGAATCATAGGCTGGGTCCGCCTGAGAACGTAGGTAGGGATTGCTGGGTCACCAACGTTTTATTGTGAAGATATGGAAGATCGAATGCTTCCGGCAAAAGACGCCGGCCCTCTGACAGCCATATGGTAACGAATGAGAAAATAATGTAGCTTATCAACAAATGATATAGCTTAAATGAGTGGAAGTCAATGTTTCATTAGTTGATAAGCTACTTTATTTTCTCATTTAATGCCAGGTGTCTGTCGGAAGACAGGCCTCATTTGACGGAATTCGAGGCATTCGAGTTCCCATATCTTCAAAATAATGCGTTGGTGACCCAACAAACTCTACCTTTCAGAGGAGTACAACGAATGATTGAAACCCAGAAAGTGGTTTTTAGCGCGTACGATACCTTCAAAGTCATAACGTGCATGCTCTGTATCCGCACGCTAAATTCAGTAGTTTCCGCAACCAGAAAGTCAGGTGCGCTTGTCACAACTCTTGGGTTGAGTTGAAAGATAATGGTTTCCTCTAATTCAACTAACGAATTCACGTTGATCCGCAATCAGCACGACATGCCCTGGATTGACCAAGAGTGATCCGTCATGCTCCTGTTACTGCTCCGGACTGCCTATGTTTGTCCATGGCCGATACAACATTATTTCCTAAGAGGGGGAAAAAACCAGAATTTTGCACTTTGCAGTGAGTTGAACTAAAGAGATAGGAGCGGGGTTGATGAAAAGAGTGAGCTTGTGTGATCCATACTGTGGTGGTATGGAATAGTTACCAGTATCCCATTCCACGGTCGGATTAGACGGAAACTAGGGCATCCTGAACAATTGTGATATATTATCACTCATCGCAGCAACATCAGAACACGTCACGATCGAGGGACCATAGTTCTGTTTACAGAGAGTTCTCCTGGACTCTGCTGTATGATCACGAAGCGATGCTTGCATCAAAAGAAGAACACGACCTTCAAAGGTGGATTCAAGCTCGGCACGGCAGGTTGACTCACCTTAGTCTTCGACTCATTAAGGAAAAGGCCAAGTCCTTGAAGGATGAGACGGTGTGTAAGGACTCCATTCAAGTTGACAACGCTGAGCTGCCAAAAACAAAAGCATTCCGGTACCTTGGTTCGACACACAACGACTTAAAAACATTGGCAGATGAGATTGAGGCAAAGACCAGCACAGGTTGGTTGAAAGGGCGCATAACGAGACGAGAACGCTGTGGCAGGAAGGTTGCCAACAGGCCTAAGTCAAAGACCTATCGTACGGTGGTGAGATTCGTCGCACTGCATACCAATGTTGGCGCATCACTAAAGACGTAGAACGGAGACTTGGGGTCATGGAAACAAAGACACTGAGACAGTGATGGGCTCACCCGGCTCGACCACGTTCAAAGTAGAAGCTTTTGTGGCAGATTCCGTGTTTCGCCCTATTCGGACGAGCTTTGCGAAAACCGCCAAGCCGGAAAATATCGTCAATTTCTGGATGGGGGGACGTCGCAGCGGGAAAAGTCGTTGATCAAATGCTTTCGCGTTCGATTGCCGAGCGAGGCTTCCTACTCGAGAGACACTGACGATACTCGATCTCGGAAACGACTATGCAGCTCGAAGTGACGTGCCAGCGAACGAAAAGGCGACCTAAACAAAAATGGTTGGGTGTCTTGCACAACGGCATGAATCCTGCAGGCTTCCATCATTCATACGGAACAAACGCAGAAGAGAAAGAAGAAGAAGATATCAGGCTGATCGAAAAGTCTTGGCAATTTCATTGAGGTTTTTTGAATTTATTAGTTCCTTTCTTAACATTACAATTCAATCAACAATATAGTCTCCCTCATTAGCTATGACAGTGGTCCACCTGTCAGGCAGGTCATTGATCCCTTTCTCCCAGAAAGCCGGGGACTGGGAAGCGAAGAAGTCACCAATAGCCTTCACAATGGCATCATAATCAGCAAAAGTATTTTTAGCCAGGAATGTCTTAAAGGCAGTGTCCACGATAATCTTCAATTTCGAGATTATTCGCTATATTGGTTAAGTGGCCCCTGGGTAGAACTAAAATAACGAAGAAATTGAGAAAAACGCATCAGAAGTACTCGAAATCCTTAAGTATCACCACGCCTCCTAAGTATCACAGGAACTGTTTGTTGTGACAATGAAATCTTTTGTGGACCCGTCATTTGCAATTCTCTACACTCTATTACTCCGATCTTCCCTTAGGGCCCTAATTAATCCTTCTTTGCATAAAATATTCTTCTATTTTCGATTGACCCAATTTCCCACCGGTGACAACCAATTTGAACATGTTTATCCAACCGGACAACTAGTCCATGTTATAGAATAATGTCACGGAAATACTGCGTTTTAATGCGTTTCTCGCCGTTTCTTCGTAATTCCGATAACACTTGGAGGCCAACGCATTGTTTTATGTGAAAAACTCGAAGACGAAAATCATCGTGAACACTGCCTTTAAGGGAAGAAGAAAGTGGAAGTCAGAAGGGGTAAGGTCAGGAGCGTAAAGCGGGTGGGGTACCGTTTGCCAGTTCAGCTCCTGCAGTTTGGATTGGGTTTCCTTCGCGATAAGGGGTCGAGCCTTATCGTGAAGGAGGTGTACCGTAGCTCGTCTCGGGCGCTTCTCTCGCAGGGCGATGACCAATTCCTCCAACTGACGTGAGTACACGGCAGCACTGACCGTCTTCCAATGAGGGAGTAACTCGTAATAGAGCATCCCGCGCTTGTCTCAGAAGCAGCACAGCAGTTTGTCTGTTTGACTTCCAAGTCCGTATCTCCGTCCTTAAAGGCAGTGTTCACGATGAAAAAAGTTTTCGAAATTCCACTGGGATTGGGTAGTGGAGGGACACTCTGTAACGTTAACGTCGAAAGAACGCTTGAAAACGAGCCAGGAAGAGCCCCAAAAGAGCCCGAACTTGCAACTTCGAGCGCATTGAAAACCCTAAAAGCGCATCACACGCCCACCGACGTGAACAAATAAATGCTCGAGATCGTAAGATGAGCGACGATTTTCAATCATTAGCCCCGTTCTTCCCTTCATTCTCAGCTTCTCTCTTTACTCAGGTCAGCTCGCATAGATTGGCTGCAAAAGACGGAAGTTACAAGCCTCGGACAACTCGTCCACCATGTTTCCATAGCTCAATCTTTGAGGGACCATACCTGCGTTCACAGAAGGTCTTGTATGATTTCAGAGACACCATTGGAATCAGCATGGGGCCGTTTTCAAGATAGGCGGAAAAACAGAAAAACGATTTTCATCGTGAACACTGCCTTTAAAGCAGGAGATCCAACGGGCCACCGTGAGGTAGGAAACGATGTACTTTCCCATTGCAGCGTTGATGTTGTTGACGGCTTCGGACGCCGAGGAGCCGCGACGCCACTCGTAGAAGATAAGTAGTCGAAGTTGACGTTGGGTGAGATTCATTGCAGTTACCGTCCCAAACGAGCTCGCGCCCTTATATATCCCTACCATGGAAGCTTCCAGAGGGTTCTCGGTGTTGCACCTGTGTACCAGCAACAACCCCACTTTTCACGATTTTTCTTGGGATAAATTTGCTTTGCTGCCAAGACTTTTCGATCAGCCTAATATAAGGGCCTTCAGCATGAAGATCTCCCTTATATTAACAGACGAACTAGAAGACTTTTTTCTGGCTTTAGCCTGCCACAGAATGAAACATATTCAAGAATGAACACATGGCGTATTTATGACATATTGTGCTGATTCAGCTATCTTCCATTTCTCAGCGCATAGCAAAAATCCAACTCGGAGCTGGAGAGAGCCAATCAGATTACTCTGACCTAGTAGTTCTTTATGAGATCCCATATAAACCACATATGCATACCTTGATAAACACCTTACAACTACCGAGAATGCACTATTTCCGCTACGTTCAGTTTGAGTGAGTATTGCAGCGTGCTCGTGATGAAGCAAAGACAGAAGTTATTCAAAAACAATTCAGGCCAGAAGTTCACAATCTATTGAATACTTCAACGCATAACCTGCACATGAAAACAACTTCTACGTCAACTGAGATTTGCAACATTAGGATAAAATTTTCTGCAGGCTCTAGATATCAATAACAATCATGTTCTCTGCAGAGCTTCTTTCTTATATTCCCTCGCTCCAAAATGGTGTAACCACTTTTTGAGTAGTTGTTGTTGCCAGAAAATAAATCAGTTCTTAGGGTAAATGAGTTTTGTGAGAGACTACAAAAGGATTCTTGCAATTTTAGTACGACATGAGATAGGATTGTACGGGGAAACAATCGCAATCATTGTGGGAATTCCGGAAAGCTACCTGGGAAAGAAAAACATCATCATCTAGATTCTCTTGATTCGGCGCTTATTAGATTTGCAGACATTTTTTCTGAGTACTGATGGATTGGTCATAATGCACAACTAACCACGTGATCCAATTATACACAATTTCATGTGGAATATACATATAAATAAATGTGCAATTTTATGATGTTGACAGATGTCTTAATTTTATCGTCTAACATCAGCCATTTATCTATGATGATTTGATATAATCCTCGATGAACTATTAGAATACAAATGAGGGCATTTGATAACGACAAGCTTTAATGCATTAATGTTTTTTCTAATGAATAGCATTAATGCTTGTTCAATGAATAGTTCAATTTCGTCAAATGATGGTGAAACAGGATTACGGGACAAAGTAATTTAAATGAGCTGTTTATATGATCTGGTTCCAGGTGGCCCTACGAAATCAATAGAAACGCATGACAGGCTTCAATGTTATACATAATCATGTTAATGACTGCCTTTTGTTTGGCCTCAAGCTTGTTAGTCCTTGGCGACTCTTTTCTGCCGATGACTAAAAAAATAAGTCACAGTTCAATACTGATTTCGCAATGCAAAAACAACTAAAGGTCTGATGCAGTAGGTTGACTCAAAGAACAGAAATACGGAAATAAGGAGTCTAGCAAACCCATAAGTGCATTACGTCGGTAACGGCGGCAAAACAGACAACAAGAAGGAACTGAGTGAGCTGGTGGGAAGGTTCGACCATTTTCCCTACTCAGTCACTTGATGCTGATATAACTCCGCCACCTGACTGCTGAAGCAAAACATTCCAAGGTGCCAAACCAGTATGCACAGGGGTGACTTGTGCGTAGAGTGAGTTTGCGCACGCCTAGTTCTTGCCAGTACGCGTTTTAGGCGTCCACGAGATTATTGAACTCCATAGAGAACAGCTCACAGCAAGCGATCTTTACGGTTATGATGAACGTAGCACGAGGGAGCGATGAAGGCCTACTCAGAAAAATCCAAACAGGTTACTTCTAATATAAATGTAACTTACTTGAATGTCTAAAGTAACTTACATTCATATTGCATGTAACATACATTTATATTACATGTAACTTAAATTTATATTGCATGTAAGTTACACTTATGTTGCATGTAACTTACATTTATAATTTCACTATGGGTGGCCATCACGTGACGCAGACGACACGCGAAACAGAGCGCGCGTCTCAGACCACACTAAGCACAATAAAATGTTGTGCGGGACCTTCCCTGCTGGTTTGGGGTCAAGTGCCTCAAACTTGGGTGATTGAAGCAACAGCAACGCCAGTCGTAAGCGTGACCCTGCGAGTGCGTCGTTCATCCCCCTTGGAAATATCTTCTCGGCCGATTTGAGTTACTTGCGACTTATATTGTGCCGTTTAAGCTACATGTAACATATCGAAGGCGTACTGCACGCACTCTCGGAAAAACGAAAACAAGTTACTTGTAACATATAAGGCCGAAAACAAGTTACTTGTAACATATCTGAGCCGATGTAAGTTACTTGCGACTTATCTCAGGTCATTTAACTTACATGCAACATATCGGCGGGATACTGGGTGCGCTGGGCCTCCGACATGTTACACGTGACTTAGATAACTTGAGATAAGTCTCAAGTAACTTACATCTGCTTAGATACAATACCGCTCATAGGATTCGGTCAGAAATCGAGCGAGGTCGGGTTTTCGCGTCTTTTTTGTCTTTTTGTATAACTCGCTTCAAAATCTAATTTCAGCGAAACTAGGGAGATATTCTTAATCCAGGCGTGGAGGTCTATCCAATGGTGTAGCTATTGTACGGATTTCGTGGAGAACCATGGAAATTTCGCAATCAACCAGCTCTCAATATACGGTAGACACAGAAAAACGCAGGCGGGGACGGTAGCGCACCATCCATCACGGTACCGTAATCACAAACCTGGGTGATCACGAAACTTCTGTAGTACTCGAAGTAATCACCACAAAGGCTTAATCATTGGGTAGCCCTCAACGCAAGGATGACGAATATATCCCTAGTTTCGCTCAAAGTTGACTTTGAAGCGAGTTATGCAAAAAAGACGAAAAAGACGCGAAAACCCGACCTCGCTCGCTTTCTGACCAAATCCTAGGAGCGGTATTGTATGTTACAAGTAACTTGTTTTCAATTTCTGAGCGGATACTGGGTGCAGTGCGCCTCCAATATGTCACATGTAACTTAAATGGCACAATATAAGTCGCAAGTAACATAAATCGGCCAAGAAGATATTTCCAAGGCTGATGTACGACGCACTGGCGGGGTCAGCCTTACGACTGGTGTTGCTGATGGTCAACTTTTCGCGAAGCTTGAAAAACGCTCATAACTTCTTGGAACCTGCGGCTCATATCCAAATACTGCGCACTTTACTATTGAGCCACAAGAGATATTAACAATACTAGTCGTTTTCGCAGATGCGTTTACCACTAAAACACTTACCTTGTCACACATTATCCATATTTCGTTATCCTTATTTCGATGTCCTTCATCCGCTGCCCTTTCTGTGAATAGTCTTCATGTTTCCAACGCTATGTGCCAGTTTATCATTGGTGCTCAAATTGACCAAAAAACAAAGAAACATTAAATAAGTTTGTTATCGCTACCTCAACTGCCTTTCTTCCTGATTGACACGATCAACGAGGGGAGGCAGCCGAAACCAATGAGCGGAAAGAGCCTTGCTGTGCAGGCTCGTAACTCCTCGAAATCAACAGCTCGGGGCTGGATATTTCACAAAGTTACCATAGAGGACCAAGAGAAACTGACAGTGCATACCGTTTCCGTGGGTGCGTCTACCGCTCTAAACTCGTCCCTTGTGAGCATCGCTTACTCAATCCGTTTCTTGGCATCCATACATGGTTTGTTCAGTCAGTGGTCTTCGTGTTTAGGAACAGGTTGCAGATCTAACAGCATGGAAATTTCAAATATACATTCGTCAGTCTCGAAGTTGAAGACTGGTGAACAATGTAACACCTTTGCACACATTTCACGCACATTTGCAATGGTATGCCCAAATTTTCACAACTTGATGACTCTCAGAGAGTGAAAATTAAAATGCAGAGGAAGAATCTCGGCTCAACTAGCTAGACAGTGCAAAGTTCGCAATGTTATAATAAACAATCGAAAGCAATTAGGCGAAACTCGGCCATTAACGCCATGAGAGCAAAAAAACTGTGAGAATAGACTAGGAGACAGAGAAGTTTGCTGACGTCAGACAATTCGCATATGAAACCGTTGACATATATATAGCTGACATTCAGTTCGAAAATGCCGCGACTAATCGGCATTGATATGGTGGGCTTCAGCCCTGTTCCCATCCTACCGGTTCAGATGCTGAGCCCTTAGCAAATGCAATATTCAGAGGAAGCCTTCGAAAGTGCTTTAACACACAGAAATTTACGGGGGTGACCATAAAAACGCAAACGTCCTCAAAGGCAGGGTTCACGATAAAAAATCGTACTCTAGTTTTCGATGTTGTTGAGTAGGTAAGTCCACTAAGTAGACGTTAATGTAGAAAGGTTCCTAACAGAACTCTCGAATAACGGAGAAAAACTTTTGAAAGATGTATCTGAAATATTCAATAACGCCTTTTCATGTGTTTCTGGAGACTGCAGGCAAAGCGTCAAACCAGACGTCGGAAATGGTCTGCCCCTCCAAGATTCCAAGATAGGTGACTTTCTTTTCTGTTTATATTACCGAGAACTCTCGAAACAATAAGATAAGCTGATACTGGCGTGTTAGAACCTTTCGCGAAAAAGAATATTCAAAAAATCGGTGCCTGCTTCTCAGGAATCAGGAACGCAGGACAACTGTTATATGACGTGGGCGGGTGATCCAAAGGGTTGGCTGGTCCACTAGATTTACACCCACTTCCTGGCCGTTTTCGTCGCATATTTGTTCGTTTTGACGGAAAAAGTGCGACTTTCTCATCGCGAACACTGCCTTTAAAGGCACAGGACACCCGAAAATTAATTTTCAGATTTTATGCTTATCTTGAAGAGAGTCAAACGCGGATCACAGTAGTGTCTTTGAAATCGTCCAAGACCCCCTTTAAACAGAGTTATGGTTCTTCAAAGATGCCTAGATTTTGAGGGTGAAAAATTGGTGGACGAGTTGTCTCAGGCCTATATTTCTCTTCATTCGCAATCCTTGCCCGAAAGCGAGCCAGGATAAGGAGATATCCCAGCAATGAATGGAAGAACGACGACTTATTGGATTTCATCCATCCATCGAGCCGCTATCGAATTCGAAAATCTGTTAGGGGGTCGGGCTTGTGGTGGTGAGCAAAGGGGGTCGGGCCTGTGGTGGTCGCCTATATCTCGCTTATTCTGAGGAATTGAGATCTCGAATTTGGCACGTGTTATACAGGAGGGGTCTTCTACACAATTACAAGAAAATCTCGAATTTCATATCTGAGGGTGTACTGTGCCTTTAAGGAATAAATGGTAAGTCAACAATGTAAGCACTGCATCGGTCAATGGAATTGACTTTTGCTAGCATTCTTGCATTTCAGTCTAGTAAAACCAGGAGTGGCGGTTTTGGTGTTCGAGGTTTTCTGGCTAGAAGTCAAGTCAGAAGAAATTGTTCCTGCAAAAGGGTTTCCAAAATTATTTAACGCTAATCAATCAAAAAGTTTGTCGATGAGTTTAGGTTCCATTCAAACTTTCATCATCTGCCGAAGAATAATTTATGATTTGTAACCTATCTATGAATTCTACCCGCGTTATTGTAATCGTACTGTAATCCCATTCACTTTCTGGTTTTGTGCACTATCAAATTACATCTGCTCTTTGCTTTTTATGGATGCCTCAGTCTGTTTTCCATGGTCATTCTGTATTACCTGCATTGAAAACACGTGACGATAGAACGCGTCTATTCAATAAATAGATAAATAAATGAATAATAAATAAATAAATCAATAAATAAATAAATGAATAAATAAATAAATAAATAAATAAATAAATAAATAAATAAATAAATAAATAAATAAATAAATAAATAAATAAATAAATAAATGAATAAATAAATAAATAAATAAATAAATAAATGTGAACCAAGTTTGTGCCAACGCACAAAAGAAACTCAAAATATCAATGCGATCCGTGCCGCTCGTGATTTGGTCGAGACGGGCTCGGAATGATTTCGAAACTCACTGATGGGGAGGGGTGAGGTGCTGATGGACCCATTAAAAGCACAGTTCACCCTCAGACATGAATTTCGAGATTTTCGTGTAATTGTGTGGGAGACCCTTCCTGAATAACACGTGCCAAATGCGAGATCTCAATTCCTCTAAATAAGCGAGATATAAGCGACCACCACGGGCCCGACCCCCTCCAGCCACCACCACAGGCCCGCCCCCCTTCCTGATTTCCTATCTCAATAGCGGCTAGATGGATGGATGATTTTCAACCGAGTCGTCGTTCTTGACTCCCTTTCCGCTTCATCTCCTCATCCTGTTTTGCTCTCTCGCCGCGACTGCGAATCAAGAGAAATACAGGCCTGAGACAACTCGCCCACCCAATTGTTGCCCTCAAAATAGAGAACACCTAAACAGGAAGCAGCGACTGTTCATACACGCGTGCTCCATCACACTTTTTTGCCAGCAGAGGTGTTACACGGGTTTCATCATGTTCCAACCTACCAACATCCTGGGTATGCAGTACGATGAGCGATGTGGATGAACGGTCGCTGCTGCCTCCTTAGGCCCTCAAACTTCAGGCATTTTTAGAGAGCCATATCTCCGTTCGTAGGGGGTCTTGGACGACTTCGAAAATACCATTGTGATCAGAGTGTGACCCCCTCCAAGATGTGGATAAAACCTAAAAAATTATTTTCTGAGTGTCCTGTGCCTTTAATGCGTCGGTACCGTACCCTATCTTGCAAATACATTCCAAACATTGAAATTAGATCTCATCTGAGGTGGTGCGTTTATCGAATAGATTTGAATAAGCCCACATTTTCATAGTGCGAATGTAGGATTGTATTCACACAGTAAGATTTGATAAGGTGCTGCATAGTTCGAAAATGTATTCTAGTCTAAATATTCGAGTGTGCTCATTCGAAGTTATTCGAATAAAATATCCACAACGGTGAGCACTAACATGAAGCTTCTAACACATATCGGCTGACGTAGAGATTGTCAGACCTATCTTGAGACTCGTACTGAACTTGCTATCGCTTGCATAGTTCTATGCTTGCAGACAGAAGACGTGTTTCATTGTTTTCGTAATAGGATACCCAGTAAATGTTTACTCAAGTGCCCGGGGTCCTAAAAATAGATTGGGAAGCTTTTAGTCTAAAATGATGAGACAGCGCAATAAGATGCTGAGCTAGCGCCTATCCCTGAATTAGGCGTCTAATCGGGTCACATTGTGGATAACATGATATCACGACGCCTAAATAGCATTTAATGCACTATACTCCCAATCCACATAGATAAGATGGCCATCTCCTAACGAGCATGAATCATGTATCCAAACCACTGATCTCGAATTCCCTCGCCCTACGCTCAACTCGCCTTCTGCAAACAACACTGTTAAGGTTGCACAGGTTGAATTCTAGAACGCAACTCGAATCGGGCTCGGGTAAGTTCTGATCGTTCTATGAACCATCGAACTCATTAAACTCAAAATCTTATTGTTGCTTTCCTTTTGAAAAAATGAGTCCACTCCCTCTTCACGTCATTTACGACTACGTAAATATGATTATCATAGATTGTTATTGTTATCAACGCTCAGACATGGTCCATCGCAGAGTGAAGGGAAACGCCATGGGAAACATAATCATGATACGGTGGCTACTATGCACTTTCTCAAACATCACGGTTGTCACCCATATGGAACCACATCGCTGCTAGCTTCCGTATCATTCAAAGGCTAATAACTTGTATATAGTGGTGAGAGTGCACTTGGAACACATCTGGAACGATCCCGTGTCTTGATATGTCCTTGTTTGGTCAAGCACATAGCAATTGGAGCGCTAACTGAATTAGACAGGTAATTGTGTAGGTGTATAACTCCTAAAATAGATGCAGTTCTTCAGCTGCGACAGTGGTACTCCACAGTGTTCTTCACAGGTGTGGAGCACTAATACAGGGAATACGTTCGCTCTTCCGCGGCTTACGGGCGGTGAAAAGTTTCTTGACTCTCTTGCCGCGCGGTTAAACGTTTTTTAGTCCACCACTCATCACGCGCGTCAGGGGCCGTTTATACTTCCGCCGCCGAGCCGGGCGGCGAAACACAATCCTTTAATATTGATTGTACCGCGCCGCGTAATCAATATTACAGAAATGCACCGTGCCGCGCCGCTCGGCGGCGGAAGTATAAACGACGCCTCACGCGCCTGCCGCCCTCAAGGTGAGGACTATGAAAGATGCCTAATAGCAAGGACAGTCCAGCAGATTGTGCGAATTATGGCGCAGTAGGTCTACTGTTCTACGAAGTAAAAATCTTTGAGCGTGTCTTGCATGCATCGTGGAATCCGCGATAATGAAGAAAAGGCGCGACCTCCTTGCCAACTTTTGCACCACCGATGCTATTCACGCTGCACAACTATGTAAGAAGCAGAGGACGCTCCATCTAGCTCTTTTTTGATCTGGAGGAGGCGTTCGATCACGTCTCTGATGATGTGATTTGCTTTGCTTTGTGGCCAGATGATGATTTTTACAAACCAGTTTTAATCTCCAGAGTCTGCGAGCGCATTCAAGAGCTCTTTTCAGCTCCACTTAAAAATGTGCTCTGTTATCCTTGCGAACTGAGTACTTCTTTTTCAGGCGAACGAAATGGGGATTACAACCGGAAATTTGGCATTTGTTCCACTTTGATGTTACAATATGTCGCCTTTCAGCAGTTTCGCAGTCCACGATGCATGAACGAAAAACATAACTGATCAATTTCCTGCGAAACTGCTAGAAAGCTAAATAGAGCAAATGTCAAATTTCCGCTTGTGGTTTCCATTCCAGCCACAAGAAAAAAGGAGAGACTAGATTGTTAGGAATGCGAAGCATATACGTAGTTCAGAAGGGCCGAAAAGGAGCTCCTGAACGCATACACAAACTTCGCTGCACAGCATGATTCGTGGACAGTCTAGTCTGAAGGTTCCGATTGGAAACCACTACGATGGTCCCATCATAATACGTAACCCCTTCTGTGCAAGTCACTGAAAAAAACTATCCATGAGCAATGCACGTCTTATGTGACACCGCTGCTGAGCATTTTCACTGACCCAGCTTCGATGTCACCTTGTGAATGTCCAAAGGGCAGAAACTCATGGGAGTTCTCCCGTAGGAGACAGACGATAAGGTGAACACATGCTAAACTTTATTTATGATAGCCTATTCAGGATGCTCAACTAATGGTACGATCTTGACGGATGAAAGATTCAAGTGCTCAACCAAAGCGTTGGGCCGGAGATCTTATATAAAGGATAGAACAACGAGACAGAGACAATCCAGATTTCGAAAGAAGGATAAGAAGTTACTCCTTTTAGTAGACGCTTACACCTGCCATATCATTATCTGAAAAGAAGTGAGCGAGGCCAGAGTTTTTTGACGTAGCAATGTTGCTTCTATGAATCTCTGCTCATAAACTGACATTCAATAACAATAAGGAATGGTGTGAGCATTTCAGAAATTCTAGTCAACCGTGGTAGAGCTGCGAAAACCTGATAATTGCTCAGCTACGTATCATTAAGGGGCGGTAGATTATGCTATTTATAGGAAATTTTTATACATATGAAATTCATGAGTAGGATACGTATATATGTAAGAAGAGAGACCATCTCTTAAGATTTGTGTATAAGGTGGTAATGTGACAGTTTAAAGGCAGTGTTCACGATTTAAAAAAATGCGTTTCAGTTTTCACCTGGAACGGGTAGTGGAGGGGCACATTGTAACGTTGACGTCGAAAGAACGCATGAAAACGAGCCAGGAAAAGCTCCACAAGAGCTCGAAGTTGCCACTTCGAGCGCAAGGCAAACCCCAAAAGCGCAGCGCCCGCCCCACGACGTGAGCAATTGAAAACTGGAGTTCGTGAGATGAGCGATGATTTCCGATCAATAGCCCCGTTCTTCCCTTAATTCTCAACTTCTCTCTTTACTCAGGTCAGCTCGCATACATCGGCTGCAAAAGACGGAAGTTACAAGCTTCGGACAACTCGTCCACCATGTTTCCTTAGCACAATTTTGAGGGACCATAACTCCGTTCCCAGAAGGTCTTGTTCGATTCCAGAGACATCTTTGGAATCAGCGTGGGACCGTTTTCGAGATAGGCTGAAAACAGAGAAACGATTTTTATCGTGAACACTGCCTTTAATGAAAAAGGTAAAGGCAAGTCTAGCAACCCGTTGCCTTTGAAGGTGTCTCTTACCGGAAATATAAACTCACGGTCGGTAGGCGTGCTTTATGATCTGATTGAACCAGGAAACTTCTCAGGTGTCATGACCGTTATGCAGATAAGGATTTCTCACGTTTTTTTAGTACAGGGTCCGATGACCTCAGCAGCCCTTTTGAGCAGTTCCCAATGCACACACGAGGGAAGAAGGAAGAATCGACCACTTGCCGACTTATTTCGTAAAACATCTGGACGCATCAGGCTCCTGTCCACCACTTGCCGTATTTCCCCTTATTGAACACCCCCCTAAATGAAGGTCTCGTAGTTTTTTGCTTGATGCTTATGTGTTCGGCAATCCTTCACCTACCTAAATACTTCGCGCAGAACGTGAGAAGTGGCCCTCTGCCAAAGTTAGAGTAGCCAGAGGCGTAGGGACGCAGAGGCTCTCTCAACAGATCATCCATCGTGACACGCCGTTAGACGAATTCTATATCGATTGAAGTTTGGTCTAAGAAAAACGACTCCGGTGAATTCTCTGTCAGAGCTGAATTCACTGTTTCAAAGCTGACGCACGGACCCATCCCTACCGGACGTGAACTGCTACGCGCTGCTCGAGATTTTGACACCCAAAACCTTGTCGACATTTTCAAGAGATTGATCTTGAGGAGAACTTAAACAATGACTTTGCCGATGATGACCTTGTGGAGTTCGCCGTGTATTTCATTATTGTCCCACTTCGGTTTGCCTAACGAACTTTTTTGCCCATATTGACTTTTGAAATCTCGGTTGGAAATTAGAGCCTCCCACTCTATTTGAACCCCTTTCTCTAATCGTAACCCCTTTTTAGTGGAGGTTGAAAACTATTGCACCCGGGTGTTGAATTGCAGGAAATATGGTATCTAGAGGACGATTTTACGCTCCGAAACTGGGTACATTTGTATAGAGAGGTTCATAGAAAAGAACCGGTCAAAGAAGGCGATAATGCGATTGGACACGCACAGATGTCAGCAGGATAAAGTTTAGAACTTTGTCACCATATATAAAAAGCACCCTGTACATGAGTGTTGTGATCACCGTGTAAGTTCTATCTTATTGTCTATGCGCTCATATTGTATCGTCAACCTCCGAATGGGAGAAGCCGCGACGCTGCCTGGCGGGAAAATGGGGGAGAACGAAGGCTATTGATCGAATGATTTCGCACCCGATCGCTGAGCGGCTCCCTATTCGAAATACACGGACAATACGTCAAGGTACGACAGAGGGACAGTATGTTGATATAGTCTCTGGTGCGACTACACTTAACGACGAATGAGATGTTGAAGAGGAAAACGTACCAGCGAGCCAAAAGAAGTCACCCACGAAGATCATTGGATGAAAATGATTTCAACGCTAATTACATACTGCCCTTACTGAAAGCTCAAAGATGACGATGAAGCCATATGCCAACCATGTCTTAATTCAGTAATTATGTTTTTGTTGTGTCAACATAGAGCAATGTAAAGCAAAAAACAAGTCAGTCTTAATTACAACCCACAATTAATGAATTATTCACCACGTTATACCTCGCGTCTAGTCTGTAATCTCGCTGAGCCACCAGTCGAAAAAAAACTGCGTAGAAAATTGATGCTGTGAGTCAGCAGAATTAACGGAGAACGAGAGTTGACCATTAGCCGACCAATGACGACCACAGACGGCCTCACATGATTGGTTGTCTTTTTTCTTCCGTTCGCGAACGAAAGAGCTAACGAAAGTTATGTTAACAATTTTGTGTATGTACGTGTAAGAAGAGACGTTTTGAAAAGTCGAACCATTTGATCATTACTTTATAGAACAACGTCCACACCAAGAAGTCGATGTTCTGAAGTCAAAAAATGGCAAAATTCGTTCGAAGGCTTGTATTGATCTCAGTATAATACTTTTCATACACTCCCATACTTCAGGTGGAATAATTTTCAAAATGGGGAACGTGTCGCCTGACCAACTTTTTAAAAAGCATAAGTTATTTGCAACTCAGGTGACGTGTTATCTGTTGAATCATCATGATCTATGTGTGAAACAAATCTCATGATAATCTTCATTTTTTTGCAAAACATCGATTGAGTAATGAACTAATGTAGCAGTCATTACATTATGTGAAAAACAATCCTACATGTCTATTCACTATAAGCAATCCACTTTTAAATGTGTTATGTACTGGGAAGTAGTCAAAAATCGCTGTTAGTAGATCAAAATCCGCAGTCAATGCCACAGTTGGCGCGCGACGCGCATAACATCGGCATGGATCTTGAAGAGACTTTGCGTTCCCCATTGGAGGTTGGTGTGAACTCGGTGCACCTATGTTATAGCATATGGTACTGAATTTGCGCCAACCTTCAACAGTGAACGCGAAGTCTCTTCCGGATCCATGCCGACGTTATACATATTAGATTGATGCAAAAGTTTCCGGACTTTTCACGACTTTGAATGAAAACATTTATTTCGAAAGCAAACAAGGCTCACCCAACAAAACCATTTCCATCACATTCAAAGATCCGTCGCCACCGATTGGGCAGATAATGAATTCCCGATGCGTAGAACTCTGGCCGTTTCGAATCGAAGTATTCTTCTAAGGCCATTTTAAAGTCGTCATCGTCCAGGAACAGCTACATCGAGCGGAGCAGATAGTAGTCGGAGGGGGCAAGTTCTGGACTATATGGAGGGTGAGGAAGAACTTCCCAGCCCAGGTCCAGTCGCCCTGGGATGAACACTGTTTGGCCGCGATTATACTCACCGCGACCAGCGACAGCGACGGTGCTCATCAGGCATATCGATTTTCGGTCGATATTGATGGTAAACGTCGCGTCGCGTCACTCGTCGCTGGAAGTATGATCCCGGCCTTTGCCTTCTTCACGACATTGCTTTGCCACACGTATCTCGGATAACGCGACAGAAACTGTTGGACCTGGGCTGGGAAGTTATTTCTCACCCTCCATATAGTCCAGATCTTACCCCTTCCAACTGCCATCTGTTCCGCTCGACGCAGCACTTCCTGGATGGAAAACAGTTCACTAACGATGACGAAGTCAAAATGGCCTCAGAAAAATACTTCGACCTGAAACAGCCAGAGTTCTCGGTGGCGAAGGATTCTTGAATGTGATGGAAATTATTTTGTTGAGTGAGCCTTTTTTGTTTTTGAAATGAATGTTTTTCTATTCAAAATCGTGAAAAATTCGGAAACTTTTGCATCAACCTAATAAATAGCGCCCAAGCAACCATTCGGTTGGATCTCCTCATGCAGTGTTGGCCGCTTTTGTTTCTGCCTCCGACTACGTTTGCATATCTTCTGGTCATTCCTTTCTGATACTGTTTGGCCGGGATCATACTTCCAGCGACGAGCGACGCGACGCAATGTTTACCATCAGTATCGACCTAAAATCGATATGCCTGGTAAACGCTGTCGCCGTCGTCGGTCGCGGGAAGTATGATCCCGGCCTTTCACTTATTGGATAAAGTTTTGTTTGCACATTTTCTATCGAGCCCAAGGAGATGGAGAAGGTACATATCACATCAATTCAACGGAAAGTTAGAGAAGTTTTTAACATCGCGTATGTGAAATGAACATATACCCTAGGAGTAACTCTAATCAAACTGCGTTAATAACAGAGAGGAAGAAGTCAAGCAGTATTTCAAATGATTTATGTCTGTAGAATTCATTATTATTGACAATGCAACTTCACGCAGCTAGTGGGTTCAAAATAAAAGGAGAGAGAACCTTTCGGTCACTAGGACGTGGGGATTGGGGTGTCCAGATGTCAAGGGCTGTGGAATAGTGGGGGTGAGGCGCGACACTTGCGCCATGTCACTCGCATTCGAACGTTTTTCAGCTTTATCAGGAAAAGGGAGTGAATGTCCAGAGGCCGTAGATAGGCGTATTGGCAAGAACTACGTCAACGGTCCGGGTTCGCTTCCGTTTTCAACACCATTTTGCGTACTATTGCGCTGATGCCGTTACCCCCTATCCTTCAGCGTGCGTGTCCTCCCGTTGACACTCGAGAGTCAGATCAACAACGGTCTGGTCAAACCATGCTGACAGAGAGTCTCTTTATGAGGCCCTGGTTCTCACTGTAAGTCCAGACAGGTAGTTTGCTATATTGCCTCTCCAAGAAGTTGAAAGACATGAGGAAGCCCTTCGACTGCCAATCTTCGTTGCGTTGCTCTAAATTTATGTTCATGTTTAGAGTTTCAGGAGAAACCCTAGAGCCGTTGCAACTCTTCGCTGTGTGCACAGTGAAACCATATCTAAAGCAGAGACGAATCAATGAAAAAGAGGGGGATAACTGTTGGACATGACTATTTTTCCTTGTTCTGGACGGTCATGGATTAACGGCAACCCTGGAATCTAAAGATTTCAGGCAAATCCCGCAGCAAACAAAATTGCAGCTCATGGCTTGCCGTTCATGAATCCCTGTTCTGCTAGCTAAACCAGGGTCAGTGACATCCCACACCTCACACCCTCAGCCAAAGCGCGACAGAATCACTTTTTTGGGAGCCTGTGGCAGGATCGGTCTCATTACGAGCTACAGCAGGGTCTGCGCCGTAATTATCGGTTATTCTAAAACCATTCTAATGTTTGGATATTTTCGAATAATTGTTCTGTGCAATTATATGGATAGCCGGAAATCTCCTCTTTCGTTAAATGTGGGAGCGTCAACCTTGGACCAACTCAGGGAAACAGGGAATGTTAGAATACATTCTAAGACTGCAGCCGAAAATTCAATTATCAATTTATTCGAATTTTACGAAGTGCTCAAAACTGGTCTGCGGCAATCATTAAGAGCTTTGCATTTCGCAGCTCGGGAGAAGCGAACGTGTCTTTTTTTGTCTGAACATCATTATCAGAAGTTATATTACGCTGTGATCGACGCCCGCAACTTAGGCGATGGCAAATTTGTGCCAGAGTTGTCTGGAAGAGTAAGAAGACTGATTCGGACATCCTCCGCCAACGCGTAGCTAAATGCCTCACACGGAAACCAGAGATGCCCAGGGTTTCGGAGGCATCTAGTCTAATTTTGACCCGAGAATTTACGTAAATTACGGAAAGCTTAGCATCAGTTGGTGAAATTTTAGCTACAGCGCCCGCATATTCTTGGTGAATTCTCGCTACAGCACCCGCATATTCTACGCTCATTCTCGTTGCAGCGCACGGCCGATCGACCCACCCAGTCTTGATCTGTACTAGAAAGACGATCCCCGCTGCGATCGAGCGCATCGCCGTTTCTTCCTCACGGCCTGCAGCATACCAGCGGCCAAAATTATCCCTTGCAAGGTCTTGCAGAGAGCGACACGGGGTCACCCTCCACGAATACTCACAGAGTGTCAAGTTATCCGTGGGTCGACTGGGCCAACACTGTTTGAACGGCATCCCTGCGTTCCGCGTAGCCAGCGCGGGTTTGAGATTGAATTCAACACAGGCTGTCGCGAAAGCCGTAGATTCTCGCTACAAAATTATAGCGAGAATATACGGGTTTAGTGTCAGAGAGAACAGTGGTTCGAACGACACAAGAATATGCGGGTTTTAGCTATCGTAGCTAAAACCCTTGAATTCTCGCTACATGGAATGGGGCGGCGTTTCAGGCCTCGCCCTCCGAGGCATCTAGCTACGCGTTGGCAGAGTCGGCTATCCCCCGCAAGTCGTTGTATAGGCCCAACACACATTCAAAAGCCTCTACGATTCTGAATGCAAGTCAGATGTGTGGCGCATCCCCAAAGGGATGAACCAACGCCCAGACTTCAATAGTTTTTCCTCTATGTTCAGACAAATTGAATACTAACAACCAAAGAAAACCGGACTGTGCTCAAAGGCAGTGTTCACGATAATCTTCAATCTTGAGATTTTTCGCTATATTGGTTAAGTGGACCCTGATTAGAATAAAAATGACGCAGAAATTGAGAAAAACGCACCAGAGGTACATGAAATCCTTAAGTATCACCCCGCCTCTTGAGTATCACAGGAAGTGTTTGTTGTGACAATGAAATCTTTTGTGGACCCGTTCTTTGCAATTATCCACTCTTTATTGCTCCGTTCTTTCCTTAGGGCCCTAACTTATCCTGCTTTGCATAAAATATTCTTCAATTTCATATTGACCCAATTTTCCACCGGTGATAACCACCATGAACATGTTCATCCAACCGGACAACTAGTTCGTGTACTAGAATAATGTCACTGAAATACGACGTTTTAGTGCGTTTCTCGCCGTTTCTTCGTAATTTTGGAAACACTTGGAGGCCAACGTATTGTTTTATGTGGGAAACTCGAGGAGGAAAATCATCGTGAACACTGCCTTTAAGTAACCCAAAAGAGGCGATCTGGCCATAAAAATACTCAGCTTCGGACCTTCTCACATAGACACACTTTAACAAAGGTGACGTCAAGGGAGCGAACTTTCGCAAGGCAAAGTGGTACCTAAACAAAGAGCTCGATGTTTGGAATTGAAAGATGAGTTAACTCATAAATTTCAGGATACACGACCACGGAACACGGAAAAAATCATAGATCTAGGCAGAAGTACAATGCCAGTACATAAAGATTGACAGAGGAAACTGAAGCAAAAGTGAACTAATGGGGATATGTGAGCTGAAAATTACAGCAGTCACGATCTGATGTCAATGATGATATCACAAGAAAGCATCTAATCACTCATGTAGTTTTTCGTGACGCCCTTGAACTTTAAAGGCTTAGAAACTCATACGCATCAAACACAAGGTGTGCATTTGCAGCGATGCACACTGAACGTGCTAGCCTACGTATGCCAACTGCAGTTTTTTTCTTGCGAATACACCTGCTATTCACGACTTATTCGCAAGGCTAATTGAAATTTTCGTCACATTCTTGCGCTTAGCCGCTATCTGTGCTATTTATGCACCAAGTCTGTCCGAGAGATTTGATTTGCTCCTTTTTGATTCACCAAATGCATGCTGTCCCCATCAAAGGAGACTGAATGTATCAAACTATCCCCAGCAATAAAGGACCGGCGTGAAAGTTGTCCGAACATTTGGCAAAGCTGTTGCTTTCGGAAACTGAACACGATTGAACAGAATTTAAATAACGACTTAGCCTATTCCCGAAATCTGAATGTTTTTCTATTTTTCGATGAATTATGTATAGAATGACCCTCCCTAAGTATGATATACTTTTGAACTCTGCTATGCAATACGGAGAAACATCGTTGACCTTCTTTATATTCATTCTGCACTAAGAAAGAATTTATCTCAGGAGGATATAAAGTCTACTGCGATGCGTGCGTAGAAAAAGCGTGCGCTTAAATTTTTTTCGTAAACCTGTGAACCGCTCCTTTGGGCCGGAAGTCATGGATTATTCATCAGTTAGTTGAGGCATCTGCAGAAAATAAAGTCTAGTGTCCAATCCCAAGAGCCAAAAAGAATCAAAAATGCCTTCATCATCGTTCAAGTTAACTTATGTGGAAGCCGTCACGCAGCTACGCGGCATGCGTGAAAACATGTGCAGTTCGCATGGATCCTAGTGATACTTTGCGTTCTCTATTGAAGGTTGGCTTTAACTAGGTGTCATATGCTACACTATAGATGCACCGAGATTGCACCAACCTTCGAAGGGGAACGCAAGGTATCACTAGGATCCATGCCGACTGTAGTTAATTCTCCACTGTTGAAGAAATGATTTCGCGCCCCTAATTAGCGTTGCGGCTTTCAGGTGAAATGACACGGGTTGTTCTAGCCGGAGTTCCGAAAAGACGTCCAACTTGCAAAACTGATTCTTCGTCGTAATCTAGCAACTCACTAATGCTCCACTAAGAGTAATCTAGCAACTCACTAATGCTCCACTATGAGAAACGACATATGCATAATAAAGAAAGTTCAAAAACACTTCACACTCAAGCTATGGTTTCCGTTTTCGATTTAGTCTGACGCATGGACCAGGCGGCTGGCCGTTCGGGGCTGGCTGCCTTACTGGAGCGGCATGCACGTACTCGGCGGGTTAGGTTGGGGTTAGGCAGAGTTTGAAGCGTCGGCGCAATTGATGATAGCGGGGCGAGGGCTGAAAGGGGGTTAGGCTAGCACTGAAAAATCTTTCCCTCGCAAACCCTACCTAGGAGGGTGGGGCAGCCGAAACCCCTTTGAAACCCCAACTAGTGATTATCTCCAGCACTCGCACAGCAATCATGAAACTCGCCGACGCCCAAAACCCTGCCTAACCCCAACCTAACCCGCCGCGTACGTGCATGCCGCCCCTGGAGAATGGGGCTTCGATTCGCGCGGGGTGACCTACCTTCGCAGTCCCGTCCTTTCATCAGACTGAAATTATTGCGCGAACTCTACTCGCATTTACCACAGGTTTCTTGCATTTCAAAATTTGAAGAGCCTCAACTGGGAATCGGTACCTTGAGCCTTCGCCCGTTGAATCCCGCCGCAAGGTATCGTGAGTGTCGTCTATCAAGTAGGAAGCGGCGCTCCGATATCGGGCACGAAATTATTCGATCAATAGCCATCTTCTTAGTTTTCCCGTGCGCAATTTTTTCCCGTCAAGCAGCGTCGCGGCTTCCCCCAGTCGAGTGATTGAAGATATTTTGACAAAGGCTTGCTTGACAAATTACATGTTAACTCGATAGTAATCGGAACCAGTAACGTTTTCGATACAGTTCTATCACCAACAACAGGAAGTCTCCTCAGAATTTCACTTAGTCTCCCCAAAACCAGTTTGTGTGCTAGATTTTTCACTTCTCGTGTATGGAGTGCCTGTCTGAAGCTCAGAAAGAATATATCAGTATCGATGGCACAGGCCAGTTTGAACGGTGGGCTGGAAAATTACTACTCACCAGCAAGACGTCAAACTAGTTCAGAACCGTTCTTACATCTTCTTTCTTATCTATTTTTTATACTTTTTCTACACAGTTTATACAGTAATCGTGTTTGATTGTTTTCTTCTGCTCATAGTATTACACCATCCCGACCATTGATATTTAACGATTGCCTTATGCAAAAGTAATACGCATAAACAACACAAGCATAATAAGTAAGTGGAAATTCCGGGGAAGTAGGACCACTTGAAAAAGAAAATTCAAAGAGTCTAGGCCTTGCAAAGATAATGAATCACAACAACTTACAGAAACAGCAAGGAAGGCAGAGTCTCTGATGGAAAGAGGGAAAGACATAGAGAACGCTTCTTTTCTTAGCAGAAATCACGCAAAACTAGCACGCCTAAGGGAGGAGTGAAAAGCCTTATTGGTGTCAAAAACCTCGTCTAAAACTAACGAAGATGAAGCTTTGTTACTAATAGTTATTAGCAACAGGTATTTATAACCCTTTGAACCTTACTACCTCCCTTGCCTCCGCTCTAGTCTTGTGAACGGAACATCTCGCACCCCATCGGCTAAGATCAGCTCTCCGAAAGACTTGGCGGACAGGTATGAGATATCGGCAGAAAAATGTAAAAGACTTGGGAAAAGTGGTTAGTCTGCACTTCTCATACAAGCTGGCCTAAAAGAAGGATTTGTTTGGCCATGCCGCCAAATGGCGCGCAAAGATGAAACCCTACAATATCTATGGCACCGTTTGAACGGCACATTAAAGGCATCGTTCGCGCTGGAAATCAATTTTCATTTTTCAGGCTCGATTTCATGATTGAGCCTGGTAGACCACACTGGTAAACTTTGGCGCGTCAAAAACGGAGGGTTATGAGGTTGGAAGGGATTAAAGATAAGGAGCCGCCACCAATTCTCACCAGTCATCTAGCACTTCTTTATAGAATGTTGATGCAATCGCCAAACAACATGAGAAACAGTTACGGTCTAAACTCCACATGCAGAAAAACGTCGAAAACGACAGTGACAAAGCCTCCAGAAGCAAAAAACTTCAAAAACGATTTTGGCGCGAAATTCAAATTCGTATTTACAATCTGTTCCAATTTACTTTGCTTTGCAAATGAAGGTTTTTCATGGGACCCTTGAACATTTTCGTTCACTAGAGAGGCCAAGCTACACAAAAACATGAGAATATAATATACGGTTTTCTGCGCGTGCGATGCCTTTAAGTCGACTTAGAATTGCAACAGTTGCATGAAAAAAAGATTGGCGAATCACTCAACCGCAAAAGGGTTAACAAGAGAATACAACAATCCTAGAGAGAAGGAGGATGTGCCTTTTATTTTGAAAGCCGAACCCGGACATTGGGCGCGAAACGATTCGATCAATAGCAGGCATCATTTCGTTTTCACGCGTACCGCTTTTCTCGTTATATGTTATAACATACGTGCACCGAGTTGGAGCCAACGCGCAATACTCTGAGAAATATTGCCGCGACATCTCCGCGACTGCCCCGGGACTCTACCGCGATCCTCGACCGCCCCGCGACTCCCCCGCGACCCCTGACTCTTTCGCGACTCTGCCGGGACTCCCCCGCGACCTCCTCTTGGATGAAGCTTCCGCGACTCTACCGCGACTCCCCCGCGACTCTACGGCTATGTCGTCTTATCGATTAAACTCCTGGCGGTCACTCCTATCAATTTCCTCTTTAACGCCCAGCGAGCGGTCGCTGTTATGCCTTCTCTCCTATCGCAATATCCTCTTTGAATCTCACTCATTTATAACCCTTTGATTGATTTGACCCACCATTTTGAGGCCATCAGCTGTTAAAAAACTCCTGGCCCTCCATTCACTCCATCACATTATCAGAACCAGTATGATGAACTGTGTCCACGTACATTTTAGCTGAGTAACCTTCGAGCTAAGCTTACACATGCACATAATACTTTAAGTTCTGAAAGTTTTCCCTGATCTATTTCATTCATGCCTCTGTTCATCGTCATCACTATAAGTCAAGGTCTAGCAGACCGTTTTTGTGTCCATCCATCATGATCTCCAACTTTTTTTCAAAAAATTTCGAAACTTTTTCCGTCCCGCAACGCATCAATATTTTTCCCAGTAATAAACTGAAATTTCGTACAATTTTTGTATTTACCAACATTTATACGTAGTTGCCTCTTACGGTTTTTTTGTAATGTTTCACGCAACTTGGATCTAAAAATCGCAAGAAGACTGGGAACGTAATACAATTAAACGTTCTTTTTGAATTCCAGGCTCATAGCTGAGAAATCTGATAATAAACATATCATCGCCAAACCTCGAGAAAAAATTTTTCTGTGCAGCGTTGCCGCCTTTTCAGCCAATGACCTGCCTTGAAGACAATCCGTTAGAGCTTTTCTTGATTAAAGATGTGGCAAACATTATGAATTTGATTGCGTTCTCTATAATCAAAAATAACCGTATTTCTCATATATTCATGTACATGCTTTCTGTTCGGTTTTTCAGTTGAACTTTCTTGGGTCAAGAGCTTAAATATGTTTGGCTAATCGAACCAGGGTAAAGGGTACCGGTGTGCTCGGTCCGTGAGGTGCGCCCCCCCCCACATTTGGAATAGGTGCGGCGCCCTCCCATCGAGGTTGTGACTTTTAAGGCACAGAAGACCCTCAGCCATGAATTTTGTGATTTTCATTTGAATGTGTAGTAGACCTCTCCTGTATAACACGTGTGAAGCGCGAGATCTCAATTCCTCCAATCAAGCGAGATATAAGGGACCACGATTGGCGCGACCCCCTTCGCTCACCACCACGACTACACCACCTTCTTGAATTTTGAACTCGATGACCGCTCAGTGGATGTTTGCAAGGACATTCTGCGATTTTAGGAATACCATCGTGATTAGCGTGTGATTTTTTAGCGATTAAAGGCAGTGTTCACGATAAATTTCACTTCCGATATCTCCACGGTTTACGGAAGGTCTGGTGCCTTATAGAGCAAGGCATGCTCAAAAAGGACACGAAAGACGCGTTTTTGAGCCAAAATAGGCCCTCTCTTGTTTACGTTGATTTTTGAGCGTGGAGGAATTGACCGCTAGGAGGGCAATACATATCAGTGCAATGGAGCGATAAGCTCACTTATCATTACTTCCTTCACTTGATCATTCCTGTAATCTGAGCCTTCATTTGTTCTTTTCGAGGGGCGGATCTGGGGCACCAGGCGTGTCTGGGGCACCAAAGCGCTTGTTTGCAGCCGTTATTTTGCCGCTCCTGGCTCGTTTTCTACCGTTCTTTTGACACTGGAAGCCTAGGATCCTTCTCGCCTATAATTCCACTGTGGAAAGTCAACGAGGATGATCATCGTGAACACTGCCTTTAGGCATAAAATTTGAAAAATAGTTAAGGTGCGTCCGAATGAGAATGGCTGGCCACGCGGCCGGCGTGCTTCTGGCAGGCGGCCGTCGCGTTCGCCGCTCTCGTACGAGCATGCGAAAAGTCTCCACCGCCATCGACAACGAACGAGGCCAGCACCGGCTGGCAGCAAGCCGTGCGCCGATCAATCAGTGGGAGAGGGGACGGCCGTCGTTGAAATCCAACACTCGTCCGAGGGCGACACATGCGACGGCCGCCTGCCAAGCACGCCGACCGCGTGGGTCGCCATTCTCATTCGGGCACACTTTATAAAGGTGTTCTGTGCCTTTAACCCTTCGTGTGAACCAATTTGAGTGGGGTGCGCAACTTTAGAATAAAAACAATTAGCGGGACTGTAATTAGTTCTCGACTCAGATTTCCAGAGGGTGTATTTATCTCCATCGACTCAGAATATCTCGCACGCTCCGCAGAGCGACTAGATCGCCGCAACGATCTGTTCCTTCATATCCCTCATAGAGGAGGGTGAGTAGAGGCATTCACCTCGATTGGAATGGGACGCTCCTAATCGCTCAGCGATAGGCAAAGATACGGGCAAAGAAAAAACTTTGCGACGCGGATTCGTCGGTCAAGTGCATCCAGGAAGCTTCTAAACAGGCACTCCCGGTTGTACAGCTTGAGAAGAAGTACGCCTAGGTCTTAGCGGAAACATCATCTACTTAGAGCTCGCGCAAGAATTTTAGCCTGATGAATGGACGGTAGATCACTCCGCGCGAATCGAAACCCCATTCTCCAGTGAGGCCGCCAACCCCGCACGTCCAGCCGCCTGGTCCATGCGTCAGACTAAATCAAAAACGGAAACCATACAACAAGGTGAGTACTCTCCGAACGGCAGGAACCTTTGTGGAGGAGAAGCGTCTGAGGAGATGGTTGCGTCTGCAGCCTCAAGGCGATCGCGAACGAGAGTGGACGTTTAGAGCAGTGGAGTTAAAGAAGGCTTGGGAGGAGAAGAATTCAAAAAGAGCCAATTCGTTGTAGCGACAGTATAGCGGCAAGATGAAAAGATGTTCGCCTATACTGAATACTGCAAACGGATCAGCAGTTGGTGATGTGACGCTGCCAATATAGAAGGATAACTTCAGTACACTACTGAATCGTCCAGATCCATCAGTACCTGAGCTCCCGCATGCTCAGATAGCACATTACGAAGTCAGGGAGGAATCGCCGGCTGAGGCTGAAGTTTCGAAATGTGTACGGGAAAAGAAGAATTGAAGGCAGGTGGAGATGACAACATAACTGTTGAAATCTCTCCCTCCATCTGGGATTCGTGAAATGACAAACACTATCCGCACCATATGAATGAGCGAAAGGATACCCGATTCGTAGAGACACGCCATTATCGTACCTCTCCACAAGAACTTATCAGTCATGGACCCCAAGAACGACAGGGGAATTTCTCTACTGCGTATCATGTACAAGGTTTTGGAACGTATCGTTCTCGAGCGGCTCATCAAATGTCGTGAGGAAACAACCAGAGAGGAGCAAGCCAGTTTTCGACCTGGACGATCGACCATCGACCAAGTGTTCGCCGTGAGAAGAGTATTTGAATCGTGGCAGCGGTATTCGAAACCAGTACAGCTTGCTTTTTTGAACTTTGAAGCCGCATTCGACTCTCCTTATCGTAATCGATTGTTCAACGCTCTGCGACCGATGAAATCCCGGAAAAGTGAAGTAAGTCGACTAATCGAGGACATGCACAAAGGAACAGCAGCACCAATTCGTACACTTGTCGGGTTAACGTTAGCTTTTGAGGTGAAAAAAGTTGTAAGGCAAGGAGTTGTAGCAGAACCTTTTCTATTCAACTTCGCTGTTGATGACATCATGCGTAGAGTTGCAGAACAGTTTCCTGCGGACGTGATACTAGCACCATCAGGACGCTCCCTTGTCGACCTGGAATACGCTGACGACATAGTGTCATTCGCTAAAAACGACGCAAAACGGCGAAGGATTGTGAACCTCGTTTCGAAGTATGGCGCAGGGACTTCGTCTTCGTCCCCACAAATGCAAGCAGATTTAAGTCTCTCAGAGGCCATCAGCGGGACTTTGTGTGGACGAACAACGTATCGAGCTTGTGGATGATTTCTGTTATTTGGGCTGTTTGCTGAAGAACAATGGTAGTTATGCAGCGGATATTCGATAACGAGGACCTTTTCTTTTCAACTTCGCCGTTGATGACATCATGCGTAGAGTTGCAGAACAGTTTCCTGCGGATGTGATCCTAACACCATCAGGACGCTCCCTTGTCGACCTGGAGTACGCCGACGACATTGTGTTATTCGCTGAAAACAACGCAAAACTGCAAAGGATTGTGAACCTCGTTTCGAAGTATGCCGCAGCCTATGGACTTCGTCTTCGTCCCGACAAATGCAAGCAGATGTGGGTCTCTCAGAGACCTTCAACTGGAGTTTGTGTGGACGGACAACGTATCGAACTGGTGGACGATTTCTGTTATTTGGGCTGTTTGCTGAAGAACGATGGTAGTTATGCAGCGGATATTCGACAACGATGTGCGAAAGCTACGTCTGCATTCAATTCTCTAACCAAGTGTTTTGTGGTCTACCACCATCGCGAAGGAAGTCAAGTTGCGCGTCTACTCTATCCGCTATTCGCACTATCATGATGTACGGATCGGAGACGTGGGCAGCACCGAAGACGCAGATGGAGAGGTTGACTTCCACGGGGAGGAAGCTTTTAGGCGTTTGTTTGGATATTTCTGGCCGCGTGTATGCCATAACGAAGACCTTTACAAGGAAATCGACGCAGTAGATCAACGCTTGACACGAGGGAGGTGCCAGCATCTCCTAACGCCATCTCAAGCAGCAATGGAAAGTCGACTTCGACTGCTCGGGCATATACTAAGAAGAACGCCGGATCGTCTCGTACAACACGCTTTAAAAATGCTTCCAAATCCTGTCTGGAAACGGCCACCTGGGCGTAGGCGAAAGTTCTGGACGGATGTGGTTAAAGAGGATTTAAAGTCACTCGGCATCGAAAGACAGTTCAGGCGCGATGTTTCGTTTCGCAGGAAATGGAATAGTGACAGCTGGATGGAATGTGTTCAAATTGTGGCTGAAGACCGTGAAAAATGGACACGGCTGACTACTAGGACGGCACACCTCGGTGAAGATGCGGAATGACCGCGTCAGGCGAAAGCCAACCGATTAAGTCAAGTAAGTCAAGTATTCGATAACGATGTGCTAAAGCTACGTTTGCATTTAATTCTCTAACCAGGTGTTTGTGGCCTACCCCTGTCGCGAAGGAAGTTAAGTTGCGCGTCCACTTCTCCGCTATTCGCCCTATCATGATGTACGGATCGGAGACGTGGGCAGCATCGAAGAAGCAGATGGAAAGGTTGGATTGCGCGGAAAGGAAGCTGTTTAGACGTTTGCTTGGATATTTCTGGCCGAGGATGTGCCACAACGAGGATCTCTAACGAAATCGACGCCTTGCATCAACGCTTGACGCGAGGGAGGCGCCATCATCTCCCAACGCCATCTCAAGCGGCAACGGATGGTCGTCTTCGTTTGTTCGCGCATATTTTAAGAAGACCGCCAGATCGTCTTGTTCAACACACTTTAAGGATGCTTCTGAGTCCTGTCTGGAAACGGCAGCCTGGACGTAGGCGAAAGTTTTGAACAGATGTAGTGAAAGAGGATTTGAGATCACTCGGCATTGAAAGGCAATTCAGGCGCGATGTTTCACTTCACAGGAAATGGAATAGCCACCAATGGATGGATTGTGTTGAAATTGTGGCTGAGGACCGTGACAAATGGATACAGCTGACTACTAGGACGGCACATTTCTGTAAAGATGAGGAATGACCGCTTCAGGCGAAAACCAACCGGCCTACACAAAAACACCGAATTCAAGAACACGTTTATCATGTGCATTGCCTTTATGTCCTCCCTGTAGTCGTACGAGTCGTGAGCCACAACTTTACCGCGGTCCTACCACGATACTGTGCTGCTCGATGCCTGCGGATCCAGTGGGGATAAGTCGCGGATTAGTTGCGGCGGAGTCCAGGGTTTGAGAAGCGGCTCTCATTTAGACCTCTTGTTGGGAGTAGGTTTGCCGCCCAGTTTCTCGCAGATGGCCACCTACCACAAACGCAGCGAACGCTGGCTTGATGGGTCGATTGTGAGAAAATGGGCGACAAATACACTGCCAACAAGAGGTCTAGATGAGAGCCGCTTACTAAGCCCTAGACCTCCAGCGACAACGCCGCATCATCTCCGCGTCTCCCCCGCGACTGCACCGCATCTCCTCCGCGTTTTCCCCGCAACTCCCCCGCGTTGTCCCCACTTCTCCCCCGCGTCTTTCCCGTATCTCCTCCGAGACTGCCCCGCATCTCTTCCGCGACTGCCCCACGACTCCTCCGGCTCGGCGCCGGCAGGCACCGAGCCGCAGAAGTCGCTGGGCAGTCGCGGGAGAGTCGCGGCGAAAATTGTCAGAGTAAGGAACGCGAAGTATCAGTGCGATCCATTCCGACTGTATGTTATATCGTTAATCACTGGATGGGGGGGGGAGCTGCGATGCTGCTTGACTGGAAAAATTGCGCGCAGGAAAACAAAAACAGGATGGCTATTAATCGATCGATTTCGCGCCCGAATGCTGAGTGCGGCTTCCTACTTGATAGACACTGACGATACATGCATGGAGTTTTCGCTAACGCTCAATAAGGAACGCGAAGTATCAATGCGATCCGTTCCGACTGCATTCTTTAAGAAAAAATAGAGTGGGAATAAAATGCTGCCAATGCGTCTGGAGTGAGCGTCGAACTTTATGAGTGAATCATTGCGAATTTTCAGTTCACAATAGCGAATCCCTACGATCACATAATTACGACTATTCCTCTGTCTCGAGAAATCTTATGTAAAAAAAGAACCAATGCAGGCAAATATAGTCAATATCTGTACATCCTCTACCAAGACCTTACACACTCTAATGTCAACAACAAGATAATCTTCTTCCCTATTGAGAGACCAAAAAATCACAGTGTTTTCAACGCATAGTTATTAACCTGGTACTGCCATCGAATTGACGAAAAGGGGTCCGGCAGAACATCCGCACTAATTCTGTGATGTCATCGCCAAACCCACATCACATACCCAATTTGGTACAACATTCTATACATTTAACCTTTTTGTACATTTCTGGTTCTCTCCACTAGCAGAGTCCTACCTCTTGGTAGCAGGTAGAGAGACTAGCCCTTTGCAGTTGAAGGCCATCTTACTAAACTAGATATCCAGACTATATCTAAAGACTTCGTTGGCACTGGAGACCACTTGCCATTTTTAGGCTCAATTCAATGAATGAGCCCCGTAGACCACATCGGTATACTTCCGCGAGCCAAAAAGCTGAGGATCAGCCTCTAGTTCTCATCAGTTATCTACCACTTTCTCACAAAATGTTGATGCGACCGTCTAACAACATGAACAACAGTTGCGGCACAAACTCCACATGCAGAAAATCTTTGAAAATGTCAGTGACGAGGTCTACAAGTGCAGAAAAGCTCTAAAAACGATTAAGATGCGAAATTTAAATTCAATCTTACAGTGCGTTCAGACTGGCTTTTCATGGCCTATCTCCACACTTTTTTTCACTAGAGAGGCCAAGCTATGCAAAAACATGGAAAAATTGTCTTCGGTTATCTGCGCGTACGATGCCTGTAACATACCAGAGCACAGCTACTTCGGATGAATTGCTCGTATTCAGACAGTCGCAGCAGCCAATTTAGAAAATGAGCAAGGATAAGAAGTTCAGTAGTAGTCAATGAGGTAACATCTCCGAAATTAATTACCATAACTGCCAGCAAAAAATAGGAACGACGCGGCTCCTGTTTAGTGCCTGAATCCAGCCCAAGTGAATCTTAATTGCGACGTCGGCCTCGCTGCAGACTGGCCAATCGCCAAGATCGTCGCCCCGTTGATGCTATTTGTATGTGAATGTTTTCGTCGGCGTTGATTATGCTATTGCTAACATACAATTAAAAAATTCGCATTCACGAACGTTTGTGTGCATGCGTATGTGTGTGTGTGTGTATTGCTGTGTGTGTACAACAACACGCAAGACGCTTGAAAAGGATGCAAATACCACTTGTAAAAAGAATGTCAGCGCTGCTCACCACGTCGTTGTCGCTGTAGGACTCCTGAAGGCTGCCTAATGACTCTAGAAATGCTACGTCTGCGTATGAATCTTATGCAGGGCAAGAAAACTGCTGCAGGAACACAAACTAGCTAAAAGTAGACAAATAGTTCAGGTGAATGTGGACGAAACCTATTTCATTCAGTAGCATGGTCTTACTACATCTTTTAAGGAGACGTTCTAGACTACTCATTCGATCTGAGCACACAGTAATATTTTTCTGACCTGCTGCCATACTTGTCGTGTCAGCACGACTTATTCAAATTCCGCGCCATGTTACAGTAACCAGTCGACGCGTCGCAGCAGGCAATCCCAAAATCAGCAAACGACTTTCCAATTATCGCTCCTGCTGGCGCACGTTACGGCCGCGCCGTCGATGCCCACACTTTGGCCCGTTTGAATTCCCCCTCGCCTTGGGGAATTATTCTCTGCTGGGCCCACACTCTTCGAGAGACGGTCGCCCCAAGGGGCTCTTTTAGGTATTGTTGCTATTTGATGTTTTGCATATTTTGTTTAATTGCGGCTTAACACTTGTTAAATCAAGCCTAGAAGGGAAATAGGAAAATAATTAAGAACCAACGACGCGAAAATACTGGACCCTGAATGAACCTACTGACAAGCGCCCATGTAAATCAAAAAATCAATTGTTTCTCCATAAGAGGAAAATGCTAAATAGTGGCGTTTGCAGTCGCGTCATAGCGACTCAATCAAGTTCTGTGACCGACACTATAGCGCAACTCGCGACCGATCACGGGCGATGCAATCCCAAAAACTGAACAAATGTTTACAGTTCTCGCTTTCAGACAAAGACGACTGGTGAGTTTCAGTCGTTCACGATAGGCCTTGGCCTCGACTACAAAGCGCTTGAACCACGACACGGCCATGTGACCTCCGAGCGTCACGTGACCCAATCGTCGTCCAAATGAGAAACTTGTGCCGCAACACTCAGGCGTTATTTTCGGCCACGAAACGCTTTAAATTCGACCACGATGTACATAATTTGGACGACAAGCGAGCCACGATGCCCATGATTGAACCCGCTGTTCGATTGTTTGACATTTGATCAGCCGCGTATCAGCCGCGCAGCACGTATTAAAGGGGTCCCATCCCATGGGAAGTGCAGTTGGCCATTCGGGCTGCTTCTCGAAGGCGACTACGGGTTACTTTCTGAACGATTTTCGACCGCCAAGGTGGTCTACTTACGGTCCTCAGCGAGGGAAGCTCTAAAATTGTAGAACGTGGCGTGAATGACTTCCCTTGTCGCGGACTGCTGTGGCGGTGGCCGTGTGCTGCGAGCCGTGACTTGGACCGTTTCCATTTTTGGGTAAGAGTCGCTACATCGAAAAGGTGCGACCCCGCTCTTTGAAGGGGTGGAACCCTGTCCCCATCGAAGGATGGATTCCGCCCGGAATGAAGGCTGGGGCCTCATGCATATCTATCCATGAGCGTCCCCATCCCCGTGAAGGCTACACGTGATAAGTTCAAGGGCGAAATTGGTCAATCACAGAGGGGCTTCTCGTGTAAGGGAAGTTCGGGGAGAGGTATGCATACGGCTCCTGGGACCCTGCCCCTATCGAGAGTTATGACCGTGCCCCTATCGAGGGGCAGGCTGAACCCCCAACCGCCTTGGGAGGCGATAGGAGCACGTGCTGTTGTGTGGGAAGGGGGTGAGACAGAGGTTATGCATGCTTGCTTCTCGTGCTCCTAGTATAGAATCAGGAACATGAGCTGCTGCGCGGGAAACGAGTTAAGAAAAAAGGTTCTGCTTCTTTGCGCCACGTAGTCCCTTTGAGCAGACCACGTGCTCCTCGGAGCAGAGCGGGCTGCAGCTCAAGAGAATTCCAATTCGGCGACTTGAACCAGAGTGCTCTTGCGGGAAAGACAGTGTTTTTGTTTATTTTTCGAAAAAAGCGTCAATACTTTAGAAGAAGCCTATTTTGTGGTTTGATGCCAAAAGTTCAGTGCTTGCTCACTTCGACAACTGAAATGTGGTACGCTTGGGTTTCCCGGCAAGGCGAGTTCGGTGGTAATCATACCTTCCGTGACACATTTGATCCAGTCCCATTATGGCTTATATGGGAGGAGCGTCCTTACTTTTGAAAGCACTGTAGAGCAACCGTACTTATTTTCTCCCCATCTCTTTAACTCAGGAAACAAACGGATGTCCAATTGATGCAGTAATTCTCAATTAACAGTGGGATATCCCCGTAGGAAATAGACTTCTCAGTGACACTCTCTTTGAAAATTCGCTGATAGCAAAGAAATTAAAGCTGGAAGAAGTTCAATTTACTGAGAAAGCGAAAGTTCAGAGGAATTCAAACAGAAGGGAAATTCCAAACTAGGTCACAAGTACAAAGAGAAAAACCTATATGACTGCCGAGTCCCAATTGTTTCTATTACCTATCTTGGTTAATCTGTGACTCAACCTCAAGGACATTTCGAAGAAAAAAATCCGCCTCTATCACGCTAAATGTCAACATTTCTAAAGGTGAAAACTATCACTTGACAACGCAAGCATCATGTAAAAAAGTATACCCTATAGGCAGAGTACATTTGGGAAAACATTTTAGATTTTCCAATCATTTCGAACAAAATCTCACGCTCGCTGCAAAGACTCAGAATCTGAACAGATGTTATGAGAGCGAGACAGCGAAAGACGGAAAATTAAAGATGTTTATCAGATATTCTTCTTGTGTCTAGCATGTACCTTGATATTTTAAAGGCAGTGGTTGCGATCACATATGCTTGTCTTCTTTTCCTCTCTAAACCCTTTTCTCAGTTTGGAGTAGTGGGATCTCTGAGAAATAATCGCGAAAAACCGCTGTTCCGCGCCAAATTTTAAGCCTGAACTTTCTTGTCATTTGATGGTGGACGAGCCCACTCCACATCATCGGCATCGATGATCTCTAAAATCAAGAACATCAGTTGGCTTGATTTCGAGTTTCAATCAATCAACATTAACCTTCGGACTGATCTGCTCGGATATTTATATACTCATAAAGTCAAAAACGTTGACTGAAGTGGGTTGCGGATAAAGGGATTTGGTGATTTATCTCTACGCAAGCAGCTTCAGACTACATTACCAGTTATCAATATTCTACCATGAAGCTGAGGAATCCAACCATTCTGGTTGACTGAAGTGTTTGCTCCCATTGTTCAACTGTTTTTATTAGGTAAATTCGAATTTATTTCTTCCTCTGGATGTCGATGATTTCTGACTGCTCGGCATGAGACTGCGATCGTTTTGGGCGGCGCTGTGCACGTGTGCGCGAACTGGCATCTTTCGGCCCTAGAAACTGTAATTCTAGCCTTTTTTTCACCGCACTACTTTCATAGTTTTTCATCTGTTTCGGTCTAAGCTGATTTTTCTAATTTTTTCAATAATGTTTTTCATCGTGACCACTGCCTTTAATGACCCATCTTCATCGGCGGCCTTCTCGATGTGGACCATATTGGTTACAGGATTCGCTGGTAAGAGCAACAGTCATCCAGAACGGTAAATTCTTCTGCTTGAATGATTTATTGAACGTCTCAGCCCAGTGTGTCGCGGATCGTCCGAGGGTCCTCTGAATGTCTCGTGGATACCGGTACGAAATTCTGGTACTCCATCTATCGTCGGACCGGCGTATTACGTGCCTTGCCCATCTGTGCTTTATTGATTCGATATGAAACAGCGCATAGCGAATGCCAGACTTCTGCCGAATGTCCTGATTGCTGAGACCTTCTTGATATTGCTTTCGACGATTTGCCCTGAGAAGACACCTCTTCAAAGCTCTTTGCGTAGTCCTCATTGCAACGAAGATCCCCTTATTGCAAGCCCACGTCTCGGTACCTTAGCATAACGTCGGAAGCACTGTGAAATCAAAGAGCAGAGCTCTTCGCTCATCGTCATGAATCTCGTTGGTCTATTCTCGAATAGTGCCCATAGCTGCCCAGACTGCTCTTTGTCGCCGACGTATCTCTTTCGCCGGTCGTTTGCCATGTTGACTTCTCGCTCAAGATAGATGAAGCTATCCACTATTTCCAGTACAACTCCGTCGAGGGAAACAGGCCCTCCACCGCACCATTTATTCGTCATCGTTTGAGTTTTCCTCATGTTCATGGACAAACCAATCGCTCCGCCCTCTCCATCCAACTAATTCAGCATCTCGTTCATCTCCTGCGTGTTGTCGCTGATGAGAACAAGCATCTACTAAGGTCCGAAACGGGCACGAAAACGTGTCTCCCGAAAAATTTCACTAGAAATTGCGGCCCTTAGCATCCTTCTGTAACTCCCCTACTCACTGGTAACGCGATCTCGCACTCGACAGTTAATGTGGAGGAGATGCCTATTTTACAGTTTTACGGGAGTCTCAACTTCGATGCCTAAGGGTGGACAGCGCTTCTAATGTCTGCCTCATTCTCGCATTGGATCTGTTGTAGGTAGGGTTCAAAACACAGATATACGGCGAAACAGAAGGAGAGAGCAGCACAACCTTTAGTTCGGAATCAGATTTACTCTGCTTCTTTGTGCGCGCGACGGACGGAGAGGCAGAGAGAGTGCATGGGAGAAAAGGGCGCAGCGTATGCGAGCGCAAGCACGCGAGTGACGCAAATAAATTTCACTCCGAAATAGAGGGTACACACCCTCAAAGGGAGAGTACTTTCATGAATCGATTTCTTAGATTGCCTATCCAGATCGCCCTTGTATATCCAGATTTATCTGAAACTCTCAAGGAATGGAGTTGCGAACCGTTCAAAATAGGCTGGAAACTTGCGTCGTACATTCGGTGGACGAGTTGCCCCTTCGAGCACTGTATCTCTTCTACTTCATTGTCATGGAAAGGAACAGGCTTAGAAGAAAGGTGAGCTTGACAACCCGTCGAAGGGGCATAGCATCTGATCTATGCGTAAACTGCCTAGATTTCTCGCTAATTCTACACTAGCGAATGGGCAAGGCTGCTATAGACGTTTCTGGTCCATTGAATAGACTAGAATTAGCGAAAGGGCTATCTATACATCTCATTAAATATCCAATTGTCGGACACTGCGACGACTGACAGTTCACTTCCACTTGGAGAGCAAGCCTGATAGATTTAATCGAATTTACGCCGACTACGTAAATGATTGAAAATAAAACTATCTAGAAGTGACGTGAGCACATGAAGCAAGCATCAAGGTAGGCCGAATAAGTAGGCACTCTCACGCTATATGTATCATACACATTAATAACGTGCTATACACGTACATACAGGGTGTTCCATGACTATTGGCGCGCAGATATTGATGTGTTTTTCGAACGCTACGCTGGATTTTAAGAATAATAGAAAAGGACGCATTAATTTATACTAGTGTAACTCAAAACAGTGGCTAGATCTGGAAACATCCGCCATCTGTTCGAACACCAGCCCGAAGTAGTTTCAGGAAGACGTCGCAGTAGTCACGCAAGTAGACGTCATTCATTTCATCCGAAGCTTCCTTGAATACAGCTTTCCAGTGGGCCAATTGTGAATGTCGATAATCACAGATCTCAGACTCTATCAGGGACTACACTAAAGATTCCAGTGGATGCAGGTCCGATGAGTAGGTCCGCAAATCTTCGTGCGCGTTTGACTCAGGGTAGCACGCTTCGACACCACTATTGAACCGATTTCGCTTTGTGTGCTTATCCATGGCCTCATGAGAGGCAGCAGGGTCTGCTGCCAAATCGGAAAGTTCAACAGCAGATCAAAACAATCTCTAGACTCGTTTCCCTCTAACTTCCTTGTTGATTTTCATGCCAGAACCCACGAAAAGCAGCGGAGTTCCACTCTCGCTAGCGATGCCTCCCAAAACTACCGCAGAAGTCGTATGAGCAGTCCAACCAAGTATATTTTATTTGCAGTAAGACCTTATTGGTTCTTCTAGCTGCTATACAGTCGCTTTCGCATTTCTTTATGAACTTCATACTGATAATTTGTTCCATCTTAAAACGTCATGGCGAATTGCCTGGCTCCGGCGCAACGGTGCAGGATCTTCCTAAATTTTAGGTCTCACTTCAGCTTCTTGTCGGCGGAAAGACGACGGGTCTGCTCCAAAGGTGTGAACGAGAATTCAGCTCCTTCCCGAAAAGTTTCCAGATGGCTCCCAACAACAGATTCCTTTCTCTAGCTATCCACTTCATCGACAGTCGAGAATCGTGGTCGACTCAGGCACACATTCTCTTGACAACTTTAGATATGTAAGTATGAATCTTAATGCTTTCAAAAGCCCTGTCAGAAATCGGACTAAGCTGATGAAGACGACTGATGCCATTCAGGATAAATCGGAGCCAATTGGCGATGCGTCTCGTCATGTGCGTCAAAATTTGCATTGCGATGATAGCGCCGCACTTCGGATTAGCCTCGATTATACTAACCTAAACATCATGATCTACAGAACAGTGGTGATAAATACAGAGCTGGGATTTTAAAGAAATTATAGAAATTATAATAGCGAGAATTTGAACTTCAAAACCCTTCATGAAATAGAAGCCAATCCGAGCGCCAACAATTTTGGAACACCCTGTACATATATGTGTTGGTTATGACTAATATGTATGTACATTAGGTTGAAGCAAAAGTTTCCAGTCACTTGGCTTTAACGATTCCACCGTTGGTCCTTCGCCCAAGTGCGATGAACCAGTGTAACGCAGGAATTCTTTTCAATCAAGCACTGTTTTTCACTTTGGCTAAAGTCTGCTCATTTGAAAAAATGTGCTATAACTCGGTGACAATCCTAAGTACTGAGCATCTTTGAAAATCTTCTATTTGCTCTGAGGTAAACCATCAAACCTGCCGGAGTTGTGAGGATATTTGAGCCACCTTAGAACTAAATAATAGCGTTTGCAGAAATTTTCGGCGGCATGTAATTATTGATTTTAAACGGACTTCGTGACTTTGCAACTTAGGTCTTTACTGGCTTATTCGAGAAGTTTCGGCATCGAAACTTCAAAGTTGAGTATAATGGCCACCTCGCAACTCAACAGTATTTTTCGTCAACTATCGATCGTTGTTTTTTTTTCGAAATTCGATAGAAATGGCAGAATCGAATCTCCAAATAAGCTATCGACAATTGACGAAAAAAAATACTATTGAGTCTGAACTTGGCCATTATACTTAACTTTGAAGCTTCGAAACCTCTTGGATAAGCCAGAAAACACCGAAGTTGCAAATTCAGAAAATCCGCTAAAAATCAATAGTTACGCTTGGTCAAAATTTTCCGTAAACTTTATGATCTAGTTCTAATGTACCTCAAATATCTTGTCAACTCTGGCAGGCGCGGTGGTTTATCTCAAAGTAAACAGAAGCTCTCAAGGCGCTCAGTACCTGAGACTACCACTGAATTATAGCATACATTTCGCAAATAAGCGGGCTTTGACTCAATTGGAGAGCAGCGTTTTATAGAAAAGAATTTCTGTTTTCAATATGTGTATCGCACTTGGTTGGAGGAATAACGCTGAAAGGTTCAAAATTAGCCAAAATCAAGTGGGGGGGGAGTGATTTCGCTACAACTAAATATTTACAAGTCAGCCTTGTTGTCCTAAGCGTCTTGATCCCCTTCCCCATCCCCCCTCCGAATAACAACATCAGTCACGCCATATCAGACATGACGTGCAGCGATTTTTGGTTCGTATATCTCATGCAGCGAGTGGTATCACCTGCTGCTCACTGCAGTGCTAGAATAGTGCCCGTGATTTGTTGTGCTCAAGGGCACAGTGAAACCTCAGAATCGATTTTTCGTTTCTCTGCCTATCTTGGAGAAAATTTCACGCTGATCACAATGGTATCTCCAGAATAGCTCAGAGCTCACTACGAACGGATTTACGGCTCCTCAAAAATTTCAATTTTGAACGACTAGAAGTTCGAGGACGAGTTGTCTCGAGCTTGTATTCTCTCGTTATTCGCAGCCATCGTTCTGCGGCAGGCCACAATATAAAGCCAGACTGCAAACAAAAGGAAGAACATAAATTTTGAATAGAATCATTCGCGCGTCTCTTCCCTATCGCGGTCGGAAACCTGGCAGTGGGAGTTACCCATTTTTTTTCTTTCAAGGGGGCGCGGTCAATTTTTTCCTTGCTTTTTCTCGCTTATTTGAGCGAATTGAGATTTCGCGCTTGGCAGGGTTGCTATACGCGGCGACCGGACTATAATATCAAAAATTACCTCTGAGGTTGGACTGTGCCTTTAAGGCACAGAATTCCGAAAACATTATTTTTCAGTTTATGCTGTTCCTAGAGAGAGTCACACGCTAATCACAGTGACATCTCTAAGATCGTTCAAGACACCCTATAAACAGAGTTATGGCTCCTTAAAGATGCCTATATTTTGAGGGTGGAAAATTGATGGACGAGTTGTCTCAGGCCTGTATTTCACTTCATTCGCAATCGTTGCGTAATGACGAGCCAGGATAAGGAGACAGTCCGGAAATGGACTGAAGAACGGCGACTGGTTGGGAATTCATCCATCCATCTATCCGCTAACTAGTTCGAAATCCTTGTAGGGGGTGTGGTCCGTGGTGGAGAGTGAAGGAGGTTGGGCCTGTGGTCTAGCATATTTGGGGGAATTGAGATCTCGTACTTGGCACGCGGTACACAGGAGGAGTCTACTACACAACCAAAAAAATCACAAAATTCATGTCTGAGGATGTACTGAGTCTTTAAAGGCAGTGGTCGCAATGAAAAAAGTTGTTGAGAAAAACATTAAGGTCAGATTGGTTCCCAAACGGCTAAATGACCAAGAGAAACGGGCTATAATTGGAGTTATTAAGTTCCTAAGTTGATGATCCGCGCACACGTGCACAGCTCCGCCCTAAAAGATCGGAGTCTCCTGCGTGTATAATCAAAAATCATTGATAATCACAGGCCGAAATAACTGCTAATTTAGCTAACAAAAACACAAAAATATAAAAAAGTACTCCATTCAATGTTTCGTTTATGTGAGGGCAGGAAGAGTCGAGCAGACAAGTCTGGAGGCCATTGTTCATTTATTAAATCCATTTGCAAGCCAGATGATGTTCTTGATACAAAAGATGTCGATGATGTTAATTGGGCTCGTCCACCATTTAAAAAAAATTGGAGGTGATAATTTGACCCAAAATAGGATTTTTTTTGCATTTTTCTCCTATAGGTCCTACTAATCTGAATCCAGAAAAGCGTTTAGAAAAGAAAAGTAGATTTGAAAATTTTTATCGCGACCACTGAATTTAAACACTCTCGAATAGGGTCAACTAGATCGACTGAGGCAAGCGGAATAGCCTCAAACGGTGGTCTCACGCAGGAATGACGACAGCCTCTTATTCCGCATTATTCACTACACAGATTAACATTTATCTTCACAATACATGAATAACGGAGTTCGTCATGGGATCCACGAAGAATCACATTGGCGGGTCGCGTTAGGTATACTTCAGTAGTGTAAGCTGGGTATCTCCCCAACACACAGCACTTTCTCCCCAACCCAACAACTCTTTCCAGCTTCTTGCTTACCGACCTATGTGTTCCTTCTCGAAGGAATTTCGGAGCAGGAATATATTTAAGAAAAATCGCGCGTAAAGTGGCGTGCGAAAATATGCTGGCATATATTAGGTTGTAACATAAGTTTTGGAAGATTTTTGTTTACAATTCTAGAACTTTTCATTCCTAGTCGATATAGATCATTTAACTGATGATAGTGAGAGAAGTATCTGAAAGCTTCTTAGCGATACCTTTATAAACGCGCGCTCTCACTTCACCGTCGAATTATGCGTTCTCCTTCTTCACCCCAACGTCGACTCCTTGCGTTCTACGAGTGGCGCCGCGGCACCTCGGCGGTGACTACAGTCGCCAATATCAACGCTGTCCTTGGCGAGGAGTCTGTCAACTACTCCACCGTTCATCGCTGGTTTACTCGCTTTGAGGAAGGAGATACCGACTTCGAAGACAAACTGTAGAAGACTCGACCATTCTTGAAGTCATCAAAGAGAATCCAGAAGCGAGTGTGCGGGAACTGGCGACGAAGATCGGGTGCAGCCATATGACCATCGATCGTCGTCTTTCGAATCTTGGATATCGGAAAGTACTCGCACAATGGATACCTCATGCTCTCACCGACGGTCAAAGGATGACCCGACTGTCTATATGTCAGTCTTTTCTCCTTGCTCCAACAGGAAGGACTTTCTGGAGGATGTGGTGACTGAAGATGAGAGTTGGATACTATACGACGTGGACGCACACAGAGCCTTCTGGCTTCCTCGGGGAGAACAGCCGCCAACTCAGTCAAAACCGGACCTTCATCGCAGGACTTCATCGATGCACAGACTCCTGGGTTCTGGGAAAAGGGGATCAGCGACTTGCCTATTAGATGGAGTAAGGTTGTAGATAGTTATGGTGATTATATTGTGGATTGAATGTGTGAAGCAATAAAGATAAAAAAAAATTTAAAAATCTCCCAAGACTTATGTTACAACCTAATAATTTCTTCAAAACAACTTTGCTCCCCTTGGGCAGTCAATTTAGTCGCCATGCTCGACTCTCGATTAACCTCGGCATGATGAAACAGTCTTCATTTTTCTGTTTGAACTTGGAAACGAGGACTAGTTGTTGTCATAACAGATACCTCACGTTACAATCCGAGGCTCAATGCTGAGAGCAACCGAAGGAACAGCCAACCCATTGAATCATCCCGCCCACGTCACGTAACAGTTGTCATGCTTTCGTTCCAACAATGGAACAGGCCCCGAACTCTTAAATATTCCTTATAGCGATAGGTTCTAACATCCAGGCATAAGCATTGGCCCTTTTTTTTACGAGTTTTCAGTACAATAAAAAAACAGAAAACAAAGTCACTCACCTAAGAATTTTGAAACGCATAATCAATTATCAATGTCAGGTTTGACGCTTTGTCTGCAGTCTCCCGAAACACACCAAAAGGCATAAATTACTTTGAACAGTATTTCTCCAGTATTTGAGAGTTGCGTGAGAACTTTCCCCTATTAACGTCTACTTAGTGGAGTTACCCACTCTGAAACATCAAAAACCTGAATACGGTTCGTTTTAAGTTGAACACTACCTTCAAGTGATTTCATGAAATGCGGTAGGTTTTGTGGCTTCATTCTCCTGAAGAACTAATTTAAAGGCTTCCCAGGTATTGACCAATATTGTAAAATGTCGACTTTGGGATTCCGTTCTCATCGGACGACGTCCTGTCAAACAGCCACTGATGAGCGTGAGCAAGAGCGCGGCCAAGCTACCATGCGCGGCAAAGTATATTCACTGGGCCAAGAATGCTATGTTATAAACGTTAGACATTCAGATTCGTCTGGGTATCGTTGAGAGTTCACGCTAAGGGCAGCACACACGTTTGCAAGCATGATCGAGACCACATAATGAATAAGCCCGCATGGCCAATTACCTGTCACCAACGACGTTTGAAGCTGTAAAAACCATCGAGGATGACAGATTTAGAGAATCCCCGTCTCTCGCACGCCCGTATTTTCTCACCCCTTTGAGTAACAGAACGAATATTTAACTCGAGAAAACATGTGATAAGTTAGAGTGATAGCACTATCAAATGGGAGAGCACAAGAGAAATAGCTTAACTCACTTGATTATAACATGTCTCATACCGACTAAATCTCATCCACTTTCGAGAATGCCGCTCTCCTCCGGCTGGCTTCTGCAAATAGACGACTTCGTCGATGATCTGACGTGTTATTCTCAGGAGAATCGAGCTGTTTCGTAGATTCCGATTTGACAGTGCTATCACTCTGACTTATCACATGTTTTCTCAAGTTTTACTTTCCATTCTGTTACTCGAAGGGTGGGATAACACGGGGGTGCGAGGAAGGTATCCTCAAGTGCTGCCAACTTGGATGGTTTTCAGCTCCTCAAACGTCGTTGACGACATGTTGGGTACCGTGGGGACTTATTTATGACACAATCTCGACCATGTTTGTGAGCGTGTATGCTGTTAGAGTTTCTAGGGCTCAAAGAAGCCAGTTCGTGCACACGTGCACAGCGCCGCCCAAAAAGATCGCAGTCTCATGCCGAGAAGTCAAAAATCATCGACATTTAGAGAAAGAAATAATTGCAAATTTACTTGATAAAAACAGTTGAGCAATGAAAGCAAGCACTTCAGTCAATGTTTTTGACTAGATGAGTACATAAATATTCGAGCAGGTCGGTCCGAAGGTTAATGTTCATCGATTGACATTCGAATTCGAGCCAGCTGATGCTCTTGATATTGGAGATCATCGATGCCGATAACGCTTCGTCCATACGTGGCGAGAGCGTGCGATTACGCAAAATCGATGGTCATCGTGGGCACACGATTTGCTAGCTTTTCACAGGCGCTCCTTCTCGCGCGCCCTCGCCCGCTCGCTCTCGCGTGCTTACGCCAGCACCACGAAGCAAGCAGCAAGTTTCAAGCTTACTGCTCCATCACTGAAGCAGGTGGCACTTAACATGTAGCAAAACTACTGCCCTTGTTTTCCATAAACACCACGGAAGTCGAAAACCGTGGGAAATCGTCAGCCATTAAGCCGACTCGAGCGATTGATCAAACGTTTTCATTCGAATGAACACGAGCTGGGGGGTGTCTGCCTGTGTTAATTTGCGGGCAGCGTTGAGCAGCGTCGAGAAGCGCACAACAGCGGGAGCGCCCGCTCTTGCAACGTATGGACGCTGCCTAATGTGGAGTGGACTCGTCAACCACTAAGAGACAAGAGAGTTCAGGAATGAGATTCGGTACGAAACAGCGGTTTTTTTTTGAGATTTTTTCTTATAGGTCTTACTGCTCTAAACTTAGAGAAGGATTTAGAGAGGAAAAGAAGACAAGCATATTTGATCGCGAACATTACCTTTGATAAAAAAGCAGCACCCCAGCCAGAGAAGCTCATAGAGGCGAATTTAAGTTATTGGAACGGTACCCAATCTGCTACTGCCCTTTTCAACACAGCGCACGAAGAGTTAGCAGCATTATTTTCATGCTTTGAAAAATACCATTATGTTTTTTTTGTTGATGTGTTGATCGAATATTAATACTAGTCTGAACATTACACTAAAATAAACTGTGTCAATCGGTCCCGGAATGGTTCCGTTAGGCTCCCAATTCGGTAATGCGTCCACTCGCCACGCCCCAACTGCAAGGATTTAGTAAAACTTGGAAAAGGAAAGTTAATGGGCTTCCGACCTTGTGGCCTTATGAGACCGTTTCCGATCCGTTTTTTTTTCTCTTGCTTTCCAACATTATGGTTGTGATAGGTTCTCCAACTGCCTATTTTTGCAATTAAAACATACTCGAAGTAGTGAACTTCAAATTAAAAGATAAATAAGAAGGTGCGGTGAGAGTAGTTTTTCTGTAATGATCTCCAGAATAGCCATACATCATCAGCTGTTCGCTAACAATACAGAATTCATATGTGACGTTTTTATTCTGGTTAACGCCGCAAATCTGAGTACTAATAATTTCATCATTGATTCGGTGAACTATCAAAATGTTTATTCATTATTTGAAAATTCACGAGAGTAATTATGGTATGTATAACCAATAATTGGTTCACAGGAGAATAGAAACAATAATTAGGCAAGTTTGAACATTGTCAACAAAAATAATAAACTCGTTAGGGCCCCTTACACGCCTACAGCTAGCGTTCACTCTAGGTCATGGCTGCGACTCGGCGCGAAGGGGGGTCTTTTAAATTGTGAGAATTTTTGAAAAAAAAGTTAAAATTTAGGGCTCGAAAAAGTTTTATAGAAACAAGGGATAGTCCTCAAGTCATTTGGTAAGCCTAAATGAGGTGGTAGTAGTCGCTCAGGGTTATTCGGTGTACAATGTACAAAGCTGATGTCTTTTTGGCTAGGGGGATCGTAAAAATTTGTTAAAATTTTTTGCATAATTTTGACCTACGGGGGGGGGGGGCGCAGCTCCGTCAAAAATTGACGCAACGACCTGCTGAACCCAGCTCTGGGCTGTTTCGGAACCGTTCCGACCTATGTGTTTTCTATTCTACTAACCTAATGACTGCCTCAACAGGTATCCAATCTTGCGTCAAGTGCAGAGAATTTAGAAAAACACATTCGGTAGAGGTGAAAACTACAATATACTTTGTTTAAATACTTCACATTGGATATGATGAGGTGGGAGGGAAAAGAATTTCCAAACAATAGAAGAAGATTAGGCTAGAGTGGAGTTTGGCAGAAAAACCATATCTCACATTTCTGAGGGAGCACGCAACCTTTTCTCTACATAATGTGCCACGAAAAAATACCTCACTACATTTTCTCAATAATATTATCAACTGACATCATGCATCAGCACACGAAATGATCCAAATGTTAACTAAGCGCTAGTGTAGTCAAGATATGGTCCGTTCCCTTCAATCAAAAAGCCGCGACGCAGTCAAGTGGCATACGTTGGAGCGTAGGAGTAATGACTATCGATTGATTGGTGGCGCATCATAGAGCAGCATTATGGCTTAATAACCGTAGAACACGACTTTTAACTGAATGAAATTTGAACTTTCCACTGAAGTAAATGTAAATTATTATGAGCACACCGTACGGCTCAGTTCTGAGCTCAAGAGTGTATTCGGGACTGTCGTGTAATTTCTCTCATATATAATGAATGACGTCAGATTGTAATTTAGGCGAAATTGTTAGACAATTCTTGGGAGAAATATGATTATCCAACTCCAGAATGCAATACGAAAAGTTCATCTTTTCACTACCCACGACATTAACGTCACTCACTAGTATTAAATTACGCAATGGATATAAGGAGTGGTACAGTACTGATTAGGTACAGTCGGCACGGATAGCGTTTATGCTTTCCGTTCCTTCTTATATTAGCTCGGACTCGGCCCGCATATGTAATACATACATGAAAATTGCGTCAACGCACAATAAGGAACGCAAGGTATCAGTGTGGTCCGCGCCGACTGTATATATGTATTGGAATACACACAAATTGTTATTCTATAATTTCCGTCCAGCACACTGCTATTAGGATATCTCTTGGTAGTGCTACGCTCTCAATACGTAAAGAACAATTTGCTTCACTACTGTTTCATCCACCGCCATCAATGCCTGTACTCATGGGTTGCTGGTCTTTAGGATAAAATCATTATAGGATGCTTCGTTAACGATGGTTCGCACCTACCCATAGCTTGCAAATGGGGAGCATAGTCTCCCGGCATGTGGATCGAATCCACACCGCGGGTGTGGCTAAGGAACAGTTCGGCTGGTACACACGACGCGCGCGTCGGTAAAACGCTTAGCGCGCTCATCGTCCTCGGGGCGCGTTAACCGAGGGCACTCAAAAAAGTTGTTGTTGTTCCATTCTAGCCGTTGCCCTTAATCGTTTTTTTGCATTCTGTTCATGTAGTTTGATGCGTCAGACGGTCGGGTAGGGTCGGTGTCGGAATCAAATTCATAATCTACCTATTCGCTCCAAGAAGCAAACAAAAAGAACTCTGAAAAAACTTGGATAAAAAGTACGAATTCCATTGAAACGATTGTATGAGAAGCATTGCGTCTAAAAAAGCACATTATAAACAGAAAAAACTTGGATGAAATGCAAAGAATGATAAAAGAAGACGGCTACAATGGGACAGCAACTACTTTTTTCGAAGGTCCTCGGTTAACGCGCCCCAAAGGCGATGAGAGCGCACAGCGTTTTTCCGACGCGCGTCGCGTGTGCTAGCTGAACTGCTCCTTAGCCGCAACCGCGGTGTTGATTCGATCCACATGCATAGTCTCCCCCCATTAGTTATCTCTCGCAGACGTCGCGCTGTGACCACCTCGCCGCTGCGCGACGAGGGAAAGAGTATTCCCATCAGAGATGGAGGGAGAGTTGTCATACTGAGCCAACCCATGGTAATTGCTTTGCCATAGGGAAAGACCGAGGCCTGTGTATAGTCTCGATTTAGACTTATACAGGAACCAAGAATGGCTGGGTATTTATCAAATGAACGAGCACAGAAAGGGAATGCACCACGATTGTTGAAAACATTTAATTAAAGGCAGTGATCACGATGAAAAACGTTATGCAAAAAAATACAAAAACCAGCTAAGATAGAAAACAGCTGAAATTATGGTAGCGCGTTGATGGACGGCTTAGAATAAGAGTTTCTAGGGCCCAAAGATGCTACTTTGTGCACACGTGCACAGCGCCGCACAAAACGATCGCAGTCTCAGGCCGAGCAGTCAGAAATCGTCGACGTCCAGAGGAAGAAATAAATTCAAATTTACATAATAAAAACAGTTGAACAATGGAAGCCAACACTTCAGTTAAAGATTTTGACTAGAAGAGTCAATGTTCATTGATTGAAATTCGAATTCAAGCCAACTGATGTTTATGATATTAGTGATCATCGATGCCGATGATGTGGGGTGGACTCGTCCACCATCAAAAGACAAGAACTTGCAGGCTTCAAATTTAGCCCAAAACAGCCGTTTTTTTGGCAATTTTTCGTTTTGGGTCCTACTACATTAGACCCACAAAAGGGTTCAGAGAGGAAAAGAAGACAAGCATGTCTGATAGCGACCACTGCCTTTGAGCGAGGCTCGAATTTCACATGTGAAATTGAAATGTATAAAAATGTAAAGTTGTTAAAACGCGTAAGTAGCTAGTATTTCATTAAAGAGATGGAGTAAGAGGAAGGCAATGAAATGTTTGTAGTAGCACCTTTCAAATTGAGATTAAAAAAAGGGAAATTTAGTTTCTAAAGGTGTGTCATGGCTCAGAAAAGAACTATAATCTTAACGAGTGTGCAGGCGAGGATTCACTCTGATTCTAAATACCTTACTTTTCATGGTTGTTGATAGCAAAAATCATAGTTTTGTTACTAAAGTTTCCACGCCTCTACTTGAACACCCTCTACATATTTGGAGCATATCTGGAACACCATGAAAGGTAGAGTTCGCGCAATCATTTTAGTATGATGAATGGATGGGTCTCAGGGATGAGCGGAATTCCGCGTTTCGCGTTCCGAAACCCGCAGTTTCGCGCGTTTTTGACCTTCCGCGTTCCGCCTTCCGAAAACCGCAGAAAGTGCTGCGGAACGCGGAAAATGCGGAACAAAATATCGCGATTTCGTCCTTATTGAGAATTTCCCCGATGATTTTTCTGCACTGATTTGAATAATTTGACATTACATCAAATCTTCAATTTTTTTTCTTCTCCTACCTCGTCGTGAAAGAATATTATTCTGATGAAAATTATTATCAGGTTCTGAAGACCGGTCGAAACTACCAAATTACAGCTGATGTGGGCGTCGTATTTCGAAACATTTTCTGACGCTTTACTAGTTTAGTGATTTCTTTCTACGTTCCATGTATGAAAATTAGGCTGCGCGCTAAGCGTGTACCAGATTTGGCTTCAACTCGCACTTTCGCAACCCTGCGATTCCGTAAACAACGTTTGGGGTAATTGTGGAGAAGCGATTTTCCTTCCATTGCCCTTACCATTACCACCAAGAAGTGGTCTGGAATGGTTTCCTGAAAATCGAAAAGCATGAAAAAAAAACCGCTCGATTTTGTTGTTAATTTTCTTTTATTCTCAGATGGCGTTCACGATCTCGTGAGATCACTTCTCGATGAGACAGGAAGCCTATTCTCCGACAGTGGGCTAGAAATAGGTGCAACTACATATCTTCTATTCCAATTTAGAGAATTTGGAGTTGATTGTCCAAATTTAGCGGCACTTCGAAACTGAGGCCGAAGACATTCACAAACATACAAGTATGTTATTACGAGCCACCCGACGCTCCCTCGCCCCCCGTAAAAATGGAAACTAGTGAAAACCAGCACCGTTATCGATAGGGTTTCGCCCAGGATTGTGCTTTTTTGAGACAGTGTTACGCTCGAAGACTCACCGAAGGTAAAAGCTGTCAGAGGTTTTGCCTCTCTCATAATTAAATCTCTCAGCAAAAGTCAAGTCAGAAAGAGATTCTTCGAGAAAAATACTGGGAGTTTCTAGAGTGTTGGCCCTCTGGCGAAAGAAGTGATTTGGCATGTCATATTTGCGAACAATTAGAGGTCAAAAAATGTCTTGAAATATTTTACAAAATGTCTTGGCGCACGATATTCTGAAGTAACAAACCACCTGGGAAATGTCGTGAAAGGATTAAAAACACGAATTGATGGCTAATCATCGATAACTTTTCGAATGTAAAAGGCGAAATATAGGATTTTACAAACTTCTCCATTGCATTTAATAAAACAAAATCAAAGGTGCTATTAAACTACAATACTCGCGCTAAGTTTTGTAAAAACGGGGAGCACTAGCGAAACTTTTCGAAAAAAGGCAAAAAAAAACTTCCAATGCTCATAACTTTTTCGAATAAAGGTGTTTTTGTATTCTGAAAACGCTGTCATAATCACAGCTCAAATTCCTACATAATGATGTGCATTTGGGCCGAAGTTCCTTAAAATCGCTTTGTTTTCGAGTAACATTGTTTTTGCAATCGTTTCTCAAAAGCGTCGCGCGCGGTGAAACTTTGAGTTGTAATTGTACAAGTAATAGCAGAGCAATCTCTATGTATTCTTTGTGAGTTATATGAAAGGGGGGGGGGTAATCTCGAGATTCGTGCAGATTTACTTCTTGAAAAATCTGACGTCTGTAGCGAAAGCTCCAGACCGATGAATGAAGGAGATCGAAAATTCAACCTGCACAGATCTTACGATTGCTCCACTTTCATCTTATTTACGAAGAAAACATATAGATTGCTCTCCTATTACTTGTGCAGTTACTACTCAAAGTTACACCGCACTTTGCCGCACGCGACGTTTTTGAAAAACGACCGTAAAAGCAGTTTTACTCAACAACAAAGCGATTCCAGGGGAGTTCGGTCCACAAAGCAATTTATTGGGTAGAAATTTGAGCTGTGAATGCGATAGCGTTTTCTGAAACGAATTCGTTTAAAAAGTTACTTGCATCGGACGTTTTTTATTTGCAAAATTGGGAAATGCTCCCCGTTTTTACAAAACTTAGCGCGGATACTGTATGTAGTGAAACATATTCCTTGTTATTGTTCGGCAGTCAACACTGGTGAAGCTGGGAAACCGCAGCGCTCCAATCCATATCGTGCTTGATTTTGTTTTGATAAGTTCAATGGAGAAGCCTGTAGGATCCTGTCCCTCGTCTGTATTCACTTATCGATAATTTGTCCATGGTTGACCACTCAAACGCATTTGTAATCGTCTCACTACATTTCCCAGTTCCTTGTTTACGCTAGGTTATTGTCAGCCAAATATTTCTTATAAATGTTCCAGGACATTTTTTGACTCCTTCGACCTCAAATTTCTCGTAAATATGACATTACGTAACCACTAATTTTGCCAGAGAGCTAAATAATCGAAAATTCTCTACTGTTCGGTCTGACACGTTGGTTCTGACAATTTCTGGACGTTTCCTTTCTCCAGTGGATAATATACTAGGTTGTTCAATACGTTTTGTCGTTCGATAAGAAAAACATAATTTTATGACTCAAAATACACTTTATTATTCAGTATAATCTCCCTGAACATTAATACGCTTGCTCCAACGATCCTCCAATCTGTGGATCCCATCCCTGAAGTGAGAATTCTGAAGATCTGTAAAATACGCTTCAACAGCCGTTATGACCTCTTCATTTGATGAAAAACGCTTGCCACTCATAATTTTTTTTGAGTTCTGGTTGAGTTCTGGAAACGAATGGAAGTCGCAGGGGGCCAAATCTGGTGAATACGGTGGATGCTCCAACAATGCAAACTTTAATTCATGGATTTTAGCCATTGTCAAAATGCTCTTGTGACATGGTGAATTGTCCTGATGGAAAAGGATTCTTCTGCAGAGCGGGTCTTTTTTTCACTGATTTTTTGCTTCAACTGGTCTAAAATGTTGCAGTAGTATTCAGAATTAATTGTTTCACCAGTTTGCAAGTATTCCACAAACGAAATTGCTTTCGCATTCCAAAAAACTGATGCCATAACCTTATTGGCCGATTTCCGGACACGAACTCGTTTCGAAGCCGAACAACCAGGTTCACACCACTCTTTAGCCTCTTGTTTTGATTCAGGATCATGGTGATAGACCCAAGTCTCATCCATAGTGATGATCCGGCGCACAAGATCCACTCTATCCTCTCCGAAACGCTCCAAATGTTGCTGAGAAAGTCGCATTCGAATGTGTTTTTGTTCCATTGTTAGCGAATGCGGCACCCATTGTGCACACAGCTTTCTAAAACCCAAAATTTCTCTTAAAATATGGCTCACACTGCTTAATAAGATGTGTAGAGCTTCTACTAAATCTCTCTCAGTCAATCGACGATCTTCCAAAACCATATCCTTTATTTTGACTATGATTTCTGATGTTGATGCGTTTTTTGAACGTCCTTCACGTGGGTCGTCTTCAAGACTTGTACGACCACATTTAAATTCAGCAACCTATATTTCTGCTGTTCTTATTGCAGGTGAACAATCATTATACACTTTTAACATTCGTTCGTCAATTTCTTTTGGTGCTACACCTTCGAAAATTAAGAATTTCTTCACTGCACGATATTCAATTTTTCCATTGCTCTGACACGGCGACACTAAATGGCTTGTAAACAAAGAATGAATTGACAGATTGAAATGAAACTTCACATAGGTTCATATGAAGAGTGTGCCAATAAAACAACAAAGAATTGGGCTAGTAGAAACGCCTCTCTCATCGAACGACAAAACTTATTGAACAACCTGGTAAAGTATACAGTGCGTTGCAAAATTATACGACATACCCCATTTTTCGCGATTCCAAACTTCGCATGAAATTAGAGCAACTGGCAGGAATCTGGCAACGGAAATTGTCAAAAACGACCGTTGCAAAATTATACGCCATAGCTGACGTTCTCGTAGAAATTTCTTTTCTACACAATCTGTATCAGTTCATTCATGGTAAAAACCATTATGAACATCAAGTTAATAGTCTTCAGAATTGCCTTAATGCCCAGCCACTTCGAAAACTTTTTTGGTATGTTTAAACCCAGCTTTTTGTAAACGCCCCTTCCAATATGCGCACATTCGCTTATAACGGCTATTTTTAGCGAAATCACACACTCGTATTGTCTTCTCTGGTTGTATATTGGAAGTTCGGGAATATATCAAACGTTTTCCTCTAAGTTGAAGTCCTGCGAACCGAAAATTCTAGCAAAGTGGTATGATCGGCTTCAAACCAAGCTTGCGTCGCCCTACTGACAAGAATTAATGGCGGATACGGACAAGAAAGAACTGGAATTGATATTCCGACACTGTCTGATAATCTGTGAGGTTCATAGATCATGTCCCAAAAACCTGGTCCACCACCCGAATCCGGGTCGACACATTTCTCTTTCTCCTCGGAAGTTCCTACTCAAGGATAGTTCTGATCCATAGGTGGATCCTTCGAAACCCTTTCTTATCGGTCGAAGGCAAGCTCAGTCCGAACGAGCCTGAAATATTCTTATCTATTTAATTATTTTAACCAAGTATTCTAAGCACTGGAGAGATCTACAAAAGAACCCACACTTATCTTCATGTAGGAACTCTGGAGGAGAATGTGTGTGGAAAAAATAATGTACATATAGACCCAGATTCAGGTGATGTGACAAGCTGGACCAGGTTTTCGCGACATGACCTGTGAACCTCACTGATTATCAGAATGTGTCGGAATTTCATTTTCAGTTCTTTCTAGTCCGTATCCGCGTTCACTTCTTGTCAGTAGGACGACGCAGGCTTGGTTTCAGGCCAATCATGCCAATTTGCTAGAATGGCCGACCGGTTTGCAGGACCTCAACCCAGAGGAAAGCGTTCGATATCTTCCCGAGCTTCTAGTATGCAACCAGAGGATAAAATACGAGTGTGTGGTTTCGCTCAAATTAGCCGTTATAAGCGAATGGGCGCAGATTGAAATGGGCTTTCACAAAAAGCTGGGTTGAAACATACCAAAAAGGGTTTTCGAAGTGGTTGGGCATCAAGGCAATTCTGAAGACTATTAACTTGATGTTTATAATGGTTTTTACCATGAACGAACTGATACGAAGGGTCTAGAATTGCAATTTCTGCGAGAACGTCAGCCATGTCGTATAATTTTGCAACTGTCGTTTCTGACAATTTCCGTTGCCAGATTCCTGCCAGTAGCTCTAATGAAGATTCGTACCCAGGGGTTTTCGAGGGTGCTTAATCGATTGGCGTTAACCGTTTGTCTCCTTAAATCACGCGAAGTTTGGAATCGCGAAATTTGGGGTATGTCGTATAATTTGGCAACGCACTGTAGTGCCTATCTGTGCATTTTTCGGGATCGATTTCTATATGTATCCAGATAGTCTACTGAAGTTGCATAGTTGGTCATTCATTAAGACAGAATCTCTTTGAAAATGATTCCCTGGAACCAAATGTGTTTCTGAGACTCTAGGTGAGTTTGACATTTTTTGAAAATTTCCGCGTTTCGCGTTCCGAAAACCGAAGTTCCGCGCATTTTTGGGCGTTTCGCACCCGATATCCGAAAACCGAGAAAAAAATTTTTGTTCCGAAACCCGAAGACCGATTTCCGAAATTTTGAATTTTCATTCCGCTCATCCCTGATGGGTCTGCGACGGTAGATCACCCCGCGCGAATCGAAACACCATTCTCCAGTAAGGCCGCCAACACCGCACGGCCAGCCCTGGAAACTATACATTGGACCCGAATCGAAAAACGGATATCCGAATCATTTTACAAACGATGGTCGCGGATTTCCGATTCATCCGAATGAATTCAAAATAAAAGCACTGCTATTCCGGTACTACTCGCTACCACCAGGGATCCATCTAAATGCACTCGGGTATCCATAACCATGGTTTTCAGAATGATTCGGATATCCGTTTTTCGATTCGGGTCAAATGTAAACTGGAAACCATATTTCCATGATTGTACGCCTGCAATCATTCTCTGACACAATGACATGAAAGTTCCAGATGTGCCGTTCTTACCATCTGAACTACTGCCGGAATTTGAAGCTTTATTGAAACCTCACATAGCCGAAGGTCGTGAAGCACACAACGGCTATCAGGATCTCTTGATATATGTATTTCCATGGGACTTGTATGGATAAGCCCTTCAAAAATATGTGGTGCAAATAAGACGTTGAAGAGCTGAGAGCTACTAATCTAGCAGAGGCTTTGATAGGTCAGTAAAAAGTTGAAAAACACGTTATAAGTAAGTTGGCAAAATAGTTTTAGGAGATTCTCAAGATTCCCACGTTCTCAAACATATAGGGCTAAACGGTTTAATACCTCCGTGCTAGCATGGGTTTGTTAGCGGCAAATCTATAACCACCAATATGCTGGAATCCCTCAAAGATTGGACCTTAGCTCTAAATAGTAAAAAATGTGTCGACGTAATCTATGTGGATTTTGCTAAGGCTTTCAATGAGGTCAGTCACAAAAACTTTAATACGTACTCGAAAAGCTCGGTTTTAACGAGAAAGTTTGCAAGTGGATCAAGGAGTTTTTGTCTGGTAGGACTTTTCAAGTTCGTATAAATTCCACTTTTTCGGACGTTTTCAAGGTCTACAGTGGGGTACCACAAGGTGGTGTTCTTTCGCCTATACTCTTCAATATTTTCTCTGCTAAGCTGGGTAACTTATTGCAAGGGAACGAGATTGTTTGTGAACAGTATGCTGATGACTTGAAGGTGTACAGAGAAATATCTCGTTCTCTTGACATTCAACTCTTGCAGGCAGCAGTCAACCGTTTAACATCGGCATGGATCGGGAAGAGACTTCGCGTGCATTGTTGAAGGTTGGCGCCAACTCGGTGCACCTATGTTATAGCACATGGCACCGAGTTTGCGCCAACTTTCAACAGTGAACGCGAAGTCTCTTCGCGATCCATGCCGACGTTACATGATTGGTCAGTATCATGGCGAATTCCGATTTCTCCTGAAAAAAACGTTCTGTATGCGTATTGGCTCTTCCGCGCTGCCCGTTACATACAGCATAGGTGCACAGGAAATTCAAAAGGTTAGCCAAATCAAGGATCTTGGTTTCTTGTTCGACGAAAAGCTGGATTCCTTCTCTCACTACAAAGAGCTGTACAAGAGTTGTTTGATGTCGCAATTCAGATCGCATAAACGCTCTAGGCTTACCACCGCACTTATTAAGTGTTCAAAGCACTGACTAAAAAAGACAGTAGCGTTCTTCTGAAAGTGTACAAAATTTATGTTCGCCCTCTTGTAGAGATCGGTACGGTTGTCTTCTCTCCATACAAGAAAAAGGACATAACTCTTCTGGAGAAAATTCAGAATAACATTACTAGAAAGGTATTAATACGACGGGGCGGGTTTTTACACTCAGAATTTCCAAATTCACGGATCCGAAACCAGTATTCAAAATAGTTTAGCAAGCCTCGAGTCACGGCGGGAGTTGTTTGATGTCTGTATGATACCCAAGCTTCTAAATGGGATGTCTGGTGCTAATTTTTCACATTTCTTCAAAATAGTGTCATCCAAAACCCGAGGTGGGGCATTGAAAAATATCTTTCGCGAGTCCAAAAACCACGGTGAGATCCAAAATTTTCACTCTCAGGGCGGGGTCAGCGTATCTGCGAGCGGGGAAAACCCTCCTGACTGCCGGGTCCATGATGTCATTCAAACGGGGAATGGCTAAAATTTTGCTAAAGTCTTAGATGTGTTTGTAATTCGTATTGTTTTCTGAATTTGTGCAATTTTTTTCTAGCGTCGGTCTTATACGACATACTCAACGAACGAATGAATGAATGAGATTGGGAACTCTGATCGATGGGATCGTTGAGTATTCTAATCAACGCTCTAAAAAATTGACTGCGAGGCCCGGGCAGCGCCAAAACGTTCAGAGAAGTTGAGAATAAAATGAATTTATTTATATCTTTGACACGATTACAGCAAAAACACCAAATCTTATTCCAGCTCTCACAAAACGCGAGAGTTTCGCAGCCAAGAGGTGCGCTGCGACCGGATAACATCGCAGAGGAAATGGGAAGTTTCGAGGTCTACGAAGCCGAAGCATCCCATCAGCAAATGATTTTCGCGGCCGTGGTCCTATCACTATCATGAGGCTCCCTTGTCGATCTGGGGCCGCATGCATGAACGCGGCAAAGAAAGTCAGGGAGCCGCTCTGCGTCCTATGCGCGCAGCGTCAAGCCACGGGACGCCTCGAAGTGCACGGCGTAAATTGGTGTGTCGCGGACGTAAATGCACCTTTTGCAGCAAACTCTACGCTGAGCGGCATTGTTTTGTCATCTCGTTCGCTCTGCGGCACTTTATCATCTAGAGCATCTCAATAATTGGCAGCAAACGCGACTGGGATGACATAAAATGCGCGCGTAGAGTTTGCGGTGGAAAGTGCATTCACGTTCGCGATACACTAATATACGCCATGCACTTCGGGGCCGTCCCGTGACTTAATGCTGCGCGCATCGAACGAGGAGTGGCTCCCTTACCTTCTTCGCAGCGTTCATGCATGCCGCCCTTAGAGTACGCCGCTGGCAGCGAGCTCATCGCTGAAAACAACGAAAAACTGTAACTAGGCGGGAATTTCGTTCCAAACTGATTTTCGTCTTCGTCCCGACAAACGCAAGCAGATGTGAGTCTCTCAGTGGCCTTCAACGGAATTTTATGAACAAACAACGTATTGAAATTGTGAACGCTGTAAGCTGAAAATGATAGCAGTTGTGCAGCTGTTTTCAACAGCAATACGCGGTATCTACAATTGCATTCAATTCCTTACCCAAATTTTCTAGTCTACCCATAGCAGGAAAATGTCAAGCAGCGCGTCCACCCAGCCGCTATTAATCCTATCTCGATGTATGGTTCATGGACACGGGTAGCACCGAAGACGCAGGCTTAAAATTAGATTCTACCAAGAAAAGAGTTGTGCAGACGCTTGCTCGGAGATATATAACTGATGACATGTCAGGATTTTTTCCGTGGAATCAGTGTCACGCTTGAAAAGAGGGAGCGCCGGCATCTATGGTCGCCATCTCATATTGTAATGTAAGCTCGATCTCCATTGTTTAAACACATATAAAGTCAGAAGTCAGGTTGTCTTGCGTAACACGCTTTAGGAATGCTTCCGATACCTGACTGAAGACAGCCGCTAGAAGGAGGAAGATTCGGAAAGGAGGTTCAAGCACACACAGCATTCAAAGCGGTTGGAGTGCGAGGCTCTACTCTGCAGGAAGTGGAATATCGTCAGATAGATGATTAGTATTCCAAGCTTGTGAACGGCTGAAGACTGTGACAAACATGCAAAGCTTATTATTAGGACAGCACACCTCGGCGACTTAGTCATGTAAGTCGATTACAACCCCGAACAAAACAAGGAGAAAGGACTTCGACCTGGTTCGAAACGCGTTTTTTTCTGAACTGAATGAGAAATAATCGTCAAGGATGACTTTGACAATGAATTTCAACTGTATTACATAGACGGGAGACAGTGGCTATGTAGGTACGTTGCTGAAAATTTGACGCCAACGAAATCGCGGAAGATTATTCCTAAATTAGGAGATAAACCCAGTCGCGAGCGGATACGCCACTCTGTTGGGGAGAGATCAGCCATGGATTAAGATTTTCTGATCAAACCACTAGTCTGCTTCTTCAGCTTATTTGAAACAATTAAGTTCGCCTAACAACTCCACTCGAGGAGAACTACGACAAAGCAAAAAGGTTTTGCAACGGAAACCAAAACTTTCGGCAATCTGGAGAAAAAACCGGATTGAGCACGTATTACAACAGTGGCACTTGGTGAAGCACTGACCTTCTCAGGTCTTTCCAAGTATTGACCTCATCAGGTCGTCTACATCCCATTCGATGATTGCAGGGAACAGACTCAGAATTCCAGAAAACGCGCTCCGCAAGACAGGCAAGCAGCCATTTCCTCATCAAGTGAGGGGAAACGAATTCCAGGCTGTTCCTACATGGGAATAGCCCAGATGGCTCGAGGGTGCGGATTGTGACGTCATATTTTTTTTTTCTGGAAAGAGCAACAGTTGGGCTTAGTGGCACACATATGCCATAAATAGAAGAGGGAAAGAGGATGAAGCTCATGCCATTCAAGCGATAGGCAGAGTACTGGGTCTATGCGATGGATTGCGTTGTTAGCCAGTGCTTAGAATAGACCTCTTTCCCCCGAACAGATGTGGGAAACGGCTCGGAGGAAATATAGAAAATTGCCTTTTTTAAAATTAAATATCGGCATTAAGACATGACAGCGAGGCCCATCAGTTAGTGGGTATAATGCCTAGATATTCCCCGGCTCGAACTTGCGTACCTCTTCAAATCTTTGGGTTTGGCAATGACGGTATAGGTGACTCAATTTTTTTCAAGGATTGGCTCGAGGTTTTACGGGAGTCTGGGGTCCATTTGTAGATTTACCAAAAATTTCAACAGGTGTCGTTCTCAGCCTTCTACAGAGGGCAAATTTTCATGTTCCGTTGGCATATGTACGTGTCCAATCTCCTTCTATAGTCCGTATTTTTCTATGAACGTACCAAACTTCGGGCGAAAAATCATTTCAAAATTTTATTATTTTGAAGCAGAGGGTGTCTACTTGAAGACGCCGAAGTCCTTGGACGCTATGCTAAAAGGAAAGCGAGAGCAAAACGTCGAATTCCGCACGTGGGCTCGGTCTAATTCAGTGTACCCACAATTTCGGTATATTTTTGCGTCTCCTAAAGAAGTCCAGGCGGCACACTTCGGGTCAAGGGCGGTTGGAGATTCGTCATCGGATTCTGTACTTTTCTTTGATTTTCGAAAAAATCGATAATCGATCGGTTGTATCGATTTTTGAGAAGGGTTGGTAAAATGTGTACAAATCCAGAGAAAATCTTCAGCGGCACATATGCTCCAAGTTTGACGCCTTGACGATATCTGGATAACGAACAAAGTGGGACGACTGCTTCGATTTTTAACACCGTCCTAACCCCAAGTTTAATTTCGGCATCTGGTTCTCAGGTTCTTCTAGTAGTGGGTCCAAAACTTCAGCTGTGATATGTTTTGGAGTAGAAACCTGCTCCAGAATAACCCTATTAGATCACTTCTTCACGGTCACATGAGGAAAGGAGGAACATTTACCGAAACCGGATTAGCGACGTGTTATACTGAGAAAATCGGGCACTCTTCAAGCTTTCGCTCATCATTCGTTGCAAAAACCATTTAGCGCAACGAAACGCTGTGCATTTTGGTATAGGGGTTTCACCGTATCCCGCTCTCTATGTAGCTGTCTTCGGTGTTCATCTGAGATGGTTAAAGTTTGTATCAGGAGTGCATTGGTGATGCTGGACTCAAATATCCTACTCTCAAGACTCCTAGTTTTCAAAATTGTCGACTTCCGGTGGGATCACACCTGATAAAGGCGTGCTCAGGTAAACTGTAACGGTGTTCAGCCTCCATATTGGACGGTGAAAGTGTCTACATAGAGCAAGTCGACCCCGCTCGACTCAAATGTCCCACTCTCGTGATCCGTACTTTGCACAATGTGGACTTCCGGCGGGACCACTCCTGCAGCAAGGTGTGGGCCCACACAGTGTAGCGCCCTTCAGCGTCCATCTTAGACGGTCAAAGTTGGTATGCTGGGTAAATCTACCACGCTCGACTCAAATTTGCTCCTCTCGTGACTCGTAGGATAATATGGACTTCCGGCGAGATCGAACCCTCCCTCGAACATTCGCATTTTATTGCACAGCACAAGCTGTTACCAGTTACATATACCTTTTCATTTTCAGCTCTTCTCCACATAAATGCAATGAGCGCTGTTCTGTGATCTAGTCCTCTCAAACATTTTTTTTGAACTTTTTTGCAACTTTTTTGCAAAGCATTGGCTTCAAGCTTTCAATTTCGGTTTTTTTAACGATTTGACAATTTTGCTTTTACTATTCGAATACGGTAAGAAAAATTTTACTGCAATGAACCGTTAGATGTAAACCTGCTGGACAACCGCTTGAACACATCAGCTCTTGGTGGGGTGGAAGAAAACGGTCGCAAATTGACCTACTTGGTTTCCTAGGGAGGGTCTGAGCAAAACTGTCCCTACAAGGAAAGTGTTTAGAGTGGTAAACGCATCTGCCAGAACGACTAGTATCGTTAGTGTCTCTAGTGGCTCAATAGTAAAACTGCGCAGTATCTGGCCCCGAGCTGCAGGTCCCAAGAAGTTACAAGCTTAGAAAGGTCGTTTTTTGTGCTTTTTGCACCCTCCGAAAAGGGCATTAGTTTTTCGAAAATTCGGAAACGGACCGCATAAGTGTGTTCAGCGCCCAAAACTACCTCCTTGAGCTAAATTTGGGTGAAGGCGCATTCTCCATACTTTGTCCAGACTGACAGCGTTTTGGACTTGTACAGATTTTCGGTTGGGCGAATATTTATACCGATTAGAGGGCTCTGGAAGCGTTTTAGAAAAAATGTTCCAGATTTGACTTAAAAATCTCCCAGGGAGGTTTTTTGGGGCGCTGATTCCGAATCTGTAGTTTATTAGTCGATTTTCCAAAGTTTTCGTCTAATTTCGTTCAAAGCTTCCCAACCAGGGAAAATTTCGATGGAAAAACGCCACTTTCGAGATTTTCGGAGTGCTACGGTAGATATTGCTCAAATTGTTCCTCTGGGGAGTTATTTGGAGTTCTGAACACGAATCTGGAGTCCGTTTACCGAGTTTTTGCAAATTACGGTAGATTACGGTGGGTATACGGTAGTTTGGTCAAATATCAGATTTTACTCAAAATTTGTACAGGGGTTATTCGGGATGGAGAATACGAATTTAATGTCCATTTGTCAATTTTCAGAATACTAAGGAGGCTTTCGCCCCTAAATGCCATGTTACTTACCGTAACCCACAGTAAACCTCAAAATTTCGACAAATGGACTCCAGATTCGTGTTCATCACCCTAGATTACCCCTACATACAAGTTTTGAGCTGAATCCGAGAAAATGTTTTGAAACTTTTGTGAGGGTTAAAAAATGCTCATAACTTGTTCGAACCTGCAGCTCCGAGCGGGATACTGTGCGTTTATACTATTGAGCCAGAAGAGATACTAACGATACTGGTTGTTTTCGAAGACGCGGTTACCACTCTAAACACTTCCCTTGTTAGAGGGGGGGGAGCTGAGCAAAACTGGCCGGCCCACACCTCGTGCAGTACCCTGTACAAAACCGATGCATCGCGTGTCCGCAGCGCGAGTACGTAATGGCACACACTAAATTTAACGCCGAACCAGAGAATAGGAAATGTCGCACTCTCTAAGTCTTTATATTTGAAGAGGATGTTCATACTATATTTTGGCTCAAAACGTTGTGCTAGACCATGTCTGTACACTCCTACACAATGTGAACGCATTCCAAACCAGGAACTTGCCTCTACTTTTGCTAGAGCATGTGCATGGTACAGAATTATTCATAATCGTCCTAACAACTTAATGAGGCAGCATGTATTGAACGTAATGTCCTGAAAACAAGCTACTAGAAACCTCTGCACCGACCAGAGACCTCATGGAGACTTGAACTCTTCTGCAATGTAACAATATCTTAAAGTTATAATTGGAAATATTAAAAGTTTGAGTAGGTAGTAAAAACACGGAACAAACAACAACGGTGCCTTATCAAAAGCATTTGCAGGCGACGTCACCTGTTTCCATAATGAGTGCAGCTCAAGCAGTACAAGTCATCAAGGAAGGAATTAATATAACAAATCAGCTGAGCCGTGTCAGGTAATGCGGTACGTGGAGCATGCCCGGAGTTATTCAATGCGGTCATAAACCCTCAGTTCATAATCTCAAGGCCGGCCACTTACATACGTCACAATATCGCATACGTATATCAAACTGATTTCTGTCGGACAGCACTCTCGAATACTAGTAAATAGTCGCGTCATATGAAAACGCATATAAAGGTTATGAGAAAAAAAATTTTGCGAATTCCAGTTTTTCTGACCAAAAATAGCATCGACTTTAATTGCAGTCGACAGAGGGCAGATGAAATCGTAGACATATTCCAGTGGGTGGATACGAAACTTCATGACTTTATTTTTACGCACGTACTTCATGTAGTGGTTTGTACTCACAATCATGGTTCATGATCATGTTTGTATGCTGATAAGAAGGTAAATCTAAGAAATGACTCAAAATTGTGTTATGCAGGGACAATAACAACACTATTTCTGGTTTGGAATCATTCCATTCGAGCAATGATCACGGGGTTGAAGCTAACACAAAGTTCGGCAAGGCACACCCAAACGGACAAAAAAGGCGCAAAAAAAACTCAATTTTTCTCATAAATTTTGGTGGATGTGTGTGTCTGAAGTGAATGAAAACGGCAGATTAGCGCTTCCGAAAGCGCGATTCGTGACAAAAAAACTAGAGTTCGATATAGTCGGCGAAGGCGTTTGAATTCCGCGGCATAACGACTTTTGGACAGATCGCAGGGACTTTCTTTAGCATGGGATAGGTGTTAGCAAACTGTGATAGATGCCAGACTGAGCACCGCCCCCTTTTGGCAATATGACCTACATTCGACTTTTAGTATAATCCTAACGGTTCATTTTCGGTCCGTGAACTCCTCCTACATTCCGAGACGGGTCAAAGCAAGGGATAGAGCACAAAAACGGTACGTGGTTTTCAGCAAGTACGATAGCTTCAAAATATGACCAACTTTCTGCCGTTTGCAACAAAATAATATCTTATCAGAAGTGCTTCCAATAGTGTTACCGAATTTAAGGTTGTAGCTGCCTAAGAGGTACATTAAAGGCAGCATACACGCTCGCAAAAGCTGTTGAGATAACAATATAAGCGGGGTCGTACCAGCCTTAGAAGAGCCCTCACAAAGTTGAAAGCCCCAAAAACGATTCGAAATGACCGTATATGGTCCGTATTGAGTCACAAAAAGATCCTTTCTCCGCCCATCGATACAGGCTCCGGCCCTCAATACCAATGTTCAGTGCTCGACTACGGTAATTTTTGCTCATTTTTCACGCTTCTGAGGTAGTAAGCTTCCCAGAAAGGGTCTTACGAGTACATTAGCGCCGTTATCCCAACAAAATTGTCGCTAGCTCCGCTAATTCAGCCGATGCGGTACAACTCGTCCACTTCTGGGCCAATATAGAACGAACCGTTATATCTTCATTTCAGTCGATTTTTTCCGGTTTTTTCGTTACCTCTTGGAATATTAACAGCTTCGTAACTTCGATTCATTCCATAAAATTGATATCATTTTTTAGCGTGTACGATGCCTTCAAGTCAGGTCACCTAGGTGTTTTTCCATTTGGGTCAGAACATTTACTAGGAAGTTTTGGGATCGTTACTGTGAGAAAAATTCAAGTTCTTGTCCAAATCGTTGCTTTTTGTAGGTCAATCTAGGTTCTGAATAAGAAAATGAGGTCCACCCGTCGATATCCGTCATCTTCTCTGAATGCACGCTAAGGAGAGGGCGATGGGGAGAAATTTATCTGAACGCGATAATAGTTGCCCTCACTTTTTGCTCAGCTCAGAGAACCTCTCTGTAACCCGACTCGAAGCTCTCCTCAGCAGCTACAATTTAGACTTTGAAAAATCGTTAGCAAAACACTTTTCCGAAATATGCTTCGTTACAAATGGCCAGATCGAACGAAATGGCTAGTACTCACGGTGTGTGTGTTTAGAGTGGTAAACGCATCTGCGAAAACGACCAGCATCGTTAGTATCTCTTCTGGCTCAATAGTTAAAATGCGCAGTATCCCGCCCCGAGCTGCAGGTTTGGACAAGTTATTAGCATTTTTTAAGCCTTGCGAAAAGGCAAGGGTACCAGGCAAATGGTACCAGGCATTTTTTTGCGAGTTTCTAATAATTTTCTCGGATTCAGCCCAAAACTTGTATGTAGGGGTAATCTAGGGTGGAGAACACGAATCTGGAGTTGATTTGTCGAAGTTTCGAGGTTTACTGTAGGTTACGGTAGGTAACATGTCATTTAGGAGACCAAAATCCACCTTAGTATTTTGAAAATCGACAAGCGGACGCTAAATTCGTATTCTCCACCCCGAATAACCCCCGTAAACAATTTTTGAGTAAAATCTGAGATTTAGACCAAACTACCGTACACCCACCGTAATCTACCGTAAATTGCATTAAAATCGATAAAAGGACTCCAGATTCGTGTTCAGCACTCCAAATAACCCTCAGAGGAACAATTTGAGCAATATCTACCGTAGCACTTCAAAAATCTCGAAAGTGGCGTTTTTCCCTCGAAATTTTCCCTGGTTGGGAAGCTCAAATTAACCGAAAACTTTGGAAAATCGACTATTATACTGCAGATTCGTAATTAGCGCCTCAAAAAACCCCCCTGGGAGAATTTGAAGTCAAATCTGGAACATTTTTCCAAGACGCTTCCATAGCCCTCTAATCGGTATAAATATTCGCCCAACCGAAAATCCGTACAAGTCCAAAACGCTGTCAGTCTGGACAATGTATGGAAAATGCGCCTCCACCGGAGTTTTGCTGAGGGGGGGATAGTTTTGGGCGCTTAATACATTTATGGGGTCCATTACCGAATTTTCGAAAGATTAATACACTTTTTGGAGGGTTCGAAGAGCACAAAAAACGACCTTTTTAAGATTGTAACTTCCAGGAACCTGTAGCTCGGGGCTGGATACTGCGCAGTTTTACTACTGAGCCACTAGAGATACTAACGATACTAGTCGCTTTGGCAGATGCGCTTCCCACTCTAAACACTTCCCTTGTCAGACAATCGGATTGCCAGACAGCCGGCATTCACCTGGCAATCAAAAACCATTCCCGGTGTCCGGCAGGCTCTAGACGACGGTCCGCCAGAACCCTGCCGGCGGTCCGACAGTACGCTGGCCGATACCTGGCACTTCCGCAACTGAGCAATCACTTGACTGCGGTCCGCCAGTCTCTTGGCAGACCGATGAATCTAGGAGGGTTCCTCACCGCAGATCGTTGCGTAGGAGATCGCCTACGCAACTGCCTGAGGTAAGGCACCCACCCCACCCCCCCCCCCAAGCCGTGGGGAATTTCCCCTCAGCTGCTAAAATATATGCTGGTAGAGACTCTGTAGAAAGAGCTTCAGATCACCTTCCCGTGCAGGCATCAAAGTGCCGAGTGAGCGCTGATTGAGGTGAATCGCCTTATATGCCAGCCGGGCTTATCAGTGAAATCAGTGATCAAAGTTAAACATGTCAGAACGCGACGAATCGTTTACCCTCTCGAGTGCCAGCCGTGTGACGACTCGAAGGCAAGCGAATGCCGATTGGTGGATAGCAGCGTTTTCATGCGCTCGGTAATTTTGAGGTGTGATTGCCATTGCCTGCTAATTGCTAGTTATCACCCCAGCTGTTAGGCAACTGGCACATATTCGCCACCCGTCTGCCGCTGGCATTACCTAACATGATGAGTATATGCCAACCGCCGGCCTCGTAATTGCCATTGGCCAGCTTAATGCCAGTTGACATCCAGCTGTTTTGCAACTGGCAAATTTTCGTAAGCCGTCTGCCGCTTCCATTGCCTGAGTAGGTGCGCAGGTACGTAGTATGTATGTAATTTGGCCGAACATCTGCGTTGGAGATCAGCTAGGAAACCTAGGTAACTACTAGGCTGGCTAAATGAAGTACAGCAATTGTTATTAATGTTAAGCATTTGGGGTCCATTCAGATTCATCATAAGTTACACCACGACCAAACTTCAAGGCATATGTAGAAGCAGTCGTTTGGAGATGAGTGTGCTCAAAACTCATTGCAACACGACTCCTACTGCACATGCGGTAGTTAAAGTCTAGCATAGACTTTAACGAACATTCATCTCCAACCAAGTGCTTCTATTGGCTGGTTGACGTCATAAAACTGAAGAATTCTAGGGAATTCTTAAAGAGCTCTCCACCTTAAAGGCAGTGTCCACGATCAATTTCGTCCTCGGTTTTTGACCGGAAATCGAAAGTTCAGGGTCTCATTGGAGCACTGGGGTCGATAGAACGAACGAAAACGAGCCCGAAAGATCTCCATACGGCTCCGAAGTCCGCTCGCGCTAGCCCTTCTGCTCGCCGTCGAGTTTTCCGAGGAACAGTTCGGTCCGCTTCTACATTAGCATTGGAGCGCGAGCGCGGCTGAGTTTTAGCATTGGGGCGCATTTGCGCACGCTGTCTACTTCAGTCCCATGCCTGCGCAACTAACCCTCCGTTAAAAGGTGGCTTTCAAGAAGGAGAGCTAATTTTAGATGTTTCGCAGCGTTTTTCAGGATTCTTTCTTCACTTATGGAACAGTCAGACCCTAAACCTTCGTTTTCAGATGAAAACTCAAAAACGATTTTTATCGTGGACACTGCCTTTAAACGACGACCAGATCCTGGCGTCCATCATGGCGGAACATAGCCATTGATAAGGATGTTAAAGGCAGTGATCACGAACCGCATCCTGGTTTTCGGTATTTCTTTTGCGTAGGCAACTTCAAAAAGCAGAGCATAATAGAGGAAAGTTCCCACAAAACACTTCGATTTCGGAAAAAAAACTGTTTTAAAACCTCTCGAATTTCTAGTAGCGCCTACATAGTGTACAGGCCATAAAACGGCCAAAGTCTCACCGTCGACTGCGTACCACGCGCTGCGCGACCGCACGCGCGTCGGAAGCAGGATGAGTTTCGAACGCGCGCGGCGGCCGGAAAATGCGCGGCGGCCGGAACTCGTCGCGCGGCGGCCAAGGCTCGTCTGCTTCCAACGCGCGTGCGGTCGCGCAGCGCGTGGTACGCAGTCGACGGTGAGACTTTGGCCATTTTATGGCCTGTATTTGGCAAACTAGAGAATTTCGGAAATTCACACGTCGGAAACGATTTTGTGCACCAAACTTTTCGAGCAAATGACATTGTTCTCCGTTTCTTCTACCAAAAAACACTTAAAAATATGGTTTCAATGCACATGCTTGAGTGTTAGAATCCCTCGAGATAAAGGTGGACAACTGGTATATGACGTGGGCGGGATGATTCAAGGCGTCGGCTTGTCAGCGAAAGTTTCAACCCCTTTTCTGGCCGTTTTTCGTCGTTGTTTCGTACTTAATTACCTTGGAGGAACCGAAAGATGTCGTCTATGCGAGAAAAACTTATGCTTTTTCATCGTGAACACAGACTTTAAGAGGGAAAAGGCACGCCCGTTTCTGGCAAACTGCTAAACGCAGAGATCTTCACCAATGCCCCAGGCATAACTGAAACTGACTTTGAGAAGGAAGCACCCAAATGGTTTTGAACATGCATTCGAGAAGGCCGAACCGCTTCTGGATATCAGGGTGGTTTATCCGGAGAGAAATTCGACCGAAGTTCTATCACAAATAAAAGTTAGAAATTCTGTTCCTCACAGAAACAGATATGAGCCAGAAAAAAATGCGAAGCCCATAATGTTCAGAACTGGTGGTATAGAAAAGAAAGGATATGAGCATCCCATTTGGTTTAATGTCAAAGATAACAATCGGATATTAGCTGATTAAATTATCGGATTATAAACCGCAAAAACGGAGACTGAACTAATTAACAAAACGATATAAAATGTAAAACCCATCCAGATGAAAGTCTGTTAACTGATCGAACCGAAACGATTTAGGACAGCGAATTGCAGAAAATAGGGCCGTCCAACGCACGCATCACACACAGATGCGGCTTTGAAGGTTTAAATTTCTGAATCCTGAGTGGGATGGTGAAGTGATACATAAAGTCTGTCCGATTGACACTGTCCGCTCACGCGGTCGGCGTGCATGTAGAACGGTCGTCGCGGATGCATTTTTCAGACGAGCCTTTTCACGACTGCAGATATCTGGCTGCCATATCATTCAGTACGCGTCTTAGAATCAGCCTAATCGATTTACAGATCTGAAAAGTGCCTCCGCGACGGCTGCTTGACACGCACGCCGACCGCGTGGGCAGACAATCTCTTTCGGACAGACCTTACTTCTTTACGCAGAGAGTTAGCTAACACTCTAAATATGTCTATTTGCTTCACATCACAATCACACAATGCGAAATTTGGAACTCAAACCAGAAAAGATCATTGGTGTTCTTTTCAAAAAAGAGGTCATTTGAATTCATTCGATCTACGAACTTTTAGTCTAGATCATAACTTTAGTATGTTCATCACGGAAGCCTCTTCACATACGCGCAACAACGCGCCCCTCCTTACAAGGAAACTACGATTAGCCATTCTAACCAATCCAAATGAAGCAAACTTTTCAAAAATTAATTTTAGACCTGCAGTCCGAATATTCCCTTCGCAACTGCCTTGAATTACTCTGGAAAAAAAGTTATAGGCGTTTTCCCCTGATTTCCGAACTCATTCCAAAACGCCCAGAAGTCTTTCGAAAATTTGGAAATGGACCTCATAATCGTGTTAATCGCTCACGATAACCCCATGTAAGGTGTTTGGGTAAAAGAACACTCTTCAAAGTTAGCATAGAGTGATAGCGTTTTGGACTTGTACGGATTGTCGGTTGAGCGCTTGTTTCGACCAAGTAAGGGGTTCTGGAAGCGCTCCAAAAATGTTTCAAATTTGACAAAACAATTGCTCACAGCGGTTATTCGTTGTGCTGATCATGTATCTGAAGTTTATAGTTTTCGATTTCAAAAAAGTTTTCGACTTTATTTGTTCGAAGACATCGTTCGCGCTGTGAAACCATTTCCATTTTTCAGGCTCAATTTCATGAATGAGCCCGGTAGACCATCAAAAACGTAGGGTTAGGCGGTTGGTAGGGGTTTAAGCTGAGGATCCTCCACCAGTTCTCACCAGTCATCTAGCACTTTTCCGTGGAATGCTGACGCGACCATCAAAGAACATGTAAAACAGTAACGGCATAAACTCCACTTGCAAAAAAACTGTGAAAATGACAGTGACGAGGTCCCCAAATGCAGAAAAACCTCAAAAGCGATTTTGGCGCGAAATTCAAATTCATATTTACAATGTGTTCCGATTGGCTGTTCTTTACAAAAAAAGGTTTTTCATGGGCCACTTCGACATTTTCGTTCACTAGAGAGGCCAAGCTACACAAAAACTTCGGAAAATTGCATAGAAGAAACAAGAAAAAGAAGATTTCTTTCAGATTGTTTCTCAGGGGGTTATTTGGAGAGCTGAACACGAATCTGACAAGGGAAGGATCATTACATGCCGTGGCCATTTCGAATGATATATGCGTTTTCTAGAATCAGTTTTTTTACGTAGAATTCGTATTTCTACTCTTTAGCTGCAAATCGTTCCTCTGAGCGGAGTTATGAGCATTTTTATATTGATTTCTATAGAAAAATGGCATTGTTCCTGCCGTAACATACAGAAATCTTCCGAAAAACCGAAAACGGATATCATATTCGTGACCAGCATCCCAAATAAACCTCCTGGACAGATTTAGAGCCAAAATTTTTTATTTGACATTCAGACCCACAAAAGTAGATTGAGTTACCACATGCGTGAGGCTACGACGGTGAAAATTTTTTTTGCCCAAACGTGTGGGTTATTTGGCACGCTGAACACGAATATGACGTTCTTTTTTGGTACTCATGTTGATTACAGCATGTTACGATAGAAATATGATATTTTGGCTTCTATAACCTACAGTAGTTCTCAAAAAAAGAGCTTTTTTGAGAAATCATGGGTTTGTATCATTTGCGTCAGATCAGCCAAACTTTTGTGAGGCTGTGATCTCTCAATCAATATTGATTATTGTCCGCCCGCTCTCACTCTAACCTGACTCGTCGAGCGATTTCTCTTGTAATGTTCTGCCCACAATCGTTCAGCTAGCAGCCTATCATTGCTGTTTGGAGAAGCGGATGTCACGATGGAGAAGGAGCTGGAGCTCATGGAGTTCGTTCAAAGACCATACTGCTATTGACAACGCCTTGCTTACTCATGGTATGCGGCGGGGTATCATGAAAACCATCCAGGGCAGTTTGAAACTCCTGTTCAGTACTGTTTCCCTCCTCAATTGGTAGGCCTGTGTGGTTTTGATGGTTGTTCGAATGTTCACTTCATTCGTTGTTCTCATTGTGAGAAAATCCTTTGTTTTGAACATTTTGTTCACAATAATGTGCTCGTAGCTATACATTTTTTGCAAGTCCAATTAGTTTCACAGTAAAACACCAGCAGCGGGGATAAGACATTCTCGACTGAAACGCTTCCTACTCCTAAAAAAGCTCTCCCACGATAAAACTGTTAATCTTCTACACTTCCAGTGTTGTAAACGAGTAATTTACAAGTGTGAAAAAATTTTGGGTGCAGCATGGATTCGAACCTGTGACCTCTTTTTTTTCAGTGCAGCACCCACTTCCACTGCGCCAACCGTTCACGGCTTATAACACACTATGAGGTAATTCCTGGTGTAGAAGTCACATCAGTGTATCTCAGGATGCGAGAAAGACTCATGGATTACGCTTTATGATGCGTCTACGAGTCAAGCGCTAAAAACGCCTATAACTCCTTTCAGAGAAACGATTAGCAGCTGCAGAGTAAAAATTTGAATTCTACGTCGAAAATTAGTTCTAGTAATGCATATTTTATTTAGAATGACCACGACATGTAATGATCCTTCCCTTGTTAGATCATTTTATCGATTTCTGATAGCTTACGGTAGATTACAGTGGGTATGCAGTAGTTTGGTCAAAGTCTCAGAATTGTCTCAAAATTTATATGCAGAGGTTATTCGGAGGTGTTGAATACGAATTTGATATCTATCTATTTGTCAATTTGGAAAATATCAAGGTAGGTTTTGTGCCCTATATGGTATGGTACCTACCGTAACCTATAGTGTACCTCAAATTTCAATAAGCGGACCCCAGGTTCGGGTTCAGCCACGAAGGTTACCCCTACAAGCAAGTTTTGAGTGGAATCAGAGAAAAAATTTCAAAACACCCCAAAAATTGTCTTATGGGTACATAGGTACCCGTACCTTGCCACGAGGGTTTAAAAAACGCTCACAACTTTTCCCAGATTTATTCTAGGAAGCTGCGTAAGGCATTCTCGGACTCTACGTCCGAAAATAGTCATCGAAAAGTACATTTCGTGTGGAATGGTTAGAATGGCTAATAGTGGTTCCCTTGTTAATACATTCCAGAGTGCAGCCAAAGAGTTTCACTTAATGGAGATCTCATGTTTTTTGAATTCTATTGCCATTATTAAAAATCGACGCGCCTATTTTAGATTTTTATTATAATAAATGATTTAAGTTATCGAAATGTTTTGTATCAGAGCAAAGCGCGCTTTGAGTGCATAAAAAGAAACAGAATAATTGAATCAAATTGAATTCTAATTAAAAATACGACCTTATAAAAAAAGTTTAATGTGAGTAATGCCGTTAGAAAATACAATACCGCACGCAGGATTTGGTCAGAAGGCGCGCGGGGACGCGTTTTCGCATCTTTTGCGTTCTGTTTTGAATAACAAGGTTCAAACTACCATATTAGGCTGTCCACAACTAAATTGCGTTTTCTTGCAAATTAATTTTTAACTCACTGTTTCCTGTCTATTATTATTTCCATGCTTACATCGTTGTACATCATTTTGAAGCTTATGTATCTAGTGGTCTTTCATTTCTTGATTTTCGTTCGTTTCAAAGCTCATTGTTCGGGAAATTCAGATCGAATGCCTACGATGCTATCTAACAAGGGAACCACAATAAGTCATAGTGACCACTCCGAATGAAATGTTCTTTTCTGGAACTATTTTCGGACGAAAAGTCCTAATATGCCCATCACAGCTGCCTAGACCCACTCTGAAAAAAGTTATGAGCGTTTTTTAAAGCTTTGCGGCCAGGTAAGGGTACCGCTGAACACGAATCTGAGGTTTGCTTGCCCAAAATTTAAGGTTCACTGTAGGTTACGGTAGGTAACATGCCCTTTATTATGCAAAAATTACCTCAATATTCCGATTATCGACAAATGGACATTGAATTCGTATTAGGCACCCCAAATAACCCCCACATAGAAACTTTGAGACCAATCTGAGACTGACCAAACTACCGTATACCCACCGTAATCTACCGTAAGCTGTCAAAAATTGATAAGCTGACATCAGATTCGTGTTGAGCACTCCAAATAACCCCCAGAGAAATAATTTGAGCATATTCTGGAGTAGCACTCCGGAAATAGTCTAAAGTCGCGATTTGCCATCAAATTCTCCCCCGATGGGAATCTGTGAACGATTACAGTCGAAAACCTCGGAAAATCGATGAAAGAACCTCAGATTCGTGATCAGCACCCAAAATAACCACCCAGGGCGAATTTTTAGTCAAATCTGGAATATTTTTCTAGAACGCTTCGAGAGCCCTCTAATTGGTATATAAATAAACGCCCAACCGAAAATCAGTAAAAGTCCAAAACGCTGTTAGTCTGCGCAAAGTTTGGAAAATGTTCCTCCAACCTAACTTTGCTTAGTGAGGTAGTTTTGGGCGCTGAAAACGATTATGAGGTCCGTTTCCGCAATTTCTTAAAAATAATGCGCTTTTTGGAGGGTACAGTAAGTACAAAAATCAGAGAAAAAATGCCTAGAACTTCTTTCAGAGTGGGTCTAGGCAGCTGCGATGGGCATAATCGGACTTTTCGTTTGAAAATGGTCTTAGAAAAGTACATTTCATTTGGAATGGTTACTATTACTTATAGTGGTTCCCTTGTAAGGAGCAGATCCGTATCATCTTGCTTCATGGGTTCAAACTTGGACGGAAGGCTGTGGAGGCTCATGAAAATATTGTGAAAGTGTGGGGGCCAGATGTCTTTCCGGATGGCAGCACTCAACTCTGATTTCGAAAATTCCGATCCGGAGACACAAACCTCCAAGATGAGCCAGGTCGAGGTCGGATCCCTGAATTTGATGACGACTGCCTGAAGTCTTTGGTGGAGTCGGATCTATGAAAAACTGTTTGTGAATTGGCGGAGGAACTTCAAGTGTCGCGGTCGACTATCGCAAACCATTTGAAGAAACTTGGAAAGAAGAAAAACTTGAAACTGTGGGTACCTCACGAATTGAACGTTCAACAGATGCTCAAGCGCTATCAAATCTCAACGGCGCTGCATTTGCGTAACAAGAACGAGCCTTTCGTTGATCGAATTGTTACCTGCGGTGAGGAATGGATTCTGCACAATAACCGAACACGTTCTGGGCAGTGGTTGAACAAACAGGAGCCCACAAGAAGACTATGGTCACTGTTTAGTGGAATTTCACAGGAGTTTTACATCATGCGTTCATGAATCTGGATGAATCGACCAATACGGATACCTAATGTCACCAAATCCACAAAAGGCACCAGACACTGCCGCGTGCAAATCCAGCAGTGGTCAATGGAAAAGGTCCAATCCTTCTTCACGATAATGCGAGACCTCACGTCTTACGCAGAACGCTCCAGAAGTTGAATGACCTCGGCTATAAAACTTTGCCTCCTCCAGCATACTCACCAGATCTGTCGCCAACGAATTAGCATACTTTAAACCACCTCAAGGTTTTCGTCAAGGGTTGGGTGTTCAAGAGTCAGACTGATGCAGAAACTGCCTTCAACGACTTCATTGCTTCCAGGAGTTCGGAATTCTACCGATGTTTTCTATTTATGGTTCTGTAGAACGTTGGCAGAAACTTGTCAATTCTACTGCTGCTTATTTTATTCAATAATGTTTTGTTTGAGTTGAGTTATGAACGTTTGAAGTTACGCGTCAGAAACGCAATTTATTCGTAGACAACCTAATAAATGTTTTTTTTTCGGATCAGACGGTTATTAGAGATCCTGGTGAGGCTTGCTATCCGACAGTATGCTTATTGCTAGAGACTAAGTTTGAGCAGAAGCGTATGGGGTGAAATCTCTGGTCTGTCGCACAGTTTGCATACAAATACAGTGTGCGGCTGCTCAGCGCTATGTGAACCTTATAGCAGTATAGAAATCCCGTAACGAACTCCTTTGTTCAAGCTTAAACCTCAACAAGCTCATTATTGTTGGATAGTCCTTCTCACCTGGATCCTACGGAACTTCAATGATCTGAGAAAAGTTGATTTCGAAGCAAGTCAAACGCTAAGGACGCGGAAACGGGTCCTCGCGCGTCTTCTGACCAAATCCTACGAGCAGTAGTGGACAGTGGTACTTTTGAACGCTTTCTTGAACGCTTTCTATTCGAAAAAACAAAGAGCAGCGATTATATTCGAATGAGAATGCTTGCCTTCTCTAACTTGACTTTAAGGTCAGGATCATACTTCCAACGACGAGCGACGCGACGAAATGTTTACCATCCATATCGAACGAAAAGCGATATACCTTATGTGCACAGTCGCCGTCGCTGGTCGCGGGAAGTATGATCCCGGCCTAATCCATTCACAGTCACGCCTAATTTTGGGTGATTACACGTTCGGACCGCGTGCAATATTGCGTTATCGAATACCGTGTCCCATCGGTCGGACACGCGGGCTCGGACGGCACGCCACCGAAAATCGATTTTCGTTTCTCATGTTCATAGTGAAGCTGTCAATGAAGCAAACATTCTACCAGAATTCCCGTTTATATCACTCTTTCTACCGAAAGAAACAACTGCCTGAAGTCACGAAAGGGTCAAGCGGAAATAATTTTTTGCCACCACTGCTCCCATGGTATTCACTTAAAGGCAGTGGTCACGATGAAAAAAGTTTTCAAAATTCAACTGGGATTGGGTAGTGGAGGGACACTCTGTAACGTTAGCGTCGAAAGAACGCATGAAAACGAGCCAGGAAGAGCCCCAAAAGAGCCCGAAGTTGCAACTTCGAGCGCATTGAAAACCCCAAAAGCGCATCACACGCCCACCGACGTGAACAAATGAATGCTCGAGATCGTGAGATGAGCGATGATTTTCAATCATTAGCCCCGTTCTTCTCTTTATTCTCAGCTTCTCTCTTTACTCAGGCCAGCTTGCATAGATCGGCTGCAAAAGACGGAAGTTACAAGCCTCGGACAACTCGTCCACCATGTTTCCATAGCTCAATCTTTGAGGGACCATACCTGCGTTCACAGAAGGTCTTGTATGATTTCAGAGACACCATTGGAATCAGCATGGGGCCGTCTTCAAGATAGGCGAAAAAACAGCATAACGATTTTCATCGAGAACACTGCCTTTAAATGCAGTGTTCACGGAGAAAAAGTTGAACGTTTTTTTTTGGCTGAACCTAAGCTTAGGGTCCCTCTAAGAAGATTAAGAACGAAAGTGCGACGAAAAACGGGCGGCAGGTGGGTTAAAATCTCGTGGGCCAGCCAACCCATTGGGCAACTACGCCCACGTCCAATAACAGTTGCCCTAAATCCGTGGTTAGATCAGCGATGGTTTCCAATCGAAAGCCTCGTTCTTCCTTTCATTCTCAACGTCTCTCTTTACTCAGGTCAGCTCGCACACATCGGCTGCAAAAAACGGGAGTTACAAGCCTCGGACAACTTGTCCACAATGCTGCCCTTGCTGAATTTCGAAGGGGCCATAACTCCGTTTCCAGGGGGACTTGTACGATTCCAGGTACATCATTGAAATCAGCATGGGACCGTTTTCAAGAATGGCGAAAGAACAGAAAAAACACCCTTTATCGTAAACACCGCCTTTAAGGCAGCGAGGACAGAGCAGATCCTTTATGGACACCAACGAAGATGGAAAGCCCTGCCGACATCCCGGGTGGTGCTTGGAAGCGACTTTATGGATCGGCGTAGAGAATCTTGACCCAATCAATGAGCTCTTCTGGGACAACATGCTGCCGCAAAGCGAAACATATCAGTTCATGCGAGACTCGGTCGAATGTCTTCTTCAAATCGAGAAATGCAAGGTGAAGCGTGCTCTTTTTCTCGCGGTGCATCTTAATCAGTAGCCGGGCAGCATGAGTGGTGTTAGTGACGCCATTCATTAGCAGCAAAGCCACTTTGAATTTTGGTGATCTCGACGATTTCACGGATCCGACGATCGAGAAGACGTTCAAAGGTTTTCATGCTGTGGGACAGAAGCCGAGTTGGGCGATAATTCGCACAATCTGCTAGACTACCTTTCTTCTTCCAGATAGGTATAGTCATGCTCCGCTGCTTTTCCTCAGGTGTTCTCTTTTCAGCAACAACCTGGTTGAAAAACTGCGCTAGCCTGTCAGCAGGGCTCCAGCACCACGCCTTCCACATCTCAGTCGCCAGATCATGGGGCCAACACGCTAATGCTGTCTGTACTTCCCCGACGGTGATCGAATGGACAGGGCCGCTTGTGGGTTTGGATTCAGGTATAGGCGGATGCGGAAATTCCTTTGTTGAGATCTTCTCGAAGTAGTCACGCCATCTCCTCATCACCTTTCCGCGGTCCACAAGCGGCCGACCGTTTTCATCATTAAAACCTCAGAACTTCTCTACGTCCTCGATTCCATGCTAACGGGATTTCGCAAGTCGATACACAAGGCATTCACCGTCACGCGTATCCAGCTTTTCATACAGTTCTCCGTAATGTGCAGCCTTCGCTCTCGCCACGGCTTGCTCAGCATACTCCTTCGCTTCGCGGTACTTCTGCCAGTTCCCATCAGTCTTGCTAGCAAGTGAGGCGTGATATGCTTCCTTTTTCTCTCAAATCTTCGTGCGCAATTCATTTGTCCAGAGCCACATTTGCTTATCGATTTTCCTTCTGCCTTTCTTCGTGACACCGAGTTCCTAGCGCGTAAATTCTATCATCGTTCTGGTTGCCTTCTGCCATGATTCGTGTACAGTTTTGACTGGCGGTGGGTGGACACGCGAGAAGACGCCAACTTCCTTCTCCCTTAAACGCCACTACCTTCTCCGAGTAGGTCTACACCGCTCACCAATTCTACGCCTCTGCGGCATGATGTTCACCGTGCATATCAGCGGACGGTATTGTGTTACAACTGTCTCGTACGGAACGGATTTCGCATTTGAGACCATCTTCTCGTTGCGGTGTCGGACAAGCACAAAATCAATATGCGTCATTTTGTTGCCGCTGTAAAAGTTACAAGGTGAGACTAACGCTTTTGAAACTTTGTTTCCACAATGATAAGGTAATGTGAATCGGCGTAATCGAGAATTCGTTCGCCATTCGTGTTCCGTAGTCCGTACCCGAAACCTCTGTGGATTTTATAGCCTCGGCTCGTCTCTCCGGTGTGACCATTCATGTCTCCCGCCATACAATCGTTTTCTAGCGGTACCTCGGCGGTCTTCCCATCGAGCATCATCTAGAAATCATCCTTCACTCGGTCCGTACAACTGGTCTGCGGGGCATACACCGAGAAGAATGCGTTGCTCATCGTTGGCGATGGTTATCTTCATCAAGCGGTCGCCAAAGCGATGCACTTCGGCAATCACGTCACGGAAGCGTTCAGACACAACAATGCCAACGTCGTTCGTGGTTCTAGGGCTGCCATGATACAGGACGTTGAAAGCTCTCCTTGAGTCCAATGTCCTTGTACTTGCTACCCAACCATCTCGTCTCTTGCGGTGCACAGAGATAAATACGTCTACGCTCCAGAGCAACAGCCAATTCGCTCGAGTGGCCTGGCAACGTGCCGACATTCAGCGTTGCAACGCGAGCCTTGGCGAAGTCAAAGGACTCCCGGACTAGCTTGGTTACCCCTCGATGCCGTCCTTACACCGAAGACCCCAGCAGACATTCACCACTCACCACGCTCCGTAAGTGGGAGTCGGTTACCGCGGACGCCGTAGCCTTTAGCGATTCCTTTAGCACCATGGCATGTGGTGCGACAATGATATCTATCGGCCGACCTGTCGCACGGGCGCTTCGCCCTTTTATGTCGCCGGAACACCAAAGTCCGTGTTCAGCTCACCTCGACAGATTCGAGGAGTTTCCAGTGGCACCAGCGTGGAGGAGCGGACTGCCACACCTCTCGTCCAGCACTTACTTCTCGAAGAGCGCGACCGCAACAGTGCATACTAGCCATATCGATTTTCGATCGGTTTAGTCGACAAACACTATGACGCGTCGCTCCTTCCAGGGAGCATATCATAAGCCCACAATGACCTGGAAGTCTTCCGGATCCGGTGCTTGCGTCAGACCCTTGGGATTACGGTTTGTGACCGTATTTGCAACGGCAATATTGGGAAGAGCTGTATGGATCAACCGATGGTTGAAGAGCACCTGCAGACAAGAATATTGCGATGGTTTGGACATATTGGTAGGATGGACGCTAGCCGCATCCCGTAAAGTATGCTGAGACGCGCCCGCCATCGTGGAAGTCCAGAAAACGGCTCTCAAGAAGACGTGGCTCAAGCACACAGACAATGGGGTGGACCGACGGCGGACAAGTTGCGTACCGACAGCGGGATGGGCGACGTTTGGAATGCAATTTGCACGCGGTCGGCACGCAAATTAGCGCGGTCGATACGCACTGCCACGCGGTCAGCACGGAATACCACGCGGTTAGTACGTATAGCCGCGCGGTCGGTACGTCTTGCCACGCGGTCGGTACGCATTGTCGCGCCCTCGGTACGCACTACCACGCGGTCAGTACGCATCGCTACGCGGTCGGAAGGCATTGCCACGCGGTCAGTACGAACGCTTTTCGGATACTAGCAGCAGTGGAAACGCATTGTGACGCGGTCGGTACGCAACGCAACGCGGTTAGTACGCATTGCCGCGCGGTCGGTACGTCTTTCCACGTGGTTGGTACGTGCTGCCGCGCGGTCGGTACGCATTGACCCGCGATCAGTACACATTGCCACGCGATCAGTACGCTTTATCTCGTGGTTCGTACGCAAAAACACGCGGTCGATACAAACTGCCACGGCGGTCGGTACGCAACGCAACGCGGTTAGTACGGACCGCGGCGCGGTCGGTACGTCTCGCCAAGCGGTCAGTACGCATTGCCACGCGGTCAATACGAACTCTTTCCAAATCCTGAAAGCGGTCGGTACGCATCCACACGCGCTCGTAACGCATTGCCTCGCGGTAGGTACGGTATTAGTCCGCGGTCGGCATAAATGTCGCACATAGGATTGGCCACGGTTAGTACGCATTCACACGTGGTATGCCTAATTTCATCGCTCGCTCAGTCCAAAACTTTTTCTAAAAATCCGACAGCTGTCATTACGCATGCATGCGCGTCAGGCATATATTGCTTCCAACGAAATGACACTGTTTTAGAACGCATTATTACCCAGATGCACGGCTGGCTTTCCAACCGCGAATTACGAGCTTTTTTATAAGGGAGCATACACGCTCGTAAATGTGGTTGAGATAACAACGAAAATAGAACGGTATGTCTGATTAAAACTCCTATGCATTTTGAAGCGTCAAAAACGACTTACAAGGCCGCTACACGAGTGAGAAGTTGGTCCCGCCCTGTATTTTTCCGCCTCCACTATTTACCGTACTCCTCCAAAACAGGGGTACTGTGCTATTCCCACCGTCGTCGATGTATGTGACTCAATTATTGTACTTATTGTAGCACTCACAGACGTCGTTGACGGTGGGAGTGGCCCAGCACCCCTGTTCTGGAGGAGGACGCAAATACGTGGGGCGGAGAAATACAGGGTTGGGCCAGGTTCTTACTCGTGTAGCGGCATTGTGGTTCGTTGTTGACGCTTAAAAATGCGTAGGCGTTGTAATCTGGGCCATACCATTTTAATTTCGTAGTTATCCCCAACAAATTTACGAGCGTGTATGCTGCTTTAACCAATAAAATCTATTGGTTTGATGCATAAATTTGGAACGGTTTTAATAACGCGTTTTTTTCAGTGAAATCTGGCGTTTGGTCCTCAATATTTATATAAAAATAATCCTCAATATTCAGTTAAAAATGCGTCGCGAATACCACACTCATATTCGCCATATGATCTACCATTACGAGAAAGGACAGACCGCAGCCTAGTCATTTCGCGATCTCAACGAACTTTTTGGCAAAGGAACAATTATTTATAGTGCAGTACGGAAGTGGTTTATTCGCTTTGAATCAGGTGGCACTAGTTTGGAGTATGAAGAGTGAAGAGGTCGAACATCGGATTTTGATGATCTAGCACTTTTGATAGCCGTAGAGTAGGACGAAAGCCTGACAACGCGAACGCAGCCTGAAGACTTTAATAACAATCAATCAACGATCGTTCGACGCCTGAAGAATCTTGGAAAGGTATGGAAATTGGCTTGATGGGCGCCACACGAGCTCTCCGACAACAACAGAGCTGAACGCTTTCGAATTTCCACCGATTTGCTGCAGCGAAACCAACAAACACCATTCTAACGCCCATCCACAAGTTGGGCGCCGTGAGGTCGAATCCATCGCCAATAGGGTATAGGATCTGCTCCCAGATCCGCCGTACACACCGACAGAGGCACCAACGGACTATCATGTCAATCGTTCTTTGGAAAACTGGCAGAAAAACAAAGTCTACGACGACTTCGATGACTTGGTGACTGATGTCAAAGCGTTGATTGCATCCAGGAATCGTGACTTCTTCGCACGTACAGGGTGTTTCATAATTATTGGCGCGCAGATATTGACGTGTTTCTCGAACCCTACCCTGGATTATGAGAATAATCGAAATGGATACATTTATTTATACTAGCGTTAACACAGAACAGTGGTTAGATCTGGAAATATCCGCCATCTGTTCGAATATCGGCTCCAAGAAGTCTTAGAAAGATGTCGCAGCAGTCACGGAGGTAGTCGTTATTCATTTCATCCAAAGCTTCCCTCAAAACAGATTCCAGTGGACCAGTTTTGCATTTCAAGGATCGCAGATATCAGACTCCATCAGGATCACATTAGAAAGTTTAGTGGATGCCGGTCCGACGAGCAGGACCGCAATTCTTCGTGCGCGTTTGACTCAGGGTAGCACACTTCGACAGCACTCTTGGATTGCTTTCTCTTTGTGTGCTTATCCACGGCATAGTGTGAGGCAGCAGAGTCTGCTGCCGCATCGGAAAGTTATATATAGCGGTTCAAAACAATCTCTAGACTCGTTGTCCTGCTAACGTCCTTGTTGGATTTTCGCGTCAGAAACCACGAAAACGGCGGAGTCCCACTTTCGCTGGCGCTGACTCCCAAAACTATCAAGGAAGTCGTTTGAGCAGTCCAATCAGTGCCATCTTCTCACAGTAAGACCTCATTGGTTCTTCTAGCTGCTATTCAGTCGTTTTCGCATTTCTTTATCAATTTCAGACTGATGATTTGTTCCATCTAAAAGCGCCATGACGCAATGCGTGACTCCTGTGCAACGGTGCATGAGCTTCCTGAAATTTCGGTCTCCATTCAGCTTCTTGTCGGCGGACACCAGATGGGTCTGCTCTAGATGGTGTGAACAAAGATTCAGCTCTTTCCTGACGACTTTTCAGATGGATCCAGACCACAGATTCCTTTCTCTAGCTATCCACTTCATCCACAGTGAAATGATAGGCGAGAAGGATCCTAGGCTCCCAGTGTCGAAAGACGCGGTAGAAAATGAGCCAGGAGCGGCAAAATAACGGCTGCAAACAAGCGTTTTGGTGCCCCAGACACGCCTCGTGCCTCAGATCCGCCCCTCAAAAAGAACAAATGAAGACTCAGATTAAAGGAATGATCAAGTCAAGGAAGTGCTGATAAGTGAGCTGATCGCTTCATTGCACTGATAGGTATCATACTTCTAACGGTCAATTCCTCCACGCTCAAAAATCAACGTAAACAAAGGAGGGCCTATTTTTGCCCAAAAACTCGTCTTTCGTGTCCTTTTTAAGCATGCCTTCCCACATGCACGTACATATGTCTAGGCTTACCCTCGTTATGACGAAAGTCAGCAAGAGCCTAGGAGAAAAACACAGAAGAAACTTAAAACCGGCCATCAGTAGAATCACTACGCCCGTGCATGTAGTTTTTCTCCTCGATTAACAGGAATTTTTTTTCCATGAGCACTGACTATTTTGAAGAGAACGAGCTATAGGCTTGGGATAGATGAAGCCCGACGTGTGTGAACAAAGTTGTGAATTAGGCAACTGTTATAGTCAAAAAAAATTGCCCCATTCCAGTGGTTACCGTCGGACTCTCAGTTTTGAAGACACAGTTGTCACGAAGACCTACCCATCAGACTCTCTACCAGAACAAAAAAAGTCGAAACTTTCCAAGGAAGGCCCTGCCTCCGATGAAGCGGTAGACTAAATGCGCAAAAGCTCGGGATTTCGTTGTTAACTAAGCACGTGCACTTGCTTATGTACAACTCTCACGAGTTCACCTGCGCACAGAGCGCGGGCGATTGCGTACTGATCCCGCACACGTGCGTTCCGACCGCGCAGACCGACAAACCGATCTCAACGAGTAATTTGCTTGCGTACTGAACGCACGCTATTGCGTGCGTTCAGTACGTGTACGTGTTTACGTGTTCAGTAGTGTTTTCGTTCGTTTCGCGAACACTTGCGTACCAACCGCACAGAGTGAAAAACTGATTTCATCGACCAGTTTGTTTGCGTACTGAAAGCGGTCGATTGCGTACTGAACGCGCACACCTGCGTACCGACCGCGCAGACCCACAAACCAATCTCAACGAGTAATTTGCTTGCGCACTGAACGCGGGCGATTGCGTACTGAACGCGAACACTTGAGTACCGACCGCGCACACCCACAAACCAATCTCAACGAGTAATTTGCTTGCGCACTGAACGCGGGCGATTGCGTACTGAACGCGAACACTTGCGTTCCAACCGCACAGACTGACGAATGGATCTCACCGACCAGTCTGCTTGCGTGCTGAACGCGGGCGATTGGGTACTGAACGGGATCACTTGCGTACCGACCGCGCAGACCGACAAACCAATCTCAAAGAGCCATTTGCTTGCGTACTGAACGCGAGAAATTGCGTACCGACCGCGCGAACTGAAAGAACGACCTCACCGACCAGTTTTCGAGCGTGCTGAACGCGGACAGTTGCGTACCGAACACGACCACTTGCGTACTAACTGCGTGTGCTCACGTACTGACCGCGCGCAAAGATGAATGCGCGCGGTCAGTACGTCGCTATGGATTTCCGCGAGCGGTTGGTACGCAGCACAGGCGTATCGACCGCGTGCACTATTTCGTTTGCGCCGTCAGTACGCAAATGCGCGCGTTTGGTACGAAATGCATTTTTTGTCCGCGGTCAGTACGATAGTGACACGCGGTCGGTACGAAACGCGATTTTTCGCCCGCGGTTTGTCCACCCCATTGTCTGAGCATATGTATATGTAGAGAAGAATCTGAAGACCCAACTTTGCAACGTCCTAAACAGTGAACTTAATGCTGTTAATCGTACGGAGTGTAAGCGTATCGTACAAGCCGCACGAGATCCTATGGCACCTGAAGCAGTGTATCGGTTTAGAAGACATTCCGCTTCACCAAACGCAAGCCAACAGGATCAGTGGACCCGAAACAAGCCACTCCGAACGCATGGAGCGAAATCGACAGCAGCGTACTCTACCAGCTCACCGACAGCCTTTAACGGGAACTATTGAAGTGTATTTCACATGATGATGCTGGCCCTTCGTACTGGCCATGCTCTGCTGATGTTTCTCGCATAATGACTTATACATTTTCAAGGTCTATTAAGTATCTGGATGCTTACATATTACGCTTGGGAATATTAGAATCCCTATAGGTGAGGTCCAAGTGGAGAAGTCGAGAAAAAAACCGGATACTCCGTTTTTTTTTGGTACTTACATATATGGCACACTAAATAAATCAAAAGCTATTGACACTACTAGATTTTATGTTGAACCTTGTGGTCCTAAGCGCAACTTGTAGGCTATAGTATAGCGTTTTCTGGGATGAACCGATGTCCAAGGCTATGATCGCTTGCTTCCTCATGGGTTGTCGTCGGCTGACATTGATAGCAGACCAGCGCCGTCCGGCCGTCTGACTAGACACCACACACTCTTTCCTATCAATGTCAAACCGGGCAAGGTCCATTTTCTGACCATCCACTGATATCGCTTGCTTTTCCTCACACCCATACGCTTCATTGTTCCCCGACTTACTCTACAATCTCAAATTTCAAAGATTTCCTTATAAGGCGAAATGCCGTATTGCTCATTACGTTTTGAAAATGACACTAGGGCGTTTTGGAAACTCGGTGCACTGCACTTTACTGGATCACTGTCGTTAATGTACATTCAGAAGAAAACATCCCACAAAGTGCAAGAAATTATATCTGAAGAACTTTTATTCGGTTCGATCTATTATCGGTGGGATAGTGCCTCCAGAGACAGTTCCGAACGCATCAGTTCCTCTCCGCCTTACCCGTCGGTGACGCTTTGAATCCGTGTTTGACCGTTTTTACCCCAATCTCATTAGGTCACACTTCATCCAAAATTCATTGGCTTATCGGAACCTGGAGAACTTTGGATAGTCTCAGACGTTTGAAGGGAAATTTTTCCCACTGGGGGAAAAGAATTGGGGGAACGTCTCGCATCCGTGCTATATTCGATAGGGACCTGCTAGAGTAAGTGTGATTACTAAGAGTAATGGTATCTCATCGATGATTTCACATTGAACGCGCCTATTTCAACTTCCAAATAATGAAGTGCGTCTTCGAATAAATTTTTATTCATAAATCTGTCCATTCATTAATTTAGTTCCTTTTTTAAATATTTATTTATTTATTTAAATAAATGATTATTTTATCATATTTTTATTCAGTTACACAAGTGCTCCTCTGTTGGTCTCATCATCCATTTATGGATGTTTTTAATTATTTAATTATTTATTTTTATTCATCAATTCAATAATTTATTTCCCGAATTACTTACTTATTTATTTTCTTATTTAGTTATTCATTCAATTATTTGTTTGCTTATCTACTTTTTTAATTATTTGATTATTTATTTATTCATTTAATTACTTATCCATCTATTTACATAATTCGTTATTTATTTAGTCATTCATTCATTCATTTATTCAGTTATTCATTCATTTATTTGTTAATTGATTCACTTATTTATTCATTTCTTTTGCTACTGACTTATTTATTTTTATTTATTTTTATTTTTTGATTATATTTTGTTATCTATTCATTTGTTCATCTATTTCTTGACTTACTATGTTTTTCTATTAATTAGTTTGATTATTGATTTAATAATTCAACTTATTCATTTATTTATTTGTTTATTTATTGATTTATTTGTTTGCTTATTTATTTTTATTTATTTAAACTATTCATCTATTTATATACTTTGTTTGATATTTGTTTATTCAATAATTCATTAACATATTTATCCATTTATTTACATTTGAATCCGGCATGAGAGCAGAAAACCTCACCAGAATCACGCACACACCTTGAGGGGATCGGCTGTTCTCTAGCGATAATCAATTGTTTCCCGTATCGGATACGGCTATCCGTTCGTTCCATCCTATCCTCCTCACCGATCACCTTTCTGTCTCAAAGCTGTGTGACTGATCTCATTGATCCATACAACCCTTGGGTTTGTTTTTGACCTTTCAAAATAAAAATTTCGCAATTTCAGTCATGTTACGCGCTGGACGCGTGTTCCTACGAGCCTCCCGCACGGTCACCACCAAAAAGCCCATCACCAATCAGGTTACTCGAATATGCGAAAACTTTCAAAGAAAACCAATTTTTCAGAGAAAACTTTCCAAGTTTCCAGATTCCGCTCAGCCGCCGCCCGGCTTCGTCGGTAACAATTCCAGAAGCTCATGCAGTAACACCAATTCCATCAATGGGAGTGACAGCCGTCGGGGATTCAAACGGAAATTTCAGGTACGCATTCATGATATTTTTGTGTATCGTTCACATTTACTCTTACATACATCATTACCTGATTATTTATTCAAAATCTTGCTTAATGGTACGAATTTACATCTTCAAATTTTTTTTAGAAAATATCTTTCATCTAACAAGGGAACCACTATAAGTCATGGTAACCATTCCAAATGAACTGTACTTTTCTAATATCATTTTTGGACGAAAATCTCGAATATGCCTATCGCAGCTGCCTAGACCCACTCTGAAAAAAGTTATGAGCGTTTTTAAAGCTTCGCGGCAAGGTAAGGATACTCCCCCCTTGAAAATTTTATGGGTGTTTTTAAATTTTTCACCGGATTTTGCTAAAAACACGTATGTAGAGGTGATCTGAGGTGCTGAACACGAATCAGGGGTTCGCTTGTCGAAAGTTCGAGGTTTAGTGCGGCTTACGGTAGGTAACATGCCATTTAGGAGGCTAGACCTAACTTAGGAACTCGAAATCGACAAATGGACATCGAATTCGTATTCAGCACCCCAAATAACCCCACATAGAAACTTAAAGACAAACCTGAGACTTTGACCAAACTACCGTATACCCACCGTAATCTACCGTAACCTGTCAAAAATCGATTAACTTACATCAGATTCGTGTTGAGCACTCCAAATAGCCCCCAGAAGAACGATTTGAGCCACATCTGTCGCCACATTCCGGAAATCGTCAAAAGTCGATTTCGCCGTCAATTTTTTTCTGCCGGTGGCAAGATCTGAACAAATTTAATCGAAAACTCTGGAAAAACGACAAACGAACCTCAGATTCGTGATCAGCACCCCCAAATAACCTTCCAGGGCGAGTTTTAAGTCAAATCTGGAATATTTTCCTAAAACGCTTCGAGAGCATTCTAACTGCTATTGATAAACGCCCAACCGAAAATCCGTACAAGTCCAATACGCTGTCAGTCTGCGCAAAGTTTGGAAAATATTCCTTCACCCAAACTTTGCCTAGGGGGGTAGTTTTGGACGCTGAACACGATTATGAGGTCTGTTTCCGGATTTTCTTAGAAATAATGCGCTTTTTGGAGGGTGCAATAAGTACGAAAATCAGAGAGAAACACGCCTATAACTTCTTCCAGAAGGGATCTAGGCAGCTGCGATGGGCATATTCGGACTTTTCGTCCGAAAATGGTCTTAGAAAATTACATTTCATTTTGAATGGTTACTATGACTTATAGCTGTTCCCTTGTAAGCGCAGTACAATATAATCCATAATAGGTTTGTTTTGATGATTAGGCGTTTATATTTAACCAAAAGTAATGATGCAATGAATATCAATACATAGCTATATATGTAAATGATAATAAAATTTTAATAATATCAGATGTGAATGCATCCGCCCTAACCTCAGACATATCATTTTAGTAACAACTCTGAAGTTTCTCAACAGCCTCGAAACACAAGGAGCGGGAGTGATGTATAGAAGCATATTTCAACTTGTTTTAAACTCTCTTTAATTACTTGATGCCCATATACTCACAAACTACATACTTGCTTCCAAGCACACAGTCGTTACGTATTACCCAAAAAGTTATACATATCCTTTCATCTAATCGTTACTTATTCACCGCTTTTATACTTCTTTCCAACAGCTTGTTACAAAGTTGCCAACAAGCTGGTAATGTCCGGTCAACTGCTTGTTACCCACTTACGTACTAGCAAGTTTTATTCTTCGTTTTAGCTACATACTTATAACCCTTTCAGCAACAAGTTATACACTTGGCTTCAATTACTTGCTACCCATTACAAAAAGTAGTACACTTTTTTTCAGCTACTTGTTATCCACTTGCATATTATTTGCATACTTTCTCCAACAACTTGTTACCGAGTTATTTGCCGATGAGACATACACTTTCTTCCAACCTTTTGTCACCCTTTTACCCAAGAATACTTCCTCTTAATCACTAGTTTCCCAGTTACTAACAAATCATACACTACTTTCCAATATTTTGTTCTCTGGTTACCAACAAGTTTTGCACTTCCTTTGCAACTATTGTTCCCATTTGTGGTATTCGGTGGTTGAAGCGAGACCAAGATTGTTAAAAACCTCTTTATTTGACAAGAGGTTTTTAACAATCTTGGTCTCGCTTCAACCACCGATTACCACAAGTGTCAATCAACATGCCAAGATTTATGGAGAGTCGCACGTGGACAATTCTATTGTTCCCATTGTTGCGGACAAGTTATGCACTTTTTTCCAACTAGTTTTTATCACAAAACTATTGCGCTCAAAAGTGGAGTAAATATTCTTCAATTTGTTTTAATAATTTACTTGCCTTGTTGACGTTATTGTATTTATGTACTCTGAATCGTTCTCGAGTTTTTGATATTTCGCAAAAAGTTTCAGTTAATCACAGAGGGACGGGGGGCATGTGGATTAAATCCACAACGCGGGTGTGGCTAAGGAGCAGTTCGGCTAGCACACGCGACGCGCAACGGAAAAACGCTGTGCGCGCTCATCGTCCTTGGGGCGCGTTAACCAGGGACCTTCGAAAAAAGTAGTCGTTGTCCCATTGTAGCCGTCCCCCTTTATCATTTTTCGCATTCATTCATGTTTTTTTTTGTTTATAATGTTCTTTTTTAGACGCAATGCTTCTCATACCATCTTTTCAATGGAATTCGCACTTTTTATACAAGTTTTTTTTTCAAAGTTCTTTTTGTTTGCTTTTTGGAGCGGAATGAGCAATGATGATATTGATTCCGACACCGACCCTACGTCTGACACATCAACCTACATGAACAAAATGCAAAAAACCATAAAGGGGAACGGCTAAAATGGGACAACAACAACTTTTTTGAAAAGACCTCGGGTAACGCGCCCCAAGGAAGATGAGCGCGCACAGCGTTTTGCCGTCGCGCGCGTCATGTGTACCAGCCGAACTGCCCCTCAGCCACACCCGGTGTGGATTCGATCCACATGCCAGGGACGGGTGGGCTGGGTTATCGTGATGGGCTTTTCTGATTGGTTCCTACAGGGACGCAAAAATTTAGCAGATCGTTTTGTATATAGAAAGATACTTTGTATGTGTATTATACACTGCATATACAACAGAGTGCACAAACTCATGGTCTGCAACGGGTCCTCTTCTGGTCCTCTACCAGGGTGCCTACGCGTTCTCTGCCGAACCCAGATATGCATCGGCGGCCCCATAAGCGGTCGATACGTACTGTCGCCACTCACCCACCCACCAAGCCACCTCTCCCTCCAGCTGGTGAGTTTTGATTGGCTGTGTTATCGTATTGATCGCTTGCGGGCTCGCCGATGTATACCCGGGTCAGCCGAGAACGCGTCGCTAATCGTAGTATAGGTCCATTAGAAGACCATGAGTTGGTGCGCTCCGGTATTAACAGAGTATACTTCTTGACGGAAAGAATCTTTTTCGGAAATCAGATCTGATATCCGAGATTCTGAAAGTCTGAAATCCGTGATTTTGGAAGAACTTACTATTCTAATCGAATCAGTATCTCAGAGACCGTAGGTGCGGACTGACCGCTGGCGATCGAAGCCTCTTAGAGCGGTACGCCGGCAAGTTGCGGGCGGATCGCTGCTCATCGTGGCCTCGGCGGGCGGATCGCTGCCTCTCTTCGTCTCAGCAAGAGGATCGCTGCGTTTTGGCGGGCGGATAGCGGCACCTGGGAAAGTTGATCACGCTAGCGGGCGGATCGCCGGCAAGCTCTGAAGCGGCGATCCGCCCGCAACCTGCCAGTGAATCGCCCGCAAGAGCTTTGATAGCCAGCGATCCGCTCGCCACTGCTTTGATAGCCAGCGATCCGCCCGCTAAAATTTCACACGGTGAAACTTGTCAATCATTGGCAAGTTCTTTTCTGTTATCAGTATCCTGCTCAGAGTAAACAAACCGAAGAGTACAAAAGGCGCTCCTTCGCACTGACTGTTCAATCGACATTTCGAGGCCGATCCTGAATGGAGACTTAAAGTCACCTCTGAAGGATCACTCCGAGGGCGAAGGATAATTTTGTTAGCTGAGGGGATGGTCCCCACGGCTAGGGGGGGGGTGGTCCCGCACACGGAGACCGTGGTGGGAACCACGGGACCGGAAACCAACATGTGGCATCGAGGAAAGGTCGCTGGCTACTGGCGGGGGGATCGCTGGCTGCTGGGGGGCGGCTCGCTGGCTACTGGCGGGCGGATCGCTGGCTACTGGCGGGCGGATCACTGGCTACTGCCGGGTGGATTGCTGGCTACTGGCGGGTGGATCGCTCGCTACTGGCGGGCGGATGGCGGGGGGATGTCGATCCGCCCGCACCTATTGTCTAAGATCCGGGCGGGGAGTGAATCAGAAGAAAATAGTTTAGACAATGCCATGATAGAAATAAAACGATTTTTCGAGAATCTGTGAAGTATGATTTCTCCACCATTTGATGCAATTTTCGGTTATTGATCCGTAGATCAAACATCACTACAATTTCAGTATCAAATCCCGCAAGCAACATCTGCTGATTAATACCCGGACTGAACTGAATAAGGCCCAACGGATTGTGGTGAAACTTGGAAGCGCCGTGATCACACGAGAGGATGAATGCGGTCTGGCCTTGGGTCGTCTGGCATCAATCGTTGAACAGGTTACTGTTTAGGTTCATTCTTTCCCTCAGCCTACAAGTTCATTTACACTAAAAAAGCAGTTGTTTAAATTATATATAGAAACATTCATTTTTATCATGAGTTACTCATATAACCTATTCAAATGATGCATTGTAATATGCTAAACTACACCGTAAATGTCTCTAAATGCCACAGTCTTCATTTTACCCGCCTAAATGATTACCATTCCTGTCAGCAGAGTCCTTTAGAATTAGAGTGTGACCGTCAATTATTGTGTTATTTTAATCAAATGCATAATTTATACCTTAAATTGGACATTCGCCGAAGTAAAACGCACCCTTCGCAAAGTACATAATCACAGAGTATTCAACAAAACTGTACATTAATTTAATAAATCCTTTCAGTTTAAGAGGGTTCGAGGAAAAATCTCTCTCATAGAACGAAATGAGGGCATAAAAAGTTTTTTTTCGCAAAACCATTGCGACAAGAACAATTAGGTTTTGGTTGAAATGAGGAAAATTTTCTCTAAAAAAAAGGAGAACACGTTTCAGACAATACTCCTAGAATGAAACGCGTAAGGCCTTTGTCAGAGTTTGTAGAATCAATAAGATTCGAATCCTGCAATCGAAACGCCAAAACCATTGGAAACGGGATATGGGTAAACGCCAAAATTATAGCCCAGCGAGTATTTATAGTTCTCTCCCAAGATTTGAGGCGTATTTCGGGAGGGTACTCTGCGAAATACTGTCGCTAATCCCCCGCGACTCCTCCGGCACGGCGCCCGTAGGCGCCGAGCTGAAGGAGCCGCGGAACAGTCGCGGGGAAAAGCGGGGCAGAACTGCGGTTTTCACAGATCAAAACGCGGTAAGGTCGCGGAAGAGTGTCCAGGGAGTCTCGGCAGAGTTGCGAAAGCTTGATCCATGGAGAAGTCGCAGAAATGTCGCGGAGAAGAATCGCAGAAGAGTCCAGAGTCGCGGGCGAGACGCTGGAGAGCTCGGGATTGCGATGGATTCGGGGATAGCAGCGGAAGAGTTGCGGCAATATTTTTCAGAGTAAAGAACCGAAAATCATTTGAATTCGGATTGCCGCTCCTGCATGATACGATTGCGATTGAAAGCGCCTGCAAAAATATGCTCTCAAAAACATACAGTTGACCGCAATGTTAAAAGGACATGGTGCGGTTGCGGTCACACACTAAAACTACGGTGGAAGACGCCTAATTCCATTATCGATCGACAGTACGGCTGATTCTCTCTGTAAGTTACGGTTTTTCTTGTTTGTTTCGACATTAATTTTGTTTCTTACTGTTTAAAAATGGCGAATAGGGGCTATTCTTAGCGCGTGAGGGAAATTAGTCGTTTGTTCGAGCTTCGAAGTGTTTTTTTTCCAAAATTCTGTTTTAAAATCGAAAAAAAAAACGCAAATTCCTCTCGCACACCAAGAAAAACCCCTATTCGTAGTATTATAGAAGTCAGAAACAAAATTAATGTCGAAGTAAGCAAGAAAAACAAAAGAAAAACGGTATTTCACCCCAAAAATCAACTGTGCTGTCGATCGATAATGAAATTAGGCGTCTTTTACCGTAGCTTTAGTGTGTGACCGCAACCGCACCATGTCCTTTTAATATTGCGGTCAACTGTAGGCCCGAAAAAAATCTAAAAAGGCTGGAAGAGCATTCGAGATCGACATTTCCGGATTGGAAAATCTAAATTCACTTGTAATATTTCTGTCCGTTTTGAAAAAAGGTTAGTTCTTTTAGCTTCTTCTCTTTTTTGACCTAGATTTTGGGGAAAAAATTTGATTTGATCCCAGAGTATAAATTTCAATTCTCTCTAAAAAAAATTCTGATTAAACTTTCACAAGGTTCAAATTGTGGTAACTGTACGGAGAGCCCACCATGATGTCGTAACGCGTAATCGAAAAAAAAAGCGCTTTAATCCGCGTTTCTTTCTAAAATGGAAACAGCGCGCGAAATTCGAAATTCCCGGCGTCACGTAAAAAGCTAAAAGGGTAACTATTTGCTTCAAAAAAAATTTATTCAAATTTTTCCATCTAGTTTTCTATTCCTAACTTCCGGATTGATGAAAAATGCATTATCGTCTTGATACTGCAATTTATCTATCCAAAAATCGATAAAAAAAGGACGCTTTTCTCGACACTCTGATTTGTCGATCAAAGATCGATAAATAAATGAAGGCGATCAAAAAATAGTTACGTAGTTCACACAGCAACTGAATGTTCTCTGAACAACCTATGAATTTACTCCGATGTTCGAAATAAAAAACGCCGGATAAGTTATCGCGTTTTTTACTATGCTTCTCGGGGCCAAATTCCGGTCCGCAATCGCGTCTCGAAACGCTTCGCTGCCGCGCGCTTCCGATTCGAGCCCGCTTCCAGCGCCGCAGCCGCCGATCTGATGACTCCAGCTAGGTTTTAGAGACAAGAAACTGAAAACATGAAGAAAACTGCATAAAAAAGCCACCTCAAGCTGCTTCTGAGCTGGAAGCTCGACCGACTCAAGCGCGTGCGGCCGCAAAGCGTCCCGAGACGCGATTGCGGATCGGAATTCTGCCTCGATAAACACAGTAACTGCGCGCGCGATTAGAAAAAAAATCGGTGTAACATTGGATGAGGTTTGAAAGGAAATTTCTGGCTCTACAAGAAATTCCAACCGATTCTGAGATGAATGAACTGATCTTTCTTTTTATCCATCCAAGTTATGGATTTAATCGAAAGAGCTTGATAAACTCAAATAAGAACCATGCTTTGGCTGTTCAAAAACGAAATTCTTGCAGCTTATTTGCGGGCGTGTGCTGCGCGGAGATTAGAGACAGCCAGATAGCGAAGGTGAGACAGAGGGAGCAGCATCGCGCGCATACCATGAGTGATGAAGTTTCCTTTTTTTCACAAAATATAAACTAACTTCTAGAGCAAATAATTTCCTTTCGGACAGTTTGTGACAATAGTCCGAAACGTTCAAAACTCTGTGAGGATATAACTATCGAAAAAAATTTAGAGCTTACAACCCAACACATCCCGCTCTTTCGCTGTAGGTTCTCTCAAGCAGAACCAAAAAGTGTCCGAATAAGTCGAAAAAAAGCAAGTTAAGGACAGAAATAGCTCACTCGGCGTAAGCGGCAAATAAATACTTCGAAACACAGGTTGCCGAACTGCAACAGGCCGGCCGTCAGATGCTCATTGTCTCCTCTGGAGCCGTAGCTTTTGGCAGACAAAAACTTCGACAGGAGCTGGTCATGAGCATGAGCATGAGACAGACACTGAGGTTAGTCTTACGCGATTTTTGGTTCTTTTTTTTTTGCCGTAACCGCAGTTTAACGTCGCAGTGCACGTTCTGGTATGTTTACACAAGGTGCTGAGTTAAGTGCAAAACGCTTGGCTCTGGGCGAGATAGAACCAGCATAATTCCCTTCCGGGGAAGCGCCTTATCGCACTGCACCACCGGAGCCCCAGCGCCGCTCTCACTCAAATGTCTGGTTAATCCTAACCGAAGCAATTATCCCTTCACCCGCATAACAGGAATACAACCCGTTATACCTGTTTGGTGCCGTTATGAGGGTGGAGGGAAGATTGCTTCGGTGAAGATTTACCGAGCAGTTGACTGAGAGCGGCGCTGGGGCTTCGGTGGTGCAGTGCGATAAGTCGCCCCCCCCCCGGAAAGGGATTATGCTGGTTCAGTCTCGCCCAGACCCAAGCGTTTTGCGATCAACGCAGCACCTTGTGTAAACTGAGGTTAGTATCTGTACTGTTCATAAACTTAACGTACCCATATTTTCCACTAACCTCTCTCATTTTAGAGGTCCTGCTGGCATAACCGCCGACAAGCGTGCCTGTGCCGCGTCCGGAATGCCAGGCTTGATGTCGCTGTACGAGCAACTTTTCCAGCAGTATGGAATAACTGTGGCCCAGGTAGGCTTAAACAGTAAAAGTAGCAGAATTGGTTCACGTGACTATCACATGAGAGCACAGAGTCCGACCAATCGGCTATCTCGTGCCATGTGTTTGGCCAGTTTTAACGATATTATGAAGGGTCAATAAGATAAGAGACTGAATTTCGTCGATTACAATTGACCATGATTAGAATTTTCTCGGATGGGCTAGCGAAAATGGAACTTAGGCAAGGTAAACATCCGGTGGATTATCAAAGAATCTTGACGTCTTTCATCTTTGAACAATGAAAACCACGGTACTTTTTATCAAAGCGTACCAGAAACTACAAAGTAAAGTACATGACAAAGTGTACCTTGATGCTGTCACAAAAATATATTCTGTCAGATATCTGGCGGTTCGTACCCAGAAGAAAAACTGAAAGTTCCTCACATTTCACCCAAGAATGTACGAGAAAGTTTAAACTTTGGAAGCGCGAAAAAAAACGGAAAACAAAAATTCTCCGGTCTCCAAACCGAAACATTCTCAAGAAAAAAAACAAAGAAAGGTGTTCATCGGATTGCCATATTTTCGCAATCACGTATGTTTGATAAGGTAAATATGTAGTGACAACGTTAGCGAAATGCTTCAAATGGTTGCAGAACCATGATTTCTTACAAAAGATGACCCTGAACACAAAATGGAGATTTAATAAACGGTCTGTGGAGGGATGTGGGGGGGGGGGGGGGGACAAAAAGAAACAATTAAAACACTGACGACCACCACATGATAGAGACCACGAAATTAAAGTCAACCCTACTCTCAACTAAGACCAAACAAAATATCTAGAACAAAAACATTAGCTATCACAGTGATACGAAATGATCTTGTGAGTGATTGTGGTATAATCTATTCATTTCTATGAGTGCCCCCCCCCCCTCCTTAGGATAGAGCCAATGCATAATGGCCGGGTAATCTAGGGTGCTGAACACGAATCTAGAGATCGTTTGTCGAAATTCTGAGGTTCTTACTATACTTGGGCACACCCAATATTCGAATATTTCGAATAATTTGGATTTTCGCCACAATACTAGAATGTATTCGAGCCGTTTCTGTTTCCAGGCATTACATCAGGGGGCAGGGCTCATTTAATTCACGAGAAGGTAGAATTCTACCATTTCATAAAAGTGACACTATGAGTTATTTCGAAATTATTCGAATATTCGGATAATTGCTGAATGCAGTTCAATGAATGACCAGAAATTTGTTCTATCATCAATTGTGGGAGCGGTAACCCTAGACCAGCTCGAGGAAACAGGAAAAGTTAGAGTACATTCTGAGATTGCTGCAAAAGATTCAATTATCTGATTATTCGAATATTGCAAGTGCCCAGGTATAGTTTTTACGGTACATGTCATGCCATTTAGGGGCTAAACCTACCTTGATAATTTGAAAATCGCAGATCTTGAGCAGCCACTTTTTCCGATTCCCTCACGCATGATGAGAATCTGTTGTCTGACATTGGCCTGATATTAGTCCGCCAATGTTCCACGCCGGACTGAACCCGTACCTAAGGCAGTCCAACTGCGCGGTGACCGGCTGTCGTCAGTGGAGAGATCATCAGGGCAAACTTTTCAGTAAATATTCCAGGTTCTGCTGACGAAACCCGACATCGATGATCCCCAGAGGAGGAAGAATCTGCAGGCAACAATTGAAAGTCTACTTTCATTAAACATCATCCCCATTGTGAACGCTAATGATGCAGTCGCACCGGATCCCAAACTTAACATGGTGAGTGCGTAGAATAGACCTTTTTTTGATGATTTGGATTTTGTGTCTGTGAGTATGGTCCGTGTTATTCAATTGAGAAGCCGCGACGCTGCTTGGGGGGAAAAACGGCATGTTGGAAAATGAAGGGATCGTTGCTGTCAATCCAATGATTTTGCGCTCAATGGACCACTACGGCTTCCAAATTAGAGCACACGAATAATATGATACTTGAACTTTTTTTCTCCGGATCATAATCAAAAACGTTTTTTTACAAATATGTTTTTCCTCTGAATCCAATGGACTTTAGTACAAAACGTGATATTACATATTACATCAGCTTGTTATAAGTCCACAGCGTAGGAGCACAGACATTTTAAAGAACGCCTGCTCGAAAAAATACCCTTCTAACGAGCCTCTTTGAATGGCACACAAACAAACACTGCTTATCCTTAGTCTGGTTAAGCACCTCTAGAGCCGTGAAATATAAAACAGGGAGGTGTGTATGAAAATCTCAATAAAAAAAATATTCGGAAAAACGAGTTCTCAATATGCGAACCATAAATATTCTAGAGAATAATCCCACGCTTGAGTAAATCCCAAAAGCCTCTGTGTATTGGAGTTTATTTACTGCAAACCCTAATAAGAGTTTCAGAGGATTGTCTCACCTAATTATAAGCTATATCAAGGCTTATCCGGTCAAGCCGACTTCTAAAAGGAATTTGTCATCGAATTACCAAAGATCGCCTCTTATTCTGCACAGAGAAGCAGGATTGAGTTTGAGCTGACTTCAAGCCCACCGAGGATTTAGGCCATTAAACCAGCCTACAGCGAGGATCAGCGCTTCTTCTATACTAATACCAGTCATTACCATCTCAGAAATGATTGGTTCGGTCTCGTGCCATGCAGACACCGGTTATCCGTTAAAGCTGAATTATACCAGGTTTCTCTCATGAAGAGATAAGGGACCAAGGGTATCGACGCTGCAAGGGATAAACTAAGCCGAACTGAGGTTAGGACTAAAACACACAATGTCCTGAAACGGTTCTGTTGATATCACTGATTTTTTGTGCTTACAAGGACAGTATCTGAAGCGTTTGTCGCATCAGCGAGAACAAATTGTATTGCTAGTATCTCTTGGGCCTCTGTAGTAAAATTGCGTAGCATCCCGTCCCGTGCCGCTGATTCCAAGAAGTTTTAAGCGTTTTTGCAATTCAGTCAATTTACCGGCTAAGCAACGCCTCCACGTCGGCTACTAGACACGCGCGTTCTCTGAGAGTTTTGACCAAGAAATAGCCGCCAAACAGCCGCAAAATGCCTGCTTGCCGCGTAGTAGCCGCGAAATAGCCGAGAAATAGACGCGAAATAATGCTTGCCGCGCAGTAGCCGCCAAATAATGCTCATCGCGAAATAGCCGCCAAATAATGCTTTCCTGGTAAGTATACGATGCATTCCAGAGGCATGGATTAGACGTTAACACCTCCATAGATTCAATTACCCAAGTTTGGAGTATTTGGGGACCCGCCCAACCGCTGGTGGCTCGGCAAGCCGACGACGGTTTTGTCTTGGTTTTTTTCCTTTTTTATATCTCGGCTATTTCTTGTCCGTTACGTGAAAAGCCGAGAATTTCCCGCGAAATAGCAGCAAAATAGCCCACCAGCAGCCGCTGCTGAGCCTAGTGGGCGATTTCTGGGCTACTTCTTGGCCAAAACTCTCGGAGCTGGCCGCGTGAGCAGTCAGTCTCATTGACTCAGACAGTAGCAGGCCCAGAGCGCAACCGATCCCGCCCCTTCCCGCCCACTGCGACCGAAATTCAGAGCAGTTGATATTCGAACTTGCGGTGCGTTGCGGTTGTGATTGCAACATGCAGTGCATTCAGGTTGCTCTCCGGGCCACATGCGTTGAGTGACGCGCGCATTTCGAAATCGGATGAATCAATTGAAACAAGGAAGAGCATCTGGGCTTCCTGCGATTTTTGAGCGAGATTTTCACTGTTTCTCTTGTAGGGCTTGTAATTGATTTCCTCTGCTTCATTTGCGCTCAATATTCGACCATCCTAGAATTCACCATATTCTTCATATTTGTGCGATATCTAGACTGTATTCAAAAAATGAAACGTTAACATGACCTTCCGAACGCATTTTGCAAATATTCATGGAGGGAATATTTCAGATTTATTTAATCATTTCGAAAAAATGTGAAAAACGAATCGCTCGGATATTTGAATTTATTTTAATGTATATTCAAAATTATATTTAAATTTCAATGTCTGGGATAAATACAATACCGCCACTATCCAAGGGTAAAAAATGAGCGAAATGGGAAAAGTGGGCAACTAATGTCCCAACCAGAGATGAGCGGAATTATGATTTTCAGAACCCGATATTTTTGCCTTCCAATTTCCGCTTCCTTGAAAAAAGCCTGGAAATACGGGAGAAATAGGAAACATCCACGAGATAAGATTTTTTTACACTTTTCCTTGCCAAATCCCTATGGGGTTATTTCGGGCGCTAAATTCGAATTCGAGGTCCGTCTTCACTTTTCACAAAGCCAGGGTTGATTGTATTTACATGAAAATTATTCAATAAAGAAGGATAAGCCCGAGTTTTTCAGAAGGCACAGTCCCCAGGAAGTTGAAAAATTCGCTGAACGATTTTCCGATTTTCGATGGTTTTCGGCGTTCCGATTCTCGAATCTGAGAAGGTTGTTCCGGTTTCAGATTTCCGCAACGCAGAGAAATTTTGAAAATTTCTGTTTTCAATTTTGAAAAGACCGAAATGATCACCGTGCCGAAATCTATCCAACTGTATAATATGAGTAAGAAATTTATTAATGTACCCGCTTTCTGAGTTGGAGTTGGTCATGAATATGATAATGATTTCACAAGATAACAAACAAGTTCGGCGAAAAACAACCGTACGCGATCTCTAGCATTGTCAAAATGAAAACGCATTTCACCTTGGAAAATAATAATGCTCCCGGATTTCGCATAATATTTTTACAAAATTGACTTGAGAACGACATGCTGTTCATTTTGACGTTTTCAAAATTCAAAACGGAGCACTTTGAAGCGAGTTGCGGTTGAAAGACGCTTTAGTTGCTCACTATGGCGTTTTCGCCCGTTTTTTACCCTTGGATAGCGGCGGGATTGTATGTGCCGTGCATACTTTTCAATGTTAGCTTTGAATCGTTCAACGAGATCATTAGAAGGACTCTGAGAAAGAGCGGTTGTTATGAATACCTAATAATTTCGAGGTATCATACCTAATAGTTGGAGAAAATCAAGTGAAATCAGAAGATTAATGAGTGAAGTTGTGAGGGAAATTGTGACGGAATCAAAGTTCTAAGCAGGGGAAGTGTATTAGGCTCAAAGGTATTTCATAATCAGCACGGTATTTCATAATCAGCACTAGCTTAGAAAAAGGACAATCAAGGGTCACATAAATCTAAGGAAATTCAGTAGGGTGGGGTAATTCGGTGAACGTGTAGAAATCGTTGGATTCTTCTTTGAAAAATCGATTAGCTTGAATGGGTGCGATAATCGATCAGCGAAGCGTCTGAACCACGTCGATGTATCGATTTTTGCAACTGCGTTGCTAGAACCGGTGTATAGAAAGCGCCCGGGGCGCAACCATGTACGCTGTATGATGTACTGTGACGTCATCAGCCGACAGTTGCGCTCAGGGCGCTGCGTGAATCAATCTCGTCGGTAGCACCCGGAGCGCAACGTATGCGGCCTGGATCGCAACATATGTGGCCCGGAAATTGCTAAACTTGTCACCCTGAGCGCAACATGGACGCGGCTCCGGGTGCAACCGGGATGGGCTCAGGACCTGCTATCGTCTGAGGAGGCAGACTTTATCAATTAGGTCCATGTTCGCCGTCCTACATAAATAGCCCCAGCAGTAAATTTTGAGCTAAATCTGAGACTTCAACCGAGCTACTATATACCAACCGTAATCTACAATAAGCTGGCAGACATCTACTAACAGACGTCAAATTCGTCTTAGCTACTCCAAATAACCCCCAGAGCAGAAATTTGAGCCGCATTAATCGCGGAATTCTGGAAATCGAAAATTCGCCCAGAAAGTTCCTCCCGATGGGAAGCTTCGGACGAATTTCGCCGAGGACTTTGGAAAATTCTATTTGTAACCTTAAAAAATTCGAACTTAGTCCAGGGGTGTTTATTTTGGACGCTGAACACGATTATGAGGTCCCGTTCCAGATTCTGAACTGTGCTTTTCAGAACGTGCAATAGGTGTAGAAAGACGCCCGTCTCAAGCTTATAACTTTTTCGACGGAAGCTCGCGACGAGATAACATGCAGTTTCACTATAGATTCCTGAGCGATAGTGATAATCAAGTTCGTTTTCACAGATGCGACAAACGCAAGTGTGTCCGATTGAGACTGTCGGCCCACGCGGTCGGCGTGCGTGTCTAGCAGCCGTCACGAAGGCATTTTTCGGACAAGCCGTTCCGCCGTTCGGATACAATGGAGTGGGATATTCATTAATACTCTTCTGATATTCCTGCAAATCGATTCACAAGTCCGAGAAGTGCTTTCGCGACAGCCGATCAACACGCTCCCGGACCGCGTGGGTGGACAGTCTCGTTCGGACAGGCCCTACATACCAGTGATCCTCTAATGGCCGCATTAAAATAGAGAAAAGTGTTTTCTGATCCTTTCGACACGCTATTTCCGAATCTGAGATCGTGTTCTGCTCAGGACACATTTGCACAAAGTTATAGACATTTTTGAAGCATCCCGAACGGACAGCGACATTCTGTCTGAATTCTAGGATGTTCGGGAACATTACTCCGGATCTAGCCCAAAACTCCTTCAAGGTGGTTGTTCAAGGCGCTTAACACCAATCTAGTGTTCATTAACCGAGGTTGCGGTGGGTTTGCCAAAAATTGACAAATCCAAAATTCGGCCGTGTCATTCCAAATACTTTCTACAGAAAATTTTTGGGCCAAATCTGGGACTTTGACCAAACCACCGCACACGCACCGTGACCTAAAGTTATCGAAAATCAATAAATGAGCGTCAGACTCGTATTAATTTCTCCAAATAAATCGTTCAAAACAGTTGAAAACAAAACTCTTAACATGCCGCGAATCGTCAAGAATCGCGTTTTAGTCCAGGAAAAAAATCTGCTCATGTAAGAGACTTATGACCGAAACCGCAGAATTTTCGCAAAGCTAGTAATCCGAACTGCGTAAACTTTGAAAAACCGATCAACTGACCGTATACCCGTGCTCAGCACGTCTTATTACATTCGTCGATAATCTTTGATCTTGATGTACTCGAAATCCAAAAACGTCGCGCTCAGAAATTCGATTAGGAATGCAATAATTGACCGGCTATGAACTTATTTCCGCAAAAGTTCTCTGCAGAATCTGTAATCATATTCGGAAGGATTTTTCGAGTTTGATCAGAAAACCCTAATCGTTTGCAACAATCTCTTGTACGCCAAGCGAGGTTTTCTGGTAAAGTTTTGCAGCAGTTTAATTTTTGTGGCGGCTGTACAAAGACTTCCAAATAATCTGGAGGATCTTCCGATGTTGTTCCGAAGCGATCTTATGCAGAGGTAAAACTCCGCACGTTTAGCAAACCTTAAAATTTACAGTCAGCCCCACATCTGGCCCTTGTCGGAGATCGCTATCGAAGTCTGGAATCTCAAAATTGCGCCTCCATAAAATAACAGCCACCTGGAACCGCTTCTAGGGCGGAGTAGCATCATGCAAATTATAGTGAAATTCGCTAGGAACCCACTTGGGGTATATACATATATACAGTAGAGATTTCACCGAGAATCTGCCACGAAACTACCGCGAGCCGGGAAGTGACCGAGAAGTGACCGGTAAATCGCCGCTAACCGAAAAGTGTGACGAAACAACACGAAATTACCGATGAAGCTTTGTACATATCAACTTTTTATTGGGGCATAATATTTGACATTTTTAACTATTCGCTGCTTATTTTTCGGAAAAAAAATTCTCTATGTAATAAAAGTTTGGTGCAGCTCTTCAAGCACTTTTCCCTAGCGCAATTGTTCCTCTGTTGATGCTTCATCATTTCGGATACGTCCGATAGTGCCAGTTGTCTAGCGCGATCTACCTAACAAGGGAAGAGTTTATGGCGGTAAACTCATCTGCAAAAACCACTTGTATTGTTAGTATCTCTTAGGCATCCATAGTAAAACTGCGCAGCATCCCGCTCCAAGCTGCAGGATCCAAGAAGGTGCAAGCTCAAAACGATAGTTTTTGTGCTTTTTGTACCTTCCAAAACGCGCATTAGTCATCGGAAAATCTTTAAACGGACCTCATCATTGTGTTCAGCTCTCTAAACTACCCACTTAAGCAAAGTTTGGGAGGAGGCACATTTCCCGAACTCTGCGCAGACTGACGGCATTTTGGACGTGAATGGATTTTCGGTTTGGGGTTTATTTACACTTAAACGGATTTTCGGTTGGGCGTTCATTTATACAGGGCTCTGAAAGCGTTATAGAAAAGTTCCAGATTTGACTAAAAATCCTCCCAGATAGGTTATTTGGAACGCTGATCACAAATCTGGGGTTTACCTGCCGATTTTCCGAAGTTTTCGACTAAATTCGTTCTAGGCCTCTAATCGGGCAAAAATTTGATGGGAAATCGCGACTTTTGACGATTTTCGGACCGCTACTATAGAATTGGCTAAAAAACTTTCTATATGGGCTATTTGGAGCGCTAAACACGAATCTGGAGTCCGTTTATCGATTTTTTGCAGATTACGGTAGATTACGGTGGGTATACGGTAGAGTGTTCAAAGTCTCGGATTTTACTCGAAATTTGTGTACGGGGGTTATTCGGAGAGGAGAATACGAATTTAACGTCCGCTTGTCGATTTTCAAAATACTAAGGTAGCCTTTGTCTCCTAAATGACATGGTACTTACCGTGACCTACAGTAAACCTCAGAAATTCGACGATCGGATTCCAGATTCGTGTTCACCACCCTAGACTACCCCTACATGCAACTTTTCAGCTTAATCCGAAAAATTTTTTGAAACTACAAAAAAATGCCTGATGGGAACCCTTGCCTTCTAGCGAAACTTGAAAAACGCTCATAACTTCTTGGAACCTGCAGCTCGGGGCGAGATACAGTTTTACTATTGAGCCACAAGAGATACTAACAGTACTAGAGGTTTTCGTACATAGATGTGTTTACCGCTATGAAAACTTCCTTGGGAAGTGTGACAAAGGTCTCCGTATATGTCTTACAAAGTCCACATTGCACCATCAAAGCCTTCTGGAGTGTTTTTAGCAATACGTTTCTTGGATGAACCACAGATTGAGCAACAATTCCAGCACATCTCCGACAATGACTCCCTGGCAGCTCGACTCTCAGCTGAGATTGAAGCCGAACTCCTTATAATTTTATCCAACGTGAATGGTGTATACACAGGTACTTGCGTACAAACATTTTTATCAAAATTTCTATTGAAAAACTCAAAGATCTCCACATAGGACCACCAGACATGGAGGGCTCACGACTTCTGCACACTTTTGTGCCATCTGAAGGCGCTGGCGTTGTATTCGGAGCGAATAGCAAATTTGGAACCGGTGGTATGGAAAGTAAGGTGAGTCAGAGAAAGAAACTAATTTTTTTGAAAAAAAAAATCATTGATTTTCTATTCAGGTCAATGCCTGTGTGAAGGCACTCGAAAACGGCGTCACCACCGTGATCACCAACGGTTTGGCCCAAAACGCTATTACTGACGCTGTGAAGGGCAAGAAAATCGGCACAATGTTCTGTCGAACTCATCGTTACGAAGGACCACCAATCGATGAAGTAGCCAGCAAATGTGAGTGAATTAATTTTTACGTTCAATGCATTGGCAAACCAACTGCGACTTCGCGCAGAGGTGTTGACGCCGAGCTGTATCGATTCCAGTACATGACGCCGGCGCCAAAATATACTCAATCGTTGTTGCTCACCTCATGATAGACTTCGCACATGGCCGTCGCAGCGTCAGAACTTTTTGGAATCCTCCTTTTCATTCCCTGACGCCGAGTTCACGATCGATATTCCATACACCATCACTACTCGACGTCGCCACATGATCACCTGAATTTTTTTGTTACCAATAATGCTTGCTTGAACACTCTGAAAACTTCAGGCGAATATACTGGATGTTGTGTCCCCTACAGATATGGTTTTCAACTCTGGTTGAGATTTATTGATTAAGGTCGTGACGCTGGTCGCCAGCTGGCATCTCTCAGTAATGCCGAAAGAGCTTCAATGGTTCGGCACATGGCTCATTTGCTTCTCGAGAGAGAAAATGACATCATGGAAGCTAATCGGGTAGACCTGAATCACGCAAAAAGCACTGGTGGGTTTCTAAAAAACCTAACTCAACTCAACTGGATGGTTTTTTTTCTGAATTTTGATCATCTATTGGCAATGATGTTTCGAGTTATTGTCCCTGTCAATTAATGTCACAAGCGTGCATAGACACGTGCGGTTGCAAAGGTAAGTACAGGTGAAGGTGGCGTCCATCGCTCACGCGACATGCGACAGCGACAGTGCATGACATCCGTATCGATTTTAGGTTGATATGAAAGGCCAAAGGCTTCTGCATAGTTGAGCGGCGAAAGTCGCGCCGCCACGATGAAGGATAGAGAGCGGCTAAGCAACTTTTGCCGCCAGACTATACATGGGCCTTTACGCGGCGTCGCGTCGCTCGTCGCGGGAACTACATATGATCCCGGCCCTATGCCTAGTGCATAACTGCTTAACGCAAAGCGCGACCGCTACAGTGCATATCAGCAATATCGATTTCCGGTCGATATAGATGGCAAACTTTATGTCGAGTCGCTCATCGCGTTAAGTATACACTAGGGCAAAAAAATCTCTCTGTGAAGTGTCCTTGGGAGGTGCGGCCCACCATCATGTTTGGATGGTTAATGCTATTTCTGCTCCCCCTCCCTCACCCCCAAATGGATAAGGAATGCTACTGTTATATCAACAAAAACTTTAGTGAGTTCTGATTATTTGACAAGAAAAATCAAATTTGTTTCTTCAAAAAACTTAGAAAAAAACTCCCATAGAGGTATGACGAAAAAACTGATTAGGACAGTTTTCATTAATGCTTCCTGTCGCTCAAATACTTGAGAGATTCCATGAGAATTCAACGAAAAAATTTGAGCTTCTCCACTTACGCGTACTTCACGAATTTTTTCTTTAATATCTCTATAGTCTTCCTCCTTTCTTGGAGGCTTTTCCGTATTCATCCTGTTCAACAGACATCTCAGCAGGGTTAATTGTGACCGCTCGAGAGCCCGAACACATGTGATAAAAAGTACATTTATAGACGACTAGTCTATCAGACAGTAGAGCCGGGCGAGCCGACGACGCTAACAGCTTCTCCGGGCTGAACGCGGGCACATGTCGGCCCGACAGCAGTCGATAGATGGCTTGTCGAGCTGATGGCTAGCCGTGCCAGCGTGCCGATTCGATGGCGGGCAACGGCATGTTGATCGAATCCACACCGCGCGTGTGGCTGAGGAGCAGTTCGGCTGGCACACACGCCGCGCGCAACGCAAAAACGCTCCGCGCGTCGTCGTCCCTGGGGCAAGATAACCGAGAGCCAACTAGTTTTGTTTTTTCCAGAGAGCTCAGGCTAACGCGCTCCAAAGACGACGACGCGTGCAGCCTTTTTCCGTCACGCGCGGAGCATGTGCCAGCCGAACTGCTCCTCAGCCACACGCGCGGTGTGGTTTCGGTCAACATGCCGGGGGCAACACTCGAAACAGCGGGCTGATCGCTGACAGCTACAGACTTCCTTTACGGTAATTGAAAAGTCTAGATAAGTCTGATTGGAACTAAACGCGAAAATTTCTTGATCTGAATCAGCGCCGTAACGTGTCCACGCAGAGATGATACCGGACCAATGGTGGTCAAACTACGGGATGGGTGTTGCCCGGCCCGCCGCTAGCCCTCGGCTCGCCCGGTGTTATTTTGTGAGTCTAACAGTCACGTAATCTTCTATCTATGTTGAGGTCTCGATCACCAACTTCTCAACCGCTTGAAGATGACAAAGGGGAAGATTATGGATCTTCACAACGGTCTGAATACCATCGCTGATTCGGCAGAGACTCTGATCGGTCGATGCCTAAGGAGGGTGAGTTGATAAGTAAATCGGCACTACATTAGGGGTCCAACCACGACGTCACGTTAGGCAGAGACCAGCGAAAAAAAATGTTTCAGACAAAAGTCAGCGATAACCTGTACCTTGAACAAGTAACGGTGCCCATCGGTTCGCTTATGGTAATTTTTGAATCTCGGCCTGACTGCCTACCACAAGTGAGTTTACTTGTATCTCCACAAAAGTTCATCTAATATAAACGTATGTAAAATTCAGGTGGCCTCACTTGCCATGGCGTCTGGCAACTCTCTTCTACTCAAAGGTGGCAAAGAAGCCGAGGAAAGCAATCGCATGCTGCACAACATTGTTCAGGTGAGCGGCAGACAGTCACGTCGGGCGGGCCGCAGGTGCGTGACGGGCGAATCACCGGCAACGAAATACTTGCCGGGCTGGTCGTGGGCATCCGTAGATTTCCTATACAATAGCACCACCTAAAACGAGTAAAAATCCCATTAAATCCCTAGAGATCCTAAAGCAGAACGTTCGTTTTGAATTCTGAGCACCAAACACAGAAAACCTGAAACCGGAAAACTGGAATTTGAAAAAATTGAAAAAAAGTGTAGTTGTGTAGGAAATTCAATTTTTCCCGCCTTTTCGGAATACGAAAATCGTTGATCGGATGGCCGGAACCCAACAGCCCACCCCTTACAGTATCCTGTGTCCTTAACATAGGTCTAGAGCGTCATCTCAACGCCAGGCTGATGCCAGGTCGACGGCGGTTAGATCGCTGGAAGGGCGTCTTCTGGCTTGCCTTTGAAACGCGGCCCGTCCGACATCACTATGCCCTTCAAGGCTCATTTTTTCCAGTGAGGATCGATTCTTTCACCTTATAAAAATTGAATCTTGATATTTCAAGCCGCAGTCTACAGTCTAATTGTAAGATGAAGCACGAATATCATCTGAAAATGAGCTTCGCTTCGAATCGGACCCGTCGGCTAATCACTAGAAAAGTGGCTCATAAGACCTCGAAAAATTCAAAATTGGATCTTTTTTGATTTAGGCTTGGAACCCAGTATCGGATATTTTGCATAAAATTCGGATTAATAAGCACAGTCATGCCGTGAACTCTAGTCCAGCACGATGCATCGCATTTGAAAAACAGCGGCCGAGCTTTGCGTTTGCGAGCGCTGCACCGCGCTGGACTACACTTTATGACGCGACTGTATATGCACTAGGGCGCAGTTCCGCGGTGTACACCCTGGTTGAAGGTCATTAACCGTATAATTGTTTAATCCGGCAGGATAATGGACTTATCAACAATCAGTATCCGTTTTTCAGCGATTCAACCGCAAATCCGAATTTCGGTTCTTAGGCTGCCGGATTTGAGATTTTTCGAGTTTTACATTTTTTGCGTCATATCGGGTTCCGGGCAGGGGTGAGCAGAGTTACAAATTTTGAATATCTACAGTTGCTGGCCCTCCGACTTCCGAAAAACATCCTAAACGCGGAAGGAATTTGGAAACGCATTTATAGGTGGTCCAGAATCTGTGATCAGCAGATTGCCGATGATTTTCAGCTCTCCGATTCCGAAATCGATGTTGTCGTTACGTCATCTGATTTTGGGTTGCCGGAATTTTGAGAAAAAATCCTCTAATTCTCGATTCCGGATAACTCCAAAGATTTATCTCGGACAAACGCCAGACCTGATAATGCTGACGGATATCCGACAGGTATTTTATCGGATTAAGGTTAGCCAGGATAGGCTCACACCAAGCTTTTTTTTACCTTCACCTCACTCGTGACCACGGTGGGGTCGCAGCTGAGGGCGAGATGATGAAATAATTTCGCAGTGTGAAAAAGTCAGGATTTAATTCATAAATTTGATACAATAAGAGAAAAAGTGTTTTTAGGTATTAATTCGATGCACTAATGTTGAGCAAATATTTAAAAAAAGAAAATTGAATTCCATTGAATACATTTTTGCGGAACAAAACAGGGTGGGACCGCACTTACCGCAGATTCGAACTCGAACGCTAACGTTGGACAGGGAACGAAATAATCATGCCGTAAAATAGCGTGTTTTGGTGTGTGGATGGCGTCTAACACTACTCATTCTACGACATCATGGAAAAAAATTCACTACAATGTTCTTTCAATTTGGCTGTACACACCGAAACTTAGCCTAAATTTGAAATGCTTTGTCGTTTCAATCTCCTTATACGTAAATTATCGTTTAACTTAAGTTCTCTTCTAAAATAAAACAAGGAAGTCCAGGAATGCATTCTCCAAGGTAGCAAAAATTACCATGGTGTCGTACAATGAGTAGTGTTGGACGCAATCGACACAACAAAACACGCTATTCTGCGGCATGAGAATCTCGTTCCTTGTCCGACGTTAGCGTTTGAGTCAGATTTGAGGGTGGGGGCCACAATCCTAAAGCACCGGTCCCGGCGTTGGGCCTCACATCGCAACGCAATGGTAGGTCCTCTTAACCACATCTATAAAAAGTTATGTGTACTTCACAGTGATCTCTTCCAGTGATCAAACCCCAACTTTTACAGCATTCTTAGGTTCATTTGTATTGCCATTACAGATTCCCTACAGATTTTAACAGTTTCCCAACAGAAACTGGTCAACTACTCCAATTCAGGAAGCATTGGGCACTCATGGTTTCGAGATGCGAGACGCGGTCACCCTGGTCCGGAGTCGTGAAGACGTAGCTGAACTGCTGCAGCTAAAGGTCAGCGTGTACGCTAAACGAGTTTATCGATACGATGTGTGTGTGTGTGTGTGTGTGTGTGTGTGTGTGTTTGTGGTGTGTGTGTGTGTGTGTGTGTGTGTGTGTGTGTGTGTGTGTGTGTGTGTGTGTGTGTGTGTGTGTGTGTGTGTGTGTGTGTGTGTGTGTGTGTGTGTGTGTGTGTGTGTGTGTGTGTGTGTGTGTGTGTGTGTGTGTGTGTGTGTGTGTGTGTGTGTGTGTGTGTGTGTGTGTGTGTGTGTGTGTGTGTGTGTGTGTGTGTGTGTGTGTGTGTGTGTGTGTGTGTGTGTGTGTGTGTGTGTGTGTGTGTGTGTGTGTGTGTGTGTGTGTGTGTGTGTGTGTGTGTGTGTGTGTGTGTGTGTGTGTGTGTGTGTGTGTGTGTGTGTGTGTGTGTGTGTGTGTGTGTGTGTGTGTGTGTGTGTGTGTGTGTGTGTGTGTGTGTGTGTGTGTGTGTGTGTGTGTGTGTGTGTGTGTGTGTGTGTGTGTGTGTGTGTGTGTGTGTGTGTGTGTGTGTGTGTGTGTGTGTGTGTGTGTGTGTGTGTGTGTGTGTGTGTGTGTGTGTGTGTGTGTGTGTGTGTGTGTGTGTGTGTGTGTGTGTGTGTGTGTGTGTGTGTGTGTGTGTGTGTGTGTGTGTGTGTGTGTGTGTGTGTGTGTGTGTGTGTGTGTGTGTGTGTGTGTGTGTGTGTGTGTGTGTGTGTGTGTGTGTGTGTGTGTGTGTGTGTGTGTGTGTGTGTGTGTGTGTGTGTGTGTGTGTGTGTGTGTGTGTGTGTGTGTGTGTGTGTGTGTGTGTGTGTGTGTGTGTGTGTGTGTGTGTGTGTGTGTGTGTGTGTGTGTGTGAGGCCAACCCACACAAACAGAAACTCATAACTGCATGACATTATCAAGATTATCAAGATTATACATCCGCTGAAGCGTTATATCAGGGTGTAATGAGACTCTCCGAATTGAATAGGTTGATGACGATGTGATGCTCTCCGCTGGTTGGCGTGAGGATGATCTCCGTCTTCACTCGACGAAGCCTTTTCTTCTTCTCAGTTGACGCGCGCTCGTCCATCCGTGTGTTCGAAATCCGTGCCCCGCAGTAAAACAGAGCGATTGTCACGTTCAGAGGCGGGCTATTTTTAGCCGGCGCCCTAATTGGAATGAAATCTCGCACCTCGTTCGAAGGGATTTCAATACTGCTGCTGCTGCAAATCCACTTCGATGGGGGATTTTTCATGATAATATTAACAAAAGCCATGAAAAAACAGAGAGCCGCTTTCGGTTTTTGCTCATGCTACACACCTGTAATTTTTCGAAATTCTCAAATTTTCCTTTCCTTTTTTTTTCTCAATTTTTTTCCAAGTTTTAGATCCACTGTGTGAGCGGAACTATAGTCTACAGCAATGGAAGTAGGACCTGGTGAGGTTGCGGACTCGTCCTAACATACGGTAGTTTGTTAGTGGTATCACTCATTTTTTCGAAGCAGCTGTGATAGATCGGTAAGTCTGTGTTTCCACCGATAAGACTAAATCCGTGAAAGCAATGAAAACAGGTGGAAATGTGAGAGTAGAAATAAAAACTCACCGACCAATTTCAGTTATTTCGAAAAAATGAGTGATTCTACAATCAGACTACAGTATGTTAGGAAGAGTCCGCAACCTAACCAGGTCCTACTTCCATTGCTGTAGACTATATTAGGGCTTGCGGATTTTTCTATTCAAAATCTGAGTTTTTGCCCAATACCTCCGCACACAGATTCTGTACTCACAAAAAACTTCACCTCTCTCACACAATTCCAAGCAGTTCAATGAGCACCTTTCTCACCTACACCCCACCTAGTTGACCCTTTCACCCAACTCTGCGGACTAATTACGTGATCAAGCAAAAATCTCACTTTGGCTACATTTTTGCGGGTAATCTTACTAGCGGCTCACTTTCGAATTGCGACACCCAATCTCATCATGAGCAATTCCAAATATGACCCCACTCTGCCCCACACCGAGCCTACTTTCCACCGATACCTCCTCAAAATGCCGTCTACCCATTACGCGTACACACAAAATGATTCAACTCGAAAAACGTGTTCTGCACACCATCACGAGAAATAATAAATCATGACCCTCTCTACTACCGGCCCCCTCCTCACTGATGCGGTGTTTAGAATTCATTCGCGGCGCGACGCGATATCATAATCAGCCTACGTATTGATCAAGCGACGTCGCGTCGCGTTGTCGCTGGGTGTTCACAGTGACCTCTTTATACACCAATGTAGACACCATAGCGGCAGTAACAGCCTGCGTGAACCTTCTGCGTCAACACCAACATCAGATATAACCACTCGGAATTCGATCAGAGAGCATCGAAGGCTTACTATCCGCTGTTGTTGACTTGAATTTCTTCCGCTTCAACAACACTATCTACAGACAGCGGCGTGGTTTGGCAATGGGCAATCGGCTTGCACCACTGCTGGCAATAGTTTTCATGGATAGTTTTGAAAGAAGTGCGTTAACAACGGATGTTTCATTCTTTGGTCGCTACATTGACGACATATTCCTAGTAGCAAAATCACAAGGAACGTTACGTCAACTACTGTTAGATCTTAATTCATACTACCCTTCAATCAATCTAACAGCGGAGGCACCAGGATCCGATGGATACATGCCGCTTTTGAACGCAAATATTAAGATATCCAACCATCAAGTCCAGAGTATATGGTACACAAAACCGGCGTCAAGAAACATCTTGATATACTCTGTTTATCTTGAATTGCACAAAACACGGTCCGCCAATAGTCTTCTAATTGGCCCGCTAGTACCGTAGTGTACGTCCACGACGCGTTCTCGGCAGACCCGGGTGGCAGGGTGGGTGGCCGAGTGACGGCATTGACGAATCGATTGCTCTGCACACCCGGGTCTGCCGAGAACGCGTCGTGGACGTACACTACGGTACTAGCGGGCCAATTAGAGGACTATTAGCGGACCGTGTTTTGTGCAATTCAAGATAAACAGAGTATACATTCGCGCAGCTGTCACCCGACATTTATGAAAAGCCGGGTTATCCGCAATTTCATACAGACGGCAAGAAAACTGACAACCGACGGAATGACAACGATGGAGACGAAAGTAAAGGAGATTTTCCACGACAACGGTTACACGGACACCAACTGTCATTCATGGAACCCGTACCGGCACTCCCTCTCGAACACAACTCTCGTCCTCCCGTTTGCTAACGAACAATTCGCGAAAGAAGTCAATGCTGCCGTTCGCAAATCGGCGCTTCCGCTGCGTCTCATATTTCGTCCTCCACCCACGTTACGTCACCTTTTGACATCATCAAGGCCGTATGAAGAGCGATGTGGAAGAAGTACGTGTACCTACTGCAGTGGAGATGAAAAGATTTGCCAGATTCGTGATGTAGTTTATAAGGTACTGTGCCAGGCCTGTGGAGAACACTATATGGGCGAAACCGGAAGACCCCTGCGCTATCGCCTGGACGAACACATGAGGGCACTACGTTCTCCAAACTCTTACCCAAACAGTGCTTTCTCTAGGCACCGAACACTCCGCCACGCGTATGAAGCTGTTCCGAGTATGACTGTGACCCTTTTACACCGTAATATTTCGAACGCAGCTAAAAGAAAGATAAGGGAGGCGTTAGAGATAAAAAGGTGGTCGCCGCCGATGAACATCAGAGAGGAGATGAAGGAGGCATTACGATTGTTGACATCACATAGCGAATAAGGAGATGATAGCTGCTCTAGTGGCATCTGGTCAAACAGTTGGCATTTGTCGTGTGCGTTGGCTGCGAGTTGGTCTACCCGAGCCCTATCCCTGAAGAAGACCCACCGCGCACAGTTTAAGACCCGGTCAGCACTCAATCCTTATCATAATTTTCCTATGTGTTCATGATATCATGTATGCTATTGTAAATATTTATGGCGCCCGACGAAGGGTCTAAGACCCGAAACGTTGCCAGTAAAAGGCTTATGACCTCCTCGATCGAGCTTCAACAACTACTATTTTAATCAAGAATAATGAAGCTAAGGAACCGAGTGATACAGTGAAGAGGCGCGATACATTCGAAATGACGCGCAATTTTCCTTCGCGCGAGTCCATCGCGTCGCCTTGCAATGCAACGTGACGCGATGGACGCCGCGCGATGGCAAACTCGTTGCTGCTTTCAATCACTATTTTAACATTAACACAACCTAATCTAACAATGAAAACAATAAAATAAGCATATAGAAGATCACTAGCGCTTCTACGAACACGAAAACATTGGTTGGTGATTCTACGAAAAATGCCATTGTTCGTTTACGAGAAATTGCGTACGTTCGCACTTTGCGCGTAGTCGCCCTGCGTTTGTGCGCCGTTCATACCTGAATACCTGCGCGACGCGATGACATATGCCATCGCGATGGCATATGTCATCGCGTCGCCCAGCGAAAACTCTGAACGCCGCGCAAGACTCCACACTCACTCTCTACTGGCACAATCAATTTCGAAAAAAAATCTCCAAACCTATGTTTTGAGCAGATTTATGAGGGATTCATATAACAAAACTCTTTTTCTCCTGCAGCTATAGAGAGGATTCTGTCCTAGGCTGAGGAACTGGGCCACCAGCGTGGGATTCATCCACAGATCTATTGTCGTTAACCATACTCTACCAAACTTGGTCAAGGCTTTGCCGAACTTTGTTTAGAAAACCATCTTACTCTGTGTACCGGAAACTGCGACACGCCGAAAAAATGCGGAAATTCATATTTCGCAAAGCTAAAAGCGGGCTTTAACAAAAAACAATAGGTGACATCGAATCTCTGTCTGCAAGTTCACAAAAAATGCCCGTTTGAAAAACTCGCCCCCTATTGGGAAGGTTTCGGCGTAACCAACTCTGAGAAAATTTGCCGCGTCAGTGCTGGGAAAATACCGCGACCCTCGACTGTGCCGCCATAGTTCCGCGATAGTACCACAGCGGCTCCGTGATCAGACGATTTTGTTGCCGTGTCTTGAGCCTCGACATCGCCGCAATACTACCACAGCGGCTACGCGTTAGAATCGCGCCGACTCTGCGAGGATGCAGCAGTGAACCTGCGTGGAGTACGATGTACATTCCTGTGTGGTGAAACAAAGTTGTCGCCGGTTCAATTACCCAAGTTTGAGGTACATTCCGTATACCCTTGGGCGCAAATGCGGCGGTAATCTCTGTCCCTGCTAGAAAGATGCCTTAATGACCGTAGGGGCGTATTTTTGTTCTTAGCCCATCCTAGTTGTATAATAATTCTTCAATCACTTCATATGAGATTTTTTTCGGAGCCGCTGCGGCACAATCTAGGAGCCGAAGCGGCACTGCCGCATCACCGCCACGGCTCCGCGGTAGTTCCGGCGCGGCTCTGCGATAGTGTCGCTTTGGTGCCTGTAGGCTCCGAAGCGGCACTATGGCGGAGCCGCAGCGGCAATTTCTCTCAGTGAAGTTGGAAAGCTGACTGACTCACAGTTTCTTGACGCCGAGAGCTTGACCATTTCTTCCTTCAGGACCTCATCGACCTGGTGATTCCTCGTGGATCATCTGATTTGGTTCGATCCATGCAGGAGAAGAGCAAGGGAATCCCAGTTCTTGGCCACGCCGAGGGCATCTGCCACGTTTATCTGGACAAAGAGTTGGACGAGCAGGTTTGTCTTGCCTGATGCAGAAATAATGACTGAATCCACACTATAACAATAATTCTAGATGGCAATCGATATCGTCCGAGATTCAAAATGTGACTATCCATCGGCCTGCAACGCAGCCGAAACTATACTCATCCATAAAGACCTAGTCAGCAATGTGTTCTTCGATCAGCTTTGTGGAATGCTCAAGGTAATTTTGACAGAGAAATTCAGAATCATTATCAAAAATTTCTCAAATTTCATTAAAAATATTATAGACTGAAGGAGTAAAGTTGCACGCCGGGCCAAAACTTCAGTCTATGCTGAAGTTCGGACCTCCACCAGCCGAAAGCCTCAAGTTTGAATACGGCTGTTTGGAGTGCACCCTCGAGGCAAGTTCGAATATGGTTTCGTGCTGTTTCAGATGAAAGTCAACATAATGATCCCATCGGTCTTGCTTCCGTAAATACCCTACTCCTTGTTGGCTAAATGCCCGAATTTTGACGACTTTTCGAGTCGCGACCCGAAGAGTGGATCCAGGAAGCGGCTGAATCGAGTAGCTAGCTACTCGCATGGTATTTGGATGGTTCAAGTGTTCGATTCAGAATTTCAGAAAAAAAATGGAAGCGTTCGGTTGTTTCAGGTCGATTAAATCAATTCAAAATACGATTCCGCCATTCGAAAAAATTGAATCATTCGCTTTTTCGAATGTTTGACTGACTCGGGATTCGGAATTAGTCGATTTTTTTGGATGTTGGATTTATTTAGAAAAGTAGAACAACAATCAATTTTGGAGAGATTCCTTCTCAATGAAAAATCCAGATAACTTGTACTGCTTGATTTTTCGAATATTCGGCTTCTGGTAGCAATCCTTGACTATTACAAAACCAGAAAATCAGTTGTCTTCGCGTTTGACTCGAAACTTTGTGAAATATCCTGATAAAGTTCAGGGCATCGATACATATCTTATGCTTTTTTCAATGTTGTCTTTCCACTACTTCGAATTAGTTAATGCGCTCAGAAAAGCAAACTATTAGGCTGATGCAAAAGTTTCCAAACTTTTCACGACTTTGAATAAAAACATTTATTGCAAAAACAAACAAGGCTTGCCCAAAAAAATAACTTCCATCACATTCAAGGATCCTTCGCCACCGATTGGGCAGATCATGATATCCCGACGCGTAGAACTCTGTCTGTTTCGAGTCGAAGTATTCTTCTAACAAGGGAGGTATCAAAAGCGTAGGTCGGATCTGCCAAAACGACTAGTATGGTTAGTATCTTTTCTGGCTCAATAGTAAAAATGCGCAGTATCCCGCCGCGAGCAGCAGGTTCAAAAAAGGTATGAGCATTTTTTAAGCCTGGCGAAAAGGCAAGGGCATCAGGCATTTTTTTTTAGAGTTTCAAAAAATTTTCTCGGATTTAGCTCAAAAGTTGTATGTAGGGGTAATCTAGGGTGGCGAACACGAATCTGGAGTCCATTTGTCGAAATTTTGAGGTTTACTGGAGGTTACGGTAGGTAACATGTCATTTAAGGGTCAAAACCCACCTTAGTATTTTGAAAATCGACAAACGGACGTTGAATCCGTATTTTTCACCCCGAATAACCCCCGTATACGAATTTTGAGTAAAATCTGAGATTTTGACCAAACTACCGTATACCCACCGTAATCTACCGTAATCTGCAATAGATCGATAAACGGACTCCAGATTCGTGTTTATCACTCCAAATAACCCTCAGAAAACGATTTTGAGACATATTCATCGTAGAAAACCGGAAATCTCGAAAGTGGCGTTTTTCCCTCGAAATTTTCCACGGTTGGGAAGCTTCAAACGAAATTAGCCGAAAACATTGGAAAATTGACTAATTAACCACAGATTCGTGATCAGCGCCCCGAAAAACCTTCCTGGAAGAATTTTAAGTCAAATTTGGACAATTTTTCTAAAACGCTTCCGGAGCCCTCAATCGGTAGAAATAAGCGCCCAACCGAAAATCCGTACAAGGTCAAAACGCTATCAGTCTGGACAAAGTACGGAAAATGTGCGTTCACCCAAGATTTGCTCAGGAGGGTAGTTTTGGGTGCTGAACACATTCATAAGGTCCGTTTCCGGATTTTCCGAAGAATAACGCGATTTTTGGAAGGTACAAAAAGCACAAAAAATGAGCTTTTTAAGCTTGTAACTTCTTGAAACCTGCGGCTCGCGGCGGGATACTGCGCAGTTTTACTATTGAGCCACAAGAGATACTAACGACACTAGTCGTTTTGGCAGATCCGACCTACGCTTTGCATACTTCCCTTGTAAGGCCATTTTGGCTTCGTCATTTTTAATGAACAGTTTTCCATCCAGGAAGTTATGCGTCGAGCGGAACAGATGGTTGTCGGAAGGGGCAAGATCTGGGCTATATGGAGGGTCAAGAAGAGCACTCCAGCCCAGGTCCATCGCCCTGGGATGAACACTGTTTGCCTTCTTCACGACACCTCTCGGCCACACGTATCTCGGGTAACCCGACAGAAACTGCTGGACCTGCGCTGCTGAGTTGTTCCTAATCCTCCATATAGCCGAGATCTTGCCCCTTCCGACTACCATCAGCACTTCCTAGATGGAAAACAGTTCACTAACAATGACGAAGTCAAAATGGCCTCAGAAGAGAACTTCGACACGAAACAGCCAGAGTTTTACGCGTAGGGGATTCATTATCTGCCCAATCGGTGGCGAAGGATATTCGAATGTGATGGAAATTATTTTCTTGGGTGAGCCTTGTTTGTTTTTGAAATGAATGTGTTTATTCAAATCCGTGAAAAGTCCGGAAACTTTTGCATCAATCTAATAATTATGTCTAAAATCGTCATTTCAAATGAGAATTCTGATTTTTCGGCTTCTATCATATTCAGCTTATTCAAAAAACCAAATCTCCGATTCACTCGTGCCCTCGAAATAAATGATTTTTCAGATATTCGACCACCGAAAAACAGTGTTAAGGCTGTTCATGTTTCATTCGAGATTCGATAGAAACTTCTTTCCAACCTGAGATATTTCGATGAGTTTTCAGACATGCTCAGAAGGCTTTCAGCTCCGAGCCGCCTGATAGTCCGGCTTGTTCTCCCAAACCGCATCTCCTCTGCTCTTACTACTGTGCGAGCCACTGCTGTTGCAGTCCGGGCCAACTGGACGAGTCCCGACGGTAACAGCAGTGGTCCGCAGATTGGGGAAACGAGCCAAACTGCTCCGATTTCTGTACTGTGCAGCACGTAAATTGCCTGAGTATATCCAAATGCAATACTTTTTTTCGCAAAAAAAATCTTCATTTTTTTCCAATTTCAGTCTATTCAGTAATGTAGGTATCCGTTTTTTTCTTCAACGATCAATTCACTCGAGGATTTAAACGAATCCATTTCCGATCAATGGGACAGTTCGAAATAAATAAAGATATTAAATTCACTCGTACAGTTGCATATTCGATTTCTCAAGCACTCAGTCGCTTTTAAGACACGGCATTCCTTCATGCATAACTCGAAAAATACATGAAAATTGAATCAATAATCTAATACATGGAGAAATGGCCACCTATGCATTTGAGTCGAGTACAGAGTAGCTTCTGAAAAACCCTGCTCACACTCATTCATTCATTTGAACTCTTGAAAAGCGCGATTTTCACTAAATTCAATAATGAGACATTTTTTAGAAGAGAAAATAGAAAATTCCGAAACCCATTATCGGAAATCCAGTGAGATCAGGCAATATTGTATTTGAACAACTTGTCCGAAAACAAGCTCCCACAATGTTCATGTCTAGTACAACCACCATCGCCATAAAACCTCCGGCTATCTGCCGGCTGCTCGCCCTGCATCCGTCCGCTAGCGTTGTAAGACAGCCCAAAGATCATCAATCGATGCAACCGTTCATTCAGGTGGTCGACAGCGTAGATGAAGCAATTGCACACATCATTCGGTATGGATCTGGCCACACGGAAACCATTGTAACTCGAAATGGTATTAATTTTTATTGTTTCTCCATTTTTTAAAAACTGAATCTCCTACCCCCCCCCAAAAAAAAAACTGGAGGGTTTTTTTTTTCAGAAAAACTTGTCATTCATGAGGCAAACAGACTTTTCTCCCAAATTTGATATTTGCTGTCCGGAAAATCAGTTTTTCAACAGTCCCGCCTGTTGCATCAAACAATAATCAACATGTTTTTCGTACGTGTCATTCAATCAGCACGTGGCGTCACTGTTATTGAGCGCGAAATTCATTGATCTACAATCATTACCCCACATTCGCCCGCGTAGCTGCGTTGCGGCTTGCAAAAAGAAAATGACGCGAACGGTATGCAGGCAATTAGCGAATATTAAAAAATACATTTTGAACCAAAATTAGTTATGTACTATTTGCGTGCTCATCCTTTCAGTTCAGATTAGCCTAATCCCTCATGCAGGCCAATTATATCTATTCTCAATTTAATCCGGGTACTATTTATGTACCTACATGTATACGTAGTCATCTTCAGATATCACCGCTGAACATTTCCTACGAAATGTGGACAGCGCCTGCACTTTCCACAATGCCTCAACACGATTTGCTGATGGTTATCGATTTGGACTAGGTATGACGTCGCTTTTTTGAAAAATATGTTTAGTGACAATATTTGTGCATTTTCAGGAGCTGAAGTTGGCATCTCCACGGGACGAATACATGCACGGGGTCCGGTTGGCGTTGAGGGACTTCTCACGACAAAATGGGTCCTACGCGGAGACGGCCATACTGTACAAGATTTCAAACCGGTAGCCGACACTTTATACATATATTAACAAATAATTCCAGCATAATGTCATTTTTGCCGTTTCAGAACGGTCGTTACCAGTATCAACACGAAATGATGAATCCTACAGAGGTTTACCGGGCCATTGAGGCGATTCAGAAAACCGCTTGAAATCATTCGAACAAAAAACAGCTGTCTGAACATTGTGCGCTGGTTGAGCCAGCATAATAAAATATTTATTGATTTATTGATTAGGAAAATGTGCTCCACTTCGCCAAGCCAGTATGTGTCATCCCTGAACGACTTTTCCTTTATTTATTCAAAAGTTTATCATTGATGTACCTATATACATAGTAGTTCAATTCGCTTAGTCATTGCTGATTCACTAATGTATGTAAGTAAATATTTACCACTTGTAATAGTATTATAAGAAGTTGTTGGTCACTATATAAAAGATGAACAGTGATAAATGGTTGCTTTCCAGTCCTCCGATTTCCGCCTTCCGTAAAACGCTCCTGAATGCGGAAAATAATCGGAAAACCTTATAATATCGAAAATTTTCCGAATTCACGACATTTGAATCCGCGCCTTACGGTGGCTATCAGCTTTCCGAATTCCGATGTATAAATGATTCTTTATTTCCTGATTCCCCTGATTCCCGCATTTTCAAAAAAATTCCCTCATCTCAGCTAGCGAACTTATCATCCGTTACCTACTGAACTTTTTTTCACGCGCGTACGTGTCGCGTCGCGTCCGCTAGTTAGGAAGAGTTTAATTACTTGATGTGATGGCAACATCAGCAGTGTGACAACGGAACCTCTTGCCTTGAGAAACTTGCTTTATCAGATATCGGTCAGCTGGGTTACACTTTCAGATAGGAATTGCGTATCCTCTGTTTCCGTGTGTGATTTATTTCCGTTCGTCGAGTGCGTCTGCGTGCATACGCTGCGTCTCCTTCTCCCCGCAATTTCTCAATGTCTCTACCCTCGCTCGGCACAAGCGCGCGAGGGAACAGAGTAAATCTGACTCGGAACCAGAGGATATACTGTGCCGCAGCGATGAACGCACCGTCAGAGTAGTCAAAACCCTTAGGGAGCTCTGTGAATGTACTTTCAACGCAAAATTATTCTTCGAGCTTGCTGTATCTTGTTGAAGGAATGGGAACGTAGACGCAGATTAATCTCTATCAAGAAACGAGTAAGTGCAAAAATTGAAAATTCTCGAGAAAAAAAAAACGGCACACAAGAAAACACAAATTTCACACAAATTTTCGAATCCTAGTCTAAAGTCAGACGCTGCGTCTAAACACAGCGCTCCCAATTGTTAATTTACCTTTGCAAAAATGCTATATTTAAATACAGTGTTCACGATAGAAACGGTTCGCGTGTTTTCATATGGTATCAAGGCTTACGGGTTCCACTGCATCAATAATGTTCAGAAAAAACGGCCGACAACTAGTTTTGAACAGTCTCATACGGCCCGAAAACTTGAATGTGCTGTGCCCGCCCGCCCAGTTCCTCCGTGGCTCTTGAAGGCACAGTCCAAGCTCAAGGACGAAATCTGATAGTTCCACATTATTGTGAAGTAGACCCACCCTATATAGAGCCTGCCAAGTGCGAGCACTCAATTCCTCCGGAAAAGCGAGATATAGGAGGAAGCCACCCTGGGGCGCCCACACCCGGAAGCCACTTTGGCACGCCCCTTTTACGATCTTTCGAGCTCAACAGTGGCGAGATTAGCTATGATTTTGAATCAATATCCCGTTATTCCCTTGACTATCAGCCTTTCTATCCATTCAAGTCCGCTCGCATACATCGGTTGCAAATGGCGAAAGCTACAAACCTTGGACAACTCGTCCACCTTGCTTCCGTAGCTCATTTTTTGAGGGGCCATAACTTCGTTCCTAAGAAGTCTTGAACGATTCCAGAGATATCGTTGGAATCAGTAAGGGACCGTTTTTAAGATAGGCAGAAAAACAGAAAAAAGATCCTGAGGTTGGACTGTGACTTTAAGGGAGTGGGCGGGGCGGGCATAGCACATCCAAATTTCAGGGCTGCGAACGAGCGTGATTTATAGCTCGTTTCTAGCCGTTTCTCATCAATATCGTTGCAGTGGTCCCCAAAACTTTCGATTTTACTTCATGACTGTTACCTTGGGGCAGCTGCGGCGTATTCGAACAACTGTTAGATTGACACACAGACGTGCAGCGCTTTGGACAGTTCATAGACAGCCGCGTGGGCTCTCTTGGTGTTGCTCAGTCGCTGCGACCATTCGCACTTATGTTATGATCGCGTAGGCTTTTGAAGACCTCTGCACGATTTTTTTTCAATTTCTTCGAATCTTGGCTTTTTTTCGAATTTTTCAGAATGTTTTGTACGAATCCGAATTGAAATAAAATCCGAGTGTTGTCTTTTTCAACTTCCAAATAAGTGAACAATTTTAAAACATTAGATCACAAATTGCTTCAAGAGGCAAATTGGAAATTTATCACAATATTCAAGTAATTAATCAAAATTTCCCATGTTTTTAACGTATTTAGCTATGCCGATCATTGACCGAGATCCCATACCATGTCTCAGAAGGTTGTCGCTACCTGGGTTTGGAGCTATATATTTCTTTTTCCTTCAGCTCTCAAGTTTGTGCCTATCTCAAGTGTGGTGCTAAAGGCCTGCAACTAAGAACGGAATTGCCTTAACCGGTCATCTACACTTATCAACCACTGACATTTGGAACTACTTTAAGATACATCGCCCAGGTACCTAGCAGTGGTCGGAGGACCATATGCATCCTAGGAAGCCGCGTAGGTGGGGCCCTTTTCAACACCGTTACTTTAATAGGACACGAATTGCTATGAATTTATTTTCCGAAATAGGAAATATGGATTGGTTCCAAGCTTCTAGCACTACTTTGGTTTTTTTTTCCTTGCTGCACCCACAACCTTTAAAAGCTCTTAACTTTAGCTAGTGCCGCCTTTTCGATTATTCTCTAATCAGAACAGTGGTCCTGTGGTCGGCTGTTGAAGCGTTGCGCTAAGTTTTGATTTGGGTTTTTGTATTCGTTTGGATGTTTCTAACTTACTGCTTTGTGATTTTGAGCACGTCGGCAACGGCGTACGATAAATAAATAAATAAATATATAAATAAATAAATAAATAAATAAATAAATAAATAAATAAATAAATAAATAAATAAATAAATAAATAAATAAATGAATAAATGTGAATGTGATTGGGCAATTACTTTGGTGGTGGAATATCCGTACGCTAAGGCTTCAAATTCAATAGATTACTGAAAAAAAACCAACATCTGGATACTTCAAATAATTCGAGTCGTCCGGATAAATAGAATATCCGAAAAAACATCGAAATAGCAAATGCATCGAATATTCGAATCGTTCGGATTATTCTTCGGTAATTACTTGACTCGGTCCCATTCGGTCGTGGCACGACTAATCTTCGACCATGATTATTTTCAAGGTAGGTGCTGCAGGGGCGGTCGTCTGCAACTGCAGACCTAAATTCCGTTCCGATAAGATCAGTATCATCTGATTCGTAGCCAAAGTTACTCTGTTCCTTCTCGCGCTTGCGAGGAGCAAGGGTAGAGTCAGCGGGAAAGTGTGAGGAGAAGGAGCTGCACCGTAGGCGCGCAGACGCTTGCGATGAACGTAAATAAATTCCACCCCGAAACAGAGGATAAATTGTTCTCGCGACTCTTCGTGTAAACAGGCAGTATTTCGCGCGCAGTCACGTACCGTTGAGAAACATAAAGTCCCTGGGTTCCACTGAAATTTTGAATATAGCATTTTACAAAAATTCAAGAGGAAAGTCTGTCTAATTGAGTCTGTCCGCCCACGCGGCCGGCGTGCGTGTCGAGTCACCGTCTCAAAGCTTAATTTCAGCTTGCCCGCGGCTACGAACAACTAACTGAGAATCGTTCTGTATTCCTCCGATATTCCTGCTAGTCGATCAAGAGGTCCGAAAAGTATTCTCAGGACGGCCGCTCCACACGCACGCCGACAGCTTGAGCGGGCAGCTTCCATTCAAAAGGACGTTACGTTCACTGATTGCTACACCTACATCCGCTGCGTCCGACTCTGAACTACTCAGAAAAATCAAAACAAGTAACTTGTAATATGAATATAACTTGCTTGAATGTCTCAAGTAACCTACATTAATATTACATGTAACTGAAATTTATATTGCATGTAAGTTACACTTATGTTACATGTAACTTACATTTATTTATTCACTATGGGTGGCCATCACATGACGCAGACGATACGCGACGCACAGCGCGCTTCTCAGACCACACACTAAGCTAAAAAAAATGCTGTGGGCCTTCTCTACTGGTTTGAGGTCAAGTACCTCAAACTTGGGTAATTGAACCAACAGCGACGCCAGTCGTAGGCGTGACCCCGCGAGTGCGTCGTACATCCTTCTTGGAAATATCTTCTCGGCCGATTTAAGTGTCTTACGATTTATATTATGCCATTTAAGTTACTTGTAACATATAGGAGGCCACTGCACGCAGTATCCTCTCAGAAATCAAAAACAAGTTACTTGTAACATATATGAGCCGATGTAAGTTACTTGCGACTTATCTCAGGCCATTTAAGATACATGTAACTTATCGGAGGCGCACGGCACGCAATATCCCGCCGATGTGTTACACGTAATTTAAATGACCTGAGTTAAGTCGCAAGTAACTTACATCGGCTCAGATATGTTACAATTAATTTGTTTTCAGCCTTTTATGTTACAAGTAACTTGTTTTCATTTTTCTGAGCAGGCATGGAAAATCCCAAATCTAAGTATTGATCGTCTCCTGACCACAGGAAATGAGTGTCCCTTCAATCTCCTAGCTTCTTCGGAATAAGCATGATAGAGCGAGCTTCTCTTTGAAATATTTAGAGAACGCTAAATTCAATTTCGTAATTTTCCTATAGACCAGCTTCATTACAGTTTTCCGGTTTCACGAATATTTTCACATTCACAGAGACTATAACAACTGCGAACTCCAAAGCTCCCAAGTAAACAACTGGTTTCCAAACTTTTTGTTTACTTCTGGCCGCGTACGTTTGCAAATCGGATTAGGGTGTCATGAGAACTACTTAGTCACAGGAGAAATGTGTCAATAAAGCCACCGTTTCACGATCAAAGCTCCTCGAGTAGAGCCTCTGTACTACATACATACGTCTTCCTCACTAGCCACTTCCGATAAAATTTTGAATTTTCAAAATGTTTTTCGGAATTTACCTACTCTCAATTGTCATCTTATCCGTGAATGGAGTCAGTATTTGTTCAAAATACTCCTCAACAGTTGGCCAGGCTATGTCCGTGATCACAGATCCTCTGTGCAGCGCATATTGTCGAGTTAGGGTGAGTATTAATCAATATCGATTTTTTTAAAGAAATTCCAATTGACAGATTGATTATTCAGGGTTGTGGTGGCGGGCGATGTCGAACCGTATACAAACATTATGGGGATCGAGAAGACCGCTGTGAATGTGTCTGCGATAAGTGTCGTAATCCTCTGAATGTGTATGGTGATTACAGGAAATAGCAAAAAATAAAAGAATTGACAGATGGAGGTATTTTTTGTACTACAAATAAACAAGTTTTTGCAGCCATTGTTTACAATACACACCACGTAACACCATAAGATTGGAATAAATTAAGTAACAGAAAACGAACTTTCGAATTTGAATGTGAAGAATGAAGCTGAAGCTGGTTTTTGTCCACAATCCGCTTCTGCCACCTATTCACTTGATAACACAACTTCAAACTAATGCATTGCAATTGACGGAAAACAACTTCCTTGGGTAACCTTCAAAAATTGCATAAAAGCCGTTCGCCAAATTCAGTCGAGCGATTGGAACAGATAACGTCGGCATGGATCCGGAAGAGACTTCGCGTTCACTGTTGAAGGTTGGCGCAAACTCGGTGTCACATGCTATAACATAGGTGCACCAAGTTTGTGCCAACCTCCAGTGGGGAACGCAAAGTCTCTTCAGGATCAGGGGTGTGCGTAAATAAAATTTCAAATTTCGTGAATCGTAAATTGTAATTACGACAAAACCATCGTAAATCGTAAACAGCAAACAACAACAATTACCACTAAAAATATTTTACTATGGTGAAACAAGAGAAACTATGTATCTACCGTCCTACTGTCCACCGTTGCACGTACTAAGCACATACATATTAGATTGCTTTCAGTATTAATTATCGCGGGTGAGCCGCAGCGAAATGTCGCGGAGGGCTGACATACTGCGAGTGAACCGAAGCCTGTCGCTGCTCAGCGCACGGTAGCGACAGGTTTAGAAGGCGGAAGCTCCACGACAGGCGGTCGCTGCAGTTGAGCAGAGCGACGCGACCGTGTCTTGTAAAAGTATACCATACCTTAAATGGGACCGCCTAACCCGTATTTCTCTGCTTTCCCTTATCACTCATTCCACAACTTCTTCCCAGGTCTTGAAAAATCCGCATGCCTGATTCAGCTGTCCGAGTACCTGCTGGGCAACAGGGTTACAATTATACTCTTAATTCCTCTCCCGAAACGCCAACGCCGTTGTAAGCGTTAAAAAAAGCCAAAATTACCGTATCTGAGCGATTTCTTACGGCCGAATTTTAGAACTACTCTCTTTTGCTAGCGGAACCGCAACACCGCTTATACATTCGGTAAAGATCGCACTGATATGTACTTCGAGTTCCGTACTGAAGGTAGGCTCAAACTCGGTGCACGTACGTCGAAAAATATGGAACTGAACTTGCGCCATCCTTCAATAGAGATCGCAAAGTATCAGTCCGACCCGTTGCAACTCTGTATTAACTAGAGCCGAGTATCGGTCGCCTAGCGCAAATTATTTTTTCCTATAGCTTCTAAATACCTTGCAGGATCATAGCTTTATGGTTTCTAAATTTTGCCGCTTTGTGTAGTTTAGCTCCCATAGTGGAGGAATGTTGCCAAGGCGCCCCAAAAAAACGTTCGCATTTGTGAGAGATAAAGGAAAAGGGCGAAGATGAGCGTCTAGACTAGCGCTCACGCCTTTTCTGAGTGTCCGCTTACCGCGGACGAAGAGAAGTTAACTGGAGGCAACGATTTGGAGAGTCAAACTTCTTGGGTAAAAAAGGAAGCCCTCTTGTTGATTTTTGTCGACTCTGAGTAGACGTAATCTACTCAAAAGGTAGGCCAAGAGCAGTATTTGAAGCAATTTTTGGATAGCTCAGACTGCTTCGCTCGATGTTCTGGCGCTAATCCAGTAGTAGGAATCACAACAGTAAATCTTCATGAAAAACTCGAAAACGAAGTGCTCGTGAAGAGTGCTATCAGACTGTATTTCGTCGTAGGCGGCAGCTAGTGAGACGTGCGCGGCACGCAACGCGGATCAGTTATGCAGCGCCTCCAACTCCGACCGTGTGTCCCGCTTTGAAATGATAGAATCGCATCAAAGAATGATAATGGGATCGTGTTGTAGTCACACGCCTGGGTTGGTCCCACCTCCTTACCAAAAATATTAGTATACGCAAAGTGGGATTAGAGCAGGTCAATTAGAGATATCTTGTTATTAACTTCCATTGCATATATTTTTATCAACCAAAAATTACGATTTACGGTCCAAAATGTCGTAAATCGTAAGCCGTAAATACGAGTCTAAAAACACCGTAAATCGTAAAATCGTAAATCGTAATTACGCACACCCCTGTTCAGGATCCATGCCGATTTTATGTCCATGTGCGGCGGCTGCGCGGAATTTGCGACCCCACAGGTCAGTGGAATTCCAATTACGAACGGCACTTGGCCTACAGATGCATTTAAAAAATGGTTTGGCATTCAAGGTCGAACTGTGTGTTGGAAAACCACAAAAATCATAGCTTTCTGAAAGCTTCTTATTCTTTGTGTTTTTGCGAGGTTTTTATCAGAAGACCAAAAAATCGGAAACCGGGATTCCGCTCATTTCTTATGACCACAGTGCACCCAATTGAAATCGGATGAACGTTTTTGAGACGCGAAAAAGGTTTGCGCACCTTACATTCAACACAATATCACAACCGATAAGGTCTTACCGAATGAAACTGTCCACACACATAGTCGACATGCGTGTCGAGGATTTCTCGGATTAGTCTTCTGAGGGTGGCGGGCGTTCTGTCACAGCTGGCAGGAGCCTGGGCGAGGTCCGAGACTTGTTAGGCCCTAGTTATACGCCGGCGGGACGCTGCGGAAATAGCAAGACAACTATCACTTATGTGCGCCTTAACTGCGCCGAGGCATGCCAAAAGGAACAGTTGTCACAGAAAAACTCGCCGGAAGCCCGCAAGGGGCAGTTATACAATTCACGGCACTATATACTGTATCGTTGCGGGACCTACTCTATTGGAAGTTTGCCAAATTCGATTATTTTTTAGACTCGAACTCGTTAAAAGATTACCGAAACGACACAGGGAGCACTGCTATTGCAAGGGGAATAAATTAATAGTGACTATCAGCAGTAAACAAGCGATAGTATCGATAAAAGACAACTAAAACGGCCGGAAATTTTTAGTCTGCAATATTGCGTCAAGCACGTCAAAGACACAGTATTGCAGACGAGTCCCTGATTCAAGCAGCAAGCGGCGGCAATGCGGGACGTTTTTATTCCGCTGGTGTATAACTAGGGCCTTAACGAGGTGCTAACGATGGCGAGACGTCGCGCTGGCTACTTGCCTCTCTTTACTCACCTCAATAATCTGCCACTGACCAAATGCTATCCACTGAAGAAATTGAAGAAATTATAACACTGTGTTATGTCAAATACAAACATTTATAATCAACATTTTGTAACATTCATTGTGTCACAATGGTAGGAAATATAGGTTTGATTTGTTTCAAATTTTTGAATGATTTTATAATACGGAGGAAAGTGTTCCAAATGCTGAAGAATTGGGACCGAATCGAATATAAATTCAAATAATTTTATTATTGGTGTTCTCTTTTCGAGCCGGAGAACTGTTCGGAAAGTTCATTCATGAAACTCAAACATCAAATATTCTTTTTTACGAACGAAACCTTCAAAAAAATCGGTAAAAAATTGGTGGACAAGTTGTCTTAGGCCTGTATTTCCCAATCTTAAATTAGATATCCCGATTGCATAGAATATTCGAATGAATCCAAACTTTAAATTCCCGAATGAATCGAATATTCGAGTGCTCGAAAATTCGAATTATTCTTATATTATTTTTGCCGATTGCCGTTTGCCGCACATCCCTGGTAGGCGGGGATGTAAGTCAATCCGCCTCCTGAAAGTGATGGAGCTATAATGGCCACTCGAAAAAAAAGGGTCCCTTACCTTGCCTATAATTGGCACTTTCTTTCCACTTGATTGTATGCAATGCTGCTTCAGTCGAGTGAAATGAAGAGTGCAAATCATGCAATGATCTCGGGAACGGCTCATATCTCAATAATGAAACAAAATCAAGGCGCCAAACTTCGTAAATGTTAATTTCGTCATAACCTAAAGCGTACTTAGCAGATATTTTCAGTCGATTTGCTTTGACTGAGGAATTTCAGTAGGTTTTATTCAGTTTTTGTTATATTTTGACCTACCAAAAAGTCCGTTGAGAAAGCCCTGCATACATTTTTTTTACTTTAATCATCCCTCACCACTTCCACTGGGACGTTTTCCGAAGCGAAAAATCTTTTCCTAGTTAGGGCACTTTTGCAGTGTCAGCACCACTTAGAACACTGATAGAAATGTTAAGAAAGCTCAATAAGGAAGCCAATTCACTTCTGCGCAACCTTTCAAAAGTGGGTTGCTACTTCAAGTAGTTGAACTTCGTCACCGGTCATTTTAAAATCGAAATACCGAATTGCAGAATCGGAACCTCCAAGGGATTGAGAGCGGCAAAAGAAGGTAGAAAAAGAGATGGAAAAATTTGCCCGCAAACTGAGTCGATGAATCAACATATGTATCCTAGCATGAAACTCTATCTAATCAGAACGTCTCGTTGCGTTTCCGGTAAATCTAAGTAATCATCTGAAAATAGCCGTAGTGACTTACTTACTTGACTTAATCGGTTGGCTTTCGCCTGACGCGGTCATTCCGCATCTTCACCGAGGTGTGCCGTCCTAGTAGTCAGCCGTGTCCATTTTTCACGGTCTTCAGCCACAATTTGAACACATTCCATCCAGCTGTCACTATTCCATTTCCTGCGAAACGAAACATCGCGCCTGAACTGTCTTTCGATGCCGAGTGACTTTAAATCCTCTTTAACCACATCCGTCCAGAACTTTCGCCTACGCCCAGGTGGCCGTTTCCAGACAGGATTTGGAAGCATTTTTAAAGCGTGTTGTACGAGACGATCCGGCGTTCTTCTTAGTATATGCCCGAGCAGTCGAAGTCGACTTTCCATTGCTGCTTGAGATGGCGTTAGGAGATGCTGGCACCTCCCTCGTGTCAAGCGTTGATGTACTGCGTCGATTTCCTTGTAAAGGTCTTCGTTATGGCATACACGCGGCTAGAAATATCCAAGCAAACGCCTAAAAAGCTTCCTCTCCGTGCAATCCAACCTTTCCATCTGCGTTTTCGGTGCTGCCCACGTCTCCGATCCGTACATCATGATAGGGCGAATAGCGGATAGGTAGACGCGCAACTTGACTTCCTTCGCGATGGTGGTAGACCACAAACACTTGGTTAGAGAATTGAATGCAGACGTAGCTTTCGCACATCGTTGTCGAATATCCGCTGCATAACTACCATCGTTCTTCAGCAAACAGCCCAAATAACAGAAATCGTCCACCAGTTCGATACGTTGTCCGTCCACACAAACTCCAGTTGAAGGCCTCTGAGAGACCCACATCTGCTTGCATTTGTCGGGACGAAGACGAAGTCCATAGGCTGCGGCATACTTCGAAACGAGGTTCACAATCCTTTGCAGTTTTGCATTGTTTTCAGCGAATAACACAATGTCGTCGGCGTACTCCAGGTCGACAAGGGAGCGTCCTGATGGTGTTAGGATCACATCCGCAGGAAACTGTTCTGCAACTCTACGCATGATGTCATCAACGGCGAAGTTGAAAAGAAAAGGTCCTGCAACGGCTCCTTGCCTTACTCCTGTTTTCACCTCGAAAGCTGACGTAAATCCGACAGGTGTACGAACTGCTGCTGTTGTTCCTTTGCTCATGTCCTCGATTAACCGAACATACTTTTCCGGGACTCCATCTGCTCGCAGAGCATTGAGCAATCGATCATGATGAGGAGAGTCGAACGCGGCTTCAAAGTCCAAAAAGCAGGCTGTAATGGCTTCGAAAACCGCTGCCGCGATTCAATTACTCTTCTCACGACGAACACTTGGTCGATGGTCGATCTTCCAGGTCGAAAACCGGCTTGCTCATCTCTGGTCGTTCCTTCACGATGTTTGATAAGTCGCTCGAGAATGATACTTTCTAAAATCTTGTACATGACACGAAGTAGAGATTCCTCTGTAGTTCTTAGGATCCGTGACGGATAGCTTCTTGTGAAGAGGTACGATGATCGCATGTCTCCACGAATCGGGTATCCTTTCGCTCATCCATATGGCACGGATGGTGTTGGTCATTTCACGAATCCCAGACGGAGGAAGAGCTTTCAGCATTTCAGCAGTGATGTTGTCATCTCCACCTGCCTTTCCATTCTTCATTTTCCGGACACAATCCAAAACTTCAGACTCAGTCGGCGGTTCCTCACTGACATCGTAATGTGCTCTCTGAACATGCGGGAGCTCAGGTACTGATGGCGCTGGACGATTCAGTAGTGAACTGAAGTAATCCTTCCATATTGGCAGCGTCGCATCACCAACTGCAACTCCATTGGTAGTGTTCAAGACAGGAGAACATCTCTTCATCTTCCCGCTATACTGTCGCAGCAACGTGTAGGTTTTCCTCGGATTCTTCTCCTCCCAAGCCTTCTCGAACTCCTTAGCTCTACACGTCCACTCTCGTTCGCGGTCACTTTGAAGCTGCTGACGCAACTTCCTCCTCAGACGCTTCTCCTCCACGAAGTTTCCTGCAGTTCGGAGAGCACATACTCTGTTGTAGGTAGATGTTGTTTCTTCTGAGACGTAGGCAAACTTCTTCTTAGGCTGTACAACCGGGAGTGCCTCTTTCAAAGCGTCCTGGATGCACTTGACAAAAGAATCCGCGTCGCAAAGTTTCTTCTTAGTCCGTACTCCGATGTGAATAGAAACGCGTTGTCGGAAATTCCTTCTGCACTCTTCATCTCTGAGACTTGTCATGTCAATCCTCTGGAGAGGCTGAGCCCCTCGCTTCCTCTTATGAATCCTCGCAGTGAAGTTCAACAGAACAGGACGGTGATCCGAATCGAATGCGACATCCCACACAGCTCTAGATCTTCGAATGTCCGATACTGGAATATTCCTCGTCAGGACATAGTCAAGCTGTAGTTTCAAAGTTGTCATCTTCCGCTTCCGCTGCTCTTCTGGAGATAGCCGGGTTGGTCCCTGCCACGTAAGCTGATGGCGGCGATGATTCCTCTTGAATGTCGATGCAATAATCAGACCACTGCGTTCACAAAAGTCGACAAGGCGGTAGCCATTGCCCGATGTTTGCTCCACTGGGTAGAACCATTTACCGAGTACTTCGGATTCCTGATCAAGTCCCATCTTCGCATTTGCGTCAATCCCCACGACAACAGCATGTTGACAAGGTATCCTGGCCAGCAACGTATTGAGTTCCTCATAAAACGCATCCTTCGAATTGTCTTCGGCGGTTTCAGTGGGCGCATGAGCACTCACTATCCACAGATTGAATCCTCTGTGATCCCGCAGTCGTACGAATGCATTCCGACACGACGTTGAGCCGAACTCCTTGACCATACCATTGAAATCCTTCCTTACAGCTATTGCACAGCCTCCCACTCTCCTATCGTCAGCGTTACCGCAGTAGATGGTGTACTCTCCGACGCTGATGACGGGTCTATCCTTGAGGCGGGTTTCCTGCAAAGCAGCAAACGGTGCATGGAAATAGCTCAGAAGTCTGGATAGCGCAGTTTTTGGATATCACTCGACAGCGATCGACAGTTCAGGGTGGCGAAATTGTGGCTTGTGGCCAAAGACTCCATGACTCCCTAGGTACGGATCCTAAGGTGTTATGGACCAGAGGCCTTAGTGTGCCGGACGGCGACACCTTTATGCAATGTGCGGGATACTTTCGCGATATAGTTGTGCACGCTATATCGCTCGAACGTTCCCTGTGTACACTCAAACGTCTGCTGGGTTCAGTAGAAGCAGGGGCACCAACGAGCAGGTACCAACAGACTTGTATACACACCCCCAGCCATAGTAATATTAATAATAATAATAATAATAATAATAATAATAATAATAATAATAATAATAATAATAATAATAATAATAATAATAATAATAATAATAATAATAATAATAATAATAATAATAATAATAATAATAATAATAATAATAATAATAATAATAATAATAATAATAATAATAATAATAATAATAATAATAATAATAATAATAATAATAATAATAATAATAATAATAATAATAATAATAATAATAATAATAATGATAATAATAATAATAATAATATTAATAATAATAATATTAGTAATAATAACAATAGTGGTTTTTGTCACATAATGGTAATGGTAATAATAAATATTTGTAATTGACATAACAAAATGTTATAATTTCCTCACTAAAAACCATGCTTTGATCAGTGTTTGGTGTCTTATTGGCAGTAAAGAGAGGCAATTCACCAGCGCAACGACTCGCCATCGTTAGCACCTCGTTAATGACTCTCGAGCTTCGCCCATGCTCCTGCCAGCTGGGACAGAACGCCACGTAGCCGTCTTCTCAGGGCTGCAGACGGCTGAATGGAATACTATTAACTATTCGCTCAGCATTCCAGTCGATCCATTACCAAGCCTGATAAACCCTCCGAGACGGCTGCTCGACAAGCGCGCCGATCGCGTGGGTTGACAGTCACATTTGGACAGACTTTACAAGGCATTGAGGACTCTGCATTTCTCCTTTCTGGAAATTCAAAGTCACATCTGATCTCGAATTACCTGACAGGCTATTCGAAAGCGATTCAAACGTATGCAATGTACGTAAGAACGATATCTCACACACAGTAATCATTATAAAACTATTATCAATAATGAAAAGTTTTTTCACGTAAAAAAAAACAAGGTTATTTTTGCAAAAAAAAAATCGTAAACTGATCCAACTTCTCCGATTCCTCAAAAATCATTGAATTGTGACTGGCGTTGGAAAACTCAGCGTTAACAATTCTTATATGGATTTTCACAATATATGTATATACATAGCTCCACAGGTGAAAAACGTCGAGACCTTCGGCAGTGGTTGTCCTACAGAAAATTACCATTTCAATGTTACCTTTGCTGAAGCCGAGAACTTCAAGAGCAAGCTCGGGGCGTTCTCGAAGTGCTAGCAGAAAAACGAGAGAGCAAATCTTTTTTTCAAAAAAAATGATTTTATCATTTTGACACAAATCTAGCCGAATTGTGTCAAAATGATAAGATCTGGTCGGAAACCACAGAAAAATCGTCAACTTTCCGCAATGATTCATTTAAAAAAATCATACTTTGGCGAAAAAGGGTTCAAAACTGCACGGCAACTTCTCTGGGAATAACTACTAATCGTTGTATGCACCAAGCACTGTGCTTCTCTGGGCCGAATTCCGTTCCGCAATTGCGTCTCGACACGCTTTGCGGCCGCACGCGCTCGAGTCAGTCGAGTTTCCAGCGCCAGAGCCGACTCCATGTGGCTTTTTTATAGTTTTTTTCCAATTTCGTTTAATTTCCAGTTTTCAAAACCCACCTAGAGTCAACGGAACGGCGGCTGCAGCGCTGGAAACCTCTTCCGATCGAAACGCGCGCGGCCGCAAAGCGTGTTGAGACGCAGTCGCGGACCGAAATTTAGCCAAGAGAACCAAAGTATGCCGTTATCCAGAGCAAAAATGTAAGAAGCATCGATGGCGTAGGTATTAACGAAAAAATTGCGAAATTCCACAGAATAACGCTAGTTTCCCCGAAAGATCACGTGTATCCGCGAACCTGAAAATTCTGATGGGATCCGAAACGAAAGAATTTCCGTGGAATAAAACGGGAAATTTAAGATTTTATGCAAAAGTTCTGCACGACGACACAAATTAGGGATTTTCCTGCAGACGGAAACTATGATTTTCGTGAAAAGTTTCCTATTTCTTTCGAATAACCCCCTCGAAGACGGAAATCACACAAGGAAGTACACAAAATGTACCTAACGTTGTTGAAGTGTGCTAGGCCATCGACCGAAATGTTGCGGAAGGAATGAGAAATTCAAGAAAGTCGCAACAGAAAATGTCATGTTCAAACGGGAGATTTCTTGATGACAAGATGGTACATGGGTGAATAACAATCTTAATTTCGCTAAAAAAGACAACTAGTTGCAGAAGAACATGAGTTAATCTCTCAGACGGGTTAGGTAACTGATACAGGGGAGTGACCCGAGGTAATTGAAAAAAATAGACCATGAAAATGTAAATACTTCACATAGATGGTTTCCATGTGACCTACAATATGTACATAGTTATGTAATTGCGATTCTAGTAGTAAGAGCGTGAATTGAAACACAAAACGAGAGAAAAGTCATTGAAAGAATGAGGTTGGACGAATCGGTGGGTGGTCCACTGCAGGAACATGCAGAAGAGAAGATCACTGAACAAAAATCGAATTACGAACTTTTCAACCACATAAAAATCTGGCAATCGACAACTTTTTCGCATTCGCAGCGCCATTTAACTCTGAAAGTTGAGCAAAACCAACCTTCATGGTTCCGAAAATTCGAGAAATTTCAAACCTGAATTCAGTAAAGCAACATGGACAAAAACATGAAAGATTTTTTGTCCATGTTGCTACGGGGACACGAAAGTTAGACAAAATAAGGTAAAAAGTCGGGCAAGATATTTCGAACTTCAAAAACATAAATATGTATGTACGCATTCACAGAAGACTGATGAAAAAGTATAACAAAAGGCAGGCTCAAAGCGTTCATGTATATACAGTAGCGGTCATAAATCTATGGACATGGCCTTTTCGCGAATATTGTTTTTATACAAATCTTGGCCTGGCCTTGGCAAAAATTGATGAAACTTTAGTATGTTGTGCATCATCAAGACTCTTGCTCTACACATGCAAAAATTAGGTTTAGAGGCTGCAGTTTTAAACATGTATTTTATTTGTCATTTTGTTGTATTATTTCAAATTAGGACTATTCCCACAACATATGGCTATCACAATTCCAAACCCGGCGCATTTATTCGCCATTTGAAAGTTTTCGGAACCGTTGCATAACCTTGTAAAAAAAAACTAACACTATAGAATTTTATCAGAAATAAATTCGAAATAAAATTGATCAATATCCTTATACTTAAAGCAGTTATGTCCCGATGTGTGTGTGTGTGTGTGTGTGTGTATGTATGTGTGTGCATGTGTCCCGCATATCTTAGGAATGGCCGATCAAAACTTGTATGAAATGGTACCAACATTTAGGTGGGTGCGACATTTATCGATTACCAAAAAATCAGCCCGAGTCACCTCTTACGTGCCTCGGGGCAACCGAGTTTGTCCGTGGAGCGCACTTTTGGCCGTGGGTCATGATAACTTCTGCGAGTCGTCTGGCGATGCAAAAATGCAGGGCGTCATAAAGGAGTGCAGGACCCCAGTGAGGGTGTGCAAGAAGTCATAGAAAGTGTGCAGGACCCTAATCGGAGTGTGCAGGACGTCATAGAAAGTGCGCAGGCCCTAAGTAGGAATGTGCAGGACCCCAGCGGAAGTGTGCAGGACCCCAGCGGAAGTGTGCAGGACGTCATAGAAAGTGTGCAGGACCCTAATCCCGGGTGTGCAGGACGTCATAGAAAGTGCGCAGGCCCTAAGTAGGAATGTGCAGAATCCCAGCGGAAGTGTGCAGGACGTCATAGAAAGTGTGGAGGACCCCAGTGGGAGTGTGCAGGGCGTCATGGAAAGTGTGCAGGACCCCAGCGGAAGTGTGCAGGACGTCGTAGAAAGCGTGCAGGACCCCAGTGGGAGTATGCACGACGTCATAGAAAGTGTGCAGGACCCCGGTGGAAGTGTGCAGGACATCATAGAAAATGTGCAGGTCCCCAGCGGGAGTGTGCAGGACGTCATTGAAAGTGTACAGGACCCCAAAAGGAAGTGTGCAGGACGTCATAGAAATTGTGCAGGACCCCAGCGGGAGTGTGCAGGACATCGTAGAAAATGTGCAGGACCCCAGAGGAAGTGTGCAGGACGTCATAGAAAGTGGGCAGGACCCCGGTGGAAGTGCGCAGGACATCATAGAAAATGTGCAGGTCCCCAGCGGGAGTGTGCAGGACGTCATAGAAATTGTGCAGGACCCCAGCTGGAGTGTGCAGGACATAACAGAAAATGAGCAGGTCCTGAGTAGGAGTGCGCAGGACGTCATTGAATGTGTGCAGGACCCCAACGCGAGTGTGCAGCACGTCACAGATAGTGTGCAGGACCCAAATGGTAGGGTGCAGGACGTCATAGAGGGTGCGCAGGTCCCCAGTGGGAGTGTGCAGGACCCCAGTGGGAGTGTGCAGGGCGTCATAGAAAATGCACAGGTCACGAGTGGGAGTGTGCAGGTCATCAAAAGTTAGCAGGACCGCAGTGGGAGTGTGCAGGACGTTACCAAGAGTGAAGAATTTGAAAAAAGTTTTTTTTTAAATTTTTTAATGCTAAATCTTAACCTTTTGTGGAGAAGAAAACAGATTAGAAAACATGAATTTTGAGAAGCGTGCGACGCGTTTCGAGATTGACGCAGAACTCCTGAGACATTTTCTTGCCAGTTTTAGGAAACAAGCAGCAGGTCCACTTCCGCACCTTCTCTGTTCGCCACTCATTGCAACCGCTCAGTCATTTCGATTCCCTAACTTCCAAAAACCAGTTTTTTATATGTTGCAAGTCTGAGCTTATCAAAATCTGCACCACGAAAACATAAACAACCACCTACTAATTTCATTCATTGAGAACAAGGGCATGACGTTGGTGAACTAGGGAAACATCATATAAAATGAGAATGCGTTTGTCCTTATCATGATAGAGACGGTAAGGCGAGATTAATAGCTTGTGAACTCTACAAATTGGAAGAAAGGGCAGTGGGTAGCGACGTACTCTGCCAATTCGAGACTTGATGCTTCGGCGAAAGCGGCCTTTATCACGCTTTGTTATCATAAGGCATCAAATTCACCTTTAGCGCCGTCATGAAAGCTTATCCGCGCAAAGGGTGAATTTGCTGCGCGGTCGGATATCAGTCAGCGCAAAAAGTGAAAATACCGCCTGCGCTAACATGTTAATGCATATCAGTTGTTGAGCGGCTGGATACCACTCAGCGCAAAGGGTGAAATTACCGCCGTTGCTGGCATCTCAGAAATTTCTAAACAAATGAAAACATCCCAGCGAAAACATGATAAAACGAATAATCACGTCTCAATGTGTTTACTATGAGCACCGCCGGTATAAAAACAGCCTCATCCCACCAGAGTCCTCATTCGGCATTCTGCTGCCGGCCCTGAAAGGTGACTTCGGGTCACTCTCCGGAGGCCAGCATAATTTTGGTTGCTGGGAGGATACAGTGGGTATCCTCACGACGGGGGACGAGTTACGCCGGGGTCCGCAGAGGGTGGCTCCTCACCGCAGACCTCGGTGAAGATTACGCTCATGTTGCGGACAAGGGGGGGCTTCCTTGCTGTGGACCTTCAAATTCGTGAAATTTTCGGGGTAAATTGGACCCTCTCTCGCTGCCAGTTCGCACCATTTTCACGGGAAATTCACCTCATTCTCACCTCTCCTAGCGGCAAATTCACCCATACAGTGAATTTAGCGCGGCAAATTAAGACTTCATGCCGACTTGTACATGAGCATCAAGTCTCTTTTGCTGCGGCATCAAGTCTCGAATTGGCAGAGTAAGGGAAGGAAGTGCAGAAGGGGTTGTGAATTTTATGCCGGTAGCAACCGACGATTTACTGCTGGCTTCTTATGTTTTGCTTTTTGATCCCACATTGTGATACCCCCACGGCCTGCTGTAAATGTACGGCACCCTGCTCTGCTCAGGAGAGTCCATACCTACGTACAGCAACTTTCGGTTAGACGGAAGTCAGTCACCACCGTTCTAACTAACTAATCCGTCTCAGGTAGTTGGCTCACGCAAAAGTTTCTGTGAGCGAAAACTTCGCTAGGTCTCGCTAGTAGCGAATAATCTCAAAATTGATGATTATCGTGAACACTGCCTTTGAATTGCTATCGGACCATTAGTGTTCTCGAGTGCGAGGCTGAACTGGCTAAAACGTAGAAAATAACAGCTGCGCAGATCTACAAATTACTGAGAAGCTATCTGAGAATACCAAAGTTTTTTTTCAGATCTCAACATAGCTCATGTTTTTTTTTCTCCGCCACAAATGGTATGGGCTTAATAAAATCGCTTGCAACTTCTCCGCGGCTCCAATATCACATCTGCAAACATTATGCATTTCACGAACATGAATTATGGGTTACAAAACAAGTTAGAGGGTGCCTGTCACAACACGATGCAATCTTCGGAAAGCGATCTCGCTATCGAGATTAAAGGCAGTGTTCACGATGAAGAAGTTGCACGTTTTCTGGCTAGAACGTAAGCTATGTGTCCCTCTAAGAAGATTGAGAACGGAAGTGCGACGAAAAACGGCCGGTAAGTGGGTGAAAATCTCGTGGGCCAGCCAACACATTGGGTCACTCCGCCCACGTCCTATAACAGTAGCCCTGAATTCGTGGTGAGATGAGCGATGGTTTCCGATCAAAAGCCCCGTTCTTCCCCTCATTCTCAACGTCTCTCTCTACTCAGGTCAGCTCGCACACATCGGCTGCAAAAAACGGGAGTTACAAGCCTCGGACAACTCGTCCACAATGGTTCCCTAGCTGAGTTTTGAGGGGCCATAACTTTGTTTTCAGGGGGTCTTGTACGATTCCAGGGACATCATTGAAATCAGTACAGGACTCTTTTCAAGATTTTCCAGGGGAAAAACAGAAAAACGTGGACGCTGCCTTTAAATATGTACTGCTGCAGAACGTCAGCCGAGTTACACTGATTTGCGTTGGAAAAACCTTCTTTGAACTGTCGAATTTGTATATTATATGTAGGGATATTTTAACCGATTTCTCAACAGCACTCCTTGATGAAAAAATTAGCCTTCGCAGTTAGAGCTCTTTTTGTGAACTCTAATTGTGAGCATAACGTGAAGCTGGCCGTTGTGTCTGGCTTCAGCCAAGTTACGACCTCCTTCGTTGACCCGATTTTTTTGCGAACTTTTGCGACTACTCTGATACACCGTGAAGTATTTTTTGTATATTTCCACACTCATCCTCATCATCATGAATTGGACACTGACTCCAGCAGAAAACAAAGCAATTGGAACGACAAAATAAAGCCTGCTATTCATCAGAATAAATCCTATTTGTAGTACCCGTCATCCCAAGTCAAGAGTTCAATCCGTACACCCCCAGCGAAATGTGTTCAAAATGGCCATTTGCGTACTTTTTCTGAGAAAAAACAGTAAGAGCAAACTTTCAGCATCGCTAATAACTACAGAGAAGTCATAGATCCAACAAATGTTCAGACGAATCGATCGGTGGCCGCAGTTCTCTGGTGGGGATGGTGCGCTCTACTGTCAATTCGCGCGACCGCGACGCGACGGCGATCGAAGCTGGCTGTTACGGCGGTTGGGCATTAAGTTCTTATTTATTTATTTATTTATTTATTTATTTATTTAATTATTTATCTAATTGTTTATTTGCTTATTCATTCATTCATTTATTTATTTATTTATTTATTTATTTATTTATTTATTTATTTATTTATGTATTTATTTATAGATACGTCGTAAACGACACGACAAAACGCCGAATGAACAGATCTGCTGTACAAATTCAACATACGAAACGAAAGGAAATCAGATAGAATGTTTTGCGCAAAGGGGGAGTTTGCGATGCTATTCCTAGCAATAACCTTTTCAACTGGGGAGGTCGACGGCGGAGACGCATAAAGTATATATCCGTCATCAATTAGCATCAAAACATCGATAGCTTGTCCGGTATTCAAATATGAAGGGCACATTCTGCGCTAACCGTTGCGGTTATATACTCTGTTTATCTTGAATTGCACAAAACACGGTCCGCCAATAGTCCTCTAATTGGCCCGCTAGTACCGTAGTGTACGTCCACGAGGCGTTCTCGGCAGACCCGGGTGTGCACCCGGTGTGCAGAGCAATCGATTCGTCAATGCCGTCACTCGGCCACCCACCCTGCCACCCGGGTCTGCGGAGAACGCGTCGTGGACGTACACTACGGTACTAGCGGGCCAATCGGAGGACTATTGGCGGACCGTGTTTTGTGCGATTCAAGATAAACAGAGTAAATAAGGAGCCCTACTCACCTGTGTTCGTAGGAGATAGCTCAATCTTCCCACCATGGACAGGTATCTGGGCTGAATTCTTTATAGTGGTGAATGGGTAAGTAAGACCTACCAACATGGGTTCCTAGGAGATAGCACAATCCTCCCACCATTGCAAGGTATCAGGGCTGAGTTCTTGTGTGGGTGTCTGGTTAGCACCACTCCAAAATCGTTGCTTTGGCCAGGAAGCTAAATTTTCAGAAATCATTAATTGAAATCAGGCGTAATGGAAGAAGAGGTGGAATCGATTAGTAATAACGAAAACTGTCTTTGAATCTTTCTAGAATTTGTCACTTTTCTCCCGTTTCTGTCTTTGGATTCCCGGTTCCGGCATTTTGTAGCCCTTTTTCATCCGACTCCGCTTCCGAAAATCTTGAGAAAGGTTTTCGCACAGCCTTGATAAACAAGGTTGCGTTATCCCGTTCGGTCCTTGCCTAAGTGACCCAGGTGGGACCGCGTCGAATTATTGTTTGGCTACGACGAAGGCCTAATAAAGCCATGTGACCTGTTCCCCGCTGAAGGTCACGGGTCCCAGCGATCGGCGAGCAGATTGCATGACGACTGAGCAGCGAGGCTCCGTGGTTCATTCTATTTCTCTCTCTACGAATAAAACCCGCTTCATTTTCCAGTTTTTCTATACTCAATATAAGAATGACCTTTTCAATTTATCATGCATCATAGAAATGTTCATTGAATTGTTCTCATTTTGTTATTGTTTTGTGGACCAAAAATATTCTTATCTAAAGGTACTTTTTCTTGTTGTCTATGAATTCTAGATAGATGATTGATCAACAGCTTTCTTGAATAATTGGGGTTGAACTTTCTTGTGAGTTGTCGAAATATTCAAAATTCGTTATTTCCAAGTTGAAGAAGAACAACGAGGTGGCTGGAAAGTATTTGAGTGTTGTCTGGAAGATTAATTCGCTCTCAAGATCAGGCCGCTCACCCTCACCTACATATCTTGATTTCCACCTTGCTTACCAGATGGTTGAGAACATATAATAGGGAGACCGGAAAGTAATGTCGTTTTGTGACTCTAAATACAAACACATTTTCAGCGAGCCTTTATTTTTAATCAATGAGGTATTTCCATCATTGTCAATAACCTTTTGCCATCCAGTGAGTATATTTTCTATTCCCTGGGGCGGCCACTACCGTATACCCACCGTAATCTGTCGAAAATCAATAAACGGACCTCAGATACGTGTTTAGCATTTCAAATAACCCCCGAGAGCGAAGTTCAGGCGTAAAAGTTTTTTCGACATTCGGAGCTTCATAGGCTAGTTAGCTCGATACCATTTTTGGGAGTTCAGACGGCGAAAAAATTTTCACCCAAACTTCGCCCAGGGGGTAATTTGAGTCTCTGAATACGAATTTGATGTCCATTTCCTGTTTTGGGCCGATTTTGTCAGGTTAGGGTGTAATGAATGGCGCTTTACCTACCGTAACTCGTTGTTTTGGTCGTTTTTGATCTACCCAAAAGGACCAATAGCAGCCGGTGTTCCGCAGGGCGGAGTGTTCTCCCCTGCCCTATTCAGTTTGTATCTTGAGGACGTTCCCGAGCCACCGCAGGTTATAAAGATTGTTTTCTACGCCGACGATATCACCATCATGTGCCAGGGCCGTGACGTGCAAGTAGCCGCTAACAAGATCAGCGCCTATCTCGTCGAGTTGAAGCTTTTCCTCGATAATATGATGCTCACAGTCTCTGCTGCAAAGTCTTCTGTATCAGTGTTCACAACCGACCCAAAGGAACACAGTGCCCACCCAGATTCCAGATGGGATGGTAACGGTTTGCCAGCAGTAAGATTCTCCAGGCTGTTTGGTCTTATACTCGATCCGTCACTGAGGTTCCACAAAAACGCGGAAACAGAAACAGACAGTTGTCAAGGCAAAGCTTAATATTCTGAGAGCTCTCGGCGGAACATCATGGGGAAGCAGTCGAGAGACCATATTGAGAACCTACAGAGCAATACTTCAGCCTGCTCTGGAATATGCGGCGCTAGTGTGGCAGCACATGGTGTCAGACAGCTCCTGGAATAAGCTGCAGCGTGTAGAGAATGCTGCGCTTAGAATTGCTACCGGTTGTGCAAGGAGCTCCCCGGTGGAGCATCTTCACGCGGAGGCCTGCATATTGCCGGTCAAGGAGCATTGTGAACTCCAGGCGCGGCCAATGATTAATGTTCTGAAACAGCCGAAACATCCAACAAAGAGAATAATGAAGCCCATTAGAGAGAGGTCGATTAGAACGCCGTTTGCAGACGCTCCTCTAAAGTTGATGTACAGAGATGGGCCAACTCCAACATGGAAAGGCTTCGTCTTTTGCGCGAGGAGCATACCCAGTTTGTTCGAAGATGTCTGGAGAAGGCGGCTGTGAGCCCTATCTTAGGAGCAGTGCCGCCTCGGGTTTGCGAGTCCGAGTCTCAACTCGGCGGGCGAGCCAGAAGTGCTCTTTCCTCGCTGCGCTGTGGTCACTCTATTCTGCTCATGTCTTATGTCAACAAGATCGACAGCAGCCGACCAGACGCATGCCCTGACTGTGGTGCTCCCGGACACGACACGGCGCACTTGTTCATGTGCCCGAAGAGACCTACCTCCTTAACAACAACGGACCTTTGGACGAGTTCTGTGAAGGCCGCCCAGTTCCTGAACCTGCGATAAAAAACCACTTCGAGGCTGCTTTTTAAGGACTGAGTCAAATTTAAAAATTCCATGTTGTTTCTTTCTATATCCTCTGAAACTCCCAGAAGACCGTTCATCGAAATTCCACTTTGTGTTCGCAGTCATCCGTTGTTAGAGGGATGGGGGGGAGGAGGGTGCCCAAATCGAGTACCCCAAACAAGAACCGAAGTGCTTGTTTCTCCGATTTAAAAGTTGATGAACCTGTATTCCTTTCGGTGTGAATACCCACAGAGTACAACATTTTGATAGATGTGCGGGTTGTTTTTGCAATAATTATTGGCCTCTGTCGAACATTTGAACAAAACTCGAGTTCTCCCCGTCTGTAACGCAGCGATCCGTCAACTTGCCGTGGGACATGAGACTTGTCTGCAGCTACACAGCGCACACTAGAAAGGACGCGCACACAGTAATAATAATAATAATAATAATAATAATAATAATAATAATAATAATAATAATAATAATAATAATAATAATAATAATAATAATAATAATAGTAATAATAATAATAATAATAATAATAATAATAATAATAATAATAATAATAATAGTAATAATAATAATAATATGTGGTTTGTTATGAAACGGAGGAGAAAAGGATTGAAACTGGAGAAAATGGAAGCAGGCAAAGCTAGGATACTTTTAATGTTTAATGGATACCATAATGTTATCTAACGATTGCCTTACGCGAACGTAAAAAAAAACATGAACCTAAACACATGTGCACATTGAAGAAATTCAGTGTAAATAGAAAAAGTTAGGACGCGGGTAATTTTTTGGCTTTCATAAGGTTCATTCGAATGAACCTAGTTGATCAAAAACATTGATAAGCCTGAGAGTTAAGAGCATTTGAAGATAGGTTTAATTTTTAATCCTTATACTTAAAGCAGTTATGTCCCGATGTGTGTGTGTGTGTGTGTATGTGTGTGCATGTGTCCCGGATATCTTAGGAATGGCCGATCAAAACTTGTATGAAATGGTACCAACATTTAGGTGGGTGCGACATTTATCGATTGCCAAAATCAGCCGAGTCACCTCTCACGTGCCTCAGGGCAACCGAGCTTGTCCGCGGAGCGCACTTTTTGGCCGTGGGTCATGATAACTTCTGCGAGTCGTCTAGCGATGCAAGAAATGCAGGGCGTCATAAAAGATGTGCAGGACCCCGGTGAGGGTGTGCAAAACGTCATAGTAAGTGTGCAGGACCCTAATCGGAGTGTGCAGGACGTCATAGAAAGTGCGCAGGACCCCAGCGGAAGTGTGCAGGACGTCATAAAAAGTGTGCAGGACCCCAGTGGGAGTGTGCAAGGCGTCATAGAAAGTGTGCAGGACCCCAGTGGGAGTGAGCAGGACGTCATAGAAAGTGTGCAGGACCCCAGTGGGAGTGTGCAGAACGTCGGAGGAAGTGTGCAGGACCCCAGTGGGAGTGTGCAGGACGTCGTAGAAAGTGTGCAAGACCCCAGTGGGAGTGTGCAAGGCGTCATAGAAAGTGTGCAGGACCCCAGTGGGAGTGAGCAGGACGTCATAGAAAGTGTGCAGGACCCCAGTGGGAGTGTGCAGGACGTCGTAGAGAGTGTGCAGGACCCCAGTGGGAGTGTGCAAGGCGTCATAGAAAGTGTGCAGGACCCTAATCGGAGTGTGCAGGACGTCATAGAAAGTGCGCAGGTCCTAAGTAGGAATGTGCAGGACCCCAGCGGAAGTGTGCAGGACGTCATAGAAAGTGTGCAGGACCTCAGTGGGAGTGTGCAGGGCATCTTAGAAAGTGTGCAGGACCCCAGTGGGAGTGTGCAGGGCGTCATAGAAAGTGTGCAGGACCCTAATCGGAGTGTGCAGGACGTCATAGAAAGTGTGCAGGACCCTAATCGGAGTGTGCAGGACGTCATAGAAAGTGTGCAGGACCCTAACCGGAGTGTGCAGGACGTCATAGAAAGTGTGCAGGACCCTAATCGGAGTGTGCAGGACGTCATAGAAAGTGCGCAGGACCCCAGCGGAAGTGTGCAGGACGTCATAGAAAGTGTGCAGGACCTCAGTGGGAGTGTGCAGGGCGTCATAGAAAGTATGCAGGACCCTAATGGGAGTGTGCAGGACGTCATAGAAAGTGCGCAGGTCCTAAGTAGGAATGTACAGGACCCCAGTGGGAGTGTGCAGGACCCTATTCGTAGTGTGCAGGACGTCATAGAAAGTGTGCAGGACCCCAATCGGAGTGTGCAGGACGTCATAGAAAGTGCGCAGGCCCTAAGTAGGGATGTGCAGAACCCCAACGGGAGTGTGCAGCACGTCATAGAAAGTGTGCAGGACCCAAATGGTAGCGTGCAGGGCGTCATAGAAAGTGTGAAGAACCCTAACGGGAGTGTGCAGGACGTCATAGAGATTGCGCAGGTCCCAAGGATTTGCAGTGTGCAGGGCGTCATGAAAAATGCACAGGTCCACAGTGGGAGTGTGCAGGTCATCAAAAGTTACCAAGAGTGTAGAATTTGGAAAAAGGTTTTTCAATTTTTTAATGCTAAATCTTTACCTTTTGTGGAGAAGAAATAGATAGGAAAACATGAATCTTGAGGAGCATGCGACGCGTTCTGAGATTGGCGCAGAACTCCTGCGACATTTTTTTCCAGTTTTAGGATACAAGCAGCAGCTTCACTTCCGCACCTTCTCTGTTCGCCACTCATTGCAACCGCTCAGTCATTTCGAATCCCTAACTTCCAAAAACCAGTTTTATATATGTTGCAAGTCTGAGCTTATCAAAATCTGCACCACAAAAACATAAACAACCACCTACTAATTTCATTCATTGAGAACAAGGGCATGATGTTGGTCAACTAGGGAAACATCATATAATATGAGAATGCGTTTTTCCTTATCATGATAGAGACGGTAAAGCGAGAATAATCGCTTGTGAACTTTACAAAATGGAAGAAAGGGGCAGTGGTAGCGACGTAAGGGAAGGAAGTACAGAAGGGGTTCTGAATTTTGTGCCGGTAGCAACGGACGATTTACCGCTGGCTTCTTATGTTTTGCTTCATGATCCCACATTTTGATACCCCCACGGCCTGCTGTAAATGTACGGCACCCTGCTCTGCTCAGGAGAGTCCATACGTACAGCAACTTTCCGGTAGACGGAAGTCAGTCACCACCGTTCTAACAAACTAATCCGTCTCAGGTAGTTGGCTCACGCAAAAGTTTCTGTGAGCGAAAACTTCGCTAGGTCTCGCTAGTATGTTCTATGGACCTTAAACCTAGTTCCGGCTTTGCCCCGGTATTCGGGGTAAAACCGGGACGAGATTTAAGGTCCTTAAATTACAATAAAAATGAAACCTATTGATGCTCAAGTGTTTGCCAGACTTTTTTCCTTCTCACAATATTACTTGCTTTAATGGTTAATGCTGCTTTTGATAAACTAGCTTCGTTTCAATGAACCTCGTCACTGCTAAATATTTACCCCCGCTCCAACAATTTCATTAGAATAGTGGTAGTTCTGTTGATGTTTGTCATTGTTGAAATGTTTTGAGACAAGAAATGTCCTATCTATTCTCATGACTTAGCGTCGAACTTACAATTTTTCTTCATGGGATCTCACTGAAGTTTTGAAATGACACTACCTTTTTTGTTGAAATTTTCGGAATGTTCTCTATCAATGCTTCTTTGGACAATTGTTTATCAAAATCAGGAAGTCGAAATCATGGCTGCTGTGCCCGAATTCTGGAAAAACAGCCGATTTTGAAATCCCAAAAGGGGGGGGGTGCCTAAAAAGACACCGAGCTACATAAAGGGGGGGGGAGGGGGTGTGTATTCAAATTCGCGATTCCGGGACGTGGCTCAGCCCTGATGCCAACTCGACTATGTAGATTTGAATGTTTTGTCACAATATTTGAAAAGTACCCTGTCTGTGGCCATTCTCTGCACCAGAGCTGTGCGTTATAACGTTAACGTGTTAGCGCATTAACGGGTTAATGCGGTTTTTTTTTCGCGAAAATTAACGATTAACGAAAGATTATTTTTCATTAACGCACGACCCTGCTCCGCACCATTGTCCTCCTTTTTATTCTTATTTCTGATTTCATTCATTGACGTGTATATTTCATTTCTTTTCAAATTGAATTGAAAATTTAAAATTTTTTATTTCTAACCTTGTGTTTAACGAATTTCGCTTCAGGAATATGACTATTTTGACTAGCGGTCTCCTGGGAAAGGGAAAATGTTGCATTCCCTGTTCCTATGCGGTAGCCACTGAGGTACGTCTTAAATTTTTTTCCTGATCATGTGTATTCAACTGTCCAACTGTCTTTAGGAAGTTAAAGTTGCGATTCTTCCTGAAGAGTGCGAAGAGAATGAAACGATTCTGACCGTTAAACCTACTGAACGATTGTTCAACAAAGATGACCCATATGAAGATGACCCAGAGGGCTACTGGTTCGATACAAGGTAAACTTCGCAGATGATTGAAGACTGGTGCACAATCTCCACCATAGACAGCGTTCCCAAAAAAACGTCTCTTATTTTTCTTAAACTCCGCGCAGATAGGTTCACGAGGTACATACTCAGACAAATCGCCGCTCGTGGCGGGCCCAGATAGCTATGCAAGGGACAATGTCTCTCCGCTCGCAGCGATATCCGGTTGCGATTCCAGCCGCGGTTGCTCTTCGGATCCCGGCATGGTCCGCCAAGAGGAAGTCTTCCTCACCACGAGCCTTAGGGGATCACGCTGATTGATCAACGATCTCTCAAAACCACGATTTTTGATTTCTAAAAAAAAACGTTCCATCGCCTATTTGATTTACACATTGCAAAAGTTTGGCTCGAGCATTTCATTAAGGATCGCACATTCCAAGTGAGGATAAATTCGTCATTATCCGAAATCCGCAGCGGCACAAGCTGTGCTTCCCAAGGAGGCGTCTGTCCCCTGTGCTTCTGCAATCGTTACGTCGGAGTTAGCCCATACAATACAGTACGAGAAGGGATGTGCGCAATTACGACTAACGACTTACGAATTTGACGACTTACGGCCTTTTCGAGTGTTACGACTAATGACTAACGACTAACGAAAATAAAAATATTTTCGTAAGCAATCCCAAAATTCGTTAGAAAGTCAATAGTCACTCGAATCGCGCTCCAACCCGAGCCTTACACCAGGATTAGTACATATTGCCGTGTTGGTAGTTCTAGGTGAATGGTACAAAATGACTGTAGCCTTCAATATTTATATACTGTTTATCTTGAATGGCACAAAACACGGTCCGCCAATAGTCCTCTAATTGGCTCGCTAGTTCCGTAGTGTACGTCCACGACGCGTTCTCGGCAGACCCGGGTGTGCACCCGGTGTGCAGAGCAATCGATTCGTCAATGCCGTCACTCGGCCACCCACCCTGCCACCCGGGTCTGCCAAGAACGCGTCGTGGACGTACACTGCGGTACTAGCGGGCCAATTAGAGGACTATTGGCGGACCGTGTTTTGTGCAATTCAAGATAAACAGAGTATAATTTCTACTGACACTGCTTCGCAGTTCTAGAACCCCCACATTAAAACCCCAATCGAACGTTACGCAAGTTTAGGCGCAGCGTTAAAGGCACAGTACACCCTCAGATATGAATTTTGAGATTTTCATGTAATTGTGAGGAACACCCCTCCTGTATAACACGTCCCAAATGCGAGATCTTAATTCCTACAAATAAGATATAAGCGACCACCACAGGCCCGACCCCCTTCGCTAACTACCACAGGCCCGACCCCCTAACAGATTTTCGAACTCGATAGCGGCTCAATGGATGGATGAATTCCAACAAGTCGTCGTTTTTCAGTCCATTACCGAACTGTCTCCTTATCCTGATTCCCCCCCCCCACGCAACGATTGCGAATGAAGAGAAATACAGACCTGAGACAACTCGTCCACCAGTTTTTCACCCTCAAAATCTAGGCATATTTGAAGAGCCATAACTCTGTCCAAAGGGGGTCTTGGTCGATTTCGGAGATACCACTGTGATCAGCGTGTGACTCTCTCCAAGACGAGCATGAAATCTGAGAATTAGTTTTCTGGGTGTCCGATGCCTTTAATGCGACTTAGCGTCGGTCGCGCGACTTTATTGTGGGCCCACTGAACCGGTTCCGGCACTGAATTTCTTCAGCAAGGATTTTCGCAGAGGTGATAATATGGAGCGGTGCCTGCAGGCCACAACTGCTCAACGACGGGAACTGTATCCGATGATTGGATTGTAAAGGGTGCCGTCCTTCGACTTTCAGTCATAAATTCGAGATATGGGGTTTTCATAAATTGGTCTGGGACCTCTCAGGGGTTAAATTTTCACTTGGGTGCTAATTTCTTCCGACCTTTCCCCATCATGGGAACAAGCTCTAAACCACGCAAGCGCTCGGATCGAGACGCTGAGCAAAGAACAACTAGTGCAAAGTCGGCGCAATTCTCCGTGTTGTCACCACCAGGTAGACCTCATATAACACCATATAACGCAGAATGGCAAATCTTGCTCTGGAAAAAAGCTAAGAATTCCAGATTGTCTCGGTTTCCCATATTGTTCCTTTCCTTACCGGAAAATGACAAAAATCGATAGGCACAGACTCTCGAGTATTAGGCTTTCGTGCATATTTTAAATTATGTATACGTAGGTTTTCCGTTTGAAGTAGGTTCTCTAACAAGGAATGATCTGTGTCTTTAATGCCCATGAATGTTTTGGTAAACATACATCTCTCCATGCCTTCCTTTTTTCCTATTCGTAAGGGCTTTTTTGCCTCAACTGTGCTTGTTTTCAAAGCCTAGATTTTTAACGACTAACGACTAACGAGGGTTTTGGCCGGTTGAACGACTAACGACTAACAAATTACAAAAATTCTATTACGCACATCCCTGAGTACGAGAGATTGGAGTGAAATACATACATGCAATATGCTGAAGATTTCAAAATCCATGTGAATCCGGAAGACTGCTTGTCATGTGACTTACAATCCGCTATCAATATTGTGGAATTTTGGAGTAAGCGCTGCGCATTACCACTTGCTCCTGAGGAAACCATGCCCACGAGAATCGGGTAATCAGATAGTCGCTTTGAAGCACAACACATAATTTTTTGATTTTTATTTGATTGTGTAGTAGACCTCTGCTGTACATATAACACGTGCCGATAGGAAGATCTCACTTCCTTCCGACGGCCAACGTCTGAGCGGGGTCTGCTGGCAGGATTCGAAGACTCGATGTTTCCCGCCTTTTCGATTTTGTCTTTTGGAGCGCATTATTGTTGTAAGTGATTACAATAGCATGGTGTGAAGGAGTAGGGTTAATAAGGAAGAGCGCGCACAGCATCAAGTTCGTGGTGGGACCGCCTTGGGTGTTGCACACTGCGCCTTTTCAAGCTTCACCGTTACGAATCGTGTTGGGACCATCATAGCTGTTGTATGTTGCGTCCTTGAAGTTTTCTCACTGACGAATCGTGTTGGGGTCCCCGTAGTGGTTGCATATTGTGTTCTTTAGTTTTTCATCGTTACGAACCGTGGTGGGCTCGCCGTAGCTATTGCATATTGCGCTCCTTATAACTTCGCCGTTTGGAATCGTGGTAGGACCACCTTAGTTGTTGCATATTGCGTCCTTTGAAGTTTGAAGAAAAGGCGCAGTGTGCAACACCTATGGCGGTCCCACCACGAACATGATGCTGTGCGCGCTCTTCCTTGACCCTACTCCTTCACACCACGCTATTGATGTAGCCACTTACAACGATAATGCGCTCCAAAAGATAACATCGAAAAATGCGGGAAGCATCGAGTCTTTGAATCCTGCCAGCAGACCCCGCTCAGACGGCATCGAAAGGCCAACCTATTCTCCACCATAATTATGTTCTTATTGCCATGACTTACTTGGCTTTCGCCTGGCGCGGTCATTCCGCATTTTCACCGAGGTGTGCCGTCCTAGTAGTCAGCCGTGTTCATTTTTCACGGTCTTCAGCTACAATTTGAACACATTCCATCCAGCTGTCACTATTCCATTTCCTGCAAAACGAAACATCGCGCCTGAACTGTCTTTCGATGCCGAGTGACTTCAAATCCTCTTTAATCACATCCGTCCAGAACTTTCGCCTACGCCCAGGTGGCCGTTTCCAGACAGGATTTGGAAGCATTCTTAGAGCGTGTTGTACGAGTATATGCCCGAGCAGTCGAAGTCGACTTTCTATTGCTGCTTGAGATGGCGTTAGGAGATGCTGGCACCTCCCTCGTGTCAAGCGTTGATGTACTGCGTCGATTTCCTTGTAAAGGTCTTCGTTATGGCATACACGCAGCCAGAAATATCCAAGCAAACGCCTAAAAAGCTTCCTGTTGCCATGTTTTGACTATTTCATGCTAACAGAGACCAGTGCTAAGTTACAAATTTAACGGGAAAACGCACAGAAGCAAACAAATTCTTTACTCACACATTGGTCGAGAAGTTCCTGAGACCGACGACGAAATTATCTTTCGATACAACTAGGGATACTTCTCGAGTCGGGGGAGGCGGATAGGACCTCCCGACAGGAAATTTTCCCGAAGATGTGTAAGTATGTAAGTGTCAACCTCTGCCACCAAACGTCACCGGTCTTTTGACCGTAGACGTTGCTGCTCTTGAACATCGCTCATTGTGTTCTGCAAAGGTGATTAGATATGTCTACAATTCAACTCCGCAATGCCGTTCAGTCCGCAAAGTGCACGCTGATTACGAAAGCGTTGCGGTTGCGAGTAACTTCAGACGGGGATGTGGGACCACCCGGGCGGTGGGATAACCCGGGCATCAAAGGCAAAAAGAGCCAGGGTGATTCCACATCCCTATCTGAGGATACTCACAGCACGCTTTCGCAATCAGCGTGCACTTTGCGGACTGAACGGCATTGCGGAGTTGAACTGTATGCACCCATTAACCGCCTCGTGGCGGTGTGAGCTTCGTTTAAAGTCACATATGTATAGATGTCCTAAGATTTGTTTTTGGGCAATCATGCTATCACACGAAACAGTAATGGCGTTGATTTTGAACTTTATTAGAGAGATTCCAGCATACCAACAATAGCTACACGAACAGCGCCTGACTATATCTATTCTTTAGTAAGGCACTTTTTAGACTAGAGGTCACGTTTTTGTCCAAACTTTTTACAAGGGAGCTGTTTAGGGTCTTTAATACGAATATGAGGCTGTTTTTCATTTCTTTCAAAGATCGCCTTAGGTGGCGGTACTTAAAGTCACTGTTCGCGATAAAAATCGCTTTTCTGTTTTTTGCCTATCTTGGAACCGGTCCCATTCTGTTTCCAATGATGGTTCTGGATTCGTACAAGGCCTTCTGGGAATGAATTTATGGTCACTCAAAAATTGAGCTAAGGAAGCATAGTGGACGAGTTGTCCGAGGCTTGTAACTTCCGTCTTTTGCAGCCAATGTATGCGAGCTGGCCTGAGTAAAGAGAGAAGTTGAGAATGAAGGGAAGAACGGGGCCACGATCTCGAGTGTTTTATTGTTCACATCGAGGGGCGAAAAGGGGCGGGACTTGCCCAAAGCGGCGGGGTCTGCCCACTTTTTTAAGCCGTTTTGCGGCTCCTGGGTAGCTTTTCGTCCATTTTTTTCGACGCTGTTCTGCTTCTGAGAGCCACGAGAAGCGTTTGTCATGAAAAAATCGAGGATGAACTTTATCGCGAACAGTGCCTTTAGAGACAGTGGCCGCGATCAAATATGCTTATCTTCTTTTCCTCTCTAAACCCTTCTCTGAATTTAGAGTAGTAGGGTCCATAAGAGAAAAAATCGCTGATTTGGGCCAAAATTCATGCCTGAACTTTCTTGCCTTTCAATGGTGGACGAGCCCACTCCACACTGGGCGGAGCTGTGCACGTGTGCACGAATATGCAACTTAGGATCCCAATAACTTAATTTATGGCTCGACTCTTGCCGCGTAGCTTTCGTGGTCTTGTAATCATTTGCGGATCAAGCTAATTTGAGCCGCAAAACGGCTTAGAACAGTGGGCAAACCTGCCGCTTTGGGCAAGTCCGGCTCCTTCCCGCCCCTCGACGTGAACAATGGAACACTCGAGATCGTGAGATGAGCGATAGTTTCCGATCAAAAGGCTCGTTCTTCGCTTCATTCTCAACTTCTCTCTTTACTCAGGCCAGCTCGCATACTGTGCTTCTCTGGGCCAAATTCCGGTCCGAAATTGCGTCTCGACACGCTTCGCGGCCGCGCGCATTCAAGTCGGAAGAGTTTCCTGCGCCGCAGCCGCCGATCTGTTGACTCTAGGTGGGTTTTAGAAACTAGAAAGTGAACAAAATTAGAGAAAACTGTATAAAAAAGGGATATCGAGTCGGCCTTGGCGCTGGAAACTCGAATGACTTCAGCGCGTGCGGCCGCAAAGCGTGTCGAGACGCGATCGCGGACCGGAATTTGGCCCAGATAAGCACAGTACATTGGCTGCAAAAGACGGAAGTTACAAGCCTCGGACAACTCGTCCACCATGCTTCCCTTGCTCAATTTTTGACGGACCGTAACTCCGTTCCCAGAAGGTCTTGTACGATTTCAGAGACATCATTAGAATCAGAAAGGGACCGTATTGAAGATAGGCAAGTAAACAGAGAAGGGATTTTTATCGTGAACACTGCCTTTAATCCTCTAAAAAACAGGCGAACGGACAATGGGTTCGTGATCAGCACCGAAACTAACCGTACTGAACTCTTTCTGAGTCACAAAAATTATTAGCGCCTATCAGCTCTGTAGATTATGTTCATGCTAAATTAGTGGCTCGATTACCAATAATGCAGTTGATAAGAAATTTCGCATTCACGTCGGAATCTCGCCCATCCATGGGTCCCAGATTTTTTGCGAGAAATAGAGAATTTTGCGCACCCACGATAGAATTTAGAAAAATCTCAGTAGTCGCGATTTCGACAAAGATGCGAAAATCTTCATCCACCCCTTCGTCATGGGTAACTCTTGCAAACTGGCCCGCCGTCAGTTCAAAATTGTCCATTTAGAGTTCTTAAAGGCAGTGTTCACGATAAAAGTCGTTTTTCTGTTTTTCCGCCCATCTTGAAAACAATCCCATGCTGATTTCAATGATGTCCCTGGAATCGTACAAGACCCCCTGGAAACGGAGTTATGGCCCCTCAACGTTCAGCTAGGAAGCATTGTGGACGAGTTGTCCGAGGCTTGTAACTCCCGTTTTTTGCAGCCGATGTGTGCGAGCTGACCTGAGTAAAGAGAGACGTTGAGAATGAAGGGAAGAACGGGGCTTTTGATCGGAAACCATCGCTCATCTCACCACGAATTCAGGGAAACTGTTATAGGACGTGGGCGGAGTGGCCCAATGGGTTGACTGGCCCACGAGATTTTCACCCACTTAACGGCCGTTTTTCGTCGCACTTCCGTTCTTAATCTTTTTAGAGGGACCCAAAGCTTACGTTTTGGCCAAAAAAACGTGCAAATTTTTCTTCGTGAACACTGCCTTTAAAGGCAGTGTTCACGATGATTTTCGTTCCGGAGTTTTCCACTCAAATCAATGCGTTGGCCACCAAGTGTTGCCGAAATTACGAAGAAACGGCTTGAAACGCACTAAAACGTCTGATTTCAGTGACATTATTCTCTGGCCTGGACTAGTCCGATTGGATGAACATGTTCACGGTGGTTGTCACCGGTGAAAAAATGGTGTTATTCGAAAGTGAAGGAATATTTTAGGTAAGACAGTATTAGTTAGGAACCAAAGGAATGAAAAGAGCAACAGAAAGTAGCTAATTCCAAAAGACGGTCCTCGAGAAGATTCCATTGTCACAGCGAACAGTTCCAGTGAGAGTAAAAAGGTGGGGTGAGAGTAAAGGATTTGGTGCTCTTCTGGGGCATTTTTCTCGATTTCTTCGTCAATTCAGTTCTACCCGGTGGCCAAAAAATCGATTTAGCCATTAATCTCGGAATCGAAGATTATCGTGAACACTGCCTTTAAGATTGTGAAAACTTCTTTTTTGTGTGCTCACAAGTTGACGCCTTCCAGTTCAATTTGGAGCATGGCACTAGCATCTGTCGCTGTATACATGAAATAGTTGAAGCAGGCAATGAGAAGCTAAATATGGTGGAGATGAGGTCCGTTAACAAAGTTCCCTGTACTTCTCTTCGTCTCTAGCGGTGTGCGTGGACAAGGCGCGCCCGGTTCATACTATGCTGCGCGAGCCGCGCCGCCCAACGGCGACCAGAGGTATCTTTACGTAACATGATCTCACCCCGCCTCTTAAGTCTTACAGGAACTGTTCGTTGTGACGATGAAATCTTTTGTGGGACCGTCTTTTGCATTTCTCTACTCTCGGTTGCTTCGTACTTTCTTTCAGACATTAACTCAGACAACTATGTAGTCCAGGCCAGAGAATAATATCACTGAAATAAGACGTTTTAGTGCGTTTCTCGCTGTTTCTTCGTAGTTTTGGTAACACTTGGTTCCCAACGCATTGTTTTGCGTGGAAAACTAGGGAACGAAAATCAAAGTGGACACTGTGTTATAGGTGGAGAGGATCAGATTCAATGATTCCCCATATGAGGTTCAGGAAAGCTAAGAATCTTAATTGTGGGGTCATCCTGAACTTTGTTATCTTCCAGCTGCTTCAGCGTTGTATGGGCAATTTTTGTCGCCTTGATGTCACTGGTAGACATGATATGGCCCACTTGGATGTGTAAAACGTTTTATGCACGTCACTTCCCTCACCATACCGATGCCGAGGTTGGTGTTATTTTACTGTCAGCTGGTCTTAAGCGCCTTTCACAGTCTGCCGGATGACGCCGTCCGGCACGTTATAAGATAGGACTGCGACGTCGGTGCGGCCCGCACCACGGTCATAACTTCGTTGGGTGGAGCCATGTACTCCACCAACCTTTACCCCTGGGCAGGTGAATCGGGGAACCTTAACTATTGGGAAAACGGGAGAGACAACCGGTGAAACACCCCGCAAAAGAATGAAACTGACCCAACACTCATGAAAGTCAGTTTCAAAATTGGGTGGGTGTCACTGCCGGTTTTTCGCCCATAACTTTTTTGTGCTCAAGGCTTGACCTTCGGTGAAAGTTGTTTTCGGAATCCCCATGTAATTCTGCATCGAATGGCGTTTCCAATTTCAAAAAATACGTTCCCCATCTTCCAGCCGATTTCAGTTTATAAAGTGCATTTTTTTCGCCTGAAATTATCGTTTTTTTGTCCATAACATTTTTTTGCTTGGAGATAGACTTTTGGTAAAGATTGTTTTCGGAATCCCCCTAAAATTCTGCGTCGACTAGTGTTTCCAGGTTTTAAAAAATATTCTCTCGATCCTTCAGCCTAACTCGCTCTACGGAACACTGGGTTTTCGCCTATAACTCTTTAACCGTTGAAGATAGGATTCTGGTGAAGGTTGTTTTGAGATCTACGTAAAATTCTGTGTTGAATGATAAATCAAGTTCCTAACTTTAAGCCAGCAAGGTCGTTGGGGCCGAGCCCCGTTGTTGGCTCCAGCAGAACTCTGCGTCTCTCATTTAAACCATAGAGGCGAGAGCACCCTATGGAGATACCTATGGAGCTCGGCTCCATCGACCTTGCTGGCTTATGGAGCAAGCAATAATAGGAAACCGATACATCATTCGACGCACCATTTTACGTAGATCTCAAAACAACCTTCACCAGAATCCTATCTTCAACGGTTAAAGAGTTATAGGCGAAAACTCAGTGTTCCGTAGAGCGAGTTAGGCTGAAGGATCGAGAGAATATTTTTTAAAACCTGGAAACACTAGTCGACGCAGAATTCTAGGGTGACTCCCAAAACAACGTTTATTAAAGGTCTATCTCTAGGCTTTTCAAAGTTATAGACGAATAACCGATAATTTCAGGCAAAAAAAAACACTATAAACTGAAATCGGCTGGAAGAAGGGAAATTTATTTTCAGAAACTGGAAACGCTATTCGATGCAGAATTTTATGGGAATTCCGAAAACAACCTTCACCAAAGACCTGTCTTGTAGGATAAAAAAATTATGAACAAAAAGCTGATTGCTTTTGGTGAAAGAAACGTTATTTCATTAATTGAAATCGGCTGAGATATTAGAAACGTATTACTCTCAAATTGAAAACATTATTCGACGCAGAATTTCATTAAGAGTTCGGAAAGAGCTCCGTTAAAAGATCTATCCCAGAGGGCAAAAATGTTATGCGCGAAAAACAGGTACTTTTTCAAAAATCGCTGGGGAAAAATTTTCCGAAAAGTTCTGATTCCAAGACAGTTCAAAGGAAATTTTTCATAACCTAGGCGGATCATTTCATTAGTATTGGTGAATTTTGAACGGAGGTCATCTAACGAAGAAAATGTTCGAAAATTAATGATTAAAAATAAAAATTTATTGAATGCAAGAAAAAAGAGGATTAGGAAAACGTCAAATTTTGAAGTTGCAAGTCAATGGGGAACCTTCACCTTTTCCCACTCAGGTAATCTAAACAACCTTCACCTCTCGGACCGCCGTCTCCACCTCATTGAAGCTACTATGACCACGGTGTCGTCCGACCGGCGTCGCAGTGCGGTGAAATCATTGATACGACGTCGAAGCAAGTTTTGACGGCTTAGAACATTTTGTGCTGAAGAGTCGGAAATGGCGGTGGTTCACCGCAACTTCTCACGCGCAAAGCCTAGTTTTGACTGCAGGTGGTCGCTGCGGCCATGCGAGGGACAACTGTTCCTTTTTCATCACGCGTAATGGAAAGCCGCTCCAATTATGATCGCTTCATACGTCCTACATCGCTGGGTCGCGGCGACGAAATCCTATGTCTTACTGCATCGCTGCTTGAAGAATGATTCTCAATGGTCGCTGACAGTCGCTCCATCGCGGCCAAAATGGCAGCGATGGAGCGATTGCCAGCGAATGACACGTTTCGTCTAGTGAATGTTGACCCTTTCACATGACAAGATCAGTGTTTTCTAGTCGAAACGCGTTATTGAATAATACCAGCCATTGATTCCACTGATTGATTGAATTTCTTCTATCATCCGTGGGCCTATGCACTATGAACAGAATCGCTGCCGCTGCTACATCGCTGCAGCAGCGGGTGCAAAATCGCTGCGATGAAAACCAGCAGCGATGCAGTCAGAACTAGGCTTAACGACGAGATTCGGTGCGGCGGAATATGCAATGTGTGGCACTGCCCGACGTCGCACGGCAAAAACTATGAAAGGGGTTCTGGTGAACTCGTTGAGCGCGTGAGTTTCCAGCTCTCCGAAGTGAGAGCAGGTGAGGCCCATCCTTGACATGTTCATTTTAATTGTTCATTTGTATTTTTGTTTCCTATCAAACAAGTGGTTTTCAGAAGAGCTGCCAGATGAAATTATTTCTCTCTATGAGAACACTTCCTTGTGCTTTCGCTCTCTTGGCCGTTCACTGGCGACAATGGTTTCCTCTACCGCATCAACGGTTGGTAAAGCCCTTCGGCGCTCATTTAGGAAGTGTGCACATTTCGCGTCATGAGACACGCTACATAATTCTTGGTATCAATAATCCATAAGTTGGTCAGAAAAATTTTCTGCATTTTTACGTTTTAATACTTCAAAATTCTCAGGTTTGACCTTTTGGTCAAGTGTGTTGGAAAGTGTGTTCAAAGTGCTATTTCACCATTTTTCGCCTTTCAGAAAAATGATTGTGAACTACACTAATACATGAACTTTAAAGGTCCTCGGCGTGAATTGATCTGGGGCCGTATTCATCATTAAAATGCCAGTAAATCTTACTTCACATTAACCTTACTCAGAGCCGATTACTTGCTCACCGTGAAACGGCATTCACCAACACTTACTTACCCGGGTAAGATCCCGAGCAAAATGGGTACCGTGCACCGAAACACTCAATAGGCGTTGTCAATTCACAAATTTTCGCCGAAAAATTCTATTTTTTTGTTTGAGGAGGCTAGAGAGAAGTGCATGGGTTTCGTGATTATCAAAAATTTCAGAGTACATCAAAGGTGACACTTCATGTATAGAAAATGCCATCATTTTACATCACCGACTTTTTCATTTCTTCTAGCGAGATTTTTTCTAAGATACTCGTTTGTTTTTCTTAATCACTATTCCACTCTATGGTACAAATTTTCTCTATGAGTATGAGGTTGTAGCTAGAGCTCCCTACCACTATTTTTTTGTCTTCTCTTCGGTGCAGCTTTTCGACCGAGTTCGATATACCGTTCAAAAGCGCGAATCTTTTTCTGTCTAAGGTGATTTTGAGCTTTCAGCTAGTCCTGGTGGGTCATGAATTTCAGGTGGAGATTTTGGAAATTTTCTGGAATTGTACACCGATCAGCCAACGGTAATTATACCACTTTTAGCGAAATACAGCGACAAAAAAGCCAAAGAATCTTTTTTTGTATCGAGTCGTGCTTACCTACATAATTGTAGAAAAAAGTTGTATAGTAAGCTACAAAAATTTATATGATAAAGAGACTATTGTGCTTCCGGATGCTATATAATATATGACAAGAAAAATTTAACCGGACCAGGGAACTTATTCTCTTAAAGCTTTTGTTTTTGAGTCAACTTAATATAAGCCAATTCAGTTCGGTGAAGTATCGTGCGAGGAGCGTAAACTCAGACGATAGCAGGCCCTGAGCCCACCCCGAAAGCACCCGGAGCCACGTCCATGTTGCGCTGAGGGTCACAAACTTTGCTATTTCCGGGCCACATATGTTGCGATCCAGGCCGCATGCGTTGCGCTCCGGGTGCTACCGACGAGATTGATTCACGCAGCGCCCTGAGCGCAACTGTCGGCTGATGACGTCACAGTACATCATACAGCATACATGGTTGCGCCCCGGGCGCTTTCTATAAACCGATTTTAGCAACACAGTTGCAAAAATCGATACATCGACGTGGTTCAGACGCTTCGCTGATCGATTATCGCACCCTTTTTGGCTCATCGATTTTTCAAGGAGTAATCCAACGATTTCCACACATTCCACCCTACTGAATTCCCTTGGATTTATGTGACCCTTAATTGTCCCTTTTCTAAGCTAATGCTGATTATGAAATACCTTTCAGCTTAATACACTTTCCTCTGCTTAAAATTTTGGTTCCGTCACAACTTCCCTCACAACTTCACCCATTAATCTTCTTATTTCACCTGATTTTCTCCAGCTATTAGGTTTATTTCCCTGAAATTATTAGGTATTCATAACAACCGCCCTTTCTCAGAGTCCTTTCTAATGATCTCGTTGAACGAAACAAAGCTAACAATGGAAAGTATGCATTCTATTCCAAACATTAAAATTCACATATAAATTTAAATATGCATTGAAATAAATTCAAATATCCGAGCGATTCATTTTTATCTTTTTTTTTCGAAATGATTAAATAAATCCGAAACATTCCCTCCATGAATATTTGCAAACTGCGATCGGAGAGTCATGTTAACCTTTATTTTTGAATACAGTCTAAATATTTCACAAATATGAAGAATATAGTCAAGTCTACGATGGTCGACTATTGAGCGCAAATGGAGCAGAGGAAATCAATCACAAGCCGAGAAACAGTGAGAATACCGCTCAAGAATCGCAGGAAGCCCAGATGCTCTTCCTTGTTTCAATTGATTCATCCGATTTCGAAATGCGCGCGTCAGTCAACGCATGTGGCTCGGAGACAGGGATGTGCGGCAATTGCCGTTTGCCGTTTGTCGTTTGCCGGCCATTTTTGGGACTTTTTTGCCGTTTGTCGTTTGCCGAAATTTTTGTTCTTTTTCCGGCAATACTCGGCAAAACAGTGAAAGAAAACGCCGCCCATGCTCGCGGCTATGTAGTCACTAGGGGTGAGCTCACTATCCAGTGTTCGAATAACCGTTATCCAAGGGTTTTGACTTTTCTGTTCTCCACTTCGCCGCTTGGCCATTTCTGAACGAGAGAAGGGATAAAAATTTGTTCAAAATCTCACTGTATGTATTCTGCTAAGCAAACGTGCGTGAATGTGTGGACGCGTGAGTGAAGCGTTCACGATGAATTCTGATTCAGAGTTCTCGCAGATACAAACTCTGGAGCAGATCTAGTAGGCTCTCAAGTGTGATTATAACCGGCAGCGTAGCGGTGGGCCTTGGAGAAATATGTATAACATGCCATAAGGATGCTTTGATGAAAAAAAAGTGCCCCAGGGTTCAAGGATTCCAGTAATTTCTAGAAAATCTTTAGTGAGCTGCCGATTTTGATTATCACCAGCAACGGAGCGGTGGGCTTCGGTGAACTATAACTGGTGATAAGGAGATTCCGAAAAGAAAGCGTTCGCTTCTCACTGTGATAGTCAAAATCCGAAGCTTTCTTGAAATGAACTAGATCCTATCTTGCATAAAATAGGCGCTGAGAAAGCCCTCCAAAGAAAGCGAAAACCAGATTTTCAGCCTATAATGGGCCCGCCTTCCCTTCTGAGATAGGATTCTGTGACCGGTATAGGCGAAATAGACCTTTCAGTTTCAGTGGGGGGTAGTGCAGTTAGCGGTAGCGCTTTCGTTTCTGTTCCAGAGTTTTGACAGATTCTGGTGTAGCTAAAAGAAGCAGGAAGCATTCGTATGACGCACGTGTGCAGGGACTCTGAGAAAGCTCGCCGCGGCAGTGCCAGGAAGGTACCTCAGCCCTCGATTGTGTCGCGGTAGTTCCACGATAGTACCGCAGGTGCTCCGTGATGATCACTGTGCCGTGGAGATTCTGTTGTAGTGTCTTGAGAGTCGACAATGCCGCGACAGTACCGCGGCAGTTCCGTGTTAGAACCGCACGTGCTCCGCGAAGATGCATCAGCGAACTCGCGTCGACTACGATGGCTTGTTCTGTGTGGTGGAACGAGAGTTTTACCAGTAAAATATCCCAATTTTGAGATGCGTCCCGTATCTCCTAGACCACAATAACGGGCTACCCTCTGTCCCTATCACACATAGGACGTAGGGACCTCAGGTGTGTATTTTTGTGCTTAGGCCCCCCAGTTGTATCATGACTCACTTCATATGAGATACTCGCAGTCAGTCCTATTTTGTTTTCTAAGTTTGGCCACCAATCGCGGAGCCGCAGCGGCACTACCGAGGAGCCGCAGCAGGGCCGCCACGAAATTGCCGCTGCGACTGCTCGTTAGTGTTGCTTCGGTGCCTGTAGAAACCGAGGCAGCTTCCTCGCAAAGCCGCAGCGGCGATTTCTTTGATTTCCATACAGTCCCACATGTCTTGTTTCTGTTCATCTGATGCCTTGCATTGGAACTATTCCCTCGAATTGAGTTATCAGAATGTTGGCATACGTATGCTAAAAAAGAAAAGAAAGTAGAGCGGCACAAGTGAATAACTTTTGGGTCAATCTAGTGGATGAGGTTTTTTGCCGTCTGCCGGCCGTTTTTGGGATTTTCTTGCCGATTGCCGTTTGCCGAAATCTCAAAATCATTTGCCGCAAATCCCTGCTCGGAGAGCATCCTGAACGCACTGCACGTTGCGATCACAACCGAAATGCACCGAAAGTTCGAATATCAACTACTCTGCGTTTCGGTCGCAGTGGGCGGTGAGGGGCGAGATCGGTTGCACTCCGAGCCTGCTTCTGTCTGAGAATCCGAAAAGACAGAAGTTTATTGGTTGGGTCTCCTGAAGCATTCAAAATTTAGTAGAGAAATCAAGTGAGCAGAAGAAAAGAAAGTTCACCGCTTTTTCACGACTTACAACATAATCTTATGAGAACGCGCGAAAAACTTAAAAAAAAACTGCAGAACCTTCCGTCTATGGAAATCAACACATCGAATGAGTCATAAAAAGACAAACATAACTTATAAGGAAACGAGTAGTGCAAACTGTCGATGAAGATATTTATTTATTATTTATTTGAATACGCTGTACAAGACAAACGCTGAAAAAGAAAAAGAGCTTCGGACGAATAAACATGATCTCAAGTTAGCAAAAACATACATCTATGATTTCAGCAAAAGTTTTACCATTCCCCGTCTGAACGTTGTCATTGACCTGGCAGTGGGTGTGGTTTTACTCAAACGAAGATACGCTGAACCCGCCCTTACGGTGAAGAATTTGGACCTGATTGTGGTTCTCGGCCTCGCAAAAGATATTTTTCTATCACCACCTTGAATTCTTGAGAGGACTATTCTGTAGAAGTCTGAAAATTTTGCACCAGACATTCCGTTCAAAAGCTTGTGTACCATACAGACATCATACAATTCCCGCCGCGACTCGAGACTTGCTATGCCGAAATCCTGGTTCCGGATTTTCGAATTAGGGATTTCTGAGTACAAAAACCCACCGCGTTGTATTAGTATCTTCCTGGTAAAGTTATTCTGAACCTTTTCAATGAGAGTGATGATATTGGGCAGCAGGACGTTCTGTCCCTAGGGCGGAGCCTGAACGAGGTGTGAATTGCAGGGAGTCGACGACTCGGACTAGTTACGGCACTTAACTCACTGCTAGCGTCTGGAAATGTTGTATGTACGAGACACTAACACACTATGGAAATACCATTTTGAGCAGATGAGGATGCAGGTATAGAATTGTATTACAAAGGGCAATACGTAGGTACGATCTATATAATAATTCGTGTTGAAGCGGTGCATATCCATTATTGAAAAAAAACTTACTGATGGCTAGGGTGTTATTAATATAATTAATGATAATAAGAGAAGTGACAGATAGACATGTTCATTGGACTTCAGTGCGGAATGATTCAATTATTATGATATTACATTTTCGGAACATACCGAATGAATGGATAGATCGAAAAACCTACAATATTTTCTGTTTAGAGAGATACATGTACTTCTATTTTTTAGACGTAATTCTTGGGTGTACTTCTAGTACAGGTGTACATCTACTTTTCAGCCTTATTTTTCGGACTTCCCATAGCAGAAATATAGTGGACGTTTTTACAACTAAACAATGAAACTTGCGATCAACAACCTTTCATGTTCGATTGAGTCATTGTTTTCTTTTTTTTTACTCATAAATAGTATCATCCTCTTCCAAGCCAATAACTGGTTTTACAGTCACATTTTTTATTCTCCATCCTATCTTGAAATGTACTAGTAATAGAGGTGCACTTTGAAATGGGGTTTACCTCTATTATACAATCTTTTCTTTGTATTTCAAATAGAGGGGCACTTCTAATGGAGAAAATACTGTATTTGGCAGGTTTGCGTAGTTGTTTTTGAATGAATGAATTCGAGTAATGAAGTTTTGAAATTATCAAATTGTAGCAAACATTTGACTTGGACTTCTCAAACTTTTTTATATGGATGCTTTTGAAATCTGTTTTTCATTCAATTCGAATGAAGATTTGTAAGCCTCATAAAATTACGCGCATGTTCAGAAAAATAAAAACAAGTTACTTGAATCATAAAAGGTCGAAAAGAAGTTACTTGTAACATATCTGAGCCAATGTAAGTTACTGGCGACTTATCTCAGGTCATTTAAATTACATATAACATATCGGCGAGATACTGCGTGCGGTTCTCCTCCGATATGTTGCATGTATCTTAAATGACCTGAGATAAATCGCAAGTAACCTGCGATGGCTGAGATATGTTACAAGTAACTTGTTTCCGATTTCCGAGAGGACAGTGTGTACAATGCGCCTCCGATATGTTACATGTAACTTAAATGGCACAATATAAGTCGTAAGTAACTTAAATCTACCAAGAAGATATTTCGAAGGGGGATGTACGATGCACTCGCGGGGTCAGGCCTACAACTGGCGTTGCTGTTGGTTCCATTACCCAGGTTTGAGGTTCTTGACGCCACACCAGCAGGAAAGGGCCCTCACAGCATTTTTTGCGTAGTGTGTGGTATGGGACGCGCTCTCTGCGTCACGTGATGGCCACCTATAGTGAAAATATGAATGTAAGTTACGTGTAACATATGTGTAACTTACATGCAATATAAATTTAAGTTACATGTAATATAAATGTATGTTACATGTAATATACATGTAAGTTACTTGAGACATTCAAGTAAGTTACAGTCATATTACAAGTAACTTGTTTTGATTTTTCTGAGTAGGCTCCGCCCTCCTTGGGACAGAACGTCCGCCACCCAAGATATCGCGCTTCATCGCTATTTCTGTTATGAGTGTTGGAACGCGGCAGCTGCAGCCGGCTGGGAGTATGATTAACCCGACTCCATACGTCGGGTAAAATTTACATACCTGAGTTTTCGCCCGAAAATCCCGAGTAAGTAAGTGTATGAATACCGAGTGAGAGCCAACTTTAAAGAACTTTACACTCACCTCGCGGGTAAATCATGGATGAATACGGCCCCTGAGAAGGCAGGCGAGACCGAAATCGTAAATGCACGATGTTCGCAAAAAATCAATACTTATGCCTCGTCGAAAATTTCCGCGAATGCTATTACCTAGTTCCCCAGGTGTTCAAAGGTCCCATCAATTTTGAAATCTTTGGGGACTTACCTCCTAGTAAACAGGATCAGTCGAATGTGCCCAGCCAGCATTGAAGATAACCACTGAACTTTGAAGCACAACTCTAGAATTACCGTGCCTTCTGCGAAACTGTGGGAAGCATCAGATAGAAAATGATTTCCGACCGGAATGACACACTTGATCTGAAGACCTTCCGTGCGACTGAAAGAAAAACTGATGGTTTGACGGAAAACTTTTCTGTCAAGTTGATATCAAAATTCGATATGGATGATCCACAGTGTCGCTGTGGCTCTTCGCGGAAGTATGCACTTAACCTCGGGCAACTTTCCACGACGTCGCGGAGCATTCTTGCGATAGTTATAATCAGCAACAGGCGTCATAGCACAGACCGTTCGAATCTGAATTTCTTTGTGCTCTCTGCTAGATGGCGTGTTATGGCTTATCTAAGTGAGTGCCGTGTCGTTCTCTGTCAGAAATTTGAAAAAAAAAAGAATTTCCGATGCCCTAATGCCATTTTCGTATTTTTAGGAGCTATGGCCGAGAAGTATTCCTTTGCTTTGTATGTCTCGCAATCGGCTACTGGCTGTTCAGTTTAGGACAGTTTATAGGAGAAGGTTTCTCGGTCTCCACTTTGCTGGTCGGTGATTGATTTTCTCAAAGAAAAGGCAGACGCAAAAGCATCATAGTATAGTAGATTGCGCTGTAACATTCTATGCACTTTTTCAGGCTTCTAATGCTCTTTCAACGTTTGATCACTGCTTGTTGACGCAGGCAATAATGGAACTGAGGCGATGTATGAAGTGCGCCAGTATTGTTATAGCGATGATGGTCTTGGAGATCCTGATATTGGCGACTGTGCCTACAGGTCAAACTTTATCGTTCTTAGTGATTTGCTTCAAAATCACGTTTCCAAGTCGGAACATAGGTTCGTTGGGTGGCGACAGCGGTCCGTGTGGTGAAGGTCGTTCAAAACGGAAAAGTGAGAGAAAAGTGAACGCCACTTGAAAATCTGTGTTTTCAACAATAAGCGTATTCTTAATCAAATCGGAACGCCAACACCATCGGAATTCGGAAATCGGAAATGATCCGCAAAATTTTCATCTCCCCTGGTGATTAATCCTGCCAAAAAACTTGGGCTGATCCTACTTTATTGAACAAGGTGTACACCCACGCGTTCTTGTAGGCTTGTATCGTGACGCTTAGAGTCATTGCAGAATCCGTTAAGTCCCACACACTTCTCCAGGCGCCTGCAGCACTTCAAGGCGGTCCAACACAGTTTCTCCGGCAATCGGCACACTCCCAGTAGAGTCCCGTAAACTTTTCTTCCCGGTACTTGACGCACTCCTTGTTGGCGTGCCACACGTTTTCGCCTGTGCTTGGTGCCCTCAAAGTTGTGCCCAACACAGTCCCCCCGGAGCCCGACGCACTCCAAGTTGAATGCAACACAGACAGTTCCTCCAGCGCTTGGCACACTCCCAGTAGGGTCCAGCACACTTTTTCCAGCGCTTGGCGCACTCCAAGTGAAGCCCAGCGCACTGTTTTGGCGCTTGACGCACTTCTCCTCAGAAATTCTGAGCAAGTTACCTAAGACTTCAAAGCAAGTTGCATGATGGCCTCACGCAACTTACTTTGAGTTCACAAGTAACTTGAAGCGATGTTACGTGTAATTTGACGAGATTTTTGATCAAAATAACATGCACTAATAATAAATACACAACATTGCAAGCAACTTGCACTGTTGGTACATGTTACTTGACACGTATGTATACGAGACGTGGACGGCACATTGACAAGTGACGAGGCCAGCACACCGTCACATGACAAGGCCTGCTCGGCGAGCACGACTGGGCCGACAGCGGTCTGTCAGGCGGGGCCTCCAGCCGTTGTGCGGTACCAAGTTCCTCAACTCTTAGGTAATTGAATGGACGACGCTGCCTACATTTGAGTCCTGCTTCCAGAGTACAACGTAAACCTCCCTAGGGAACGGCACGCCGTAGATAAATTACATGTGCGATAAAATAACACATTCAAGTTACACGCCAGTGCTTTATGTCACGTGTAACTCAACTCGCACCGTGGAACATATATCCAATGTTTAAGGTCAAATGTAGCTTGAAGTTGTAAAGACAGGTTGCCGACAACATGTCTAGAGCCCTTAATTTGCATGTAACTCTGTCAGAAATTCCTTACCTGTGGAGTCCCGCACCCTTCCCTCGGCAAACTCACAGCGGGCCTTAAATCTCACATGCAACCGTTCATGAACCCCTTCAGCAAGCTTTCTTATAGGGAACTGATTATATCGTGTTATCAGTGCACGCCATCACACCATAATAACAACAAACCGAATCGCTTCATTCAAAAAAAAACGACCGAATTTCCGTTCATTCTCACAAACACACACAAACACACACACAGAGTTAGGCAAATATATGTAGATAGTAGGATACTTATTGAATAATTTTTTTGTGGATGCACTCAACCCTAGCTTTCTGAAAAGTGAAGACGGACCTCGAATTCGAATTCAGCGCCCCAGATATCCCTAAGAATTTGGCAAGGAAAAAGGTTCAAAAATCTAAACTCCGATATTTCCAATTTTTCCGCATTTTGGGTTTTTTTTTTGGAAGTTGGAATGCGGAAATCGGAAGGCCAAAAACCATCGGAACGGAATTCCGCTCATCCCTGGTCGCGATAAAATATGCTTGTCTTCTTTCCCTCTCTAAACCCTTATCGGGGTTTAGATCAGTAGGACCTATAAGAAAAATTTTCGAAAAAACCGTTGTTTTGGGCCAAATTTGGAGCCTGAACTTTCTTGCCTTTTGATGGTGGACGAGCCCACTCCACATCATCGGCATCGATGATCTCTAATATTAAAAACATCAGCTGGCTTGAAATTGACTTTCAATCAAGGAACATCAACCTTCAAACTGACCTGATCGAATATCTATGTACTCATCTAGTCAAAAACATTGACTAAAGTGCTTGCTTTCATTGTTGAACTGTTTTTATTAGGTAAATTTGCATTTATTTCTTCCTCTGAATGTCATGGTTTTTTGAGTGCTCGACATTTTTTGAGCGGCGCTGAGCACGTGTGCACGAACTGACATCTTCGGGACCTAGAAACTCTAATTCTGGCCCGTTTTTCACCGAGCTACCTTCATAGTTTTCGAGCTACTTTCGATTTGAGCTGATCTTTGTAGTTTTTTCGATAACGTTTTCCATGGTGACCACTGCCTTGAAAGGCAGTGTTCGCGATAATCTTCAATTCTAAGATTATTCGCTATATTGATTGGGTGACCCCCGCGTAGAAATAAAATGACCTAGGAATTGAGAAAAATGCACCAGAAGTACACGAAATCCTTAAAGGCATCGTACACGATGAAAACCATGCTTGGGTTTTTGACGTTCTTGTGTTGGTATATCCCTATAGTAACTAAATGTTGCAGGAAGCCCCTTCCAAAACGTCGAATTTTCAAGGAAAATCCATTTCAATAAAGCTCAAGACAAATTTGAAATTCCCGCCGACATCAACTTGGGATAGTTGCGCGGAGGACGCAAGGAACAGTTTTACGATTCGTTCCTTGGCGCTGCGTTGGAAGTAATTCACCAAGGACGCCATTCAGACGAGTGATCATTTTTTTCTTGAACGAAGTTGAAAAGGGTTACTAACATGCTGCTCCCAGTGCTGTCAGCTGCTTTCGATCGATGTCGAACGTGAAATCGAGTGGCGTGTGCTTTGCGCCCTACGACGCGTCAACGCACGATCGTCGGCAGCGACCACGGAGTTTTGTTCCTTGTAACAACGGATCGACCCCAAGGCCGGCCCCCTAAACCCAGGAAGCCCTTTTGAGGAAAGCAAATCTTCATTCAGAGGTGATTTTGAAACTCCAAACGTTCTGAGTGACATTGTTATAGCCCACTAGTCCGACTGAACGCCAAAGCTGAAATTTGGTTTTCATCGTGTACGATGCCTTTAAGTATCACCCCGCCTCTTAAGTATCACAGGAAGTGTTTGTTGTGACAATGAAATCTCTTGTGGACCCGTCCTTTGCGGTTTTCTACTCTCTATTGCTCCTTTCTTTCCTTAGGGCCCTAACTAATCCTGCTTTGCATAAAATATTATTTTATTTTCGATTGACCCAATTTTCTAACGGGGAAAACCACCATAAACATGTTCATCCAACCGGACAACTAGTCCATGTTGTAGTATAATTTCACTGAAATACGACGTTTCAATGCGTTTTCCACCGTATATTCGTAATTTTGGTAACACTTGGAGGCTAACGCATTGTTTTATGTGAAAAACTCGGGGACAAAAATCATCGTGAAAACTGCCTTTGAGGTAACCAGGAGCTATTCAATGACTGAAGTCATCTTCCGCACCAGAGACATAGAAACATGATTAAAGGCCTCATGGTGAATAGTTGCCCGTTTTTTCCTGCATACGCCGAAGGAATTACGGCAAAGAAATGGTCAGGAATCAGGTGAAGATCTCGTGGACCAGCTGACATATTGTATGGCCTCGCCCACTTCATATAGTCACAAGGGAAGTGGGAAGTATACAAATCGTAGGTCGGATCTGCCAAAACGACTAGTATCCTTAGTATTTCTTCTTGCTCCATAGTAAAAATGCGCAGTATCCCGCCTCGAGCTGCAGGTTCGAAAACGTTATGAGCATTTTTAAGCCTCGCGAAAAGGCAAGTGTACATCAGGCTTTTTTTGAAGTTTCAAAAACATTTTCTCGGATTCAGCTCAAAAGTTATATGTAGGTGTAATCTAGGGTGGTGAACACGACTCTGGAGTCCATTTGTCGAAATTTTAAGGTTTACTGTAGGTTACGGTAGGTAACACGCCATTTAGGAACCAAAACCCACCTTAATATTTTGAAAATCGACAAACAGACGTTAGATTCGTATTCTCCACCCCGAATAACCCCCCGTATACAAATTTTGAGTAAAATCCGAGATTTTGACAAAACTACCGTATACCCACCGTAATCTTCCGTAATCTGCAAAAAATTGATAAACGGACTCCAGATCCGTGTTTTGCACTCCTAAAAGCCCTTAGAGAATGATTTTGAGCAATATCTACCGTAGCACTCCGAAAATCTCGAAAGTGGCGTTTTTCCCTCGGAATTTTTCCCGGTTGGGAAGCTTCAAGCAAAATCAGCCGAAAACTTTGACAATGGACTAATATACCACAGATTCGTGATCAGCGCCCCAAAAAAACTCCCTGGGGAAATTTTAAGTCAAATCTGGCACATTTTTCTGAAACGCTTCCAAAGCCCTCTCTAATCGGTAGAAATAATTAGTCCAAAACGCTGTAAGTCTGGACAATGTATGGAAATGCGCCTTCACCCAAATTTTGCTCAGGGGGGTAGTTTTTGGTGCTGAACACATTTATGAGGTCGGTTTTCGAATTTCCCGGAGACTAATGCGCTTTCTGGAAGGTACAAAGAGCACAAAAAACGCTCTTTTTTAGCTTGTAACTTATTGGAACCTGCAGCTCGGGGCGGGATACCGCGCAGTTTAACTATTGAGCCACAAGAGATACTAACGACACTAGTCGTTTTGGCAGATCCGACCTACGCTTTGTATACTTCCCTTGTCAGGCAAACCATCGCTGGGGAATGGACCGCAGAGCGACTCGAACGACGCTGTCTCTCCGCTCCGAGGAAAAATTAGCCATCTACTCTGGCGACAGCAGGCGCTCTCCGGGCGACCGCGGTTCCGGTTCCGCTCGTAGCGATATTCAGTCTCATTCGGCTCTGCGATCGCTGTCCGGGCGATTTTCGAAATTTTCCCAACAGCTAATTTTTCTTCCATTCCGCCTCTTCTCGAGAGGGGCCTGAATGTCGCGGTCGACGGCAGAGAAAGCCCGCTTTGGTTGGCAACAAGGGCGTAAGTTTGTGGTGAGAAACCACCTTCCATGCAGACCGCGGCGGAAACCACCCACCCCACCCCACCCCCAGCCGTGAGAATATACCCTATCTCCCAGCGGTCAAAAATATGCTGGCCTCTGGAGAGGGACTCGCATCACTTTCCAGGGCCGGTATCAAAATGCCGAATCAGAACCCGAGTGAGATGAGGCGGCTGACCGTAACACTTAGTATCCAAATCACTCCTATTCGGATGTCCGGGATTCGGATAATCCGATATCCGAAAATCCAAAAAAAAACGCATTATCTGAATTGAACCAATATCCGGGAAACTTGAAATCGGCATTATCCTAATCTATTCATCATCCAAAAAATTATCTTCGGGTAATAAATATACTGGCCGTGCGTTGTTGGCGACATCACTGGAAAACGGGGTTTCGATTCGCGCGCGTCGATCTACCCTCGCAGCTCAGTCCATTCATCAGACTAAATATATTACGTGAACTCTATGCTCGTACTGACGGGAATCGCATTCACTTTTTATGACGTTATTTCCCTTCTTATCAACTGAAGCTATTGAGGCAGGTGTGATATATTCGACGTTTAGTAATTCACATACAGCGACGAAAGTTGAAAAAAGCTTGAGAATCTCTGTGCCTGAATATTTGGGCCAGAGCTGCAACCTGATTTTCCAACGAGCGCAAACTTACAAACGTACTCAGACAGTAGGTGCGGGCGGATCACTGGCTTTTGTCGGGCGGATCGACATCCCCCCGCCATTCGCTCGCCACTAGCCAGCGATTCGCCCGCCATTAGCCAGCGATCCGCCCTCGATGCCACATGTGGGTTATTCCGATGGTTCCCACCACGGTCTCCGTGTGCGAGACCAACCCCCCCCTAGCCATGGGGACCATCCCCTCAGCTGCCAAAAAGTTTTCTCAGGCTCCTAAGTGATCCTTCGAAGGTGACTTGAAGTCACCTTCCAGGATCGGCCTCGAAATGACGAGTGAGGATTCAGTGCGATGAAGCGCCTTTTATACCCCTAGGTTTGTTTACTCTGAGCATGATACTGATACCAGAAAAGAACTCGTCAATGATTGACAAGGTTCACCGTGTAAAATTTGAGCGAGTGGCTTGCTGCCTATCAAAGCAGTGGCGGGCGGATCGCTGGCAGGTTGCGGGCGGATTGCCGCTTTAGAGCTCGCCGGCGATCAGCCCGCTAGCTTTATCAACTCTCCCAGGTGCCGCTATCCGCCCGCCAAAACGCAGCGAGCCACCCGCGGGGACAACGAGAGGCAGGGATCCGCCCGGCGAGGCCACGATCGGCAGCAATCCGCCCGCAACTTGCTGGCGTACCGCCCGCAGAGGCTTTGATTGCCACAGGTCAGTCCGCCCCTATTGTCTGAGTAGTGTGTAAATATTTGTTTGTTACTAGAGAGCGCGTGATTTGGCCTCTAAAAACCACACTCAAGCTCGATGCTTAGTTGGAGAGCACAGTGCAATAAATAGAGCTTATTTTAATGATTTTTTTGCGTTTCTTAGGTGTCTACTCCCATGCCAAATCCAATGCACCAACTCACACAAATATCGCTCGAAGCGGAAACGGTTGCTCCCAAACATGACGTCACCGCCCGGACATCAACCTGTGGTCAAAAACTGCCCGTCAAATTTATACAATTGCACCCAACGTTTTATCTCGGTACTTGGTCCCGGATTTCAGTATTTTTCATATGTAAGTTTTAGCCTTTCACCAATTATGAGGTGAAGGCGGATGGAGTACGAGCTTCCGTTCACCGAACCAGTTACTTTAGAAACTGAGTGACCCGTACACACCAATATTCAGTATAGCTAGTCACGACGTTCCGTGCAGTGTGCAAGACGATCGACGATATGAGTTGAAGAGTTGCTTGGTTCCATTCATCTTTATTCCAAAACGATCTTTTACAGTGAACTCACAACAGCCACTTCCTGTCGGGATTATCGTCACAGTTGTAATTGGATCCTATGTCCTTCCTTTCTTATTCATAGAGGCTGTTTCCACTCTCGAATCTGCGTGCCTATCATTTATTTCCAAGCCTAAGTTTACGCCTCTGACATACCTGTAATCGAGAAGTGGGGTGCAGTACAATTGGCGGACCTACGAAGTCGGTCTTCGCCGTTCCGCTACATTACCAGGTTGTTCAATAAGTTTTGTCGTTCGATACGAAAAACACAATATTATGGTTCAAAATATACATTATTATTCAGCATAATCTCCCTGAACATTAATACACTTGCTCCAACGATCCTCCAATCTGTGGATCCTATCCCCGAAGTGAGAATCCGGAAGGTTTGCAAAATACGCTTCTAAAGCCGTTATGACCTTTCATTTGATGAAAAAACGCTTGCCACGCATAATTCTTCGAGTTCTGGAAACAAATGGAAGTCGCTGGGGGCCAAATCTGGTGAATACGGTGGATGTTCCAACAATTCAAACTTTAATTCATGGATTTTAGCCATTGTCAAAATGCTCTTGTGGCACGGTCCATTGTCTTGATGAAAAAGGATTTTTTCTTCTGCAAACCGGGTCTTTTTTCACGAGTTTTTATCTTCAACGGGTCCAAAAAGTTCCAATAATATTCAGAATTAATTGTTTCATTAGTTTGCAAATAATCCACAAATAAAATTCCTTTCGCATTCCAAAAAAACTGATGCCATAACCTTCTTGGCCGATTTCCGGACACGAACTGGTTTCAAAGCCGAGCAACCAGGTTCACATCAATCTTTAGCCTCTTGTTTTAATTCAGGATCATGGAGATAAGCCCAAGCCTCATCCATAGTGATGAATCGATGCACAAAATCCACTTTATCCTTTTTAAAACGCTCCAAATGTTGCTGAGAAAGTCGCATTCGAATGTGTTTTTGTTCCATTGTGAGCGAATGCGACACGCGTTGTACACACAGCTTTCTAAAACCCAAAATTTGACTTAAAATATGGCTCACACTGCCTAATGAGATGTGTAGAGCCTCCACTAAATCTCTCTCAGTCAATCTACGATCTTCCAGAACCATATCCTGTATTTTGGCTATGATTTCTGGTGTTGATGCGCTTTTTGGACGTCCTTCACGTGGATCGTCTTCAAGGCTTGAACGACCAAGTTTAAATTCAGTAACCCATCTTTCTACTGCTCTAATTATAGATGAACAATCATTATACAATTTTAACATTCGTTCGTGAATTTCTTTTGGTGCTACACCTTCCAAAAAATAAGAATTTCATCACTGCACGATATTCTATTTTTTCCATTGCTGTGACACGGCGACACTAAATGGCTTGTAAACAAGGAATGAATTGACAGATTAAAATGAAACTTTACATACGTTCATATGAAGAGTGTACCAACAAAACAAAAAAAATTGGGCAAGTAGCAATGCCCTCTCTTATCGAACGACAAAACTTATTGAACAATCTAGTTTATGGAAGAACCTGCAGAGTTAGAGGCAACTACCGCTTTGTGCTGACTTGTCACCTATGTGTCCTCGACAGTCGAAACCTTCCTAATTGCCAATGTTTTTTTCTGTGGTTTGCATGTACTCCTTGTTTTTAAGCTCAAAGCTCTTCTTCTCAGTTTATCCTACTTGAATGTATATCGGACAGCGTCAGCTCTTGTGTACACATTTATTTGTTTGTTTGATTTTCCGATAAATAAACATAAACATAAAAATCTAAGACACACACGCAGTGGGACACAAGTGCTTCATATGTAGACCAGCCGTCGTGCCGTCCTGACGGCTTGCTTAGAGGCTTTTCCCCCAGACCCCCAAATTTGCGCCCTGAGTATCACGCCCTAAGTAAATTATCTGATTCTCTTTGCATGTATTCTGTCGACGCAGGAAATTTTCTCACCTCCTTGTACTCTGCTGTAGACATAAAGGTTACGTGCCGCATTTTCAGGGACAGACTATGCCAATAAAGGACACAAACCTGCGTGAAATGTGCCCACATACAAATACGATCCGTAGTGCGTTCGATCCCGTAGATAAGAGTTTTGAGCCCTTCTCAAGCTTATCATTCTGCATTAGTGAGACAACGTAGCAAACTACTTGCCGAGACATTCATCTTGGATTCCTACCCACTTTCCTCACATGAAGCGCTACACACGCTTCACTACGCTGCGCAGCACTCTCCACATGAACCGCTACACACTTTTCTCATCGCTCTGCACGTTCTACATGAAGCGCTTCTCAATTTATACGAAGCTGCACACGTTCAACATAAAGCGCTGCACACATTCCACCACGTGGCGCACGACCGGCATTAGGCGTTACTCACACTTTACGACGTTGTGCACCAGGGGTGTGCGCTAATGAAAAAAAATTCGTTGAGCGTAAATCGTTGATTTTTGTAAAAAAAAACCACGTTAACCCGTTAATGCGCTAGCACGTAAGCTTTGCCCTTTGTTAAAAATTCTGAGACATCACAACGGAAATCCATAAATTGCCAGAGGTCCCACGAAAATTGAAATAGTCCTTCAAATAACGTCAGCAAAAAAAGGTAACAAGCTGACGGAAAAATGCCTATTTCTGCATGAGCAGCAGACATTTGACATTCTATGATTGTTCTTTCGTGGGCATGCTTACATATTTTTTAGGAGAACTTCGATTTCAAAACTATGGAAATTAGATTTTACATCAATGGGTCGTTATATTTGAAAGTCGTAACATTCCCCCCAACAAAATTTTCATTAATCCCTCAATTGTGGTGAGCGCGAGGCGCTCACCAGATTTGTCTTTTTATAGTAGTGGTTTGAAAGCTCTTATTTTCTATTAAACACTCCAGAGGCAGCATGCATGAACGCCGAGATGAAAAACAGGAAGCAGCTCCGCGTGCTATGCGTGCAGCGTCGAGCCACGTGACGGCCCCGAAAAGTATGGCATATATTGGTGTGTCGCTGATGTAAATGCACTTTCTACAGCGATCTCTACGCCTAGCTTCATTTTTCTTGTCATCCCAGTCGCTTTCAGGCATTTTTGTCATCCTGTGCATTTCAATATTTGGAAGCAAACGCGACTCGGATGACAGAAAATACGAGCGTAGAGTTTACATTGGGAAGTGCATTTACTTCCGCTGTACGCTAATATACAATACCCGCACTATTTTTTTTCAAAAAGCCGCAAAAGTCGCGACTTTTGCGACTTTTCGTTATAACACAGCTCGATGTATCCCGTTCGGGGAGCTAGGAGCATATTGGAAATCAGCATCGAGAGCTCTTCATTTTGAGCACAGATATCTGTTAACCGGGTACCGTTTGAAGCGAGAATGGACTTGGCACAAGGGAAGGGGATGAAAAATCGACTTTTCCGGATTGGGTTGCCGCAGTGCTAATTTGAAAGAGGATCAGAAAGTAAAGTTGTAGGTCAGGTCCCAGGTCGATTGGTCCCGTTTAAGCTGAGAACGGGATGTCCGTGGTGTTTTCGTTCACTCGTTTTTTCTGTTAACCCTATATGCCTTGTCTGCAGATCAAGAAATGTGTGTGCCCAGAATAGAGAGCTCGCGATGCTGATTCCAAATATGCCCATAGCTCCCCGAACGGGTCATTTTGAGCCGAGTTATGACGAAAGGTCGCGAATTCGCGACTTTTTTCGAGTAAATTAGTGCGGGTATTGTACGCCATGCACTCCGGGACCGTCCCGTGGCTTGACGCTGCGCCCATAGGACGCGGAGCGGCTCCCTGACCTTCGTCGCAGCGTTCATGCATGCCGCCAATTTAGTCGATTTTTGAACTGGGATTTTATCATGCGTGAACTCGTATAAAAGGATTCCAAGTGGTTTGAAGGCAGCAGACACGCTCGAAAATTATATCAATTTCATGACATAAATCGAAGGTTTGGAGCAGGTAGTATGGGGAACTAACGAAAAATCCACCGAAAACTGTCTGCAAATAGAGGAATAACGGTTGTTTTTGTTATCGGGTGAAAGTGGACGAGTTTTACCGAGCGCGGTTGAAACAGCGAATATTAGCGACAAAACGGTTGGGGTAGCTAAGTCCATAGACTTGTACTACATAGAACGCTCACCTCGTTGGAAGCACCAAAATCCAGCCAAAGCGTTCGTATTCGAACGATCAATCTGGACGAGTTTGTACTAGGGAGCGGGGTTGACAAAGCTCGTGGGCGGGGTTGACCAAAATTTCGACAGGCATCGCTCAAATTTAGTAGTTTGAACCGGTTTTTAACGCTACTAACGGCGCCAGCCTTCTACTAGGGGCCATACGAGTACAGTAACGTGGTTATCTCAACAACTTTTTTTCGAGAAAGTCTGCTGCCTTTCATGTCTGGGCGCCAGTAATATAATAATAATATTGAAGGAACAACAATAAAATAAGTACATGGCGTCGGTTAGCAATGCGGACTTGCGGTTTCTTACTAGGACTAATCCCAGCGCAAACTTGAGTTTAAAAAATGATTTGTAGACTGTTTTGGGGCAGATGAAAAGAAACAGTTCGAAGTTCGTTTAATTTCCTTAAAGGCAGCGTTCACGATGATCAACCTCATTGACTTTCCACAGTGAAATGATAGGCGAGAAGGATCCTAGACTCCCGGTGTCGAAAGAACGGTAGAAAACGAGATAAGAGCGGCAAAATAACGGCTGCAACCAAGCGTTTTGGTGCCCCAGACACGCCTGGTGCCCCAGATCCGCCCCTCGGAATGAACAAATGAAGACTCAGATTACAGGAATGATCAAGTCAAGGAAGTGCTGATAAGTGAGCTGATCTCTTCATTGCACTGATAGGTACATATCATCCTTCTAGCGGTCAATTCCTCCACGCTCAAAAATCAACGTAAGGCCCCCGTCATAGTCGGTGGATCTACTGAGTCCCACCGGGTCGATACGCATCGAATTCGTGGAAAACGGGTGCAAAAAAATCAACCCACTGAGTCCGACTGCGACCGTCTGATGCCCGCCGCAATCCCCCCGGTCGATACTGATAATTCTCATGCGTACAAGGGCGGGGCCAATGCACCGACTGAGTCCGACTGAGTCCCACCCGGTCGATATAGGTGTTTTTCACGTGATTTGGGTGCATTTTTTTTCGGCCGACTGCGACCTGCCGAGTCCCGCCGCATCTCGACTCTCGTCGTCTGCGCTCTGCCCCACCTGCTGCTGATAAGGAAATCAGATTCAGACATGTTGAAAACAAGAAAAATCAGCCACCAAACACGTTCCAATTCACAGCTGAGGTGATAATCGTCACTATCAATTGCGTGTTTCGCAGAGGAGCTGGTTGGTGCTGGGGGCAACCGGACTCAGTGGGACTCAGCAGGTTTTTCCACCCCGGACTCATCCGGACTCAGTCGGACTCAGCAGGTTTTTCGACGAAGTCTGACCCGGGCCTAAACAAGAGAGGGTTTATTTTTGCTCAAAAACACGTCTTTCGTGTATTTTTTAAGCATGCCTTGCTATATAGGGCACCAGACCTTCCATAAGCCGTGGATATCGGAAGTGAAATTTATCGTGAACACTGCCTTTAATGCTCCCTCCTGTGTAGTTCAAAAAGAACAAAAAAAAATTTCGAATTCCATATATTCGATCACTTTAAAGGCACAGGACACCCAAAAAATATTTTTTGAGATTTCATGATTATATTGGAGAGAGTCACACGCTGATCACAGTGGTGTCTCTGAAATCGTCCAAGACCCCCTTCGAACAGAGTTATGGCTCTTCAAAGATGCCTAGATTTTGAGGGTGAAAAATTGGTGGACGAGTTGTCTCAGGCCTGTGTTTCTCTTCATTCGCAATCGTTGCGTGAGAGAATGCCAGGATAAGGAGACAGTCCGGTAGTGAACTGAAGAACGACGACTTGTTGGAATTCATCGATCCATCGAGCAGCTATCGAGTTCGAAATTCTGTGAGGGGGTCGGGCCTGTGGTGGTGAGCGAAGGGGGTCGGGCCTGTGGTGGTCCCCTATATCTCGCTTATTTGGAGGAATTGAGATCTCGCATTTGGCACGTGTTATACAGGAGGGGTCTTCTACACAATTACATGTAAATCTCAAAATTCATATCTGAGGGTGTACTGTGCCTTTAAGCCCTAAGTTCATCTAGGGGGAGGGGGAGAGGGAGTAATTGGAGGCGATGAACACGAAAATATCCCACAACACAGAACAGACCATTTTTCAAAACCCCAGTTTGTGCTGGCATCAGTACCTAGTTAAAGGCAGTGTTCACGATAATTTTCAATTTTGAGATTATTCGCTATATTGATTAGGTGCCCCCGGGTAGAACCAAAATGACGCAGAAATTGAGAAAAACGCGCCAGAAGTATCTGAAATTCTTAAGTATCACCCCGCCTCTTAAGTATCACAGGAAGTGTTTGTTGTGATACTGAAATCTTTTGTGGACCCGTCCTTTGCAATTCTGTACTCTCTATTGCTCTGTTCTTTCCTTAGGGCCCTAACTAATCCTGCTTTACGTGCAATATTCTTCTTTTTTCGACGGACCCAATTTTCCACCGGTGACAACCACCATGAACATGTACATCCAACCGGACAACTAGTCCATGTTATAGAATAATGTCACTGAAGTACGACGTTTTAATGCGTTTCACGCCGTTTCTTCGTAATTTTGGTAACACTTGGAGACCAGCGCATTGTTTTATGTAAAAAACTCAGGGACGAGAATCATCGTGAACACTGCCTTTAAAGGCAGTGTTCACGATAATCTTCGATTTTGAGATTAATCGCTAAATCGATTGTTTGGCCTCCCAGTAGAATTCGAGTAGAACTGAAACGACGAAGAAACGGAGAAAAACGCACTAAAAGGGCACGAAATCCTTTACTCTCACCCCGCTTCTTTACTCTCAGTGGAACTGTTTGTTGTGACAATGGAATCTTTTTTGGACCCGCCATTTGCCATTCTCTATTTCGTGTTGCTCCGTTCTTTCCTTCGGACCCTCACTAATACTGTTTTGCCCGAAACATTCTTCCATTTTCGGTTAGCCCCATTTTTCACCGGTGACAACCACCGTGAACATGTTCGTACAATCGGACAACTAGTCCAGGCCAGAGAATAAGGTCTCTGAAATAAGACGATTTAGTGCGCTTCTCGCCGTTTCTTCGTAATTTTCGTAACACTTGGAGGCAAATCCATTGTTTTGAGTGGAAAACTCATAAACGGAAATCATCGTGAACACTGCCATTAAAGCCGGAGTTCGTAATGGTAATTGACTACTTCGATTTTTGTGAACTTATGCGCATACTGTTGATGCGGCAGCTGCTCAGTCCTCAAAGTAAAGGAGTTATTGCCACCTCAAGTTTGTCATACAGCTGATAAATCTCATCGATCGATCGTGGTTGTAGTGCAGTGGTTAGCAACTCAACCAGAAGAGAAACAAGAGTCATTACCTAGAATAGAGCATTTCTATTGAAGGTTGTAATCGTTTGATTGAAAGAAGAGACAGAAAAACTGTTTCAAAACATAAGCTAAGCAGAGGAAATAGTTTGCGAGAAAACAAACAGGACATGCAAAAATATAGCAAGACGCGAGATCGAACTCGGGACTATTGGTCGTAGTGCGGTCGGCTGCCAAGGGTAAAAAGGCGGCGGCGAGCGGCGGCGGCCGCCGTTTTTGTGCGGCGCCCAATTTAGGAACTGTTTACCGCGTTCAACGACTTCCTCGGTTGTTTCTGTTCGTGAGAAATTCTTGAGGTAGCCCTACGATTCCACCGAAGAATTTGGGAGAAATTTCAACTGGTTTGAAATTTTTCGAAAAATTGAACTGGGGGAGTGGCGAGTCTTCAGATGCTCATAAACAATTCCAAAACAACGTTATATCGTCAGTGAGAAATGTATGTGGTGCAAAATATTCAGTATCTCAAAAATAAGATGTTTTCTCAAAAAAACTCCGAGCTGAAAATATAAATACTCTGGATGAAAGTTACAATACAGCGCTATGCAGCCCGATTGAAATTAATTTTGGGCTCAGACAGGCTTATGCTGATTGAAATGTTATAAAGGTGATTCAAATAATTTATATGCCCAAACACGAAATTACCGAAGAACTTTCTGGTTGATCGCGCATTTTTGAAAAAAAAATCCGAAAATTGGTGATTTTTTAGAAATCCAGTGTCTATTTAAAAAGCCCATCAAATTTATTCCTTTATTGTGATGAATATTTTTTGTGAAGCTAAGTATGTGACACCACTGGGGAGTTATTTGGTCATTTTTGCTTTCCGATTTTCAAATTATCATTGACTCAACATTGTTCTGTGGGACGCAACCAGTTTTTATGAGGCCCTGGACTGTATAACTCCTATAAAAAGGAATTGCCGAAGAAGTTAACTATGAAAAGTATATGTGGGCATCGATAAAAAGTAACAGAATTTTAGAAACACGAAAACGAGAAAATTTGAAATTTTTTTGAAAGTTTCGTATTTCGTGGTTTTTATTCTTTGGAATTCAGCACCTATTTCAAACCGTTATCTGGCAATACAACGATTATAAACCTGATCTCGAACGAAAGCTCGTATTTCTACTCTATAAATTAGTTTGAGCCGGATTCATTGAAGAATGGGTGAAAAAAAGTTTTTCCAAAAAGTGCTCCGCGCTCACTTTATTGACGTTTCTTGATATTCTGCCGTATGTGGATTTTTATGAAGAGAGGGGCTGTGGCGCTTCAGCAAGTGTTTTTCTGCGTGTCAGTGAAGGTTTCTTAAATCCATGGAAAGGATTTGACAGAAAATTATTTAACTTCGATTTTGCAAAATATTACGATATTAAAAGTTCTATATTTACGCCAACGTCAAACACTCTCCGTTTAAGCTTAATCAATGCTCTTGTCACAGACGAAAGAAAAGAAGGGTCGCTATTGAACCTCACATTGTGGACAAGAATCACTTGGTGGTGATAGAAAAAAATAGGAGCCAAACCCAGGCCATCATGCTCATAATTTTTTGCCTCAGAGTATACTGGATCAGAATGGTTTCATATCGTGATATTGAAGAAAAAATGTTTCATACAGAATACTAATGGGCTGAGCCTCCTAATAATCGTACCATAGAATCTCAAATGTGGATGCGAAAAATCCCGATTTTTTCTTCGATGGAATTCTGAGCTCTGGGTCCGATCTGGGCTCACTATTGACAGATGGGTGCCAGTAAAGTCCGATCGACGAAATTCGTCCTCGCCCACAAAAATACCCAAACAACATTCAGATTTATAGAAAAAACGTATACACCAAATTTTGTGCGAATTGGGACTCTTGGAGGGTATCTGTGCGTTTAAAATTACCAACGTTCAGACTGAAAGTGAAAATTGAAGAAATGTGAACTCGTCCACACTGAGAAGATTCTTTTGCGGTAGTATATAGATACGAATATGTAGGTTATGGCTAACATCATGGCTCCTCTGAATATGCCCAGATTCGTTCCTCTGGTATCGTTATGCCCTCGCCCTGCTAATCGCTGACTTCGCACCTCCAGTTGGACGCGTCAGGTCACCGCAACGGCTCACCAATAGCACAGGAGTCAACCGTTAAAGGCAGTGTTCACGATAATCTTCAATTTTGAGATTATTCGCGAAATCGATTAATTGACCCCAGGGTAGAACTAAAATGACGGAGAAACTGAGAAAAACGGACCAAAAGGGCACGAAATCTTTTACTCTCACCTCGCCACTTTACTCTCACAGGAACTGTTCGTTGTGACGATGAAAGGTTTTTTGGACCCGTCCTTTGCCATTTTGTGCTTTCTGTTGCTACGTCCCTTCCTTCGGACCCTAACTAATACTGTTTTGCATAAAATATTTTTCCATTTTCAACTGACCCCATTTTTCACCGGTGACAACCACAATGAACATGTTCATCCAACCAGACAACTAGTCCATGTTATAGAATAATGTCACTTAAATACGACGTTTTAATGTGTTTCTCGCTGTTTCTTCGTAATTTTGGTAACACTTGGAGGCCAACGCTTTGTTTTATGTGAAAAACTCGGGAACGAGAATCATCGTGAACACTGTCTTTAAATAGTTCTTCTACACAGTTATTTTTGGATGCAACAACCATTACAAAAATGAAAACACGAAACCATATACATCAAAAGTCTCAAAAAAATGAAAATTTAAGCATGTTTAGGAGTTTAATTCGTCAAAACTATGGTAATTCTGAAAGAAAATGGCTCAGTATCGGATTAGGGTAAGTACTAGACATTAGCATTGCACGCTAGATTTCAAATACATGGGAAATTCGATTAAACCTTTCGAAAAGTCTCGAGTGAATTAATTTTTCAAATATACCTTTCCTAAATTACCGAATGAATGAACGCATTCGAATAAGACACATTTAAAACTGAACGAATTTTTATAATAACGCGTTTTTAAAATTTTCGCATGAATGAGCGAGTTCGAAAAAACCTAGAATCTTTTTGAATGATCAAAGAAAATGGGAAGAAGTCTAATTTTATTTCTATTCGATTTGAATGAGAATTCGGAATATTTATTCGATTATTTGGATAATGATTCTAACTTTTGTGTTTTCCGAGTAATTAATGAATATTTTGTAATTTTTTTTTCAGCATAGCTAATATTCAAATGTCGCCAATCAACATCGGCCGAGTACTCAAAACATCGAATTTTCAATTTTCTGAATCAAATAATCGAAAAAGTGAATAATTTTCAATACCGATTGAATGGAAACTTCGAAAAGGCCAATAATTCAAATTTCCGAATTAATCGGAAATTCAAAAACACGAATAATTTAATCAACTGAATGAGCAGAAAGTTCAAAATGAAAAACTAGAGTCCTGGAATGAATAAAATACTCGAGAAAAATCAAAAATTGGAATTTCCGAGAGAATCGCTATCATCTAGCTCTATGCTCGACTCGGATATTCGAATTATTCTAATAATTGTTCGAATCGGTCACAAGTTTAGTACTGGGCTGTATGCCTTTGTGTACCATGCCAAGAACAAATTCCGATTTAAAATTATACATACGCATGAAAGGCATGAAGATTCTGAAAATTTCTAACCGAGACTTCAGAAGTTACTTCTATTCTGAAGAGACACATGAGTTGACTTCTGTCCTGTTGGTGAGCCGTTGTGGTGACCTGACGGGTCCAACTGGAGGTGTGAAGTCAGCGATTAACAGGGCGAGGGTATAACGATACCAGAGGAACGAATCTGGGCATATTCAGAGGAGCCATGATGTTAGCCATAACTTAAATATTCGTATCTATATACTACCGCAAAAGAATCTTCTCAGTGTGGACGAGTTCACATTTCTTCAATTTTCACTTTCAGTCTGAACGTTGGTAATTTTAAACGCACAGATACCCTCCAAGAGTCCCAATTCGCACAAAATTTGGTGTATACGTTTTTTCTATAAATCTGAATGTTGTTTGGGTATTTTTGTGGGCGAGGACGAATTTCGTCGATCGGACTTTACTGGCACCCATCTGTCAATAGTTAGCCCAGATCGGACCCAGAGCTCAAAACTCCATCGAAGAAAAAATCGGGATTTTTCGCATCCACATTTGAGATTCTATGGTACGATTATTCGGAGACTCAGCCCATTAGTATTCTGTATGAAACATTTTTTCTTCAATATCACGATATGAAACCATTCTGATCCAGTATACTCTGAGGCAAAAAATTATGAGCATGATGGCCTGGGTTTGGCTCCTATTTTTTTCTATCACCACCAAGTGATTCTTGTCCACAATGTGAGGTTCAATAGCGACCCTTCTTTTCTTTCGTCTGTGACAAGAGCATTGATTAAGCTTAAACGGAGAGTGTTTGACGTTGGCGTAAATATAGAACTTTTAATATCGTAATATTTTGCAAAATCGAAGTTAAATAATTTTCTGTCAAATCCTTTCCATGGATTTAAGAAACCTTCACTGACACGCAGAAAAACACTTGCTGAAGCGCCACAGCCCCTCTCTTCATAAAAATCCACATACGGCAGAATATCAAGAAACGTCAATAAAGTGAGCGCGGAGCACTTTTTGGAAAAACTTTTTTTCACCCATTCTTCAATGAATCCGGCTCAAACTAATTTATAGAGTAGAAATACGAGCTTTCGTTCGAGATCAGGTTTATAATCGTTGTATTGCCAGATAACGGTTTGAAATAGGTGCTGAATTCCATAGAATAAAAACCAGGAAAAACGAAATTTTCAAAAAAAATATTCAAATTTTCTCGTTTTCGCGTTTCTCCTATTCTGTTACTTTTTATCGATGCCCACATATACTTTTTCATAGTTAACTTCTTCGGCAATTCCTTTTAAGGAGTTATACAGTCCAGGGCCTCATAAAAACTGGTTGCGTCCCACAGAACAATGTTGAGTCAATGATAATTTGGAAATCGGAAAGCAAAAATGACCAAATAACTCCCCAGTGGTGTCACATACTTAGCTCTACGAAAAACCATTCATCAAAATAAGGGAATAAATTTGATGGGCTTTTTAAATAGACACTGGATTTCTAAAAAATCACCATTTTTCGGATTTTTTTTCAAAAATGCGCGATCAACCAGAAAGTTCTTCGGCAATTTCGTGTTTGGGCATATAAATTATTTGAATCACCATTATAACATTTTAACCAGCATAGGCCTGTCTGAGCCCAAAATTAATTTCAATCGGGCTGCATAGCGCTGTATTGTAACTTTCATCCAGAGTATTTTTATTTTCAGCTCGGAGTTTTTTTGAGAAAACATCTTATTTTTGAGATACTGAATAATTTGCACCACATACATTTCTCACTGACGATATAACGTTGTTTTGGAATTGTTTATGAGCATCTGAAGACTCGCCACTCCCCCAGTTCAATTTTTCGAAAAATTTCAAACCAGTTGAAATTTCTCCAAAATTCTTCGGTGGAATCGTAGGGCTACCTCAAGAATTTCTCACGAACAGAAACAACCGAGGAAGTCGTTGAACGCGGTAAACAGTTCCTAAATTGGGCGCCGCACAAAAACGGCGGCCGCCGCCCGCCGCCGCCGCCTTTTTACCCTTGGCAGCCGACCGCACTACGACCAATAGTCCCGAGTTCGATCTCGCGTCTTGCTATATTTTTGCATGTCCTGTTTAATTTCTCGCAAACTATTTCCTCTGCTTAGCTTATGTTTTGAAACAGTTTTTCTGTCTCTTCTTTCAATCAAACGATTACAACCTTTAATAGAAATGCTCTATTCTAGGTAATGACTCTTGTTTCTCTTCTGGTATCTTAAAGCAAACATGGAAGAAAATATCTGATTCTGTGCTTTTGGCTTGATGTTTGTACTCTGCAAGTACACATAGTTTTTATTTCATTAGCGCATTTATTACACTGCCGCAGGTGATGATTTTCATTTGGCAACCTCAATTTCCAATGAAGCATCCCAAGCAAGCCAAACACTCGGTTTCGATCGCGTATTCATAGCAGATTTCGACTTATAGATACCATTTGAATCAATTTCTCATGATTTTTACTGCTGGACTTCCTTCATCTTTACTTTTCAAGGTCTCATTCCTTCGTCGAAGTTTTTCTTACTTTTTTCCCCTCTTTCAGTTCTTTTTTTTTCAGTTTATGCTATAGCTGGGCATACTCTACGATCCTAAAATTTCATTGTAAAACACCGTTTTATTAAGTGGCTTGCGTCAACAGCTGTTTGCTCTTCCCCAGCAAACTGTAGCCAATTACTGCCACGCGACCGCCCGCGCTAATTTAGGGCAAAGCCGACTTTTATCCGGTTCAATCTAGTGGGGTGAGCCATAAATACATTTGAAAAGGATTTTTGGAGTGAAACTAAAGTTCTGTTGAAAAATATCAAAAAAATTTTCTTTGGAATGTTATAAAATTTTCTCAAATTTTCGCATCCATAACTACATATTATTTTTAACATATTAATCAGTAGAGGTGTACGATTGTAGTTGGAGTTGAAAACTTTTTAGAAAACTTTAGTGACGATTAGACGAATTTCAGGGAACGAGAACTGGATTGTGCATATTATCTTATACCAGCAAGGGAGTGGCCAAATCAGGCGGTCAGAACTGCCCACACACCCTTTTTCTGTGATAGACCAACTACCGGGTGGTCGTAAAAAAAGCCCTACTAGCTGCTCTAGTAGTGGTGGAGACTTCTAAGCGAACAGACGCGGTCTGCGAATTTCTTTGATTCGATGTGGCTCAAATATAGTGGTTTTGTCTCGTTTATGACGCTTTCAACGGCTCCAGCGTTGTAGTTAAGGGCGCAGGACTCCAGTAACGTCGTCATCTCAACGAATTTTTCTGAACTTGTATGCCGCCATTGGGCGAAACCCCAGTTTTTCGGTTGCACGAGATTTTGCCGCTAACTTGATTTTTACCTAGAGTTTGACGCTAAACTGCCACGAGCTGTCATAAAAAAAAGGAAAATTGACTCAAAATCATCGGGGAACTACCGAGAAAAAGGCTGTCGCAAAATTACTGCGAAAATACTGCAAACCAATCGCAAAAATGGCGCGGATTCACTAAGATGTCTGCACCTATATCGCCGCGAAAATACCGCGGTAACACAGCTATAATTGCAGTGAGAGCGCTCTAGTGCGGCAGCGGAAATGGCTCAGTCGATAACGCGGTTAACTACAAAGCGATGGGTTGCCACGAGTCGATGGTTCGTATCTTGATATGCAGTGGCTAAATCACGAGACAATCCTGGTAGAGCCGCAATTTTCCTGGTCGAGGCAGTGGAATTTTTGCAGACTACAGGAGATGCCTTTTCCACCGCGAATCTGCCGAGAATCCGTCGCTTTGGCTCCGGTACGGCACCGCGACGGCAGGTTCCCGGCGGGTTACCCGTTGGATCTAGGCAATTCCTTCCGGAGCAATGCTTGAAGACACAGTCCAACCTCATAGGTAAGTTTTGATACCATGGCGCGGCCGCTGCGTATACAGGCCAGGTCAAATGCGAAATATCAGTTCTCTCGTATGAGCGAGGAAGTTATGGCGACTACTCGCTCCACCTCCAAAAACAGCCCTAATATCCGCCCACACAACGGCCTTTCGGCTCACAAGGGTCGAGACGCACAATGCATTTCAATGGGAATTACCAATTTTTATAGGTGCTAAAATTGTTGTTTTTTATCATAGTTCGCTTCTGTCGAGGCTCTGTCCATACTAGCTAGCTACAAGTTATAAGCGGCAAGACACCTATGAATATGTGTCCTAGGCTGATGTGGGGGGGGGGTTCAAGGTTGATGGATGAGCTGTGGTACAAACGATCAGGGTCAAGCTCTTAAAGGCAGCGTACGCGCAAAAAAACGGTGCTCAAGTTTTTCACTATTTTGCGCAGGTAGGCCTACAAGATTGTGGCATATAGCAAAAAAAGCCACCCGAAACACTCAGATTTTGGAGAAAAACTTGTTAGAAAATCCTGGAGCATCCAGCTTCTTTTTTTCCACGTCTGTCCGGTGTGTATTGTGTAATACACAAATGTCGGAAATGCTGGACGTTTAAAAGGATTTCGCCCCTGTTTCTTTTGACATTTTCAGTGTCAAGAATTCTCCAAAAATAAGAAGCTTCCAATACACACGTTTGTACGCGAGGATTCCTCGAATTGAAGAATATGGATTTTTGAATTTGTCGGAGCCCGTTTTGACGCATCTGCTCCTCGTGCTAGATGATCGACCGGGAAAACGCCTTTTCAGACCACGGAGCAGTTTTCAAGAGGCCATAGCATTATGATTACGATGAATACGCAGCATTGAGGTTTCAAGCTCTGCCAACTATCTCCACTTGATCCAAACATAGGATTGAGAAGGAGAAAACAAGTGCGGCTTTTTTTCGCGGACGCTGCCTTCAAAGCCACAGGACACCCAAAAAATTATTTTTCAGATTTTATGCTTATCTTGGAGAGAGCCAGTCTCTCATCACAGTGGTATCTCTGAAATCGTCCGTGACCCTCTACGAACGGAGATATGGTTCCCTGAAAATGCCTGCATTTTGAGGGTGAAAATTTCGTGGACGAGTTGTCTCAGACCTGTATTTCTCTTCATTCGGAATCGTTGCGTGAGAGAAAGCCAGGATAAGGAGACAGTTCTGTAATGGACTGAAGAACAACGACTTGTTGGAATTCATCCATCCATCGAGCCGCTATCGAGTTCGAAAATCTGTTAGAGGGTCGGGCCTGTGGTAGTGAGCGAAGGGGGTAGGGCCTGTGGTAGTCGCTTATATCTCGCTTATTTGAGGGAATTGAGATCTCGCATATGGCACGCTTATACAGCAGGGGTCTGCCACACAATCGAATAAAAATCACCAAATTCATATCTGAGGGTGTACTGTGCCTTTAAAGGCATTGGTCGCGATCAAATATGCTTGTCTTCTTTTCCTCTCTGAACCCTTTTCTGGGTTCAGAGTAGTAGGACCTATTAGAAAAAATCGCGAAAAAACCGCTATTTTGGGCCAAATTTAGAGCCTGAACTTTCTTGTCTTTCGATAGTGGACGAGCCCACGCCACATCATCGGCATCGTTGATCTCTAATATCAAGAACATAAGCTGGCTTGAAGTTGAATTTCAATATACTTGTGTACTCATCTAGTCAAAAACATTGACTAAAGTGATTGCTTTTATTTCTCAACTGTTTTTATTAGATAAATTTACATTTATTTCTTCCTCTGAATGCCTATGATTTCTGACTGCTCGGCATGAGACTGCGATGTTTTCGGGCGGCGCTGTGCACGTATGCACGAACTGGCATATTTGGGCTCTAGAAACTAATTCTAGCCTGTTTTTCACCGCGCTAGCTTCATAGTTTTTCAGCTGTTTTCGATCTAAACCGAATTTTGTAGTTTTTTCGATACCGTTTTCCATCGTGACCACTGCCTTTATGATCCAAGCGAGGATGGCTATTCAACAATATAGTTATTGCGCGATTTTAGATCATCAAACATTTTCGAGCATTCTCAATGTTCTTCAAAATTTTCTTAAAGGCACAGTCCAACATCTAAATCGATTTTTCGCTTTCTAACCTGTCTTGGAGAAAATTTCACGCTGATCACAATGATATTTCCCGAATCGCTCAAAACTCAATGTGAACGGAGTTATGGCTCCTCAAAATTTTGAATTTTAAACGGGGAGATGTTCGCGGACGAGTTGTCTCAACCCCATTTTTTTTAAAGGAGGCGTGGTCGACTTTTTCCTCACTTTTTCTCGCTTATTTGGGCAAATTGAGATTTTGCGCTTGGTATGGTTGCTATATACAGCGGCCGGAGAATAATATCAAAAATTACCTCTGAGCTTGGACTGTGCCTTTAACCCACTGGTGTCCCACTGTCTTTAGTGGATTAACTGTACAAAAAAGAAACTAAGAAAAAGAGATAGTTTCGATTGACGACGGCATCGTTTGCTGGTGGTGAAAATGGTCCAAACTGTTTTATGCCGCCACTAGCATCTTTTCCAAAGTCACTGACGCCACAGTGAAAACACTCTGCGAGGCCAAAACGTCGCCGTCGGCGGATGACGCGTCGTCCACTTTTCATTCTGCCAGTGCAAACCCAAAAAGCCGCACCATTTTTGGTAAATTTATATCACCGAGATTCCCGTTTCAACTATGGTATATATAAGAATTCGCGCCTGGCACTGACGTTATGCTGGTAGTATTCACCAGAAAAGGTATTAACCCACTCATGACTACATGTCCCACCGGTGGAACAGGCGCGTCCCACCAGTGGGACACTATATACGGCGACGCAATATTGCATGCGGTCAGAACGCGCAATCATCTCAAATTAGGGGTGGTCGTGAATGGATTGAACTAATATTTACATGTCTGTGTACCAGCATGAGAGTGTTTATTTTTTCAACTGAATTGATTGGTAAATTTGAATAGCAAATTAATTTAATTGATGTACACTCAGACAATACAGCGGGCGGATTGCTGGAATTTGCCGGGCGGATAGACTATGTCCTGTGGATAGTGCAGTTTTCTGAGAAAAAAAAGTAGTAACGTGAACACTCCCTTTTCCAATTTCAAGAAAGTAGTGTTAGGATTATTCTACTTCCCGGGCATGTTTCCCACCATAATTCCTGCTAATGTAGGTTTGCTGATTTTTCGAGAAGTACGTAGACTATTATAATAGGTATGAATTTTTATTCTGCTAGTGCAAACCCAAAAAGCCGCACCATTTTTGGTAAATTTATATCACCGAAATTCCCGTTTCAACTATGGTATATATAAGAACTCGCGCCTGGCACTGACGTTAGCCTGGTAGTATTAATTAGAAAAGGTATTAACCTACTCATGACTACATGTCCCACCGGTGGGGCATGCGTGTCCCACCAGTGGGACACCTTATACGGCGACGCAATATTGCATGCGGTCAGAACGCGCAACCATCCCAAATTAGGGGTGGTCGTGAATGGGTTGAACTAATATTTACATGTCTGTGTACCAGCATGAGAGTGTTTATTTTTTCAACTGAATTGATTGGTAAATTTGAATAGCAAATTAATTCAATTGATGTGTACTCAGGCAATACAGCGGGCGGATTGCTTTCATTTGGCGGGCGGATGGACACTCCGCTCACGCACCGCTCGCCTTTTGCCAGCGATGCGCTCGCTTACTGCCAATCCAGGATCGGTCTCGAATCGGCTGGGTGTGCACGTTGAGTTTTTAACTCGGATGCTCTAGGACAGGAGGTGCCAATCAGTTGGCAGTTTTTTCTACTCATCCCATTCCTCTCATTATCATATCATTTTTTCCGCAATCTTATCAGAAATCGGCGTGGTGCTATCTGCCCGCAGTCGTCTCGCAGCTTGATAAAGATCGGTACGCATGCTTAGTCTCAAAGGTCCTGTGCTTTTCCCTCAACCTACCAGCGATCTGCCCGAAGCCCTAGTGAGTGTTGCCAATTTGCCTAGAAAACCTTCCGAATTTTGTGGTCTTCTCACAATCTGCTAGCGATGCGCCCTTTTTTTGTCTCCACGGAGCCTTTAGACTTCTGTAGGATCACTCAGTAGTTCCTCGCGTACTCATCGCTTTGTTGCGCAGCCCTGAACTGCATGATTGCGCCCTGATCGATATTATTGATTTTCATACAAAGAACTTGCAATCCTCGCCTTATCCAGTGAAGATTACCTTCAGATCAGACTGATTTAGAAGCGGCCGATTAACTTTCTGCATTGATGCTGGCGATCGTTTTGCGGTGGCTAAGGTGTCTTTTATACTCACACTACCGAGCGGCGAGTCGGAATGCAATACTACAGTATTGGTCGCGTGGCACCGCATGATCCGCTTGAAACGACTTTGGAAGTTTGCCTTCACAAAGTAGGCTCGAGATAACTCGTCCGAAAATTTTTTCTGTTTGAAGTCATGACGTTCAACGTGCCATAAGTCCGTTTGCCGGGGGTTTCGAGAGAATTCAGGGGCACCATTGTAATCAGCGTGAAATTCTCTTCAGAATGAACAGGCAAACTTGAAGGTAATTCTGATGTTGGACTGTGCCTTTGAAAGACGAGATTTTTCAGTGTCGCCCTTAGGCGAAATCTTCAGTAGTCCATTGTTGAGAGCAATTGCAACAAAATGTACGAATGTAGTAGTTTATGTGTGAGAGAAATTCTACGGTGAGGCGCGTTTTCAGCAAGCGGATGCAATTCTGAAGATGACGTACTTCCGCACTTGTTTATTTTGGGAAAAAAGCCTTCTTCAAATAGGCCATGAATGCAGCAGCCTTGCGTTCGCCAGTTTTTTTGCAGCTTCCGAACTCTCTGTTCGTATTTCATTCGGCTGGATGGTTGTTGGTGGTATTTTCACTCCAAATCGCTGCCAATTTCTTTCTCAATATGCTCGCACCATTGAATCTGTAGATGAGAGAGGGTAGGGTTGTGGTATAGGCGTTAGGTACTCTTTTCGAGCTCATGCAACCCTCCGTCATTGCGGTCGTTTGATTTACTCATCCATTCATGGTACCGATGTTGACGTTTATGAGGTTCAAGGCGCAGCCAGCAAGAAATTGCACGTGAACCCTTCGCTTTCATGATTAATAACGACCGGATGCTCCGTTTATAGAGAGAATGGAGGCCCCTTCGTGCTACCCTAGTACACCATTTGCCTTTAACTAGATCAACGGAATGAGACCCGGAAACTACATACTACAATAGGTCTCGGGTAAAACTCCGCCTAGAGCCACCCTACACGTTGAGAAGACCAACTGCTCCTTGCTTCTTCATATCTGTTCTCGCTCAAAGTCTATTTAGTGTCAACAAATAACCATAGAGAGTTTTCCTTCTTGACTCCATGTCATCATGGAGGTCCTGTTTAGAACCGGCAAATTTAAAATTGCAGTCAACCCTTGAAATCGTTTTTCAATTCGTATCTGATTATAGAGAGCCCCGCGCTGATAGCAAGGCTACCTCTGCGCTCGCGTGTATTTCTCTGTGAGTGGAATTGTAGTCCACCGCAAATGAAAACGGCGGTGGTGCGGTTGTTTTCAGCACAGTTAGAGAGTTTTCAAGTTCAATAATTCGTGCTTGAAATTCCCTAAATGGCTGCGGGTATTTCAAAAAATGGCATTTTCATTGCTTCAAGAAAAGGTAAGCGGGGGGGGGGCGCATCATCGAAATTTTGGGGTGTTGAGAAAAGTTTTTACGGATTTGGCTCAAAACTTGCATCTGGGCATTATTTAGGGCGCTGAATCCGAATCTGGGGTCTATTCCTGCCTGACTTAGGGTTAGGGTAGGTTACGGTAGGCAAAATGGCTTTTTAGTGGCGCTACTTACCTTGAGATTTCGAAAAGGAAAAAATGAACCTCAAATTCGTGTTCAGCGTTCCAAATAACACCCATAGTGGCATTTGGAGTCAAATCTAAGACTTCGACCGAGCTACCGTATACCCACCTTAATCGACCGTTATCTATCGAAAATCGATAAGCGGTTTGCAGATTCGTGTTAGGCATGCTGAATAACTTCCATGTACAAGTTTTGGGGCGATTTGATCGTAGCATTCTCGAAATCGTTTAAAGTGGCGTTTTTCCACCAAATTTTCCCCCCGTTTTGAAGCTTTGGACCCAATCAGACGGTTTTCTCTAAAATATTGACAAACTGGCCTCAGATACGTGATCAGCATCTAAAAAAAAACCCCTAGAAACAAGTTTTCAGCCCAATCCGAGACAATTTTTTCGAACATCCTGAAAATTGCCATTTGTGTACCCCTTTTATCTACGCAAAGCTATGAAAGTGTCCACTTTTGGAAATCTCCTGTAAATCTCTGAGGCTTTTAGGAGATTCGGAAAACGGATTATAAATGCTATGTCCCATACCTACAATTCTCAACACATGGTTTTATAAAAGCCCACCGGAAATGTAAGGCAAGCTCTAGTAAGGTCTATTTTAGAGTTCCATCGCTGCGCGGCGCGGTGGGATCTTATTTGTGGGCATCGATCGATAACGCGCCGCTCGTCGATGCGCATATGGATCATGACATCGCGCCGCGGCGCGATGGGAACTCTGAACCCCCCCTATGATTGCCGCGCGATGAACTCTTGCGACGACGCATTACTACACAAAATGAAGAGGTGCACACTAATTCAGTAAATTTTCGCTCGTGACCTTCGCATTTGGCTACATATACATTTGCTTTCGCTAATAATTTGTGAAAATTTTGATTCTACATAAATTTAAATGCTTCCTTTTTCTAGAGATAGCGGTGTTTTTTGAATTGCGGGACCACAATTTAAGACTTCATAATCCGAAGAAAATTCTCTTTTTTTTTTGGCGCTCTCTTTCGATCCGTCCGAACCTTGATGCAGACAAATTCTCTTCTTCGGATTGCTCGGAGAAAAGAATATAGAGCAAGAATATCATCTAATGGATCATCAGGGTCGCGAGAATACATATCGTACCTTTCTGTGATTAAAGGCCTATGCATAGTCTGGCGGCAAAAGACGCGCCGCAATGATGAATGATGGAGAGCGGTTACGCAGCTTTGTGCCTGCCCTTTAATCTCCATCATTGCGGCGCGACTTTTGCCGCCAGACTATGCAGAGGCCTTAACACTCCAGATGCGTGCAGTGGCGCACCGTGGATTCTGTTCAAACTTGTTTGAAAGCTTTTGTGAAGGCGAGAAGTTGAAATTCCGGCCATTCGCTTGAATACAGTCACTTGTTATAGTTGCGTTCCGTGAGAATAACAATTGCTTTTAGGTAGCGTAATTCTTCAAAAACAATACCGTTTTTGATCGCGCCCATAGCCACCATGTACTTAAAAACAGCAGACACGCTCGCAAAGTTGCTGAGATAACTACGTTTCTGAAGTCACATGGCTCCTAGTAGACTGCTCACGCCGTTGGAAGCATTGAAAACGAGTCGAAACTACTACATTTCAGCAATGCAGATCGAAAAATTTCTGCAACCCCGCCCCTGAGCTTCGTCAACCCCGCCCCAAAATACGAACTCGTCCAGATTGATAGTACTAATACGGTTCCTTTGGCTGGTTTTTGATGCTTCCAACGAGGTTAACGTACAAGTACAGGCTGTAAGAGTATATCGACTTCTCTATCTCAGCCGTTTTGTTGCTAATATTCGCTGTTTCAACCGCGCGCCGCAAAACTCGTCCACTTTCACCTGATAACAAAATAACCGTTATTCCTCCATTTGCACACAGTTTTCGTTCGTTTTTTCGTCAGTTTCCAATACAACCTGCTCCAAACCTCTGATTTATGTCATAAAATCGATACCATTTTTGAGCGTGTCTGCTGCCTTTAAAGGCAGTGTTCACGATAAGAATCTCTTTTCTGTTTTAACCCATCTTGAAAACGGTCCCATTTTGATTCCAGTGATGTCTCTGGAATCGTTCCAGACTTCCTGGAAACGGAGTTATGGTCACTCAAAAACTGAGCTAGGGGAAGCATGGTGGACGAGTTGTACGGGGCTTGTAACTTCCGTCTTTTGCAGCCATTGCATGCGAGCTGACCTGAGTAAAGAAAAAAATTGAGAATGAAGAGAAGAACGGGGATTTTGATCGGAAATCTATGCTCATCTCACAATCTCGAGTTTTCCGTTGTTCACATATAGGGGCGGGAAGGGGCCAGACTTTCCCAAAGCGGCGGGGTTTTCCCACTTCTTCAATCCGTTTTGCGGCTCCTGGGTAGTCTTTCGTCCCGTTTCTTCGAAGCTGTTCTGTTTCTGAGAGCCACGAGAAGCGTTCGTCATGGAAAATTCGAAGATGAAGTTTATCGTGGACAGTGCCTTTAACACGTCTTATGTCAATTTGGGGATTATGGAAGCTCTTAAGAAAAATGATCCAGGCTTGACTTCAAACTTCAACAAGGGGACTATTTGGTATGCTGAGCATAAATCTGAAGGGTGTTTGTCTATTATGCTGTGTTTTCGACATAGTTCATTCGAAGCTTTCCATCCGGGAAAAATTGAGGGCAAAACGCGACATTAAACGGAACCCGATGAGTAGGTATGCTGATGCTCTCCATTCTCATTCGAAAACTAGACTTCAGTCCACTTATAGAACTTGCTATCATGATGAATTATATCATTTTTTGCATCAAAATTACATCAAAGGCAGGATTCTTGATAAAATTGGTTGTTGTGCTATCCGCATGGAATGGCAGATCTGGCCATCACAGAAGTTAAAGGCAAGGGTTAGCGACAAAAATTATTTCTGGGCTCTCCTCATGAGAATGTAGATCTGGTCATCACAAAAGTAAAAATAAGTGAAAAAAACCGAAAATTTGAGAGAAAAACGCTCAAAAACAAGGTCTAATGGCTAATTACCCGTGTCGGCCGGCCTCCTAATCAACAAGATTTTCATTAATGCTTGCTTAAAGACTTTTTATTTCGCTGTTAGTTTAGTCAGAAGTTTCCAGAGGTGCTCAGAAATTACCTTAAAAACAGAATAAAAGTTCACAAACTAGGCATTTATAGAAATCTAGATAATTCGGAGCGGGAGGACACCAATTGATAACTTGTTCCAGGGCATCTTTCTCCAATTTTGTACTTATTTCCACTTTTATGATGGCCAGAACAACTTTTTCATAAGGATAACACACATATTCATTTTATCAGGAACCCTGCCTTTAAAATAAGTAAGAAATGGGAGAAAAAAAAACGCTTAGGAAAAAAGTTATTGCTTGATGTCCTCCCGCCTCCAGTTATCGAGATTTCTATGAAAGCCTGTTTTGCCGTCTTCTATTTTTCCTCTCGAGGTAATTGCTGACCACTCTTGAAGACAACTTGCTACTTTAAGAGCAAAATAAAAGACGGATAAGCAAGCTTTCATGAAAATTTCATTAATTGGGGGGCTGGCCGACACCAGTAGGTAGCCGCCCTGGCTTGTTTTTGTGCGTTTTCCCTGCAAATTTTCATTTTTTTCCCTTTACATAGTTTTACTTTTGTAATCACCAAATCTACAATTTTATGAAGAAAGCTCAAAAATGTTTTTATCGCAAATCCTGTCTCTAAGGTTCACTTTCACATACATGACATTTTACTAAATATCTTTGTAGGATTCCAATTTTTAGCCTCCAATAATAAATACAAGGACTTTTCACGGCTACCGAGGTAGGGCAATATTGGGTAGAATACTGGTGGAAATCTTGGTTTGAAACAGCTCTCCTTTTTTTTGGACACCTAACCCAAATCGTTCCATGCATGCGGAAAAGACATAAGACACATGAATTCGCATCAGCTTCCATTGCACCATTTGTACTTTGTCACCCCGATTTCGCGGCTTCAGACCTCATTCGGACACGCACTACAACACTGGCTATTTTTTGTGAAAAAAATCCATTGATTTTATTCGACCCTTTAAAGGCAGTGTTCACGATAATCTTCGATTTTGAGATTAATAGCTCAGTCGATTGTTTGGCACCCAGGTAGAATATAAATGACGAAGGAATCGAGAAAAACGCACCAGAAGGTCACGAAATCCTTTACTCTCACCCCACCTCTTTACTCTCACAGGAACTGTTCGTTGTGACAATGAAATCATTTGTGGGCCCGTCCTTTAAAATTATTTGCCTTCTGTTGCTTCGTTGTCTTCTTCGGACCCTACCTAGTACTATTTTGCCTGGAATATTCTACCATTTTCGACTGATCCCATTTTTCACCGGTGACAACCACCGTGAACATGTTCATACAACAGGACAACTAGTCCAGGCCAGAGATTAATGTCACTGAAATATGACGTTTTAGTGCGTTTTTCGCCGTTTCTTCGTAATTTCTGTAACACTCGGTGGCCAACGCTTTGTCTTGAGAGGAAAACTCGGGAACGAAAATCATCGTGAACACTGCCTTTAAAGGCAGCATACATGCTCAAAAATGATATCAATTTTATGGAACGAATCGAAGGTCTGAAGCTGTTAATATTCAGAGATAACAAAAAAAACCGGAAAAAAATCAACTGAAATGAAGATATAACGGTTCGTTCTATATTGACCCAGAAGTGGACGAGTTTTACTGCATTGGCTGAAATAGCGGAGCTAGCGACAAATTTGTTGGGATAACGACGCTAATGTATTCGTACGACCCTTTCTGGAACGCTTACGACGTTAGAAGCGTGAAAAATGAGCCAAAATGACCGTAATCGAGCATTGAACATTGGTATTGAGGTGCGGAGCCCGTATCGGTGGGCGGAGAAAGGATGATTTTTTGACTCAATACGGCTCGAATACGGTCATTCTAACTCGTTTTCATTTCTTCCAACTTCGTGAGGGCTCTTCTAGGCCCAGCACGACCCCACTAATGTAGTTATCTCAACAACTTTTGCGAGCGTGTATGCTGCCTTTAAGTGAATTTCGCGTTTTTGTAATAGATAGGTTCGACCACTATCAGGCTCAACCGGCTCAGAATTGTGGTGCGCGCGAAGCGCGCACCAGGATTTGGCTTTGATCTCTTCCCGCGCGGATGCCCTACAATGAGATCACCTATTCATACCGTCACCAGAGGTATGAGCTGTACACCATTCGACGCGCTGCAAGAAATTACGTATGTGTGCAACTTTTCATCCCAACTGGTCCCCGCTTTCTAAAGTTATGACCTCTCAAAGTACGCAAAAACGTTCTCCACCACCGCCTCCGCCTCCGCCTCCGCCACCGCCTCCGCCTCCGCCTCCGCCTCCGCCTCCGCCTCCGCCACCGCCTCCGCCTCCGCCTCCGCCTCCACCTCCGTCCGTCGAAAACCATTTTTTTGGAAGGCGTGGACCAAATCGCTCGAAAATTTGTGACTAGAGGTAATCGGCCACGGGAATGACGAAAATAATTGTCAGAACTCACCATAGTGACTTCTGGGCCCCCAACGGGCGTTTCAAACTTGGAAACCAGCCTCTCTAGATTAGTTTATGAAAATGGTGGGTTTTTCGTTATCAGTCATTGTTTTCTTACACTCCATATAAACACCTTGCTCTCCAGGGTGGTTTACTCTAAACGCCTGGCTCAGAAGAGGACGTTGTGCGCGAGGGACGCTTTTAGCGCAGCGCGTGTTCTTTTCAGGCGCACCATCGATAAGATGGCGTCGCAGGGTGTGCTGAAGTGTCGGTTGGCTATGCGAGACCTCAGTAGGGGTGTGCAGGACGCCGTAGAATGTAAACAGGGCCTCAGTAGGAGTATGCAGGACATCATCGAACGTGTGCAGGACCTTAGTAGAAGTGTGCAGGACATCATGGGACCTGTGCAGTACCTCAGTAGGAGTGTGCAGGACATGGAATGTGTGCAGGACCCCAGTAGGGGTGTGCAGGACGTCGTAGAATGCGTGCAGGACCTCAGTAGGAGTGTGCAGGACATCATGGGACGTGTGCAGGACCCCAGTAGGGGTGTGCAGGACGTCGTAGAATGCGTGCAGGACCTCAGTAGCAGTGTGCAGGACATCATGGAACGTGTGCAGGACCCCAGTAGGGGTGTGCAGGACGTCGTAGAATGCGTGCAGGACCTCAGTAGGAGTGTGCAGGACATCATGGAACGTGTGCAAGACCTTAGTAGGAGTGTGCAGGACATCATGGAACGTGTGCAGGACCGTAGTAGGAGTGGGCAGGACATCATGGGACGTGTGCAGGACTCCAGTAGGGGTGTGCAGGACGTCGTAGAATGCGTGCAGGACCTCAGTAGGAGTGTGCAGGACATCATGGAACGTGTGCACGACCTTAGTAGGAGTGTGCAGGACATCATGGGACCTGTGCAGGACCTCAGTAGGAGTGTGCAGGACATCATGGAACGTGTGCAAGACCCTAGTAGGAGTGTGCAGGACATCATGGGACCTGTGCAGGACCTCAGTAGGAGTGTGCAGGACATCATGGGGCCTGTGCAGGACCTCAGTAGGAGTGTGCAGGACATCATGGAACGTGTGCAAGACCTCAGTAGGAGTGTGCAGGACATCATGTGACCTGTGCAGGACCTTAGTAGGAGTGTGCAGGACATCATTGAACATGTGCAGGGCCCCAGCAGGGGTGTGCAGGATGTGGTAGAATGTGTGCAGGACCTCAGTAGGAGTGTGCAGGACATCATGGGACCTGTGCAGGACCTTAGTAGGAGTGTGCAGGACATCATTGAACATGTGCAGGACCCCAGTAGGGGTGTGCAGGCTGCGTAGATTGTGTGCAGGACCTCAGTAGGAGTGTGCAGGACATCATGGAACGTTTGCAGGACCTTAGAGTGAGTGTGCAGAACATCAAAGGACGTGAGCTGGACCTCAGTTTAATGTCCAGGACACCGTATGCAAGTCATGCCTCCGAATCAACAAAAGCGATAGGTAAGTGCGCCAGAACAAGGCTACCGTAATCTCACTCGAGTTGGCTCTAAAATTTTCTTAGTTCTGACTCCGGATTCGCTCTTCACCACCGGTGGTGATGTTTTCCTGCTTTGTAGTCCAGGCAGATCCTCAACTGCTGAACTCTGGAGAAGGACTGCGTGTGTATGAAGACACACCGCTCTTCACTTCTTTTATACTTCATCATTGATCAATTGGGTATCATCAAATTTGTTTACGAGAGCCGAATAACATCATTCCTAAGATTACGGTAGTCCTCTTCTGGCGCACTTAACTATCGTTCGCGCTATTGATTTCGCTACTGATCTTTGGCTTTGATCTATTCTCGCGCGGACGCCCTACAATGAGATCACCTAATTATTCCGTCACCAGAGGTATGAGCTGTACACCATTCGATGCGCTGCAAGAAATCACATAAGTGTGCAACTTTTCATCCCAACTGGTCCCCGCTTTCTAAAGTTATGACCTCCCAAAGTACGCAAAAACGTTCTCAACCTCCGCCTCCGCCTCCGCCTCCGCCTCCGCCTCCGCCTCCCCCCCCGCCTCCGCCTCCGCCTCCGCCTCCGCCTCCGCCTCCGCCTCCGCCTCCGCCTCCGCCTCCGCCTCCGCCTCCGCCTCCGCCTCCGCCTCCGCCTCCGCCTCCGCCTCCGCCTCCGCCTCCGCCTCCGCCTCCGCCTCCGCCTCCGCCTCCGCCTCCGCCTCCGCCTCCGCCTCCGCCTCCGCCTCCGCCTCCGCCTCCGCCTCCGCCTCCGCCTCCGCCTCCGCCTCCGCCTCCGCCTCCGCCTCCGCCTCCGCCTCCGCCTCCGCCTCCGCCTCCGCCTCCGCCTCCACCTCCGTCCGTCGAAAGCCATTTTTTGGAAGGTGTGGACCAAATCTCTCGAAAATTTGTGACTAGAGGTAATCGGCCACGGGAATGACGAAAATAATTGTCAGAACTCACCATAATGACTTCTGGGCCCCTAAAGGGCGTTTCAAACTCGGAAACCAGTCTCTCAAGATTAGTTTATGATAATGGTGGGTTTTTCGTTATCAGGCATTGTTTTCTCAGACTCCATATAAACACCTTGCTCTCAAGGGTGGTGCACTTTAAACGTCCGGCTCGGTAGAAGACGCTGTGCGGGAGGGATGTTCTTGAGCGCGGCGCGTATTCGTTCCATGCCACCATCGATAAGAAGGCGTCGCAGAGTGTGCTGAAGTGTCGGTTGACTATGCGAGACCGCAGTAGGAGTATGCAGGACGTCATGGAGCTACAGCAGGACTTTAGGAGGGGTGTGCAGGACATCATGGAACGTGTGCAAGAACCCAGTAGGAATGAGCCGGACGTCATGGAAGGTGTGCAGGAACTCAGTAGGAGTGTGCAGAAAATCAGGGAACGTGTGCAGGACCTCAGAAGGAATGTGCAGGAGATCATGGAACGTGTGCAGGATCCCAATAGAGGTGTGCGGGACATCATGTAACGTGTGCAAGACCCCAGTAGGGATGAGCAGGACGTCGTAAAGTGCGTGCAGGACCCCAGTAGGAGTGTGCAGAAAATCACGGAAGATGTGCAGGACCTCAATAGGAGTGCGCAGGACATCATGGAACATGTGCAGGACCCCAGTAAGGGTGTGTAGGACGTCGTAAAATGTATGCAGGACCTCAGTAGGGGTGTGCAGGACCCCAGTAGGGGTGTGCAGGACGTCATAGAACTACAGCAGCACTTTAGAAAGGGGTATGCAGGACGCCGTAGAATGTGTGCAGGACCTCACTAGGAGTGTGCAGGACATCATGGAACGTGTGCAGGACCTTAAGAGGAGTGTGCAGAACATCATTGAACCTGTGCAGGACCCCAGTATGGGTGTGCAGGGCGTCGTAGAATGTGTGCAGAAACTCAGTAGGAGTGTGCAGGACATCATGGAACGTGTGTAGGATCCCAATAGAGGTGTGCAGGGCATCATGGAACGTGTGCAAGAACCCAGTAGGGATGAGCAGGACGTCGTGAAGTGCGTGCAGGACCTCAGTAGGAGTGTGCAGGACATCATGGAACGTGTGCAAGAACCCAGTAGGAATGAGCCGGACGTCATGGAATGGGTACAGGACCTCAGTAGGAGTCTGCAGAAAATCACGGAACGTGTGCAGGACCTCAGAAGGAGTGTGCAGGACATCATGGAACGTGTGCAGGATCCCAATAGAGGTATGCAGGACATCATGTAACGTGTGCAAGACCCCAGTAGGGATGAGCAGGACGTCGTGAAGTGCGTGCAGGACCTCAGTAGGAGTGTGCAGAAAATCACGGAAGATGTGCAGGACCTCAGTAGGAGTGCGCAGGACGTCATGGAACGTGTGCAGGACCCCAGTAAGGGTGTGCAGTATACTTGTTCCGAATCGAATAATCGGATGAGTATCCGACTGTTTCAGTCGGATAAAAAAGTCGACTTTTTATTCGACAAGTCGGTTATTCGAAAAAGTGCGATATCCGACCACAGTCGAAAAGTCGAATATTCGAAAAGGTGCGATATCCGACTACAGTCGAAAAGTCGAATATTCGACAATGTGTAATATCCGACTATAGTCGAAAAGTCGGATATTCGAAATAAATTCCATCTGGAACAAGTATACTGCATAGTTTACATGTTCCGAATCGAATAATCGGGCGAATATCCGACTGTTTCAGTCGGATAAAAAAGTCGACTTTTATTCAAAAAGTCGAATATTCGAAAAAGTGCGATATCCGACTACAGTCGAAAAGTCGAATATTCGAAAAAGGGCGATATCCGACTACAGTCGAAAAGTCGAATATTCGAAAAGGTGTGATATCCGACTACAGTCGAAAAGTCGAATATTCGAAAATGTGTAATATCCGACTATAGTCGAAAAGTCGGATATTCGAAATAAATTCCATCTGGAACAAGTATAGTGTGCAGGACGTCGTAAAATATATGCAGGACCTCAGTAAGAGTGTGCAGGACACCAGTAGGGGTGTGCAGGACGTCATGGAACTACAGCAGGACTTTAGAAGGGGTGTGCAGGAGGCCGTAGAATGTGTGCAGGACCTCACTAGGAGTGTGCAGGACATCATGGAACGTGTGCAGGACCTTAGTAGGAGTGTGCAGAACATCATGGAACCTGTGCAGGACCCCAGTATGGGTGTGCAGGGCGTCGTAGAATGTGTGCATGACCTTAGTAAGAGTGTGCAGGACCTTACTAGGAGTGCGCAGGACATCATGGAACTTGTGCAGGACCCCAGTAGGGGTGTGTAGGACGTCGCAGAATGCGTGCAGGACCTCAGTAGGAGTGTGCGAAAAATCACGGAACGTGCGCATGACCTCAGTTTAATGTTCAGGACACCGTATGCAAGCCATGCCTCCGAATCAACAAGAACGATAGTTAAGTGCGCCAGAACAGGGCTACCGTAATCTCACTCGAGCTGGCTCTGAAAATTTTCTAAGTTCTGACTCCGAATTCGCTACATCTTCACCACCATCGGTGCTGTTTTCCTGCTTTGTAGTCTAGGCAGATTCTCAACTGCTGACCTCTGGAGAAGGACGGTGTGTGAATGAAGACACACCGCTCTTCACTCCTTTTACACTTTACCCTTGATCAATTGGGTATCACTAAATTTGTTTACGAGAGCCGAATAACATCATTCTTAAGATTACGGTAGTCCTCTTCTGGTGCACTTAACTATCGTTCTTGTTCCGAACCAGACATATGGGCCGGCGCAGACGAGCCACATCAGCATGAACCGGTGAAGTTTGGCTAGAGCGGCTGACCCTGGGTCTATTCTAGACGTGGTGGGGCCACCCAAGATTTACTCATAGAAATGATGAAAAACTCTGATAAAAGATGCTGCGCTATGCTGATACTGCGCTATCAATAATTGTTTTTATAAGAGCTCTATGGAAATACTTCGACATATAGCCTTACCAATTGGCGGTTCATAACATTTCTGTCTTGAATGGTGGGTGCCCCCCCGTCTAGGATAGTGCCTAGAACCTGTACAATTGGGTCATTTTAAAACTCATTTCTTCATTGTTTCGACTTTTGAATTCAAAAAGTATATGCCTTGTATCTTATTTGTAGGAAGACGCGTGGCAACTATTATCTTGCAGTCTTAGCGGCGGAGCGGTTGTTTCTTCATTTCTACCACTATGCATTCGAAAAAAAAAACAACTTGACTTTTAGAGCTTGACGATATTGTAGAAGGGAAACCCTTGGAAAAAGTTGTGAAATTTCTGAAAGTTGGGCTCCGCAGAAAAGGTCAAGGATTTGGCATTGCTCTAAAATGTCGTGAAATTGTTCCATTAGATTTGGCTATCAAAGTGATTTCCTAAATGTAGTGAAATTGTTGAATTGATTTGGCTTTTGTTAGTATAAGCAGACAAAATGATTATCAAATGTAGTGAAATTGATGCAAACGGATTCGGCAGGAGCTCTATGAATTATCACAGTCAAATCACGCGTCAGAAGGGGTTTTTCTTGGAGCGCATATTGAATCAAATGAGAACAAGAATAAGTCTAGCAGCAAAAACGTTTCCATACAATGTGAATCGTGAAAGCGTTGAGGACACGAAGACATAGTGTTAGTAGCTAATAAATTGCGTTAGATTTCGTTTTCATGACTTCTATCTAGTCAGTGAGATAAGGTCTGGTACTTTAGTGGGAGCTACACTGAGAAGGCAGCATAACATTCGAAAACCTTATTTCTAGCACATAAAGCCACGTTTCGTTCAGCATTGTTGAGTGAGGATTATTATTTTTTCTTTTTGTCTTCATTCGCTGGCCAGAAGACTTTCTGACGCGTGATTTGACTGTGATAATTCATAGAGCTCCTGCCGAATCCGTTTGCATCAATTTCACTACATTTGATAATTATTTTGTCTGCTTATACTAACAAAAGCCAAATCAATTCAACAATTTCACTACATTTAGGAAATCACTTTGATAGCCAAATCTAATGGAACAATTTCACGACATTTTAGAGCAATGCCAAATCCTTGACCTTTTCTGCGGAGCCCAACTTTCAGAAATTTTTCTTTGGTTTCCGATGCATTACAGGTTATGCATATTCAAGGAACTTCTCGGCTCTTTAGTTTACGTAGTGTTTGCTTTTTCTTGATCAATTTGTTGGTGGCTGCTTCTGGGCTCGATTAAAATGAGTGTCCTGCCGACAAGGCGTGCAGTGACGCGCTCTCGCGTCTTCCGCGTTCTTTTCTATTAACAGTTTTCAAACTCAGTTTTTTGCTTCAGATCTGAAAACTCAATTAAAGGCAGTGGTCGCGATCAAATATACTTGTCGTCTTTTTCTCTCTAAACCCTTTTCTGGGTCTCGAGTAGTAGGACCTATAAAAAAAATCTCGAAAAAACACTGTTTTGGACGAATTTTGAAGCCTGAACTTTGTTGTCTTTTGATGGTGGATGAGCCCAGACCACATCATCGACATCGATGATCTCTAATATCAAGAACATCAGCTGGCTTGAAATTGAATTTCAATCAATGAACCTTCGGAGTTATTTACCCATCTATTCAAAAACATTGACTGGAGTGCTTTCTTTCATTGTTCAACTGTTTTATTACGTAAATTTGCATTTATTTCTTCCTCTGAATGTCGATGATTTTGGACTGCTTGGCATGAGACTGTGATCTTTCTGTGCACGTGTGCACGAACTGGAAACTTAGGGTCTTAATAACTCTAACTCTAGCCCGTTTTTCACCGCGCTACCTTCATAGTTTTTGAGCTGATTTTGATCTAAGCTGATTTTTGTAGTTTTTTTGATAACGTTTTTCATCGTGACCACTGCCTTTAAGTCACAATGAGACCCAAAACTCAGATCTTCTTTAACGAGAAAGTCCAGGTCCTTGATTTCTCTAACATTCTCAAGAACGATACCATCCTAGACATAGGTGAGACGGCTATTGTTCCGGCCTAGATGCATAATTTTCGTTTAACTGCTCGACAATGGGAGATCCCATATCTTAGACCACCGAGCTACCGTATTAATAGCATTCTGAAGGACCTTGCTGTCGTCCAAGCAAGAGACGGGATGATACAAATTCAAGTCGTCTGCAAAAGCACAGCACCCAACCCCTGAGGCAGAAGCAATGGTAGGAAAATCATACAATACCGCTCATAGGATTTGGTCAGAAATCGAGCGAGGTCGGGTTTTCGCGTCTTTTTCGTCTTTTTTGTATAACTCGCTTCAAAGTCAAATTTGAGCGAAACTAGGGAGATATTCATAATCCAGGCGTAGAGGGCTATCCAATGGTCTAGCTATTGTAAAGATTTCGTTGAGAACCATGGAAATTTCGCAATCAACCAACTCTCTGTATACGGTAGACACAGGGAAACACAGGCGGAGACGGTAGCACACCATCCATCACGGTACCGTAATCACAAGCCTGGGTGATTACGAAACTTCTGTAGTTCTCAACGTAATCACCACAAAGGCTTAACCATTGGGTAGCCCTTAACGTGAGGATCACGAATATCTCCCTAGTTTCGCTCAAAGTTGACTTTGAAGCGAGTTATGCAAAAAAGACGAAAAAGACGCGAAAACCCGACCTCGCTCGCTTTCTGACCAAATCCTACGAGCGGTATTGTACGTGAATATATTAAAAAGTACCGGAGAAAGGACACCGCCCTGCGGAAAACCACATGGCGTGGTCCGTGGGTTAGAGATTGCTGAAATCGCTCGCACCATGAAGGTACGATCACGAAGAAACTCTTCTATCCAAAGAACTATACGAGGATGAATTCCCACTGTTGTCAGTCTGGTAGCTAGCTTTCTATGACAAACCCGGTCAAACGCCTTAGCAAAATCTAGGTAAACGACGTCTACGGCACTGTCGTTGTCTAGACAAACGGTGCAATCATTCAGACAATGCAACATAGCGGTTACTGTTGATTTTCCCTTTTGAAACCCATGTTGAAGCTCTGAAATTATGTCGTATTGCTTTAGATGGTTGACAATGCGTTTCTTCAAAATGTTTTCGAAAATTCTTGCAGTATGTTGTGAATCATCACGACTCTTGCACTACACATACACAAGATCAGGTTTAGACTGTGAAGTTGTAAATGTGGATTTGATTTATCATGAGATACTTTTACACAAGGTGCTGAGTTGATCGCCAAACGCATGGCTCCGTGCGAGATTGAACCAGCATATTCCCTTTCCGGGGGAGCGCCTTATCGCACTGCACCACCGGAGCCCCAGCGTCGCTCTCACTCAACTGCTCGGTGAATCTTCACCGAAGCATGAGAATTTTGTGATATTATTTCCAATTAGGACTATTCCCACAAAATATGGCTTTTACAAATCCAAACCCGGCGCATTTATTCGCCATTCGAAGGTCTTCGGAACCGTTGTATACCCTTATAAAAAACTAACAATATAGAATTTTTTTCAGAAATAAATTCGAAATGAAATCATGCGATATTGTATGTACGTATTAAGTATCTCTCTTTGAAGTTATCAAAAGAGAGCGAAAGTTATGTACCATTTGTATTTTGTCAAATATTATAAAGCACATATTTTGAAATGGTTCTGGGGAGAATTATTTTATTGGAGTGAACTTCCAAATATTAACTCCAACCTGTTCAATTTCTAGTGTCCAGAAAAATTCTGATAGAGGCTACTTTCTCACAAGGTTATACAACGATTAAGAAGATCTTCGAATGGCGAATAACTGCTACGGGTTTGGAATTGCATGAACCATAAGATATCACAAGGTTGCTGAGTTGAATACAAAACTTAGGTGTCAGGGCAGAAATCGAACCCGCATTGCATCGCTTACCGGGCGAAAGTGTTACCATTACACTACCGACACTCCGCTCTGCATTCCTCAGCTATTCACACATGAAATGTGTAGGCACAACAAACACAACTGTTCCTGCCTGACACCTAAGTTTTGTATTCGATTCAGCAACCATGTGATACCTTGTGATTGTATACCATGCCATAAAAAGAGATTAAATATTCAAAAACATCAAAATATAATAACCATGTTTTGTGGTAATAGTCCTAATTTGAAATAATACCACAAAATGATAAACAAATTTCATATTTGAAAACTGCACCCTCAAAACCCTATTTTGTGTAAGTGTAAAGCATAGGCTGTGATGCCCCATAACATAGAGTTCGCGTAATAAATATAATCTGATGTATGGACGGCAGATCACCGCGCGCGAATCGGAACCCCGTTGACCAGTGTTGCCGCCAACACCGCACGGCCAGCCGCCTGGTCTATGCGTCAGACTAAATCGAATACGGGAACCATACTGAAGTTTCATCGAGTTTTGCTAAGGCCAAGCCAAGATATGTATAAAAACATTCGAGAAAAGACCATGTCAATAGATTTATGACTGTTACTGTAACTGCTACGGGTTGAGAATTGTAATAGCCATGTTTTGTGATAATAGTTCTGATTTGAAATAATACCGCAAAGTGGTGTGCCTCAGGATTCAAACGAAATCACAGCATTTCGTATCCAACAACTTCTCTCCTTCAGATCATCGTCCGCACGAAGAACCGCTTCTTTTGTTCTATCTCAAGCTCCCATGTGGGTAGACGGATGTACAAAAAAAAATCGCGAAAGTTCAATAAGAAAACCTCAATCTGTATGAATAAAAAAACAGTTTACAACTGTCTGAAAGTGCGAAAGAAGTGCGCACCTCAGAAAATTCTAATGCATCACAGAAAGTTTCGAAGTCCCTCGTGCATTCAAAGGTCGCAACACATTCGTTTCGGGAAATTTCAAAAATGGTAGAATTTGTGCAAAATGACAGACCTATGTATGTAGTACTGCGAACGCCACAGCCATTTTCAGGCAGCCGTAACTTCGTTGAAGCGAATTTTCAGGGCCCTCAAATCTCATGGATAATGGCTGAGAGCCAGGCCATGTCGTTTGTCGGACAAAGCCTAAAAAAGTTGGGACGGGTTCCATATTAAAAAATATGATTTTTTCCCACCGAGTCGGGTTTCGCGTATCTGAATGGATAGCAAAAATCAAATAGGTTAGTATCTTTCAAGTTCGAAATAACTCCATATACGAAAAAAAGTATCGCTTCGCATCACAGTACATTATTAAGGGTTGAAAATTCCAAGTGTTAAGACCCTACGTGAGTAGATCGTGTAGATCATAGGTTTTAACACATACTCGGACAGTCGGGGCTTAGTACGTCGGCACAATACCGTTAGCACGCCGGCACAAAGGGATCGGCAGCACCTGTGCTGTAGCTGCTGGTAACAGCAGGATATGCTGGCAACGACCAGGAGCTCCTGTTGCTTGTGCTGGCGTACTAACGCTTTGTTTGTCGTGGCACGCGTGCTATTGCCAGCCACTCTCTCCTAGTGACACTCTTCCATTGATTTGTCTGATACGAATGAACATTGCAGCATCCTCTTGTACGACGGCGGCGGGTGTATAAGGCGGCCAGTCTCGTTGAGGGGGCAGTTGGCTGTTTGAGGCCAGTCCGAGGAGGTGGCTCTGTGTGACTGTTCGGAAGTTAATTTCTGGAACGCTGAGGGGAACATCCCCGTCGCCCATGGCGAGGGAAGGTTTCCTGGTTGCGGACCGCGGCGAGGAAGTTCTCCTTGCTGCTGGCCGTGACGAGAATTATATCCAACACCGGTAAGGAGGGTGGCAGACCAAATTCTGTCGATAATGAGCGTTAGTACGCCAGCATACGTTGGCAGGATATGCTGCCGCAACCAACAGCTCCTGCACACAACGAGCGTTAGTAAGCCATGTTTGCCCTGGCGTACTAACGGTATTGTGCCGACGTACTAAACCTCGACTGTCCAAGTAGAAATGTGGCAAGGTCGTGTTTTCTGCTTATCTTGGAAGATATTTAAATGTTTCAGAAAAACATTATCGAGTGCTGAGCGTTTTTCTCATTATTTTTTGCTTTCAAAACCTAAAACTTCGGTTTATAACTTTAAAGTCAAATCTTTGGGTTTTACTCTCGGTCTACACAATTATCACGTTATTCCGTTAGCAAAGTTCTCCCGCGCAGAAGTCAAACTGCAAAAGACTGAAAAACTATCCCATTCGTGTGCTCTGAGACCACAATCCAAAATCTTTGTTTTCTGAAATAACGTATTTCGGCTGTTTCGAATTTCGTCATTTATTTACTTTGTTCGAATTTTGAAGCGGTATGCAAATGAAACTTTGTTTGTGGATTACCTGCAAACTGGTAAAAGAACAATTCTGAATATTATTGCAACCTTTTGGACCAGTTGAATGAAAAAATTCGTGAAAAAAGACCCGGTTTGCAGAAGAAAAAATTCTTTTTCATTAGGGTAATGCACCGTGTCACAAGAGGATTTTGACAATGGCTAAAATCCATGAATTAAAGTTCGAATTGTTGGAGCATTCATCGAATTCACCAGATTCGGCACCCAGCGACTACCATTTGTTTCCAGAACTCAAAAAAGCCTAGCCCTGCCCGCGCTAGAAAGGCATGTGTTAGTGTGCAGTGTTCGTAATCACGACGCGCCAAGTGGTTAGCATTAGGCCCTATTTATACATCGGCGATTCGGTGCCGCTAGTTTTTGCGGGACGTCTGCGATTGGTCAGATTTCGAAATTGAACAATAGCAGACATGCCGCGGAAACCAGCGGCGGCGAATCGCTGGTGTATAACTAGGGCCTTACTCCCAAGCCCTTTACTTTGGCCAGGAACCTAAATTTTCAGAAATCATTCATTGGAATCACGCGTTATCGAAGAATGGGGGAATCGATTAGCAACGACGAGAGCTGTCAATGACTCTTTCATGAGAATCGATTAGCAACAACGAGAGCTGTCAATGACTCTTTCATGAGAATCGATTAGCAACAACGAGAGCTGTCAATGACTCTTTCATGAGAATCGATTAGCAACAACGAGAGCTGTCAATGACTCTTTCATGAGAATCGATTAGCAACAACGAGAGCTGTCAATGACTCTTTCATGAGAATCGATTAGCAACAACGAGAGCTGTCAATGACTCTTTCATGAGAACCGATTAGCAACAACGAGAGCTGTCAATGACTCTTTCATGAGAATCGATTAGCAACAACGAGAGCTGTCAATGACTCTTTCATGAGAATCGATTAGCAACAACGAGAGCTGTCAATGACTCTTTCATGAGAATCGATTAGCAACAACGAGAGCTGTCAATGACTCTTTCATGAGAATCGATTAGCAACAACGAGAGCTGTCAATGACTCTTTCATGAGAATCGATTAGCAACAACGAGAGCTGTCAATGACTCTTTCATGAGAATCGATTAGCAACAACGAGAGCTGTCAATGACTCTTTCATGAGAATCGATTAGCAACAACGAGAGCTGTCAATGACTCTTTCATGAGAATCGATTAGCAACAACGAGAGCTGTCAATGACTCTTTCATGAGAATCGATTAGCAACAACGAGAGCTGTCAATGACTCTTTCATGAGAATCGATTAGCAACAACGAGAGCTGTCAATGACTCTTTCATGAGTTTTTCACTTTTCTCCCGTTTCCGCCTTTGGATTCCCGGTTCCGGCATTTTCTAGCCCTTTTTCATCCGACTCCGCTTCTAAAAATCTTGAGAAAGGTTTTCGCACAGCCTTGATAAACAAGGTTGCGTTATCCCGTTCGGTCCTTACCTAAGTGACCCAGGTGGGACCGCGTCGAATTATTGTTTGGCTACGGCGAAGGCCTAATAAAGCAATGTGACCTGTTCCCCGCTGAAGGTCGCGGGTCCCAGCGATCGGCGAGCAGATTGCATGACGACTGAGCACCGAGGCTCCGTGGTTCATTCTACTTCTTTCTCTACGGATAAAACCCGCTTCGTTTTCCAGTTTTTCTATACTCAATATAAGAATGACCTTTTTAATTTATCATGCATCATAGAGATGTTTATTGGATTGTTCTCATTTTGTTTTGTTTTTTTGTGGACCAAAAATATTCTTATCTAAAGGTACGTTTTCTTGTTGTCTCTAAATTTTAGATAGATGATTTATCAATAGCTCTTTTTGGATAATAGTGTGTTTTGGGGCTGAACTTTCTTGTGATATCTCGAAATTTTCAAAATTCGTTATTTCCAAGTTGAAAAATAACAACGGGATGGCTGGAAAGTATTGGAGTGTTGTCTGGAACCTCACCTGTATATCTCGATTTCCACCTTGCTTACCAGATGGTTGAGAACATATATTAGGGAGACCGGAAAGTAATGTCGTTTTCTGACTATGAATACAAACACATTTTCAGCGAGTCTTTATTTTTAGTCAATGAGGTATTCCCATCATTGTCAATAAACTTTTGCCATCCAGTGAGTATATTTTCAATCATTGGCCGATAAAAATTATTTTATTTTTTGACAAATTATCTAGAGATGGCATTTTAGATATCATCCAAATTTTGCAAATACATATTTTGCTGCTTAAAAAGTGTTGCAATGCTCGAAACATGTGGCTCCAGATGGTGCTCGGCGAGCTGGTCGAGTCGCATGTCGGTGGGCTGCTGCGAACGCGCTGGGATACCTTGCAGCACGTACTCCTGCAATCCAATTTTACAGCTCGTGCTCCTGTGATGAAAATTCGCAGCACATGCTGCTGTTTGAAGCACGTTCTCCTGCGAAAGACCCTTTTGTTGGATGTGGTCGCTCGACTTGAGTGCATAATCGGCACGCATTGAATATGGCGGTTTTCTGACAAGGAAAGTGTTAAGAGTGGTAAACGCATCTGCGAAAACGACTAGTATCGTTAGTATCCCTTCTGGCTGAAAAGTAAAAATGCGCAGTATCCCGCCCCGAGCTGCAGGTTCGAACAAGTTATGAGCATTTTTTGTGCTTCGCGAAAAGGCAAGAGCACCACGAATCTGGAGTTCATTTGTCGAAGTTTCGAAGTTTACTGTAGGTTACGGTAGGTAACATGTCATTTAGGGGGCAAAAGCCACCTTCGTATTTTGAAAATCGACAAACGGGCGTTAAGTTCGTATTCTCCACCCCGAATAACCCCCGTATACAAATTTTGAGTAAAATCTGAGATTTTGACCAAACTACCGTATACCCACCGTAATCTACCGTAATTAGCAAAAAATCGATAAACGGACTCCAGATTCGTGTTCAGCACACCAAATAACCCACAGAGGCACAATTTGAGCAATATCTACCGCAGCACTCCGAAAATCTTGGAAGTGGCGTTTTTTCCCTCAAAATTTTCCCTGGTGGGGAAGCTTCTAATGAAAATAGCCGAAAGCTCTGGAAAATCGACTGATGAACCGCAGATTCGTGATCAGCGTCCCCAAACCCCCCCCCCCTGGAAGAATTTCAAGTCACATCTAGAACATTTTTCTAAAACGCTTCCAGAGCCCTCTAATCGGTATAAATATTCGCCCAACCGAAAATCTGTACAAGTTCAAAACGCTGTCAGTCTGGACAAAGTATGGAAAATGTGCCTTCACCCAAACTTTGCTCAGGAGGGTAGTTTTGGGCGCTGAACACACTTATGAGGTCCGTTTGCGGGTTTTCCGAAGACTAATGCCCTTTTTGGAGGGTACACAAAAAGCACAAAAAACGACCTTTTTAGGTTTGTAACTTCTTGGTACCTGCAGCTCGGGGGTGGATACTGCGCAGTTTTACTATTGAGCCATCAGAGATACTAACGATAATCCTCGATCGTCTGACATGAATTCGCTTTTACTTCCACTTCTAACACGTCGATAACAGAAACTACATTACTTTTTGGTCCTCCTAATATGTTGGTACATATTTTGGATATAGGCCAACTGGGTTTTGATGAAAACTGCTCCCGCGCTGTGGATTCGATCAACATCCCTCCGTGTGTAGTCGACTCACAGCAAGACCGCTCGCAGCACGCTCGCTCGTGACGTCATCCATTGATTTTGCCTGAATCAATCGATGGCGCGGCACGCAAGCTGGCTGCGTGGAAAGGCGTTCCTTATCGTTCGTTGGCGCAAACTCGATGCGTAAATACCACGTTGTTCAATAAGCTTTGTCGTTCGATAAGAAAAACACAATTTTATGGTCCAAAATACACTTTATTATTCAGTATAATCTCCCTGAACATTAATACACTTGCTCCAACGATTCTCTAATCTGTGGATCCCATCCCCGAAGTGAGAATGTGGAAGGTCTGCAAAATACGCTTCAACAGCCGTTATGACCTCTTCATTTGATGAAAAACGTTTGCCACGCATAAATTGTTTGAGTTCTGAAAACAAATGGAAGTCGCTGGGGGCCAAATCTTGTGAATACGGTGGATGCTCCGAGAATTCGAACTTTAATTCATGGATTTTAGCCATTGTCAAAATGTTCTTGTGACACGGTGCATTGTCCTGATGAAAAAGGACTTTTTTCTTCTGCAAACCGGGTCTTTTTTCACGATTTTTTCCCTCAACTGGTCCAAAAGGTTGCAACAATATTCAGAATAAATTGTTTTACCAGTTTGCGAGAAATCCACAAACAAAATTCCTTTCGCATCCCAAAAAACTGATGCCATAACAGCCAGACATGAAATCTTCTTGGCCGATTTCCGGACACGAACCCGTTTCGAAGCCGAACAACCAGGTTCACACCACTCTTTAGCCTCTTGTTTTGATTCAGGATCATGGTGATAGACCCAAGTCTCCTCCATACTGATGAATCATGTTGTTCACGAAATAGCCTAGAAGTAGCCTAGCAATAACCGAGAAATAACCAAGACGTGACAGGCACACCAACACGCGACGAGGTTCGCCGCGAAATGGACGCCAAATAATGCTCATCAAGAGATGTACAGTTCAACTCCGCATTGCCGTTCAGTCCGCAAAGTGCACGCCGATTGCGGAAGCGTGCTGCGGCGCGGTTGCGAGTATCCTCAGACAGGGATGTAGGGTCACCCGGGCGGTTTTTGCCTTTGGTGCCCAGGTGATCCCACATCCCTGTCTGAGGATACGCGCAACCGCGCTGCAGCACGCTTCCGCAATCGGCGTGCGGTTTGCGGACTGAACGGCAACGCGGAGTTGATTTGTACATCCTTTTAAGAGCATTATTTGGCGTCCATTTCGCGGCGAACATTTTTTGGCGGTTATTTCTAGGCTTATTCCCGACCATTTTCCGACTATCATGCAGAAAGCAGGCATTTCTTGGCTATTTATTGTCTATTGATCGGGTGAACTTCTCAGAGAACGCCAGTACGTCAGCACAGTAGGGGTTGTATCCCTCGTTGTCAGCAGCTGCAGCTGACAGCTAACAGCAGCAGTTGCTATTGATATCGAGGGTTCAACCCCAGCAAGTGTTGGAACCATACACCGCTGTCAGCAGCAGCTGCTGCTGACAGCGAAGGTTTGCACTCGATCTTTGCCCTGGGATGCAACCCTATTGTGCCGAAGTACTGAATAGGTGAGCAGGGTTAGAGATAAAATCAGTTGCTGAGTTCTCTTTATCAGAGTGCAGGTTTCACCAACACAAAAGTGAGAAAAATGAAAAGTTGCAGGAGGAAGGCACAAAAACAGCTTAGAACAGCTAATTGGTGGGTGTGCGCACGCCCCAACTAACACGATTCATATTAGTGCTGGTTTTTTCGTTTAGCAACCTTCATGCTTTTGCGGAAGCCGCAAATGCCGCGCAATATCAGTAGAAAATGAGAAATCAGATTTGATAGCGTTACCGAGCATCTGATTTCTAATGTTTCTATTGATAATCCGCGGTATTTGCCGCTTCGCAGAAGTATGAATAGGGTGTAACAGCAAGGCGGAAGACGGCAGAACAAACATACATAGAAATTTAGTTAATTGTGGGCAAGGTGACAACCAGCCATATTTTGTTCCTGAGCGTTTTTCCTCTGAGTTTTCACCTATTTTCACTTTTTGATGATCATGTCTACCTTCTCATGAGGATACCATAACAACCGTTTCTTATCGCTAACCCTACCTTTAGCTGCAATCGCACAATTGATCACAAATAAGAGCAAAACCACATAAACGACCAAAACGCACTGTCCAACAGACCTAGTTTTCGTTGATTTTTGCTGATTTTTTTTCTGATTTTTGCAAGGTTTTCAGAAAACAGAAATCAGAAAACAGAAATTTCCGCACACCCCTGCTTCCAACCTCATAACCCTACGTTTTTGACGCGCCGACGCTCAGGATTAATTATACATTTCTGGAACTTTTTGACGTAGAATTTTAGTATTCTCTTCCCAGCTTCTAGGAACCACTCCTAAAAAAGCTATGAGCCTTTTTTAAAGTCTCGCGGCAAGGTAAGGGGACCCCATCAGGGAATTTTTAGGGTGGTTTCGAAAAAATTTTCGGATTTGGCTCAAAACTTGTATGATACCATTTTTGGGAGTTCAGAGGGCGAAAAATTTTTTGCCCAAACTTCGCCCAGGGGGATAATTTGAGGCTCTGAACACGAATCTGATGTCCATTTCTCGTTTTTGGCCGATTTTGTCAGGTTAGGGTGTTATGAATGGCGCTTTACCTACCGCAGCCCATTGTTTCGGTCGTTTTTGATCTACCCGTGAGGACCAATAGCAGCCGGTGTTCCGCAGGGCGGAGTGTTATCCCCTGCCCTATTCAGCCTGTATCTTGAGGATCTACCCGAGCCATCGCAGGATATAAAGATTGTTTTGTACGCCGACGATATCACCATCATGTGCCGGAACCGTGACCTGCAAGTAGCTGCTAACAAGATCAGCGCCTATCTCGCCGAGTTCAATCTTTTCCTAAATAATATGATGCTCACAGTCTCTGCTGCAGAGTCTTCTGTATCAGTGTTCACAACAAACACCAAGGAAACAGTGCCCACCCAGATGTCAGACGGGATGATAATCGTTTGCCAGCAGTAAGATTCCCCAAGCTGCTTGGTCTTATTCTCGATCCGTCACTGAAGTTCCACAAAAACGCGGAACAGAAACAGGCAGTCATCAAGGCAAAGCTTAGTATTCTGAGAGCTCTCGGAGGAACATCATGGGGAAGCAGTCGAGAGACCATATTGAGAACCTACAGAGCAATACTTCATCCGGCTCTGGGATATGCGGCACCAGTGTGGCATCACCTGGTGCCGTATGCATCAACGCGCCGGGTTGGGGTAGGGGCAGGGCAGTCGGCATAATTGAAGATAGCAGTGCGAGGGCAGTTGATCATCTAATCAATCGTGCCCCAGCAGTGTTTTTCGCTGCTCTAGCTGCCCCAGCCTCCGAGCTGGGGCAGCTGGGGCACGAATGATTTGGTGATTTACAGAGTTATTCAAAGGCGCAGACTGCCCTGCCCCTGCCCCAACACGGCTCAATGATGCATTAGGCCCCTGGAGTCTGACAGCTCCTGGAATAAGCTGCAGCGTGTACAGAATGCTGCGCTTAGAATTGCTACCGGTTAGGCAAGGAGCTCCCCAATAGAACATCTTCACGCGGAGGCCTGCATATTGCCAGTCAAGGAGCATTGTGAAATCCAGGCACAGCAGATGTGTATTAAATGCAGCAGGCACGCTTAAAAATGGTATCGATTTTTATTACACAAATCGAAGGTTTGGAGCTGGTTCTATTGGGAACTAACGAAAAAACGTACGAAAACTGTGTGCAAACAGTGGAATAACGGTTATATTGTTATCGGGTGAAAGTGGACGAGTTTCTCAGCGCGCGGTTGAAACAGCGAACATTATCAACAAAACGGTTGAGATAGAGAAGCGGATATACTCTTACGAACTGTACGTGAACGTTCACCTCGTTAGAAGCATCGAAAACCAGTAAAAGTGACCGTATTAGAACGATCAATCTGGACGAGTTTGAATTTTGGGCGGGGTTGTCGAAGCTCAGGGGCGGGGTTGCAGAAATTTTCCGATTGGCATTGCTCAAGTTTAGTAGTTTTTACTCGTTTTTGACGCTTCTAGCGGCGTGAGCATTCTACTGGGAGCCATGCGACATCTGTAATGTAGTTAACTCAACAACTTTTCCGAGCGTGTCTGCTGCCTTTAATGTTCTGAGACACCGGAATCATCCGGCAAAGAGAATTATGACGCTCATTACAGAGAGGTTGATTAGGACGCCGTTCGCAGACGCTCCTCGTAAAGTTGATGTACAGAGATGGGCCGACTCCAACATGGAAAGGCTTCGTCTTCTGCGTGGGGAGCACACCCAGTTTGTTCGAGGATATGTGGAGAAGGCGGCTGTGAGCCCTATCTTAGGAGCAGTGCCGCCTCGGGTTTGCGAGTCCGAGTCTCAACTCGGCAGACGAGCCAGATGTGCTCTTGCCTTGCTGCGCTGTGGTCACTCTATTCTGCTCATGTCTTATGTCAACAAGATCGACAGCAGCCGACCAGACGCATGCCCGAACTGTGGTGCTCCCGGACACGACACGGCGCACTTGTTCATGTGCCCGAAGAGACCTACCTCCTTAAAGCCACAGTCCAAGCTCAGAATCGATTTTTCGTTTTTCTGCCTATCTTAGAGAAAATTTCACGCTGATCACAATGGTGTCTCCGAAATCGCTCAGCACTCACAACGAACTGAGTTACGGCTCCTCAAAAATTTTGAATTTGAACTGGTAGAAGTTCGCGGACGAGTTGTCTCGAGCCTGTATTTTCTCGTTATTCGCAGCCATCATTCTAAATAAGGTCACAATATAAAGCCAGACCAAAAACAAAAGGAAGAACATAGATTTTGAATAAAATCATTCGAGCGTCTCTTCCCTATTGAGGTCGGAAACCTGCCAGTGGGCGTTGCCCATTTTTTCTTTCAAGGGGGCGTGGCCGACTTTTTCCTAGCTTTTTCTCGTTTATTTGAGCGAACTGAGATTTCGCGCTTAGCAGGGTTGCTATAGGCGACGACTGGACCATAATATCAAAAATTACCTCTGAGGTTGGACTGTGCCTTTAACCACAATGGACCTTTGGACGAGTTCTGTGAAGGCCGCCCAGTTCCTGAACCTACGATAAAAAACCACTTCGAGGCTGCAGAAGAAGAAGGACTGAGTCAAATTTAAAAATTCCATGTTGTTTCTTTCTATATCCTCCGAAACTCCCAGAAGACCGTTCATCGAAATTCCACTTTGTGTTCGCAGTCATCCGTTGTTAGAGGGATGGGGGAGGAGGGTGCCCAAATCGAGTACCCCAAACAAGAACCGAAGTGCTTGTTTCTCCGATTTAAAAGTTGATGAACCTGTATTCCTTTCGGTGTGAATACCCACAGAGTACAACATTTTGATAGATGTGCGGGTTGTTTTTGCAATAATTATTGGCCTCTGTCGAACATTTGAACAAAACTCGAGTTCTCCCCGTCTGTAACGCAGCGAACCGTCAACTTGCCGTGGGACATGAGACTTGTCTGCAGCTGCACAGCGCACACTAGAACGGACGCGCACACAGTAATAATAATAATAATAATAATAATAATAATAATAATAATAATAATAATAATAATAATAATAATAATAATAATAATAATAATAATAATATGTGGTTTGTTATGAAACGGAGGAGAAAAGGATTGAAACTGGAGAAAATGGAAGCAGGCAAAGCTAGGATACTTTTAATGTTTAATGGATACCATAATGTTATCTAACGATTGCCTTAAGCGAACGTAAAAAAACATAAACATAAACACATGTGCACATTGAAGAAATTCAGTGTAAATAGAAAAAGTTAGGGCGCGGGTAATTTTTTGGCTTTCATAAGGTTCATTCGAATGAACCTAGTTGATCAAAAACATTGATAAGCCTGAGAGTTAAGAGCATTTGAAGATAGGTTTAATTTTTAATGTGTTCTATGGACCTTAAACCTAGTTCCGGTTTTGCCCCGGTATTCGGGGTAAAACCGGGACGAGATTTAAGGTCCTTAAATTACAATAAAAATGAAACCTATTGATGCTCAAGTGTTTGCCAGACTTTTTTCCTTCTCACAATATTCCTTGCTCTAATGGTTAATGCTATTTTTGATAAACTAGCTTCGTTTCAATGAACCTTGTCACTGCTAAATATTTACCCCCGCTCCAACAATTTCATTAGAATAGTGGTAGTTCTGTTGTTGTTTGTCATTGTTGAAATGTTTTGAGACAAGAAATGTTCTATCTATTCTCATAACTTAGCGTCGTACTTACAATTTTTCTTCGTGGGATTTCACTGAAGTTTTGAAATGACACTACCTTTTTTGTTGAAATTTTTGGAATTTTCTCTATCAATGCTTTTTTGGACAATTGTTTATTAAAATCAGGAAGTCAAAATCATGGCTGATGTGCCCGAATTCCAGAAAAACAGCCGATTTTGAAATCCCAAAAGGTGGGGGGGGGTGCCTAAAAAGACACCGAGCTACATAAAGGGGGGGGGAGGGGGTGCGTATTCAAATTCGCGATTCCGGGACGTGGTTCAGCCCTGATGCCAACTCGACTATGTAGATTTGAATGTTTTGTCACAATATTTGAAAAGTACCCTGTCTGTGGCCATTCTCTGCACCAGAGCTGTGCGTTATAACGTTAACGTGTTAGCGCATTAACGGGTTAACGCGGTTTTTTTTTTCGCGAAAATTAACGATTAACGATTAACGAAAGATTATTTTTCATTGACGCACCAGCCTGCTCCCCACCATTGTCCTCCTTTTTATTCTTATTTCTGCTTACATTCATTGGCGTGTAATTTCATTTCTTTTCAAATTGTATTGAAAATTTCAAATTTTTTATGTCTGACCTTGTGTTTAACGAATTTCGCTTCAGGAATATGACTGTTTTGGCTAGCGGTCACCTGGGAAAGGGAAAATGTTGCATTCCCTGTTCCTATGCGGTAGCCACTGAGGTACGTCTTAAATTTTTTTCCTGATCATGTGTATTCAACTGTCCAACTGTCTTTAGGAAGTTAAAGTTGCGATTCTTCCTGAAGAGTGCGAAGAGAATGAAACGATTCTGACCGTTAAACCTACTGAACGATTGTTCAACAAAGATGACCCATATGAAGATGACCCAGAGGGCTACTGGTTCGATACAAGGTAAACTTCGCAGATGATTGAAGACTGGTGCACAATCTCCACCATAGACAGCGTTCCCAAAAAAACGTCTCTTATTTTTCTTAAACTCCGCGCAGATAGGTTCACGAGGTACATACTCAGACAAATCGCCGCTCGTGGCGGGCCCAGATAGCTATGCAAGGGACAATGTCTCTCCGCTCGCAGCGATATCCGGTTGCGATTCCAGCCGCGGTTGCTCTTCAGATCCCGGCATGGTCCGCCAAGAGGAAGTCTTCCTCACCACGAGCCTTAGGGGATCACGCTGATTGATCAACGATCTCTCAAAACCACGATTTTTGATTTCTAAAAAAAACGTTCCATCGCCTATTTGATTTACACATTGCAAAAGTTTGGCTCGAGCATTTCATTAAGGATCGCACATTCCAAGTGAGGATAAATTCGTCATTATCCTAAATCCGCAGCGGCACAAGCTGTGCTTCCCAAGGAGGCGTTCTGTCCCCTGTGCTTCTGCAGTCGTTACGTCGGAGTTAGCCCATACAATACAGTACGAGAAGGGATGTGCGTAATTACGACTAACGACTAACGAATTTGACGACTTACGGCCTTTTCGAGTGTTACGACTAACGACTAACGAAAATAAAAATATTTTCGTAAGCAATCCCAAAATTCGTTAGAAAGTCAATAGTCACTCGAATCGCGCTCCAACCCGAGCCTTACACCAGGATTAGTACATATTCCCGTGTTGGTAGTTCTAGGTGAATGGTACAAAATGACTGTAGCCTTCAATATTTATATACTGTTTATCTTGAATGGCACAAAACACGGTCCGCCAATAGTCCTCTAATTGGCCCGCTAGTTCCGTAGTGTACGTCCACGACGCGTTCTCGGCAGACCCGGGTGTGCACCCGGTGTGCAGAGCAATCGATTCGTCAATGCCGTCACTCGGCCACCCACCCTGCCACCCGGGTCTGCCGAGAACGCGTCGTGGACGTACACTGCGGTACTAGCGGGCCAATTAGAGGACTACTGGCGGACCGTGTTTTGTGCAATTCAAGATAAACAGAGTATAATTTCTACTGACCTTGCTTCGCAGTTGTAGAACCCCCACATTAAAACCCCAATCGAACGTTACGCAAGGTTAGGCGCAGCGTTAAAGGCACAGTACACCCTCAGATATGAATTTTGAGATTTCCATGTAATTGTGGGGAACACCCCTCCTGTATAACACGTCCCAAATGCGAGATCTTAATTCCTACAAATAAGATATAAGCGACCACCACAGGCCCGACCCCCTTCGCTCACTACCACAGGCCCGACCCCCTAACAGATTTTCGAACTCGATAGCGGCTCAATGGATGGATGAATTCCAACAAGTCGTCGTTCTTCAGTCCATTACCGAACTGTCTCCTTATCCTGATTCCCCCCCCCCCACGCAACGATTGCGAATGAAGAGAAATACAGACCTGAGACAACTCGTCCACCAGTTTTTCACCCTCAAAATCTAGGCATATTTGAAGAGCCATAACTCTGTTCAAAGGGGGTCTTGGTCGATTTCGGAGATACCACTGTGATCAGCGTGTGACTCTCTCCAAGACGAGCATGAAATCTGAGAATTAGTTTTCTGGGTGTCCGATGCCTTTAATGCGACTTAGCGTCGGTCGCGCGACTTTATTGTGGGCCCACTGAACCGGCTCCGGCACTGAATTTCTTCAGCAAGGATTTTTGCAGAGGTGATAATATGGAGCGGTGCCTGCAGGCCACAACTGCTCAACGACGGGAACTGTATCCGATGATTGGATTGTAAAGGGTGCCGTCCTTCGACTTTCAGTCATAAATTCGAGATATGGGGTTTCCATAAATTGGTCTGGGACCTCTCAGGGGTTAAATTTTCACTTGGGTGCTAATTTCTTCCGACCTTTCCCCATCATGGGAACAAGCTCTAAACCACGCAAGCGCTCGGATCGCGACGCTGAGCAAAGAACAACTAGTGCAAAGTCGGCGCAATTCTCCGTGTTGTCACCACCAGGTAGACCTCATATAACACCATATAACGCAGAATGGCAAATCTTGCTCTGGAAAAAAGCTAAGAATTCCAGATTGTCTCGGTTTCCCATATTGTTCCTTTCCTTACCGGAAAATGACAAAAATCGATAAGCACAGATTCTCGAGTATTAGGCTTTCGTGCATATTTTAAATTATGTATACGTAGGTTTGCCGTTTGAAGTAGGTTCTCTAACAAGGAATGATCTGTGTCTTTAATGGCCATGAATGTTTTGGTAAACATACATCTCTCCATGCCTTCCTTTTTTTCTATTCATAAGGGCTTTCTTGCCTCAACTGTGCTAGTTTGCAAAGCCTAGATTTTTATCGACTAACGGCTAACGAGGGTTTTGACCGGTTGAACGACTAACGACTAACGAATTACAAAATTTCTATTACGCACATCCCTGAGAACGAGAGATTGGAGTGAAATACATGCAATATGCTGAAAATTCCAAAGTCTATGTGAATCCGGATGATTGCTTGTCATGTGACTTACAATCCGCTATCAATATTGTGGAATTTTGGAGTAAGCGCTGCGCATTACCACTTGCTCCTGAGGAAACCATGTCCATGAGAATCGGGTAATCACATAGTCGCTTTGAAGCACAACACATAATTTTTTGATTTTTATTTGATTGTGTAGTAGACCTCTGCTGTACATATAACACGTGCCGATAGCGAGATCTCACTTCCTTCCGACGGCCAACGTCTGAGCGGGGTCTGCTGGCAGGATTCGAAGACTCGATGTTTCCCGCCTCTTTGATTTTGTCTTTTGGAGCGCATTATTGTTGTAAGTGATTACCATAGCGTGGTGTGAAGGAGTAGGGTTAAGGAAGAGCGCGCACAGCATCATGTTCGTGGTGGGACCGCCTTAGGTGTTGCACACTGCGCCTTTTCAAGCTTCTCCGTTACGAATCGTGTTATGACCATCGTAGCTGTTGTATGTTGCGTCCTTGAAGTTTTCTCACTGACGAATCGTGATGGGGTCACCGTAGTGGTTGCATATTGTGTTCTTTAGTTTTTCATCGTTACGAACCGTGGTGGGCTCGCCGTAGCTATTGCATATTGCGCTCCTTATAACTTCGCCGTTTGGAATCGTGGTAGGACCACCTTAGTTGTTGCATATTGCGTCCTTTGAAGTTTGAAGAAAAGGCGCAGTGTGCAACACCTATGGCGGTCCCACCACGAACATGATGCTGTGCGCGCTCTTCCTTGACCCTACTCCTTCACACCACGCTATTGATATAGCCACTTACAACAATAATGCGCTCCAAAAGACAAAATCAAAGAGGCGGGAAACATCGAGTCTTTGAATCCTGCCACCAGACCCTGCTCAGACGGCATCGAAAGGCCAACCTATTCTCCACCATATTCATGTTCTTATTGCCATACTTTGACTATTTAATGCTAACAGAGACAGATACCAGTGCTAAGTTACAAATTGAACGGGAAAATGCACAGAAGTAAACAAATTCTTTACTCACACACTGGTCGAGGAGTTCCTAAGGCCGACAACGAAATATCTTTCGATACAACTAGGGATACTTCTCGAGTCGGGGGAGGCGGATAGGACCTCCCGACAGGAAATTTTCCCGAAGATGTGTAACGTCGGCATGGATCCTGAAGAGACTTCGCGTTCACTGTTGAAGGTTGGCGCAAACTTGGTGCCAAATGCTATAACATAGGTACACCGAGTTTGCGCCAACCTCCAATGGGGAACGCAAAGTCTCTTCAGGATCCATGCCGATGTTAAGTAAGTGTCAACCTCTGTCACCAATCGTCGCCTGTCTTTTGACCGTAGACGTTGCTGCTCTTGAACATGGCTCATTGTGTTCTGGAAAGGTGATTAGATATGTCTACAATTCAACTCCGCAATGCCGCTCAGTCCGCAAAGTGCACGCTGATTACGAAAGCGTTGCGGTTGCGATTAACTTCAGACGGGGGGCTTTTGATAGGAAACCATAGCTCATCTCACGATCTCGAGTGTTGTATTGTTCACGTCGAGGGGCGAAAAGGGGCGGGACTTGCCCAAAACGGCGGGGTTTGCCCACTTTTCTAAGCCGTTTTGCGGCTCCTGGGTAGCTTTTCGTCCTGTTTTTTCGACGCTGTTCTTCTTCTGAGAACCACAAGAAGCGTTTGTCATGAAAAAAATCGAGGATGAAGTTTGCCGCGAACAGTGCCTTTAGAGACAGTGGCCGCGATCAAATATGCTTGTCTTCTTTTCCCCTCTGAACCCTTTTCTGAATTTAGAGTAGTAGGGCCTATAAGAGAAAAAAATCGCTGATTTGGGCCAAAATTCAAGCCTGAACTTTCTTGCCTTTCAATGGTGGACGAGCCCACTCCACACTGGGCGGAGCTGTGCACGTGTGCACGAATATGCAACTTAGGATCCCAATAACTTAATTTATAGCTCGATTCTCTCCGCGTAACCTTCGTGGTCTTGTAATCATTTGCGGATCAAGCTAATTTGAGCCGCAAAACGGCTTAGAACAGTGGGCAAACCCGCCGCTTTGTTCAAGTCCGGCCTCTTTCCGCCCTCGACGTGAACGATGGAAAACTCGAGATCGTGAGATGAGCGATAGTTTCCGATCAAAAGGCTCGTTCTTCCCTTCACTCTCAACTTCTCTCTTTACTCAGGTCAGCTCGCATGCAATGGCTGCTAGAGACGGAAGTTACAAGCCTCGGACAACTCGTCCACCATTTCCCCTAGCTCAATTTTTGAGGGACCATAACTCCATTCCCAGAAGGTCTTGTACGATTCCAGGAGCATCGTTGGAATCAGAATGGGACCGGTTTCAAGATAAGCGGAAAAGTAGTGAAAACGATTCTTATCGTGAACACTGCCTTTAATCCTCTAAAAAACAGGCGAACGGACAACGTGTTCGTGATCAGCACCAAAACTAACCGTACTGAACTCTTTCTGAGTCACAAAAATTATTAGCGCCTATCAGCTCTGTAGATTATGTTCATGCTAAATTAGTGGCTCGATTACCAATAATGTAGTTGATAAGAAATTTCGCATTCACGTCGGAATCTCGCCCGTCCATGGGTCCCAGATTTTTTGGGAGAAATAGAGAATTTTGCGCACCCACGATAGAATTTAGAAAAATCTCAGTAGTCGCGATTTCGACGTAGATGCGAAAACTTCCATCCACCCCTTCGTCATGGGTAACTCTTGCAAACTGGCCCGCAGTCAGTTCAAAATTGTCATTTTAGAGTTCTTAAGATTGTGAAAACGTCTTTTTTGTGTGCTCACAAGTTGACGCCTTCCAGTTCAATTTGGAGCATGGCACTAGCATCTGTCGCTGTATACATGAAATAGTTGAAGCAGGCAATGAGATGCTAAATATGGTGGAGAAGAGGTCCGTTAACAAAGTTCCCTGTCCTTCTCTTCGTCTCTAGCGGTGTGAGTGGACAAGGCGCGCCCTGTTCACACTATGCTGCGCGAGCCGCGCCGCCCAACGGCGACCAGAGGTATCTTTACGTAACATGATCTCACCCCACCTCTTGAGTCTTACAGGAACTGTTCGTTGTGACCATGAAATCTTTTGTGGGACCGTCTTTTGCATTTCTCTACTCTCGGTTGCTTCGCACTTTCTTTCAGACATTAACTCAGACAACTATGTAGTCCAGGCCAGAGAATAATATCACTGAAATAAGACGTTTTAGTGCGTTTCTCGCTGTTTCTTCGTAATTTTGGTAACTCTTGGTTGCCAACGCATTGTTTTTTGTGGAAAACTAATGAACGAAAATCATAGTGGACACTGTGTTATAGGTGGAGAGGATCAGATTCAATGACTCCCCATATGAGGTTCAGGAAAGCTAAGAATCTTAATTGTGGGTTCATCCTGAACTTTGTTATCTTTCAGCTGCGGCAGCGTTGTATGGGCAGCTTATGTCGCCTTGATATCACTGGTAGACGTGATATGGCCCACTTGGATGTGTAAAACGTTTTATGCACGTCACGTCCCTCACCATACCGATGCCGAGGTTGGTGTTATTTTACTGTCAGCTGGTCTTAAGCGCCTTTCACAGTCTGCCGGATGACGCCGTCCGGCACGTTATTAGATAGGACAGCGACGTCGGTACGGCCTGCACCACGGTCATAGCTTCGTTGGGTGGAGCCATGTAGTCCACCAACCTTTACCCCTGGGCAGGTGAATTGGGGAACCTTAGCCGTAGGGAAAACGGGAGACAACCGGTGAAACACCCCGCAAAAGATTGAAACTGACCCAACACTCATGAAAGTCAGTTTCAAAATTGGGTGGGTGTCACTGCCGGTTTTTCGCCCATAACTTTTTTGTGCTCAAAGCTTGACCTCTAGTGAAAGTTGTTTTCGGAATCCCCATGTAATTCTGCATCGAATGGCGTTTCCAATTTCAAAAAATACGTTCCCCATCTTCCATCCGATTTCAGTTTATAAAGTGCATTTTTTTCGCCTGAAATTATCGTTTTTTTTGTCCATAAATTTTTTTGCTAGGAAATGGACTTTTGGTGAAGATTGTTTTCGGAATCCCCCTAGAATTCTGCGTCGACTAGTGTTTCCAGGTTTTAAAAAATATTCTCTCGATCCTTCAGCCTAACTCGCTCTACGGAACACTGAGTTTTCGCCTATAACTCTTTAACCGTTGAAGATAGGATTCTGGTGAAGGTTGTTTTGAGATCTACGTAATTATTGTCGTCTTTTTCTCTCCAAATCCTTTCCTGGGTCTCGAGTAGAAGAACCTATGAGAAAAAATCGCGAAAAAACCACTGTTTTGGGCCAAATTTGAAACCTGAACTTTCTTGTCTTTTGGTGGTGGATGAGCCCACTCCACATCATCGGCATCGATGACCTCTTATATCAAGAACATCAGCTAGCTTGAAATTGAATGTCAATCAATGAACCTTCGAATTTATGTACACATCTAGTCAAAAACATGGACTGAAGTGATGCTTTCATTATTCAACTGTTTTTATTCGTTAAATTTGCATTTATTTCTTCCTCTGAATACCGATGATTTTTGACTGCTCGGCATGAGACTGCGATCAGTTTCGTCATCGCTGTGCACGTGTGCACGAACTGGCAACTTTGGGCCTTAGAAACTCTAATTATAGGTCGTTTTTCACCGCACTACCTTCATAGTTTTTCAGCTGTTTTCAATCTAAGCTGATTTTTGTAGTTTTTTCGATAACGTTTTCCGTCGTGACCACTGCCTTTAAACAATAGAGGCGAGAGCACCCTATGGAGATACCTATGGAGCTCGGCTCCATCGACCTTGCTGGCTTATTGAGCAAGCAATAATAGGAAACCGATACATCATTCGACGCATAATTTCACGTAGATCTCAAAACAACCTTCAACAGAATCCTATCTTCAACGGTTAAAGAGTTATAGGCGAAATCCCAGTGTTCTGTAGAGCGAGTTAGGCTGAAGGATCGAGAGAATATTTTTTAAAACCTGGAAACACTAGTCGACGCAGAATTCTAGGGTGACTCCCAAAACAACGTTTATCAAAGGTCTATTTCTAAGCTTCTAAAAGTTATAGACGAAAAACCGATAATTTCAGGCAAAAAAAAACACTATAAACTGAAATCGGCTGGAAGAAGGGAAATTTATTTTCAGAAACTGGAAACGCTATTCGATGCAGAATTTTATGGGAATTCCGAAAACAACCTTTACCAAAGACCTGTCTTCTAGGATAAAAAAGTTATGAACAAAAAGCTGATTGTTTTTGGTGAAAGAAACGTTATTTCATTGATTTAAATCGGCTGAGATATTAGAAACGTATTACTCTCAAATTGAAAACATTATTCGACGCAGAATTTCATTAAGAGTTCGGAAAGAGCTCCGTTAAAAGATCTATCCCAGAGGGCAAAAATGTTATGCGCGAAAAACAGGTACTTTTTCAAAAATCACTGGGGAAAAATTTTCCGAAAAGTTCTGATTCCAAAACAGCTCAAAGGAAATTTTTCATAACCTAGGCGGATCATTTCATTAGTATTGGTGAATTTTAAACGGAGGTCATCTAACGAAGAAAATGTTCGAAAATTAATGATTAAAAATAAAAATTTATTGAATGCAAGAAAAAAGAGGATTAGGAAAACGTCAAATTTTGAAGTTGCAAGTCAATGGGGGACCTTCACCTTTTCCCACTCAGGTAATCTAAACAACCTTCACCTCTCAGACCGCCGTCTCCACCTCATTGAAGCTACTATGACCACGGTGTCGTCCGACCGGCGTCGCAGTGCGGTGAAATCATTGATACGACGTCGAAGCAAGTTTTGACGGCTTAGAACATTTTGTGCTGAAGAGTCGGAAATGTCGGTGGTTCACCGCAACTTCTCACGCGTAAAGCCTAGTTTTGACTGCAGGTGGTCGCTGCGGCCATGCGAGGGACAACTGTTCCTTTTTCATCACGCGTATTGGAAAGCCGCTCCAATTATGATCGCTTCATACGTCCTACATCGCTGGGTCGCGGCGACGAAATCCTATGTCTTACTGCATCGCTGCTTGAAGAATGATTCTCAATGGTCGCTGACAGTCGCTCCATCGCGGCCAAAATGGCAGCGATGGAGCGATTGCCAGCGAATGACTTGTTTCGTCTAGTGAATGTTGACCCTTTCACATGACAAGATCAGTGTTTTCTAGTCGAAACGCGTTATTGAATAATACCAGCCATTGATTCCACTGATTGATTGAATTTCTTCTATCATCCGTGGGCCTATGCACTATGAACAGAATCGCTGCCGCTGCTACATCGCTGCAGCAGCGGGTGCAAAATCGCTGCGATGAAAACCAGCAGCGATGCAGTCAGAACTAGGCTTAACGACGAGATTCGGTGCGGCGGAATATGCAATGTGTGGCACTGCCCGACGTCGCACGGCAAAAACTATGAAAGGGGGTCAAAACTAGGCTAAACGACGAGATTCGGTGCGGCGGAATATGCAATGTGTGGCACTGCCCGACGTCGCACGGCAAAAACTATGAAAGGGGTTCTGGGCTCGTTGAGCGCGTGAGTTTCCAGCTCTCCGAAGTGAGAGTAGGTGAGACCCATCCTTGACATGTTCATTTTAATTGTTCATTTGTATTTTTGTTTCCTATCAAACAAGTGGTTTTCAGAAGAGCTGCCAGATGAAATTATTTCTCTCTATGAGAACACTTCTTTTCGCTTTTGCTTTCTTGGCCGTTCACTGGCGACAATGGTTTCCTCTACCGCATCAACGGTTGGTGAAGCCCTTCGGCACTCATTAAGGAAGTCTGCACATTTCGCGTCATGCGCAGGCATGTGCGAAAAACTTCGAAACCGAAAAAACCGAAAAACGAAAAATTTTCGGTTTTGAATTCGAAAAATTCCGAAAAAAACCGAAAAATTTTTTGTCTTTTGAAACATTTTATTTTCGTAATTGCATATTTTGACTGGAAAAACGAGGCAACGTAATCGAAGTGCTTCGAATAATGACAGAATTATGTTTTCTTGGTGACACAAAAGCATACCCAATCAGCGTATCAGTGTAAGGAATTTTACCCTTGTTGCAGCGTTGAATCCTGTCTAAATTTTAGCGCTGAACACCTTCTTAAATTCTTGTTGTGAACTTCTTGTTTTAAAACTGCGGTGGTTCTCTGAACGATCACATCCACGTTTTTTCACGTTTTTGATCTAAACTGTGGGCTCGAAGGTCGTCCCCAATTTCATGAAAAAATACCGAATTCGCAGAAGTTGAAAGTCGTGGGCAAGTCATAGATCAAAACGGAACAAACGTTGTACAGAGACGAACATCAATAGTTCTTGATGGATAGCACACTCTTGCGTGAATTTTTTGTGCTGTCATGTTGAATTTCAGTGTGAGCGATTGCGTCGCGGTCAACACTGACCAGTAGCTTAGTCTCTCGGCGCTATTGGACGGTAATGGCCGCGACGCAACCACATGCATTGAGTCGCGGTGTCTACATAGGGGTTACGTTCAATCAGTTTCGCTTGATGGATCTGTACTTGATGCCATTCGCCTAGAAAGTTTTTATTCGCACTTTTTTTGGTATAGATCGATAGAGGGAGCAGAAAAATTTAGGTTGACTTCCGCTTGAAAATTATGGGCCTCCAAAGAGCGATTCTCCACGTCTTCTCCATGAACACCTTGAACGAAAACGAATTTTCCTGAACTTAAAGCAGTGTTCACAATAGATTGCACTTTTGATATCTCTTTCGGTTACCGAAATTCTGGTGCCCTATACAGCAAGGCATGCTTGAAGAAAACGCGGAAACCGTGTTTTGTTGCTAAAAGAGGGCCACACTTTATTAAGTTGACTTTTGAGCGTTTGAGCGTGGAGGAATCAGCCGCTACGAAGGATGCTAAAGCTTATCTTGCTCGGATGAGCCCGGACGGAGTAGAGCGGAGCGCTCAGTCATAGCAAAATATAACAAATACTAGGGGAGAAAGGTTCAAGCTTAAATTCCGTCAGCCGCGCACCTCTTTGTGGCGCGGCTTCTTCACCTTCAGAGCCGGCATGGAATACTTGAAGATGAGTCATACTGTTCAGATACCGATCAACTTGTTAAATTCAAAACACTTGTCAAAAATTACCTACATTGTCGAGCAAGGATCTATTAATTGTTTTACGTTTTTTCCTTTCGAAACTTGTCATTTTTTAAATTCCTTGATGTTTTCGATGTTTTTTTTTGCCTTTTCTATGTTTCTACACGTCTGCAAGGGCGCGTAATAAAGTTAAAGTCAAAGTTATAACAGTGATAATCAAGCGGTTTAGCTCGCTCATCAGTATTTCCTTGACTTGAGTACTTCATGTTATCACAACCTCGAGGTTCTAGGGGCGGAAAGGCGACATGAGGAGTTTCGGTGACCTCAGAACGCCTGTTTGCATCCGTTATTTAGCCATTCCTAGCTCTTTTTAAACCATTTTTTCGTCACTGAGAGCATAGAATTCTTCTCGCCTATCATTTCACTGCGGGAAAGTCATCGAGAATGATTATCGTGAACGCTGCCTTCGAAGTACCGATGCAGGTTATCTGCTGTGCGGAATCGATTAGCGTTATTATATTGGTGATGGTTCCGCCTGTCGAAATGTGTATCTTTGGTTTTTCGGAGAATTATTCCTGAAAGTTATGGCCATGCTCAAAAGATGCGCCGAGTCGTTTTAGTCTGCTGAAAAACAGGAAATTCAAAAAATTTCGGCTCCATCAATGTAATTTTTAATCGAAAGTGATGTAGTAGAAGGAACCGTTGTGCAAGGTGCAGATCATACGTTTGCTTCTGCACGAATTGATTCTGGAATAAAGTCAGAGATGCAAACTTGCTGGAGACATCTGTAAGCAGCGAAGGATCGACTGCAAGTCGCATCAGAACCGCAAATTTCGGACCGAAAAAAACCGAAAAAAATTTAAACTTTTTCGTTTTTTTCGATATTGATTTTTTTCGCCAAAAAAGGCGAAAAACGAAAAAACCGAAAAAACGAAAAACGCACACCCCTGGTCATGCGACACGCTACATTATTCTTGCTATCAATAATCCATAAGTTGGTCAGGAAAATTTTCTGCATTTGCATTTTTACATTTTAATACTTCGAAATTCCAGGTTTGACCTTTTGGTCAAGTGTGTTGGAAAGTGTGTTCAAAAAGCTATTTCACCATTTTTCGCCTTTCCGAAAAATGTTTGATAGTAAACTACAATAATACATGAACTTTAAAGGTTCTCGGCGTGAATTGATCTGGGGCCGTATTCATCATTAAAGTGCCGGTAAATCTTACTTCACATTAACCTTACTCAGAGCTGATTACTTGCTCACCGTGAAACGGCATTCACCAACACTTACTTACCCGGGTAAGATCCCGAGCAAAATGGGTACCGTGCACCGAAACACTCAATAGGCGTTGTCAATTCACAAATTTTCGCCGAAACATTCTTTTTTTTTGTTTGAGGAGGCTAGAGAGAAGTGCTTGGGTTTCGTGATTAACAAAACTTTCAGAGTACATCAAAGGGGACACTTCATATATAGAAATGCCATCATTTTACATCACCGACTTTTTCATTTCTTCTAGCGAGATTTTTTCAAAGATCCTCGTTTGTTTTTCAAAATCAGTATTCCACTCTATGGTAAAAATTTTCTCTATGAGTATGAGGTTGTAGCTAGAGCTTCCTACCACTATTTTTTTTCTTCTCTTCGGTGCAGCTTTTCGACCGAGTTTGATATACCGTTCAAAAGCGCGAATCTTTTTCTATCTAAGGTTATTTTGAGCTTTCAGCTAGTCCTGGTGGGTCATGAATTTCAGGTGGAGATTTTGGAAATTTTCTGGAATTGTACACCGATCAGCCAACGGTAATTATACCACTTTTAGCGAAATACAGCGACAAAAAAAGCCAAAGAATCTTTTTTTGTATCGAATCGTGCTTGCCTACATAATTGTAGAAAAAAAAGTTGTATAGCAAGCTTCAAAAATTATATGATAAAGGAACTATTGTGCTTCCGGATGCTATATAATATGTGACAAGATAAATTCAATCGGACCAGGAAACTTATTCTCTCGAAGCTTTTGTTTTTGTGTCAACTCAATATAAGCCAATTCAGTTGGAGTTCGGTGAAGTATCGTGCGAGGAGCGTAAAGCCGAAGAGAGAGAGAAAAGTTTATTGGTGGGGTCTCCTGAAGCATTCAAAATTTAGTAAAGAAATCAAGTGAGCAGAAGGAAAGAAAGTTCACCGCTTTTTAACGACTTACAACATAATCTTATGAGAACGCGCAAAAAACGTAAAAAAAAACTGCAGAACCTTCCGTCTATGGAAATCAACACATCGAATGAGTCATATAAAGACAAACATAACTTATAAGGAAACGAGTAGTACAAACTGTCGATGAAGATATTGGGCAGCGGGACGTTCTGTCCCAAGGGCGGAGCCTGAGCAAGGTGTGAATTGCAGGGAGTCGACGACTCGGACTAGTTACGGCACTTTACTCAATGCTAGCGTCTGGAAATGCTGTATACTCTGTTTATCTTGAATTGCACAAAACACGGTCCGCCAAAAGTCCTCTAATTGGCCCGCTAGTACCGTAGTGTACGTCCACGACGCGTTCTCGGCAGACCCGAATGGCAGGTATTGAGGGGCGGCGCCCGTATCGATGGGCGGAGAAAGGATGATTTTGTGATTCAATACGGCTCAAATACGGTCATTCTAACTCGTTTTCAACTCTTCAACTTCGTGAGGGCTCTTCTAGGGCCCGTACGACCCTACTGATGTAGTTATCTCAGCAACTTTTGCGAACGTGTATGCTGCCTTTAAAAAATGTGCGGGACCCAAATGGGAATACATCAGACGCCGTAAAATAGTATGCAGGATGTCATGAATTGTTCGCAGGCCAAGCCAAGCCGTCGCGGCGCCCCTTACACAATCCGTTTCCGTTTTTTTCCTTGTCTTTTCGCTTTCTGTGAATACTCAGGCAGGCACATCGGATCACCTGGCGAATTTCTGTCTTCTTTCGCCTTTCCGATTACAGCCACTGTGCTTTCCCCGAGCTTAAAGGCAGTGTTCACGATGAAAAAAGTTTTCAAAATTCCGCTAGGATTAGGTAGTGGAGGGACACTCTGTAACGTTAACGTCGAAAGAACGCATGAAAACGAGCCAGGAAGAGCCCTAAAAGAGCCCGGAGTTGCAACTTCGAGCGCATTGAAAACCCTAAAAGCGCATCACACGCCCACCGACGTGAACAAATGAATGCTCGAGATCGTGAGATGAGCGATGATTTTCAATCATTAGCCCCGTTCTTCCCTTCATTCTCAACTTCTCTCTTTACTCAGGTCAGCTCGCATAGATCGGCTGCAAAAGACGGAAGTTACAAGCCTTGGACAACTCGTCCACCATGTTTCCTTAGCTCAATCTTTGAGGGACCATAACTCCGTTCCCAGAAGGTCTTGTACGATTTCAGGGACATCATTGGAATCAGCATGGAGCCGTTTTCAAGATAGGCGGAGAAACAGGAAAACGGTTTTTATCGTGAACACTGCCTTTAAGTCCGTTACCCATCATCCGAGGTACCCATCATCCGAGTTGAAGAGTGCGTGGTGCAGTGGCAGACATGAAAAAAAAACATGGTAAAGCGAATGATCACGTCCTAATGTGTTTATCACATGCACAGCCGGTATAAAAGGTGCCTCATCTCACTCGAGTCCTCATTCGGCATTCTGATGCCGGCCCTGGAAGGTGACTTGGAGTCCCTCTCCGGAGGCCAGCATATTTTTGACCGCTGAGGGATAGGGGATCCCACAGCTGGGGGATGGCGGTTTTCGCCGCGGTCAGCAGACCTCGGCGAAGGTTACGCCCTTGTTGCGAACCGAGGCGGGGATTTCCCTGCCGTGGACCGCGACATTCACGCACCTCTCGAGAATGGGCGGATTAAAAGAAAAACTAAGAGGAAATATCGAAAATCGCCCGGACAGCCACCACAGTGCCAAGTGCGACTGAATATCGCTCCGAGCGGGACTGCGGTCGCCCGGAGAGCGGCTGCTGTGGCCCAAGTAGATGGCTAATTTTCGCTGGGAGCGGAGACACAGCGTCGCTCGAGTCGATCTCCTGTACCGCTCCGAGCGATGGTTCGCCTGAGATAATGACGTTTTGAAATTATCGAATTGTAGAATAAATTCGACTTGGACTTCTCAATTTTTCTTATATGAATGCTTTTAAAAATCTGATTTTCATTCAATTCGAATGAAGATTTGGAAGCCTCATAAAATTACGCGCATGGGAGGTTTGACCTCGGTCATTACAGGTAGACATAAATTGCCTAAGGAGGAAATTTGCCTCGTTAACACTAACATCACACAATGCGCAAATCACCCGAAGGATATCTTTGACACTAGCACGCAACGACACTTTTACTCTCTCAAAAGAAATTGGTATGTCGTGAGGGACCTGGCTGATCAAAATGAGCGACAGCAGCATCAGCATGGGTTCAGGAAACTTCACTCTACTACTACTGCTCTATTGGAGATCGTGAGCTTTGCAGTCGACGGATTCAACATGAGAAAGCCCCTAAGAACAGTGGCCGTCGCCCTCGACCTGACCAAAGCGTTTGACTCTGTTAACTTGGGACTGCTGTCCGACAAACTGCTGAAGTCCTCGCTGCCATCCTGGCAGAAGCGATGGATTGCAGCGTTTACTAAAGGCCGCCGGGCTAAGGTTCTGTTCCAGAATCACGTATCCGATAGCATTCCAATAGCAGCCGGTGTTCCGCAAGGCGGACTGTTGTCCCCTGCCCTATTCAGCCTGTATCTTGAGGATCTTCCCGAGCCACCACAGGATTGTTTTGTACGCCGACGACATCACCATCATGTGCCAGGGCCGCGACGTGCAAGTAGCCGCTAACAAGATCAGCGCCTATCTCGTCGAGTTGAAGCTTTTCCTGGGTAATATGATGCTCACAGTCTCTGCTGCAAAGTCTTCTGTATCAGTGTTCACAACAAGCACCAAGGAACACAGTGCCCACCCAGATGTCAGATGGGATGGTAATCGTTTGCCAGCAGTAAGATTCTCCAGGCTGTTTGGTCTTATACTCGATCCGTCACTGAAGTTTCACAAAAACGCGGAAACAGAAAAAGACAGTCGTCAAGGCAAAGCTTAATATTCTGAGAGCTCTCGGCGGAACATCATGGGGGAGCAGTCGAGAGACCATATTGAGAACCTACAGAGCAATACTTCAGCCGGCTCTGGAATATGCGGCACCAGTGGGGCAGCTCCTGGTGTCAGAAAGCTTCTGGCGAAGAAGCTGCAGCGTGTACAGAATGCTGGGCTTAGAATTGCTACCGGTTAGGCAAGGAGCTCCCCAATAGAACATCTTCACGCGTAGGCCTGCATATTGCCAGTCAAGGAGCATTGGGAAATCCACGCACAGCAGATGTATATCAATGTTCTGAGACAGCCGAATCATCCAACAAAGAGAATAATGAAGCCCATTAGAGAGAGGTCGATTAGAACGCCGTTCGCAGATACTCCTAGTAAAGTCGATGTACAGAGATGGGCCGACTCCAACATGGAAATGCTTCGTCTTCTGCGTGAGGAGCACACCCAGTCTGTTCGAAGATGTCTGGAGAAGGCGGCTGTGAGCCCTATCTTAGGAGCAGTGCCGCCTCGGGTTTGCGAGTCCGAGTCTCAACTCGGCAGACGAGCCAGATGTGCTCTTGCCTTGCTGCGCTGTGGTCACTCTATTCTGCTCATGTCTTATGTCAACAAGATCGACAGCGGACGACCAGACGCATGCCCGGACTGCGGTGCTCCCGGACACGACCCGGCGCACTTGTTCATGTGCCCGAAGAGACCTACCTCCTTAACAACAATGGACCTCTGGACGAATCCTGTGAGGGCCGCCCAGTTCCTCAACCTATGGCGAAAACCACTTTGAGGCTGCAGAAGAAGAAAGAAAAAGAAATTGGCTCAACGGAGATTTTTCAAAAATGTGGTGTAAGTGGCAGAAAACAAAATTACGGACAACCAATCTAGCTGAATGTTATCATAAGTAAAAGTGAACATTCTTTGGGTACATGCTCTTCTGCAATGTAAGCACACCTCACTGAGAACTCCCATTGAAATAAAGAATCAAGTTCCCTCCTACGCAATATTTCTAAGGTAAATGTTGTTTCTGAGAAGAATTTTGATTTCAGAATTCAAACACAGCCCTCTCAAATATATTCTAACTGGAATTATGCATCTGATTTTGTGTGGACATTTTTATACCCGCTTTCAAGGCCCACAATGACTAGACCTCCATAACCCCAATTCTTCAAAGAATTATAACTTTTGTAAAACATTTGTAGTTGCTACAATATACTTCAATGAATGTTTTGCTCGTGAACTGTGTTTGCCTCGGTAACAATGTCCGGCCCTAGCAGTGAGTATAGTGCGGTAATTAGTCCGAGTCGACGAGTCCCGTAATTCACACCCCGCTCGCACCTCGCCTAGGCTCCGCCCTCCTTGGGACAGAACGTCCGCCGCCCAAGATATTGCGCTTCATCGCTATTTCTGTTATGAGTGTTGGAACGCGGCAGCTGCAGCCGGCTGGGAGTAAAATTTACCCGACTCCATACGTCGGGTAAAATTTACCTGAGTTTTCACCCGAAAATCCCGAGCACGGCTGGTCACACGTTCGTTCATATCCTTCCCCTCCCCATTCCACCCTTTGATCACCTGACTTTTCCCGATTGTCCCCAACTATTTGACCTACTTCTCTGAAAATATCGAGTAATCTTAACAACCTACAATTTTTCAATACCAACCCCTAATAAAACAGTTTGAGCGAATGAATGAATAATTTCGGGGCGAAAAAAATGTACTCCAATTGAATTCGAGCGAATGAATGAGTTAGCCGAATATCGCATTTCAGAACACTTGTGTGTAAATATATCCAGGAAACCCTTTTAGAAATTCCCGAATGAATGATTCCTTCCTATTAATTATTTCCTAATTTTTCAGAGTGAATGATTAGGTTTGAATAGTCTTTGGGAAGCTCTCGAATGGCTGAATCCGAGCAATTTTTTACAATTTTTCTTGAAACAATAGAATAAATTTGAAACTTTCCTCCATGGTTTTCTGCGAAATGCATCCTAGAACTCGTGTTAACATTCTAACTTTTAAATGTTGTTCAAGTTTTGCGCAAATGCAGTCTACGGCAAGGAAAAAGGCGGCGGTGCGGTTGCGTACTGTACCCACTTCTGGTTCGGTTCCAAGAATCGATAATAAACAGCTGATAATTTTTTTCTTTGTAGTGTTCTCGTGTTTCTTGCATTATTTTTGTGTAATTCTAGCATGTATGTATCTAAAGTGAATAAATTGGGGGGGGGGTGGAAAAACTTACCATTGTTGAACGATTTAGGTGCTTTTTCCTTCGAAATTGCGATAAAAATAAACGTTAGCTGTCAATTATGGCGTGACATACGCAGAGGTGAGAGCATCCTAGTGGTTGGCAGTTGAAAAAGGGTAAGTTTTCTCCTCAACATACACAATAACAAAACACCTGAATTATTTAGTATATGTAGATACATTCAAAAATATGAAGTTCTTAAATTTAGAAATAGGGAAATGGAGCGTAGGTTTGAAATACTGAATATTGCTAAGGATGCTGAAAGACTAAAACGTAAAGACCCTCACCGAATTCTGAGATTTTGTTCCGAGGTTCAGGTTCTGTTTTCAGATTCTCAGAAAGAACGTTTTCAGAATATATGTACCCAACGAACATATGGTCTACACACGTGCTCTCAGAATATCGTGGGGTATCACGTCGGTACACTAGGGGTTGCATCCTAGGACAAGCATCGGATTCAACCCTTCGTTGTGAGCATCACCTGCATATGCTGCCAGCCCATGTTGGGAAGAAACCCATCGTTATCGGCAGCCTGTACTGCAAACGGATAAAGAATTTGATCTATCACAATCTCCAGCGATGATGGATATGATCCTTGCCACAGCCCGCAGCAACGAGGCCAACCTCGCCACGGTTCGCAACAAGGACACCTTCGCCACGGTTGGCAACGAGGAAGCTTCTCTCGCCATGTGCCATGGGGACGGTCCCTTCAACGTCCGAAATTGACGTTCGGAAAGTTATGCTAGGTCACCTTCTCGGACCGGCCTCAAACGGCCAACTCCCCCTCAGTGAGACTGGCCGCCTTGCACACTCGCCGCCGAATGCAGAAGAGGATGCTGCAACGCTCACTCGTATCAGGGAGTAATCTGACTTAAAGGCACAGTACACCCTCAGATATGAATTTTGAGATTTTCATGTAATTGTGTAGAAGATCTCTCCTGTATAACACGTGCCAAATGCCAGATCTCATTTCCTCCGAATAAGCGAGATATAGGCGACCACCGCAGGCCCAACCCCCTTCGCTCACCACCACAGGCCCGACCCCCTGACAGATTTTCGAACTCGAAGGCGGCTCGATGGATGGACGAATTCCAACAAGTCGTCGTTCTTCAACCCATTACCGGACTGTCTCTTTATCGTGGCTTTCTCTCACCCAACGATTGCGAATGCAGAGAAATACAGGTCTATGACAACTCGTCCACCAATTTTTCACCCTCAAAATCTAGCCGTTTTTGAAGAGCCATAACTCTTTTCAAAAGGGTTCTTGAATGATTTTAGAGATACCTCTGTGATAAGCGCGTTACTGCCTCCAAGATAAGCATGAAATCTGAGAATTAATTTTTGGGTGTCCTGTGCCTTTAAAGGTAGTGTTTACGATAAAAATCGTTTTTCTGTTTCTCCACCTATCACGGCAGCTACACAGCGCACACGGGAATGGACGCGCACACAATATTAATAAAAAATGTATTTTTACAGAACGGGGAGGAGAAAAGGATTTAAACCGAAGAAAATGGAAGATGGTAAAGGTAGTCTATTCTGGATGTACCCACTTCAGAAATTTAATGTAAATTAACAAATCTCCAAGTTCGACTCTCGATAAACCTCGGCATCAGAACAATGTGTTGAACGTTCGTCTGTAGCACGCACGAGGTGGTAGGATGACTTTATTGACTAACGTTTCGGCGGATTCGCCCTCGTCGGAGTCTGTTCAAAAGTCCTCAGAAAACCATGTGATCAGTAGAACAACAAAGCGGGTACCAGAGTGACAGAAAGTACCCTCATCAGACTCGGCTTCTGATTAGGGTACTTTCTGTCACTCTGGTACCCGCTTTGTTGTTCTACTGATCACATGGTTTTCTGAGGACTTTTGAACAGACTCCGACGAGGGCGAATCCGCCGAAACGTTAGTCAATAAAGTCATCCTACCACCTCGTGCGTGCTACAGACGAACGTTCATTAAATTAACAAAGTTAGAGCGGGTGTAAATATTTAGCCGTGACAAGGTTCATTCAAACGAACCTAGTTGATCAAAACTAGCATTAAACTGAGAGCAAAGAAGATTGTGAGAAAGAGGAGAATCTGGCAAACATTTTAGGATCAATGGGACCGGTTTTTAATGTGATTTGAGAACCTTAAATCTCGTCCCGGTTTTGCTCCGAAAACCGGGACGAGTTTTAGGGTCTTTAAATCACATTGAATATCAAACCTATTGCTATCCAAATGTTTGCCAGATTCTCCTCTTTCTCGCAATGCCCTTAGTTCTCATGTTTATGGGTGTTTTTAATCAACTAGGTTCATTTGAATGAACCTTATCAAGTCCAAAAAATTCACTCCGCTCCAACTTAGTTTGTTTACATTACATTTCTATAGTGGATACATTGAAAGAGTCCTATTTCTGCCTCCTTCCATTTACTCCAGTCTCAATCATTTTCTCGGCCCCGTTCTGTAATAAAATACATTTTTTTAAATTAATATTGCGTGCGCGTCCACTCCAGTGCGCGTTGTGTAGCTGCGGGCAAACACCAGATCGCACGGCTAACCTAGTCTATGAGAGATTGCGGCATTCAAGGTGGATAAAACTCGGGTTTTTATGCTCAGGGTACTTCTCAATGAGGAGGAAACGGTCATTCGCTTCTTTTATAGTAACTTGCAGTCTTCAATTTTTACAGTTGGCTCTCTTCATAAGTCACATTCTCATGAATAAAAATCTATTGACTAGTTGTGATGCTGACTGTGCTATCTGTACTTTTAAACTGTCGAAATAAATCCTAGCATGCTCGGATGAGTCCGGGCAGAGTAAGCAGCGGAGCGGTCGGTCATGGCAAAGTATAACAGTGATAAGAAGATTTTGACATGATAAGCCTTGCTTCGACCGCCTCAAAATGAGCGACCTAGGCTATACATCATTTCGCTAATCTTTTTTTTTGATCGTGAATGATAGTTTTCCTGGGCTCTGTCTTTGTATTATATCTTTGCCTCGAATCGGTAGCCACCCGCGTAATCAATGAACGTTGCACCAAAGAAACATGACACCACATCAATCCTTACTTGCTACAATAACGGAGTATTGTTCACTCCTTGATCGAAACAAACTTTGACAGCAAGTATGAATTATTGCGAACACAACCTGCATCTCTGTCAATAATTTGAATTCTTTTAGTGTTCGACTCAAAAAGCGGGGAAGAAGATATGACAAATTAGAAGAATAGTGCGTATTATTTTTTTTTCCTGAAATTCGTTAGAACATGCACTTCGTTCTTTTTTTTTGGTGTTCGGTTTAGGCACCCCCCTTTGCCCTTTCTGCAACTTCTAATATGCACCCCCTTAAAGGCACAGTCCAACCTCGAAATCGGTTTTCTGTTTCTCTGCCTATATTGAAAACGGCCCCACGCTGATTCCAATGATGTCTTTGGAATCGTACAAGACCCTCTAGAAAAGAAGTTATGGCCCCTCAAAAATTGAGCTACGGAAGCATGGTGGACGAGTTGTCCGTGGCTTGTAACTTCCGTTATTTGCAACCGATGTATGCGAGCCGACCTGAATGGATAGAGAAGCTGAGAATGAAGGGAAGAACGGGGCTTTTGATCGGGAATCATCGCTCGTCTCGCCATTGTTGAGCTCGAAAGATCGTAAAAGGGGCGTGCCAAAGTGGCTTCCTGACGTGGGAGCCCCATGGTGGCTTCTTCCTATATCTCGCTTATACGGAGGAATTGAGAGCTCGCACTTGACAGGTGCTATATAGGGTGGGTCTACTTCAAAACTACGTGGGAATATCAGATTTCGTCACTGAGCTTGGACTGTGCCTTTAAGGTTAACCGGGACGCGTGCCCAGCCCTGATCCCGAGTAAGTAAGCGTGTGAATACCGAGTAAGAGCCAACTTTAAAGAACTTTACACTTACCTCGCTGGTAAATCATTGATGAATACGGCCCCTGATAAGGCAGGCGAGACTGAAATCGTAAATGCACGACGTTCGCAAAAAATCAATACTTATGCCTCGTCGAAAATTTCCGCGAATGCTATTACCTAGTTCCTCAAGTGTTCAAAGGTCCCATCAATTTTGAAATCTTTGGGGGCTTACCTACTAGTAAATAGGATCAGTCGAATGTTCCCAGCACTGAAGGTAACCACTGAACTTCTGCGAAACCGTGGGAAGCATTAGATAGAAAATGATTTCCGACCGGAACGACGCACTTGATCTGAGGACCTTCCGTGCAATTGAAAAAAAACTGATAGTTTGACGGAAAACTTTTCTGACAACTTGATATCGAAATTCGATATGGATGATCCACAGTGTCGCTGTGGCTCTTCGCGGAAGTATGCACTTAACCTCGGGCAACTTTCCACGACGTCGCGGAGCATTCTTGCGGTAGTTATGTTCAGCAACAGGCGTCATAGCACAGACCGTTCGAATCTGAATTTCTTTGTGCTCTCTGCTAGATGGCGTGTTTTGGCTTATCTAAGTGAGTGCCGTGTCGTTCTCTGTCAGAAATTTGAAAAAAAAAGAATTTCCGATGCCCTAATGCCATTTTCGTATTTTTTAGGAGCTACTGTGGCCGAGCAGTATTCCTTTGCTTTGTATGTCTCGCAATTGGCTGCTGGCTGTTCAGTTTAGGACAGCTTATAGGACAAGGTTTCTCGGTCTCCACTTTGCTGGTCGGTGATTGATTTTCTCAAAGAAAAGGCAGACGCAAAAGCATCATAATATAGTAGATTGCGCTGTAACATTCAATGCACTTTTTCAGACTTCTCATCCTCTTCCAATGTTTGAGTACTTCTTGTTGATACAGCCAACAAAGGAACTGAGGCGATGTATGAAGTGCGCCAGCATTGTTTCAACGATGGTGGTCTTTGATATCCTGATATGGAGGACTGTGCCTACAGGTCAAAATTTATCGTTCCTAAAGATTTGCTTCAAAATTACGTTTCCAAGTCGGAACATAGGTTCGTTGGGTGGCGACAGCGGTCCGTGAGGTGAAGGTCGTTCAACACGGTAAAGTGAGAGAAAAGTGAACGCCCCTTGAAAATCTGTGTTTTCAACAATAAGCGTATTCTTAATCTTCGAAGGATGTTCTTAGGTTAAGAAATATTTTTTGATGGTCATGCCGTTTTCAGTTTATGGAATACAATTTTTCAATCAAAGTTATCAGTTTTTGCTCACAACTTTTTCACCCTTGAAAACGCACAAGTCGCGACTGGTACATGGCTGGTCACCCGGGCGGATATCCAGCGGTGGAGCTGGAACATTATAGGCAGTGGTCGCGATAAAATATGCTTGTCTTCTTTTCCTCTCTAAACCCTTATCGGGGTTTAGAGTAGTAGGACCTATGTACATATAAGAAAAAAATTTCGAAAAAACCGCTGTTTTGGGCCAAATTTGGAGCCTGAACTTCCTTGTCTTTTGATGGTGGACGAGCCCAATCCACATCATCGGCATCAGTGATCTCTAATATCAAAAACATCAGCTGACTTGAAATTGACTTTCAATCAAGGAACATTAAAGGCATCGTACGCGCAGAAAACCGTACATTATTTTTCAATGTTTTTGTGTAGCTTGGCCTCTCTAGTGAACGAAAATGTCGAGGGGGCCCATGAAAAACCTTCATTTGTAAAGAAAAGTCAATCGGAACACATTGTAAATACGAATTTGAATTTCGCGCCAAAATCTTTTTCGAGATTTTTCTGCTTCTGGAGGCGTCGTCGCTGTCATTTTCGGAGTTTTTCTGCATGTGGAGTTCGTGCCGTAACTATTTTTCATGTTGTCTTACGGTCGCACCAACATTCTAAGAAAAAGTGCTAGATGACTGGTGAGAATTGGTGGCGGATCTTCATCTTTGACGCCTTCCAACCTCATTGTCCAACGTTTTTGACGCACCAAAGTTTACCGGTGTGGTCTACCGGGCTCAATCATGAAATTGAGCCTGAAAAATGAAACTTGATTTCCAGTGCGAACGATGCCTTTAACCTTCAAACTAACCTGATCGAATATTTATGCACTCATCTAGTCAAAAACATTGACTGAAGTGCTTGCTTTGATTGTTCAACTGTTTCAATTAATTAAAATTGCATTTATTTCTTCCTCTGAATGGCAATGTTTTTTGAGTGCTTGACATGAGACTGCGATCTTTTTGAGCGGCGCTGAGCACGTGTGCACGAACTGACATCTTTGGGCCCTAGAAACTCTAGTTCTGGCCCGTTTTTCACCGCGCTACCTTCGTAGTTTTTGAGCTACTTTCGATCTGAGCTGATCTTTGTAGTTTTTTCTATAACGTTCTCCATCGTGACCACTGCCTTTGAGGTAACCAGAAGCTATTTATTTTTAATTGACTGAAGTCATCTTCCGCACCAGAGACACAGAAACATAATCAAAGGCAGTCCTCATGGTGAATAGTTGCCCGTTTTTTTCCTGCGTAAGCCGAAGGAATTACGGCAAAACATGGTCAGGAATTAGGTGAAGATCTCGTGGACCAGTTGACATATTGTATGGCCTCGCCCACGTCATATACTCACAAGGGAAGTATACAAAGCGTAGGTCGGGTCTGCCAAAACGGCTAGTATCCTTAGTATTTCTTCTGGCTCAATAGCAAAAATGAGCAGTATCCCGCCCCGAGCTGCAGGTTCGAATAAGTTGTGAGCATTTTTCAAGCCTCGCGAAACATCAGGCTTTTTTTTGAAGTTTGAAAAAAATTTCTCAGATTCAGCTCAAAAGTTATATGTAGGGGTAATCTAGGGTGGTGAACACGAATCTGGAGTCCATTTGTCGAAATTTTGAGGGTTACTGTAGGTTACGGTAGGTAACATGTCATTTAGGGGTCAAAACCCACCCTAGTATTTTGAAAATCGACAAACAGACGTTAGATTCGTATTCTCCATCCCGAATAACCCCCCGTATACAAATTTTGAGTAAAATCTGAGATTTTGACCAAGCTACCGTATACCCACCGTAATCTACCGTAATCTGCAAAAAATCGATAAGCGGAATCCAGATCCGTGTTTAGCACTTCGAAAAACCCTCAGAGAGTGATTTTGAGACATACATATCTATCGCAGAGAACCGGAAATCTCGAAAGTGGTGTTTTTCCCTCGAAATTTTCCCCGGTTGGGAAGCTTCAAACGAAATCAGCCGAAAACTTTGGAAAATGGACTAATAAACCACAGATTCGTAATCAGCGCCCCAAAAAAACTCTCTGGGGAAATTTCAAGTCAATTCTGGAACATTTTTCTGAAACGCTTCCAAAGCCTCTGTAATCGGTAGAAATTAGTCCGAAACGCTGTTAGTCTGGACAATGTATGGAGAATGTGCCTTTAAAGGCAGTGTTCTCGATGGTTTTAGTCCCCGAGTTTTTCACATAAAACCATGCGTTGGCCTCCAAGTGTTACCAAAATTGCGAAGAAACGGCGAGAAACGCATTAAAACTTCGTATTTCAGTAACATTATGCTAGTGCACGGACTAGTTGTCCGGTTGGATGAACATGTTCATGGTGGTTGTCACCGGTGGGAAATTTGGTCAATCGAGAATAGGAGAACATTACATGCAAAGTAGGATTAGTTAGGACCCTAAGGAATTAACGGAGCAATAAAGAGTGGATAATTGCAAAGAACGGGTCCACAAAAGATTTCATTCTCACAACAAATACTTCCTGTGATACTTAGGAGGCGGGGTGATACTTAAAGGCAGTGTTCACGATAAAAAATGTCTTTCAGTTTCCACTAGGAATCGGTAGTGGAGGGGCACACTGTAACGTTGACGTCGAAAGAACGCATGAAAACGAGTCAGGAAACGCTTCAAAAGAGCCCAAAGTTGGACACCCGTCAGCTCGTCACCCCCAGATGCACTTTCCACGCCCACCGACGTGAACAAATGAATGCGGGAGATCGTGAGATGAGCGATGTTTTCCAATCATTAGCCCCGTTCTTCTCTTCATTCTCAGCTTCTCTCTTTGCTCAGGTCAGCTCGCATAGATCGGCTGCAAAAGACGGAAGTTACAAGCCTAGGACAACTCGTTCACCATATTCCATAGCTCAATCTTTGAGGGACCATAACTCCGTTCCCAGAAGGTCTTGTACGATTTCAGGGACATCATTGGAATCAGCATGGAGCCGTTTTCAAGATAGGCGGAGAAACAGGAAAACGATTTCCATCGTGAACACGGCCTTTAAGGATTTCATTCATGTGTTTCTGATGCATTTCAGTCAATTTCTACGTCATTTTAGTCCTACCCGTGGGCCACTCAATCAATATAGCGAATAATCTCAAAATTGAAGATCATCGTGAACACTGCATTTAACCCAAACTTTGCTCGGTGGTAGTTTTGGGTGCTGAACACATTTATGAGGTCGGTTTCCCGATTTCCCGAAGACTAATGCGCTTTCTGGAAGGTACAAAGAGCACAAAAAACGCTCTTTTTAAGCTTGTAACTTCTTGGAACCTGCAGCTCGGGGCGGGATACTGCTATACTTTAACTATTGAGCCACAAGAGATACTAACGACACTAGTCGTTTTGCAGATCCGACCTACAATTGTATACTTCCCTTGTCAGGCAAACCATCGCTCGGAACGGGACGGCAGAGCGACTTGAGCGACGCTGTCTTTCCGCTCCAAGGAAAAAATAACCATCTACTCGGGCAACAGCAGGCGCTCTCCGGGCGACCGCGGTTCCGGTTCCGCTCGGAGCGATATTCAGTTTCATTCGGCTCTGCGGTCGCTGTCCTGACGATTCTCGAAATTTTCCCATTAGCTAATTTTTCTTCCATTCCGCCTCTTCTCGATAGGTGCCTGAATGTCGCGGTCGACGGCAGAGAATGCTCGCCTCGGTTCGCAACGAGGGCGTAACCTTCGCCGAGGTTTGTGGTGAGAAACCACTTTACATGCAGACCGCGGCGGAAACCACCCCCAAAAACACCCTTAGTATCCGAATCACTCCTATTCGGATATCCGGAATTCGGATAATCCGATATCCGAAAATCCGAAAAAAACGCATTACTTGAATTGAACCAATATCCGAGAAATTTGAAATCGGCATTATCCGAATCTATTCATCATCCAAAAAATCATCTTCGGATAATAAGTATACTCGTCGTGCGTTGTTGGCGACATCACTGGCCAACGGGGTTTCGATTCGCGCGCGTCGATCTACCGTCGCAGCCCAGTCCATTCATCAGACTAAATTTATTACGTGAACTCTATGCTCGTACTGACGGGAATCGCATTCACTTTTTATGACGTTATTTCCCTTTTTATCAACTGAAGCTGTTGAGGCAGGTGTGATATGTTCGACGTTTGGTTATTAACATACAGCGACGAAAGTTGAATAAAGCTTGAGAATCTCTGTGCCTGAATATTTGGGCCAGAGCTGCAACCTGATTCTCCAACTAGCGCAGACTTACAAACGTACTCAGACAGTAGGTGCGGGCGTATCGCTGGCTTTTGTCGGGCGGATCGACATCCCCCGCCATCCGCCCGCCAGTAACCAGCGATGCGCCCGCCACTAGCCAGCGATCCGCCCTCGATGCCACATGTGGGTTATTACGATGGTTCCCACCACGGTCTCCGTGTGGGGAACCAACCCCCCCCCCTAGCCATGGGGACCATCCCCTCAGCTGCCAAAAAGTTTTCTCCGGCTTCTAAGTGATCATTCGAAGGTGACTTGAAGTCACCTTCCAGGATCGGCCTCGAAATGCCGAGTGAGCATCCAGTGCAATGAAGCACCTTAATACCTTTCGGCTTGCTTACTCTGCACAGTAGTGATACCAGAAAAGAACTCGTCAATGATTGACAAGTTTCACCCTGTAAAATTTGAGCGAGTGGATTGCCGGCTATCAAAGCAGTGGCGGGCGGATCGCTGGCAGGTTGCGGGCGGATCGCTGCATCTCATAGCTCAGCGGGCGGATCGCTGGCTGTCAAAGCCCTGGCGGGCGGAGCGCTGGCAGGTTGCGGGCGGATCGCTGCATCTAATAGCTCAGCGGGCGGATCGCTGGCTGTCAAAGCCCTTGCGGGCGGATCGCCGCTTTAGAGCTCGCCGGCGATACGCCCGCTAGCGTTATCGACTTTCCCAGGTGCCGCTATCCGCCCGCCGAAACGCAGCGAGACACCCGCGGAGACAACGAGAGGCAGGGATCCGCCCGGCGAGGCCACGATTGGCAGCGATCCGCCCGCAACTTGCTGGCGTACCGCCTGCAGAAGCTTTGATTGCCAGCGGTCAGTCCGCCCCTATTGTCTGAGTAGTGTGTAAATATTTGGTTGTTACTAGAGAGCGCGTGATTTGGCCTCTAAAAACCACACTCAAGCTCGATGCTTAGTTGGAGAGAACAGTACAATAAGTAGAGCTCACCTTAGTGATTTTTTTTGCGTTTCTCAGGTGTCTAATCCCATGCCAGATCCAATGCACCAACTCACACAAATATCGCTCGAAGCGGAAACGGTTGCTCGCAAACATGACGTCACCGCACGGACATCAACCGATGGTCAAAAACTGCCCGTCAATTTTATAGAATTGCACCCCACGTTTTATCTCGGTACTTGGTCCCGGATTTCAGTATTTTTCTATTATGTAAGTTTTAGCCTTTCACCAGTTATGAGGTGAAGGTGGATGGAGTACGAGCTTCCATTTACCGAAGCAGTTACTTTGGAAACTGAGTGACCCGTACACACCAATATTCAATATACAGTTCAACTCCGCACTGCCGTTCAGTCCGCAAAGTGTGCGCTGTTTGCCAAAGCGTGCTGCGGCGCGGTCGCGAGTATCCTCAGACACGGATGTAGGATGACCCGGGCGGTGGGATCACCCGGGCACCAAAGGCAAAAAACGCCCGGGTGATCCCACATCCCTGTCTGAGGATACTCGCAACCTCGCCGCAGCACGCTTTCGCTATCAGCGCGCACTTTGCGGACTGAACGCCAATGCGGAGTTGAACTGTAGCTAGTCACGACGTTTCGTGCAGTGTGCAAGACAATCGACGATATGAGTTGGAGAGTTACTTGGTTCCATTCATCTTTATTCCAAAACGATCTTTTTCAGTGACCTCACCACAGCCAACTCCTGTCTGGATTATGGTCTTAATTGGAATTGGAGTTCATGCCCTGATAGAGGCTGTTTCCACTTTCGCGTCTGCGTGCCTATCATTTATTTTCAAGCCTAAGTTTACGCCTTTGACAAACCTGTAATCGCGCAGTGGGGTGCAGTACAATTGGCGGACCTACGAAGTCGGTCTTCGCCGTTCCGCTACATTACCAGGTTGTTCAATGAGTTTTGTCGTTCGATACGAAAAACACAATATTATGGTTCAAAATACACTTTATTATTCATTATAATCTCCCTGAACATTAATACACTTGCTCCAACGATCCTCCAATCTGTGGATCCCATCCCCGAAGTGAGAATCCGGAAGGTTTGCAAAATACGCTTCTAAAGCCGTTATGACCTTTCATTTGATGAAAAAACGCTTGCCACGCATAATTCTTCGAGTTCTGGAAACAAATGGAAGTCGCTGGGGGCCAAATCTGGTGAATACGGTGGATGTTCCAACAATTCAAACTTTAATTCATGGATTTTAGCCATTGTCAAAATGCTCTTGTGGCACGGTCCATTGTCTTGATGAAAAAGGATTTTTTCTTCTGCAAACCGGGTGTTTTTTCACGAGTTTTTATCTTCAACGGGTCCAAAAAGTTCCAATAATATTCAGAATTAATTGTTTTATTAGTCTGCAAATAATCCACAAATAAAATTCCTTTCGCATTCCAAAAAAACTGATGCCATAACCTTCTTGGCCGATTTCCGGACACGAACTGGTTTCAAAGCCGAGCAACCAGGTTCACATCAATCTTTAGCCTCTTGTTTTAATTCAGGATCATGGAGATAAGCCCAAGCCTCATCCATAGTGATGAATCGATGCACAAAATCCACTTTATCCTTTTTAAAACGCTCCAAATGTTGCTGAGAAAGTCGCATTTGAATGTGTTTTTGTTCCATTGTTAGCGAATGCGGCACGCGCTGTGCACACAGCTTTCTAAAACCCAAAATTTGACTTAAAATATGGCTCACACTGCCTAATGAGATGTGTAGAGCCTCTACTAAATCTCTCTCAGTCAATCGACAATCTTCCAAAACCATATCCTGTATTTTGGCTATGATTTCTGGTGTTGATGCGCTTTTTGGACGTCCTTCACGTGGATCTTCAAGGCTTGTACGACCACGTTTAAATTTAGCAACCCATCTTTCTACTGTTCTAATTTCAGGTGAGCAATCATTATACACTTTCAATATTCGTTCGTGAATTTCTTTTGGTGCTACACCTTCCAAAAATAAGAATTTTATCACTGCACGATATTCAATTTTTCCATTGCTGTGACGCGGAGACACTAAATGGCTTGTAAACAAAGAATGAATTGACAGATTGAAATGAAACTTCACATACGTTCGTATGAAGAGTGTACCAACAAAACAAAAAAATTTTGGGCAACTAGCAATGCCCTCTCTTATCGAACGACAAAACTTATTGAACAACCTAGTATATGGAAGAACCTGCAGAGTTAGCTGCAACTACCGTTTTGTGTTGACTCGTCACCCATATGTCCTCGACAGTCGAAACCTTCCTAATTGCCAATGTTTTTTTTTTGTGGTTAGGCATGTACTCCTTGTTTTTAATCTCAAAGCTCTTCTTCTCAGTTTATTCTACTTGAATGTATATCGGACAGCGTCAGCTCTTGTGTACACATTTATTTGTTTGTTTGATTTTCCGATAAATAAACATGAACATAAAAATACAAGACACACACGCAGTGGGTCACAACTGCTTTATATGAAGACCAGCCGTCGTGCCGTCCTGACGGCTTGCTTAGAGGCTTTTCCCCTAGACCCCCAAATTTTCGCCCTGAGTATCACGCCCTAAGTAAATTATCTAATGCTCTCTGCATGTATTCGGTCGACGCAGAAATTTTCCTCCCCTCGTATTCTGCCGTAAACATAAAGACTACGTGCCGCATTTGTAGGCACAGACTATGCCAATAAAGGACACAAACCTGCGTGAAATGTGCCCACATACAAATACGATCCGTAGAGTGTCCGATCCCGTAGATTAGAGTTTTTGAGCCCTTCTCAAGCTCATCATTCTGCATGAGTGCGAGAGCGTAGCAAACTACTTGCCGAGACATCCATTTTGGATTCCTTCCCAGTTTCCTCAAATGAAGCGCTACTCACGCTTCACTACGCTGCGCAGCACTCTCTACATGAAGCGTTACATACTTTCCTCATCGCTCTGCACGTTCTACATGAAGCGCTTCTCAATTTATACGAAGCTGCACACGCTCAACATAAAGCGCTGCACACATTCCACCACGTGGCGCACGCCCGACATGAGGCGTTACTCATACTTTACGACGTTGCGCACCAGGGGTGTGCGTTAATGAAAAAAAATTTTTTTCGTTGAGCGTAAATCGTTAATTTTTGGAAATCTCATACGCCTGATAGCGTTATCAGCCATTGTTTTCAAGGAAACTACAGTAAACTTCAAATACCGAGCGGTATCGATTGCCACAAGGGTATAAAAGGATGATATCAGTTGCATTACTATATCCGACCGACTCAAACTCTCATATGAAACTTGAAAAGCTTTTTGTGGCTTTATGGCTATTGGTACCGCACGGTATCTTGCGTCTAGTGGGGGATACATGGAAATACTTCGATTTCTGGAGGCGGTATCATTCCTTCTTCAACTGAATCCTGAGAGTCCCCCTCCTCGACTAGTTTTGCACCCTATAGTGGGCCCCCCAATAGCAACAAAATCGGTCTGACGCAGATGATAACCTAGCAGTTTCTCAGAAAAAAAAGTGGAAACGGACCTCATACTCGTATTTAGCACCTCAAACACTGCTGCACAAAGTTGTGAAGAAGAAACCCGACTACGGTGGGTCGAAAAAAAAGTGTGTTAAAGTTCGAAACGTAATATTAGGAGACAACATACCCTTTTATTCGGTTGGGAACAATTTCGATGGGAGATAGGATGCACTGCGATAAATTTTCTAAAAAAAAACTGATCTAATAAAAATCCGATTATCAGCCTAAAAAACAAAAGAGGATGGAAATCGTTCGTCTACGGAAAGCACCGTTTCACTACTAGAGTTTCAATGTAAATGAACTTAGCTTTCCAAACACATCCAGCATAAAACAAATCAATTAGAATTCAGAACTTTTTAAGGCATTCCTTCAATGTTTCAACGCGGGACGGAGAATATTTTTCAGTTCCGCGATCGCGTTCAGTCCTCATTATCACAATCGTAGAAGAGAAGCGGTTGTTTTTAAAAAATTCAACTGTGAAAATGAAGAAATTATTCTCAAAACAACCGCTTCGTTTCTACGATTGTGATAATGAGACTTTGCGGACTGAACGCAATTGCGGAACTAGATCATATGTCAGCATTAAAGCAGAAATAATGGAACGGTGCAAAACAGAAAGATTACAACTTCTGAGAAGACAGAAACCACGAAAGAAAGGAAATTAAATGAATTCGCATGATATGCTCCAATGCGAAAAGATGCGCGATAGCGAAGCAACAGCTGGGGTGGTGGCCATCGTGTATCAACTCTCGCGAGGAGGCGGGAGAAACGGGGGAGGAGCGGGGTTCCTGATTGGACGCAACAGCTGGGGGCCGGGGCTAGCCCGTGTTGCGTCCAATCAGGAACCTCGCTCCTCCCCCGTTTCTCCCGCCTCCTCAGGAGTGTTGATACACGATGGCCACCACCCAACAGCTGTTACCACTCCTGATGTGATCTCGTCCGAGTTCCGGGGTTTACAGGGAAACTCGCCCACACCCAACTTGGCCTCCAATGAAGGAACTTTTTTTTACCTGTTTCCCATGGTTTTCCGTAGTTTTTTTCTTCACTATGACTACGAGTAGGCTTGGTAACTTCTATTTTCGATGAAAACACGCTGACGGTTTTTATCGTGGACACTGCCTTTAACCCGTTAACACGTAAATTTTGTCCTTCCTCAAAAATTTTCAAACATCAAGTAGGTAGGGCTCCAGATGACGTCGTGAAAAGTGGGTGGGTGGGACTCGGTGTCTGAAACGTCTTTGCAAGTGGTGTGCTACACTATCTGACACATTTATTTATTTATATATTTATTTACATAAGCCTGCGGACATGCGAACATAAAGTCTAGCTCCCTCACCTTGAGCCGGTCAAGGTAAGGTTTATCGGGTTTACCATGTTGAAATCTCCTCATCACTGTTGTGTTTTGCCATGACCGACCGCTCCGCTTCTTGCTCCACCCTCCTCGCCCCCCCCCCCGACGATCAAGCTCGGCTTTACGTAGAATAATATCTTCAAAAGAATCTCAAAAACTTCACGAACTACAGCATTCGCCGCACTTCGGATCGGTTTTGTAGTGTGCACACTTGACGCAGATTTATTCCTTTTCTCGATATAGTCTATGAAGCTGTCCACCAATTTTAGCACACTAACACATCAATCAGGGTCAGGCAGACCGTTGTCCAAGACCTCGACAAAGTTACGTCCTCCTACCTTGGAGAACAAAATTTTTATAACTTTACGCCCCCCTCAGGTCCTGAAAAAAGTTCAACAGTATTTGTGGTCAAAAATTTCAAAAGAAAAGTATATTCCAACCTGGATTTTCGAAAAAATTGTTACTACACTTCCTGTCCGACTGATTAGCCTCGAGAGTGTAGTTTTGACTTGCCCTTGAGCAACAACATCTGTATTGAGAAAGAAGTAATTAAAAATTGTGACACTGATCGCCTCACAATCTCATGATGGCATAACGACAAAGAAAAATGTGGGCCAATTGAAGCAGAAAAAAAAACGCTGGATACTTGTTCCTTGCTTGCATTAGGTTTTGTCCAAATCTTGATCGTGCTAATGATTTAAAAATGACGCAATAGGCGAGCTCGAGCTGATAGAAATTTTTCGTAAAGGAGACAATTACGAAGAGGATGTAGAACGTCTCCTAACTTTGAATGGATTCAATCCTCGGAATGAGCAAAACAGGCATATGCCGAGCATTATTCGGGAACGTTTTGGACTTTCAATAACAGCTCACTAATTATAAAGCTTCACGACACCTGGGTGCAGACCTAGTTGGTTGGGGTCACTCAGGGTACGAAGGAAGAATGAATGATACGCTACTAAAACTCTAAGCATTTTGACGGAGTTTCTGTTAGAACAATGACTGATAGCACTATCAAATAGCAGATACCGGCAGAAGTCTACATTTTGACAGATAAGAAACCTCCAACTAGGTTTGCATCGAGACCTCTGGGTGGGTGGAACCCTTGTTTGAGTGCGTAAACCTCCACAGGTCCAAAAAAAGTTCGATTCCTTACTAGTATTGTTCTAACAAAAGGGGCGCGAGCGCGGGTGGGAGAGGGGGTGTCACCGGCGGTGGTTTTTCTGGCCTTGTAGTGCGCAACAGTGCCCGCAAACCCACCGCAGGTGGAAGACGCGGCTTGGCATTGGAGCGCGATATTTTTCTCGGCGCGCGGCAGTGGTAAGTAAAACCCCTTGCTCCGGAATGCTCTAAACTGAGGAGTTTCCGAGCGAAATCGAGGTAGTGAGTAGAAGGTAGGCCAAAGATGGAAATTTTACCTTTAGGATCTTGAAATTGCTTTATTGAAAAAAAATACCGTTATCTAATTTCGGTCGAAGGTTTTGGACAACGGTTTCGGACAACGGCAAAACGTGTTTTAGGCGATTTTCTTTTTGATTTTAAAATGGTGGGGGGGGTGTTAGGTACCAGTTTGTGGGGAATTTCATGGAGAATCTGAATCTTTTTTCAGAATTTCGAAAATGTAAAATTTTATGGAGGGACGTACGTTGTCCAATTTTCGAAGTGGAGAATTTAAGCGGTAATACGCCCGATTATTGAATGTCACTCGTCGAAAAATTTGTTTTATGTGCTGAAAATTTGAATACTGTCTAAAATATGTCTATAACATCGTTATGCAAAGATACTTTTCTTACATGTACTGTTGTGGTGCTGTACTAATGTTCTCTATTACAATATGTGAGACAACCACGTCCGAATCCCTCGTTGCGCGACCTACAGAAAGAAAAACGCAACTGAAAACATCCCCGACTTTTTAAAATTTTGGCCCGAAGTTTTTACGTCCCTCCCCCTGAAAAAAATCTAATCTTCGAAAATTTTTACGTCCCCTCTGTTGTCCAGCGCGACAACGCCAGCCTGACCCAGAGCTGCCGTTGTGAAGGCACTTTCCATACTTGTGAATCGATTGGCAGGAATATAGGACTAATAGTGATTAATATACTAGTCAGCCGTTTGCAGCCGTGGAAGGACTCGCCCGAAAAAAATGCCTCCGTGATGGCTAGCTGACACGCACGCCGACCGCGTGGGCGGACAGTCTCAATCGAACACTCCTTACGTGCACCGAGTTTGCGCCAACGCGCAAAAAGCAACACAGTATCAGCGCGCTCTGCGACCACTATATGTACATTTGACCGCCATTTTTGTCCGTGATTCAAGCCCAGATTCTAACACCTCTATTCAGGCTCTAATCAAGCAAAGAACGAATCGCCACGTTAAACACTTCGGGCTGTCTCTGCAGTTCCAAGCTTCTGTCAACGAAACTATAAACTTTTTCCCCTTGCATGCGCTTCATACGACGCATGACTGGTCTACTCCCAAAGAACCAAATCGGCGCATTTCGTCGCCACCGAACACATTTCGCCGAAGTTTACATCACTCGATCGCCAAACACACATCCCTTCGTTTCTATTAATGGAGACAACAGCGTGACGCGGTCGCTTCCGGCACTGGGGAGAAGGGAATGATCAAGTCTGACAGGAACATGGCACAAGTATGCTTCATGCCAGGGCTGTGCGGATTTTTTCAGGATTTTCGGAAACGGAAAAAAATGGCCGAAAAACGCCGGAAACGGAAACGGAAGAGATCAAAAAACTGTGGGCTGTCTCATTCTCACGTTCCGTCGCTGCTCATTGCTTACAGTTCTTATTCGATAACCTATGGCTTCAGTCAATAAATCAAAACTTATTGAAACTACATAAAATCACTATGAAGCATTCCACGATTTCGGATCTTCGCCTAAGAGAAAAAAAACCGAAAAGGCAGTTTCAAAAATTAGTATATGTAGCGGCCCTTCCGTAACAGTGTGCAGCCTGTCCTCCAGAAAGCAGTCCAGGCTGTACCAGGTGCAGATAAAGCGGGCGGCCGCGTTGCGTGTTCAAGACCGATAGAAGTGAACCTCCAGGTTCTCATCGACGACTTTCTAGATTTTCTGCGGAACCTTTATTTTGAATCCTGTCCGAGCAAATACCGCAAGATTAAATCCAAAAAGTAAAAAAAATACTCGGTGACAACAGGGAGAATCACTTTTGATCAGCCTCTAATTTTGGAAACCCGAACTTTGTTAAGAATCTCAGCAAGGCTTAGATAGATATTCGATTGAACACAGGAGAACGGAAGTGTTTTTCAGCCCCTCATGATGCCTACAAGCATCCTTGCCTATACCCACTACCATCACCCGTTTAGCACTATTTTCTTCCGTTTCCGGACCTAAAAAGTCGGAAACGGAACGGAACAGCACAAAAAACACCGGAAATACGGAAACGGAACAGTTAAGTGAAGGCCTGGTTCATGCACACGCACACTTTCCGCGGCTTCCCTTCATCCTAAGCCCGGGAGGAGCAAACAGCTTCTAGACGGGAGGGCGACCTCCGTGGCGCGACCGCATGCGCCATACTTGGACCTCCTCCAATAGCTCCACTTCCAATGAAATGGGCAGTGACTTGCACTGTTTCGACCTCTTTTGTGAGGAAGACTTCCGATCTTTGAAATACTACTGCTTATCATGCACAAACATTCACTTTACAGTGGCACGAACTGCCTTCATAGTATGTATTCCGCACTTGCAACTGGTCAGGAAGAGAACGTGGTAATGCCACTTTACACCAAAGGACATTTTGTGGAAAGGCGTTGATTCGACAAAGACAGACAATGTGGTCCATGACCTCTTAGAAGGAAGTCCATTTTGTGAACAGAAAACTTTATCTCCTGTTCATATATGTAAATATGTATGTATGTACAATTTCTGGACATGAGACAAAGAACCGTAATCAGTAGATGTGAGTAGAATCGGAAGCACAAATTTGGGTTCAAACCGTAAGTAATAAGTGGGGCTATTCTGTGCTTATGAGCAATCAGACTTAGAATCTTCTGGACGGCTATGCCCGGCCGGCATTCACCACCGTGGCACCATAATCCACCAATCTTCCTGTTTTGCTGCCGGTATAATCCACCTTCCGTCCGTATTTCGTGAAGAACGTCACTTGGCACTTTGTCTTCCTTCCGGTTCGCTGAAAATAAGGGTTATTTAGAGGTACAACTTAAAGAAATGGTCCCGACGCGTGCTGGTGTTTTTAGGTAGCACGCACCAGAAGAATTCAGCAATAATTTTTACAAGGAGATCTTCAAGCTGAGTTAAGGAGGGTTATCTCAGCTGGGTCAAGCCATTCACCAGGAATGAGGCAGTATTTGGGGTGTACAGAGAAATTCTTCCGGGTATTCTGGGGAATATGTATTACCTTTCACCTTTCTTCCACCTTACTTTTTCGGTTAATTAATAAAACCTCTGGGTGAGCCGGTTTGGAAATTTCCTTAGCGGCTAAAGTCTGTCCAAAAGGCATTGTCTGCTCACGCGCTCGGCGTCTGTGTCGAGCGGACGCCGTTGAGACATTTTTGAACTTGAAAATCGTTCACCTGGAATATTGGACGGATAGCGGATAATATCTCAGTGACCTGCTTACAGGCGCGCAAGGGCTCGTCGGACAAATGTCATTGCGACGGCCGACGGCACCGCAATACGCACGCCAACCGCGAGGGCGGACAGTCTCATTAGTACAGACTTTACAAAGTCGGATCTAGGAATACTCTTGAAAGTACTCCTAATTAGAATAGAAATGTTTTGTTGCAAACGGCTGGATGATCTCGAAAGCCTCCCTTACTCTATTGCGCTCCTATTATGAGCAGGGGCCTGGAACCTCAGGGTGGGCGATAAGTTGACGTTTGAGTGAAACTTTCAACAAGTGCCTGAAGCTCTGAGAATGAGAGAAAATTCTGAAAATATGTAGGGTGAATTTCGCACAGTGGAAAACCGGGAAAATGGACTAGTTGTTTTGCTATCCACGAAAAAAACAGCACGCAGCGCGCCCGCACGCCACCGAGATGGCTGTCGCCTGCTGGTATTAGGCACACACCAAATAAGGCTGACTTGACTCGGTTTATCCGGTATAACGGTATAAGTACAATGCATCTATCCAAAAAATGGTATTTGACTTAAGAAAACTCTGTTACCTCATCAAATGCATTGCAACAATCATAGGCTGGAATATACAGGTGTAACGAAACGGCTCCATCCGAGTGACTTGGATTTTCCATTCGATGTAGACCCAGTTTATCTAGAAAAAAATTAGCATTTTGCGCTGATACACCACAAACTATGTACAATATTGTGAATTTTTCAAAAATCATTCTGTTAACTGTACTTTGCGGTACAAGAAACCCTGAAATCACCCAGAAGGGATTCTTCCATTGGCCATAATTCGTGAGACTTACTCAAAACTTTCCACCTATGAGGCATTCGCCAAGCCCACTTTGGTGACCAATAAGCAGAAAAAAAAACCACATAATGGTCGAAAAGAATTCGTGACATGAGCGTATAGGCTCTTACAATATTCAACTGATACACAGTTTTCATTCTTTTTCATTCACGTCGAAGTGAGATAATTATCACGCGCGAAATCGCATAAATTCGTAACAAATTAATTTTTTAGAAAATGGTGCAAGAAATCATTTTCCCAATTCAAAATTGTACTTCCAAAACCCAAGCTAGAGTGTGAGTAAGGCGAGGTTTGTGATACCCTATAAAATGTTAAAGTTTCATCAAGTTTTGCAGAGCTCAGGCCAAGATACGTTCAAAAACAGTATTTGCGAAAACGGGTGTCCCTATAATTATGCAACGGAATGTACAGTCGACCGCAATGTTAAAAGGACATGGTGTGGTTGCGGACTCGCACTAAAACTACGGTAGAATCTGGCACTTTGCCAGATTTCGTCATCGATCGGCGCCAACCGTCGTCTCTGCTCACGAGAATATCAGCTGTGGCGCCGATCGATGACGAAATCTGGCAACGTGCCAGATTCTACCGTAGTTTTAGTGCGAGTCCGCAACCACACCATGTCCTTTTAACATTGCGGTCAACTGTATATGGCAGCGCTGTGTCAAGCCGCAGCGTGCAACTATGAACTAGGTTAGAGGGAGCATTTCTATCAGCACGCGATTCGCGATTCGCATAAAATTTGGCTATTTTTCACTGTTCTGGGTGGACATTGTGGAGCCTTGATACGTCGATAGGATTTGGGAAAATCTGGCATAACCTACGAGGAGTTCTTGAAAAATTCATAAAACCTAACGAGTTATAGGAACGAATTTCTGGAGATTTGCTAGAAAGGCAACTAGCATTCCGATTACGGAAATCGACAATGGAAACGCTAAAAACCAATACATTTTGAAAAATCAGTAATGGGAGATTATATATTGTCTCTCCGAATGAGACTGCCCGCTCCACGGTCGGCGTGCGTGTCAAGCAGCCCTAGTGAGAGCCTTTTTCAGACGAGCCTTCTGACGACTGCAAACAGCTGACTGATATATTTTTCACTGTCCGTGTAATAATCCTGTTTATTCGTTTACACGCCCAAAAACTACCTTCGCAACTGCCGCACGACACGTACGCCGACCGCGTGGGCGGACAGTCTGATTCGGACACAAGATAGGTACATCCGATTTTACCGCGTTTTTAGGGGTTTCCGGTGATAAAAACGTTCGGAACTAGTTAGGGAGGGCCACTCAGGATTCAGTTGGAGAATGATTGATACCACTTTCGGCAATTGAAGTATCTCCATGGTGTCTCCACGAAAACAATGACTTATAACGCTATTAGGTATGAGATATCAGCTAGAATTTTTGTTTTCATGAATGAATCATTCCATTTTCTCGTGTGCCCCCCCCCAACTAGTTTCAAGCCGATAAAAAGGCTAGAAGCTCTCGAAGATCGGAATTTATTCCATTCCTAATCTAATATCAGAAATTTACGGCCTTTCGCCCCGAAAATCATCTTTCCGCGCATTTCTAGGCGTTTCGCACCCAATCTTCGAAACCCGAGCAAAAATTTCGTAGATACCCGAAATACGATTTCCAGTTTTCCATATTATTTATTCTGCTCGTCTCCGATCCCAATTCAGATTTCTAGAGCAAAAATTGGAAAAAGCTTCTACTGTGCTTCTGTGGGTGAAATTGCGGTCAGCAATTGCGTCTCGACACGCATTGCGGCCGCACGCGCTCGAGTCATTTGAGTTTCCAGCGCCAAAGCCGATTCGATGTGGTTTTTATGCAGTTTTTTCCAATTTTCCAAATATTCCTGTATCCAAAACCCACCTAGAGTCAACAGATCGGCGGCTGCGGCGCTGGAAACTCTTCCGACTCGGTAGAGTGCGGCCGCAAAGCGTGTCGAGACGCAATTGTGGACCGGAATTTGGCTGAGAGAAGCACAGTACATTCCGAACAGCTATGCCAAAAAGTAGTGTAAGTACTCTCTTCTACTTACTACAGCTTTACGGTCTATGCATATAGCACCCGTTCCGAGGGTGTTATTCCGCCATAATTACCTAACCACACGATTAGGCGAACCAAAGTACGCTCATATCAGTGAACGCGGGCCACACACGTCAAAGATCGCCGTGCACCCAGAATGCACCCAGATTGAGTACAGATAACACGGTCCCGTTGCACCATCACGCCAAGTCCATATTTCTTCGAACACGTGCCGTACACTGACTCAGATACGTGTAAACTACAAGGGAAACCAACTAACCACTCATATAGGACACTCCATTCTCCTCAAACCGGGTCATTTCTCGTTTCTTCATGGGTGCATCTTCATGACTATCTGCTGCCGGCCACTCATACTTCGTCTCCAATAGCGCTCCGTCAAGAATCTTCACAAAACAGTGTGCATCCGTGTGATCATGAATACTGAAAATGCTATACATATTCATCACATTCTGGTTAGAGCAAAACGTCATATCTATATATCACCCACCTACTTCCCATACCAGGACCCCAGCACAGCACCATAAGGTTATACTTTCCATTGCCAACATCAACCAGATTTCTCGTATATCTGTGAATAAAAATTTAGGAAAAAATGCTAAATTTGCAACAGCAAAAGTTTGTGAATATGTGAGTACTCACTTGTGCTCATCGAAAATGGCATATTGCCGCCAGTCGGCTGGATTACTCTTGTACGACTCCATCAGATGTATAACTTCGGCGACGTTCACCTCATCAAGTGCGAATATTTCTCGCAACCTTGCGATCAGTTCGGTGAGACTCACCATCTCTAAAACGTATACATATTGTGTAAGTCTACAAAAAACTAAAGTAAGAAACCACGCGATGGGCCACGTGACTGACAATGAGTGCAAGATATATTGGGTGACGAATGTCTGTGTGTGTCTGTGGGTGTGTGGGCGGTGATAGTTGGTGACGGTAGCAGTCACCTGATAGACCATACAAGAACAGGGGTGGACACACAGAAGCGTGATGCGTATACGACAGGTCGTCTCATAGCGGAAGGCGTAGATGTCGTTGAAAATTGCCGACTGTCACGGGTAGGTGAATGACCACCGCAGGTCAGTTCAGTGATAGCGACTCCGAAGTCACCCCATGCTCTGGTCTCGGATGGTCAGTGGTCGGCCTGCGATATCACCCACGTGGGTGGACGAACACACTAAACAATGAACCGACCACACGGACGAGTAGCCACCAGTAGAAATAACTCGAAAATGAAAAGTGCTTCTACTAATGTAATCTGAAAGGATGATAAGGATCAACATTTGGTATATCGGGTTAGGGCAAACAATAATTATCCTTTGAAAAACAAGATCTTATAAGTTCTCAGACATTGGGATTGGCGGACCGCCGGCATTTGCTTGGCGAGCGAAAACCATTCCCGGTGTCGGACAGCCATTAGCCAGTAAACAACGCCCCCTACATACTTCTGCCGCCGCGGCGGATGCCGCCGTCTGGCCTGTGGCGAGACCAATGTTTTGGATTAGTTCACAACTGATTTCTATGCACAAGAGCATACCGGCTAAATGCCCAGATCAGCAGTGGATCTGGTACCCATGCGAAAATCGCGCCAGACGCATATTTTGCAGCAATAATTTTCTAAACAATTTCGGCCACCAACGCGGTGTTTGCCGCGCTTCGTAATAAACGTACAATTATAAAAGCATAAAATCCGATTTCCGAAATTTTGATTTTATTTCGATTTTCGACTTTCAAGTTTTTATTTTTGTTTCGATTTTTGATTTCCGAGATTTTGATTTTGTTTCAATTCACGAAATTCCAAATTTTTATTCGGCTTATCCCTGGTTCTGACCGGAGACTCATTGCCAGTCTGAACACTTTGTCGGCATTTTCGTGTGCATGGAAATTGTCAACCTCCAACAAATTACTTGGTATTACAGATCGCTGGTTTCGCAATAGGCGACAAAAGTATGAACAAGCTGTAAAGCAGTGGAGCTCGAAATTGGTAGGGTTTCCAAATAGATCAGTGACTCCTAACCCCCTCTCAGCCAGAGCTGCCCGCTCGGTCGGAGAGGTGAGTATGAACGAAATTTCACCCCTCCCGCGTCTCCCGCTCCTCTAGTAGGGTATGAATGATACAGCGGTGGAGCGGGAGGGACGGTGATGGTCACTTGGAGTTCAAGTGAAAAAGGAATGATACTTTCTGTGAATTCCTTAAAGGCACAGTATGTAATTGTGTAGAAGACTACTCCTGTATATTACGCGCCAAATGCCAGATCTCATCTCCTCTAAATAAGCGAGATATAAGCGACCACCACAGGCTCGACCTCCTTCGCTCACCACCACAGGCCCGGCCCCCTTCCGGATTTTCGACATTGATATCGGCTGGATGGATGGATGAATTTTAACCGAGCCTACGTTCTTCAGTCCAGTACCGGTCTATGTCCTCATCCTGTTTTGCTTTCGTGCAACGATTGCGAATGAAGAGAAATGCAGGCCTGAGACAACTCGTCCACCAATTTTTCATTTTCAAAATCTAGACATCTCTGAAGAGCCACAACTCTGTTCAAAAGGGGTCTCGGACGATTTCAAAGATACCACTATGATCAGCGTGTGACTCTCTCCTAGATAAGCATGGAATCTAAAAATTAATTTTTTGGGTGTCCTATGCCTTTAAGTAAACATTGACTAATAATGGCTACCAGATATCTGATATTGTGAAAAAAATTCATTTTTTACAAATGAATCTTCAGTGGAGTATGAATCATTCAAGAGGCACCGCTGAGGCGGGGCAGGAGGAGCGAGAGGGATGAAATTCCGTTCATACTCGCCTCTTCGTCCGCGCAGACCGCTCTGATTGAGAGGGAGGTTAGGAGTGTGAATACTCCTTTACTAGGGATGAGTTTTTGGTTCACCCAGCCGTTTGCAACGAAATAAACACGGCGCCAACGTGAAATTCTCACATTTTTTACGCGTGCCGGCGCGGAGAGGAGGTTATAGATAGCGAGAGAGCATATGGCAGCCGGAGACTGCAGTATCGACGTGCCGCTTGCTCCATTAGTGGCAAGGATAGAGCTTCTTGCGGAGAGGATGTATTCTACTGAGTTGGTGAATAAGTCATTGGTTTTCGTTTACACCTCTGTTTTATAACGGCTGGTGCATTTTCGGCAATTTACGTTACCTATCCGATAGTTTTTTCATCTTTGAGAGTATTAAAGAAAAATACTCTCTTTTCCCGCTTTTGTATGTTTGTTTTAAGCAGTAATAGAATAATAAGATTTGTAGAAATTTTTCGAAAATTATATCATATAAACCATATACTCGTCAGAATGGAATGGTGTTATATATGCGATGGCAAAGAATATTTTTAGATATGAATTGTTTCGCCCCTGTCTTCAGACAGTTCATATATGTCGCATTCAGTCTCCCACAGTGTTTGAGCCACCCTAAGTTTTCAGGTCTGTCAGTACAGTGCGCGAAAAAGGAGGAGTCCCAGATCATTCGGTCTGCGTTTCCGTCGTCGCCACATTAGGTTTACACTAACAATGATACTCCTTCCGGTCAAAGTGACTACTCCAAGTGAAATGTACTTTTTCAGAGCCACCATCGGACGCACAGTCCAAATATGCCCTTCAAAGCTGCCTGGGAGAATTTTGAATGGATTCAATCAAAAACTTCGGAGAATCGACAAACAAACTTTAGATTCATGACCAACACCGAAAAAAACAACTCTGGAGAACTCCAAGTGAAATTTCGAACTTTTTCCTTAAACGTTTTCTAAACCTCCTAGTTGATATAAGTGAGTGCTCAACCAACAATAGTACAATTCGAAAACGCTGTTACTCTGTTAAAGGCAATGTCCACGATAAAAACCATGTCTGATTTTTTGGTGGAGATCGGCAGCTGCGGGGTCTAGCGAAACCCTAACGTTGGAAAAACTACGAAAAATGAGCTCGGAACGGCCCCCTACGGCCCCAAAGTTGGACACCCGTTAGCTCGTCACACCCCATATGCACTTTCCACGCCCACCGACGTGAACAAATGAATTCTCGAGATTGTGAGATGAGCGATGGTTTCCTATCAATAGCTGCGTTCTTCCCTTTATCACCAACTTCTCTTTTTACTCAGGTCAGCTCGCATACATTGGCTGCAAAAGACGGAAGTTACAAGCCTCGGACAACTCGTCCACCATGCTTCCCTAACTCAATTTTTGAGGGACCATAACTCCGTCCCTAGAAGGTCTTGTACGATTCCAAAAACATCATTGGAATCAGCATGGGACCGTCTTCAAGATGAGCGAAAAAAGCAGAAAAACGAATCGTATCGTGAACACTGCCTTTAAAGGCAGCATACACGCTCAAAGATGATATCAATTTTATGGAATGAATCGAAGGTCTGAAGCTGTTAATATCCAGAGAAAACGGAAAAACCGGAAAAAATTCAATTGGAATGAAGATATAACGGTTCGTTCTATATTGGCCCAGAAGTGGACGAGTTGTACCGCATTGGCTGAACGAGCGGAGCTAGCGACATATTTGTTGGGATAACGACGCTAATGTACTTGTACGACCCTTTCTGGGACGCTTACGACGTGAGAAGCGTAAAAAATGAGCCGAAATAACCGTAATCGAGCATTGAACATTTGTATTGAGGGGCGGAGCTTGTAACGATGGGCGGGGAAGGGATGATTTGTGACTCAATGCGGCTCAAATACGGTCATTTTATCTCGTTTTCAACTCTTCCAACTTCGTGAGGGCTCTTCTAGGGCCCGTACGACCCCAATAATGTAGTTATCTCAACAACTTTTAAGGGCGTGCATGCTGCCTTCAAATGTTTCGTTCCTCTACCTAAACTCTGCTTAGTAAGGTTGTTCGGAGCGCTGTACACGATTATGAGGTCCGCCTCCAGATTTTTGGCTACTGCGCGTTTCGAAAGGTACAATAGGTACACAATATCAAGGGAAACGCCTGTAACTTTGTTCAAAGCTATCGTGGGCAGTCCCGATGGGCATATTTGAATTTTAAACACGAAAATGATCCCAGAGACGTACACATAATTTTGGAATAGCCTCTCTGGGTAACAGTAGTTTCTTTGTGAGTCCTCTAAAAAGACCAATGACGTGAATCTTCGAATGACTTCCGCCGTGCGAGCCGCGTCAAAGCGGCCAAACTCGTTCACGGCTTCACCATTTCCGTGTACGGTATGCAGTTGTACAGCTTCATACGTATTGTGAAGCAATCTGGAATTTGTTTTTGAATTCGGAGGTCAGTGTGTATTAAAGGTACTATTGGATAGCCCTCTTCACAAGAACATTTACCAAATTTTTAGATCTGTAAATAATCGAATTCGAAAGGAGTTATTAGAAAAAGTATCAACAAAAAGCCCAATTTTGTGGGTCAAGCAGTAGTTCCTTTTCAAGCAATCCGTAACACCGCGCCTGATTTTTTTTAAAAAATACTTCGTACGCTGTTAGCAAATCAAACTAAAAAAAATGGGAACCCATTCCTCAGTTCAATAGTTCTTGACTTCAAAAATCAATATCGGAAATTCTTCAGATGTGTAACAAGTAAAGTTATTTCAAAGTTGGAGAACTGTGATGTCATTTATCAAGACCGCACCAACGATATAACTAGTCATAGCACGAGTGGTCCTATGATGAATACCAGCGTCATTTGGAGAATATGAGGACGGTTGGACGGTTGGCAGCTAACAGGAACCAGCGGAACAAATTTGAGAAACTTTGAAAATTGGGTTCCCAAAACAGTTTCTTCTCGGATTTGGAAAATCGGGTGCGAACCAGGGGTGAGCGGAGTTCCGCGTTTCGCGTTCCGAAACCAGCAGAAAACGCCGCGGAATGCGAAAATATCGGGTCATCTGGGACGTAAGAAAACAATAGATGATTTCTGAATTTCTCCGCGTTTCGCGTTCCGAAAACCTCATTTCCGCGCATTTTCAGGCGTTTCGCACCCGATTTCCGAAACCCGAGAAGAAATTTAGTTCCGAAACCCGAAAACCGATTCCCGGAACTTCATATTTTTATTCCGCTCATCTCTGGTGTGAACTTCTCATGTACGCACGGGAATGCGGTTTTCTGGACGCGGAATGTGTAATTTTTTGAGATTATTGATTAGCTGCTTCTTTATCTATAAACGCGAAATTTTTGCGTTCTGCAGCGTTTTTTCGAAGAGCGCGGAGCTCAAGAATTTTTAGTCCAGTTATAAGCGGATTAAGGCCTCTAAACATCTTACCTGCGACTTATCTTTTACAACCTCAACTTATATGTGACCTCCAACATAGTAAGTATATGTTGCACGGTGCGAGTTAACTCACATAAAACATAAAGTGTTCGCGTGCAACATAAATGTGTTGAAAGCGAACCATTTCCGACTTTTCAGGCTCATTTTCACTGAAGAGCTTGGTAGACCACATCGGTAGACTTCGGCGCGTCAAAAATGTAGGGTTAGAGGCCGAATAGACTCCCGCCGCTGAAAGTGGCGGCAGCATGCAATGGTGGGGTATCGATCATTCGGCGCCGCACGATCGATTCTCCTCCATTGCATGCTGCCGCGCTTTTCAGCGGCGAAAGTCTATTTAGCCCTTTATGAGGTTGGAAGGGATTAAAGATGAGGATCCGCCACCAGCTCTCACCTGTCATCTAGCACTTTTTCATAGCATGTTGATGCGACCGTCTAAGAACATGAAAAACACTTACGGCACGAACTCCACACTCAGAAAAACTTTAAAAATGACAGTGACGAGGTCTTCAAAAGCGGAAAAACTTTGAAAAAAGATTTTGGCGCGAAATTCAAATTCAAATTGACATTGTGCTCAGACCGAGTTTCCTTTACTGTAAAAATGTAGGTTTTTCATGGCCCCTCTTCACTAGAGAGGCCAAGCTACACAAAAACATGAAAAAATAATATATCCTGCGCGTGCGATGCTTTTAAATTATCGCACATCTAACGCGGCCGGCCGTTTCCAAGCGAAGTATATCACGCAATCCTGAGGCAGGACTCAGATGTCAAGATTGTCGTAGGTTTAATTACCCAAGTCTGAAATACTTAGTCCTGCAAAAATCGTTGGCGGCCCAGACGGCGCTCGGCGAGCAGGCCGCGTCACGTATTGGTATGCCAGTCGCGTCGCGTGTAGACCGCGCGGGTGTCACTGTCAAGTTACATGCAACAGAAATGGAAGTTGCATGATACTTCAATCGAAAATTTCGTCAAGCCACACGTAACATAGCTTCAAGTCACTGGTGAACTTGAAGTAAGTTGCGTGGAGCCATCACGAGACTTGCGATTAAGTCTCAAGTAACTTGTTCAGAAGTTTCTGAGGAAGCCAGAACGCGCGACACTGCTGGTTTCGGAACGCAAGAATCGGAATTTCGCTCATCCTTGGTGGCCAATATTGAAAAGTAATTTGAAAGATGACAAAAGATATGGTCATTCTGAAGATGGATCCAAGGGAGTACTGTGCATATCTGGGTCAAATTCCGGCCCGCAATTGCGTCTCGACACACTTTGCGGCCGCGCGCTTTCGAGTCGGAAGAGTTTCCAGCGCCGCAGCTGCCGATCTGTTGACTCTAGGTGGGTTTTAGAAACTGGAAACTGAACAAAATTTAAGAAAACTGTCTAAAAAAAACATGTCGAGTCGGCTTTGGCGCTGGAAACTCTATTCACTCGAGCGCGTGCGGCCGCAAAGCGTGTCGAGGCGCAATTGCGGACCGAAATTTGACCCAGATAAGCACAGTATGTATGTGATAGAGTTGTTAGATGACATCAAAGCCAGCAAATGAAAAAATTAAATACCAGGTCACGTTATAACGCACGGATGCTTGAATGTGAAGCTTCGATGAATTTTTCGTGCTATAGCCATGTGTAGAAGAAGTGTGGTAGATGAGTCTGTCAAGGTCAAGCCGCTTGTCTCGAACCTCAGGGATTCGGGGATAAGGTCGAGTACACGAATGAGCAAAGTGGTTCAGAATACGCTGATGCTCATCAGAATCACATCGCGAAGACCATAGTGATGGAGACATGGGCGTATCTGCTGATCAGTCTATGTAATTTCCCGGCATCTACGACGATGAAACCAGTTTTGGAGTTATGTCAACGAAATCATCATCACCTTTTAACCACGCGTGCTTTTTTTCGTTGACATCAGGCTCTTTGGGTGCCTTACATGTGGACTGCTTGTTTATCATCAACAAAGGGTCAGCAGCAACATGATTAATTGCACAGCTCTTTGCAAACTAACCTTCAGTCCATCATCTGTTCTTTGATGGTTCCCCGTCGAGGTGTTCATGGTGAGTTGGAGCAGGTTCCTGACCACACTGTTGATAGCCTGGAATGCCGTCACCGTGTCGAAAATTCTGAAATTCTCTTCTTGGAACTATAGCTGTTAAGAGAATAAACACATTTCAGAAATTCCAAAAAAATCGCAAGAAGGGCGCATGCGTAGCAACAAAATCACAGTTCACTCGTTCAAACCAGATAACATAGGGGAACGTCTTGTGCTTCTCCAGTTTCACTTTGGCACACTATTTCGCATCCGAAGACCCAACTGCTAAAGCTAGGCAAGCGGAACTAAAAGTTTCTCACCACAATCTATACGAGCGCGAAGTGAAAGGGGCTCTTCCAAGAGAGCGCGTCACGTGCGTGATGAGCTGACGTGGCGTTGAAGTGTGAATACTTTTTACGCGCTGCACGCGCGTGATGCGCGTAGGTTGACTATGAGTACTCAAAGCTACTATAGCGGGGACATGTAAAGTTGGTCTAGACTGGGCCGTCCAAAAAATCATATCCGTGAATTCTCTATCGTGGTATCAGAGAATGTTACCAGAATTCATTATTATAGAATGGAATGAAATTAAGAAAAATTATGAGAAATTCTACACGGGCGTTACCGCCACGGCGGAGCGGGCGTGTTGCACGTGACGCATAGGCCATTCATACTTAAAGGCAGTGTTCACGATGATTCTCGTTTCCAAGTTTTCCACTCAAAACAATGCGTTGGCAACCAATTGTTACCAAAATCACGAAGAAACGGCGAGAAACCCACTAATTCGTCTTATTTCAGTGACATTATTCTATGGCCTGGACTAGTTGTCTAGTTGGATGAACATGTTCACGGTGGTTGTCACCGGTAAAAAATGGGACTAATCGAAAATGGAAGAATATTTTGGGCAAAAGAGTATTAGTTAGGGCCCAATGGAAGGAACGGAACAATACAGAATGGAGAATTGCAAAAGACGGTTCCACAAAAGATTTTATTGTCACAACTAACAGTTCATCTGAAACTTGAGAAGCGGGTGAGATTTGAGGATTTCCTGCCCTTCTGAAGCGTTTTTCTCAATGTCTTCGTCATTCCAATTCTACCCGGGGGCCAAACAATCGATTTAGCAATAATCTCCAAGTTCGACTCTCGATAAACCTCGGCATCAGAACAATGTGTTGAACGTTCGTCTGTAGCACGCACGAGGTGGTAAGATGACTTTATTGACTAACGTTTCGGCGGATTCGCCCTCGTCGGAGTCTGAAACGGTCAAATTTACTTGTAAAATTAATCGGCCAAATGTAGATACTATCCTACAGAAATTCAGACAAATTTTCCAAAACGAAAGGCACGGAAACATAGAACTGAGTGGCATACCTGTTCAAAAGTCCTCAGAAAACCATGTGATCAGTAGAACAACAAAGCGGGTACCAGAGTGACAGAAAGTACCCTAATCAGAAGCCGAGTCTGATGTAGGGTTGGAGTTCCCGTGTTATATTTATACCCTCGTCCTTCCGGTTGACCTTGGGATCTCTCGCACTGATCCAGAATGCTTCCAGCGCTTTTCGCGCACTAGTCTGGGCCTCCCGCGCTAGGATCTCCACTCTCACCTCAAAATCATCTCCCTCATGGCAATTAACCCTGTGGCAACCCAGTGCAGTGCCGACCCGCGACCTTTCTTTGCCATCTAGGTGTTCCTTAATTCGCACATGTAAGGGGCGAGCCGTTTCGCCGATATACTCCTCACCGCAGCTCTGACATGTGATAACGTAGATTACGCCCGAAGCAGCGCAGTCGCCCTCCTTGCCTGCTGGGCAGATGACGCAATGTGGGGTAACGCATGCGCGGTCATATTGGCGATTGCGAACCAACTGCTGCTTTAAATTACTGGGAGGGATGGTCAGTAAAGATCCAGAGTCTTCCAATCCCGCCCCGCGCAAGCATTTTCTGATAGCGCTGCTCACCTCTTCCGAAATGAAGGGCATTATGAACAGGGTTTTATCGCTTTGCTGCATGTTCCGGCCCCGATGGCCGCCGTGGGTGGGCCTAGTCCTTCCTAAATGTGTTTCGTAGCCGTTGAGTGTCGCAATTTGGCTAGCAAGCCTTTTCGACTCCTCACGCTCTTCTGCGCCAGAACACACATTTTTAGCGGTGCGAAACATGTTTTTAACCACCGCTCTTTTTGTCTGGGTAGGGTGCGCGGACCGCCAGTGGACGAGAATATTTTTGCTTGATGGTTTGCGGTACCATTTTGTGGTTTTGCTGCCCCCTACCAGCTTAATTTGGACGTCTAGGAAAGGTAACCAGCCCGCTGACGGCTTTTCCCGGGTTATTTTGATATGCTCTGACTGGTTGTTCATTAGGGCGAAACATTTGTCCATCTCCTCCTGCGTTGAACAGATTATGAGACAGTCATCGATGTAGCGCCGGTAGAACAACGGAACAGATTCGAGCACGGGTGCCTCGATTTTCGCCATGAAAGCGATAGCAAAGCGTTGGTGCTAACCGTTGGCCCATAGCCAGCCCCTTAACTGCGCAAAATATTTGCCCGCCCATTTGAAAACGTTACAGCCGAGGCACTCATGAGAAGAACCATTAGCCTGTGTACAGAAAACCCGTGCATGTTAATACGGCTCTGATGTTGATTTAGAAGCTCAAAAACCGCTTCCATAGCCGCATCGTTACTAACGTTGGTGTAGAGCGCTGTAACATCGAAGGATTCCATTACACAGTTGCTGCTGAGTTCTGCAGACCGGAAATGGTCTAGAAAGGCTTGAGTGTTGGGTAAGTGCGCTGGGATGAATTGAAGAAGCTGGGTTAGTATTGAGCTGAGAAACCACCCTATCCGGTCGGTGGGACCACCCACGCAGCTAATTATGGGGCGAACTTTGACTGCGGCAGGATCAATTAGTCTGAGGTCCTCCGTTGGACCGACTTTATGGGTTTTATCAGCAAGTACAATACTGGACATGTAGGAACCTCAATTTTCAAACGCGTGATTATCGACTGAGCTAGCCCAGACGATTTTGCTTCCATCACCCAGGACTTGTTTAGCTTGCGGTATTGCGACTTAAACTCTTTTTCGGAGGTTACACGATAGATAGACGTATCCGAAAGATGATGCTCGGTGATAGCCACGTCCATATCGTGAGGTGTCACAACAAATTCTCCTCCTTTGTCGCTAACGGACAGCCGTATAGTATTGGAAGCCACAAGTTCTCGAACCTCTTTCAAGCCCAGGATTTGGGAGTGGCTGAGGTTTTTAGCGCTTTTGCCTGCTTGAAACCGTCTCAGAACCCTGAAAACTTCATCGGTGAAGAGGCGGAAATTGATATCAGCGCGTATATTGGGCTCTTGCTGCTTGAAGTACGTCTGGGGGAACGGGATGGGGGGAAACGCCCGAACCTGCCCTGCGCTTGTAGGCCCACAGTCAATCCTTGCCCTGTACCGGAGTCGATCTTGAAGTTCGTGGAGACCGCAGATGACCCTGCGCATCACATAAGTAGAGATGCACTGAGAAGGAGAGAAGCTAGGACCCAGTTGTAAGACTGCGAGTGCATTTTCGGACAGAGGAGTATTTCCTAACACGGTAACTCTTGTGTTTTCTGACAATGGTACGCTACTGACACCTTGATTGACCGGATTTTGACAAGATACAACACTACGAATCCCATTTTCGCGGCCATTAGCTGTACTCAAAATGTCGTTGAATTTCTTTTGTAAAGATGACCTGACATTAGACCGAATACGATCACAAATAGTTTTTGACCCTTCCACTATCCTCCTCCAAAGGCGCCCCTCCAAAAACTTTATACAATTTTGCTCTTTCGAGCTACACTTATTCAGCATAACAAACAGTTGATCTTGTCTGTCGCGTAAAGCGATGCGAAGAAGTTGCAGCTCGATCTTGCGTATTTTCGGGTCGCTCTTCGGCCTTCCGCAAACGTCACGTAGCCTCTTCTTCGAAATGAAGTTCGGGATGACGTTGTTGGTCAGACAGCGGCGGAGGAAGTGGATAGATTGTCTCGCCATGACGATCTTCTGTCGGAGAGACAATGCTTCTTGAACGAGTCGTTGGAATCGTGCTGGTACATTACGAAAATAATCTCCAAGTTCGACTCTCGATAAACCTCGGCATCAGAACAATGTGTTGAACGTTCGTCTGTAGCACGCACGAGGTGGTAAGATGACTTTATTGACTAACGTTTCGGCGGATTCGCCCTCGTCGGAGTCTGAAACGGTCAAATTTACTTGTAAAATTAATCGGCCAAATGTAGATACTATCCTACAGAAATTCAGACAAATTTTCCAAAACGAAAGGCACGGAAACATAGAACTGAGTGGCATACCTGTTCAAAGTCCTCAGAAAACCATGTGATCAGTAGAACAACAAAGCGGGTACCAGAGTGACAGAAAGTACCTAATCAGAAGCCGAGTCTGATGTAGGGTTGGAGTTCCCGTGTTATATTTATACCCTCGTCCTTCCGGTTGACCTTGGGATCTCTCGCACTGATCCAGAATGCTTCCAGCGCTTTTCGCGCACTAGTCTGGAGCCTCCCGCGCCAGGATCTCCACTCACCTCAAAATCATCTCCCTCATGGCAATTAACCCTGTGGCAACCCAGTGCAGTGCCGACCCGCGACCTTTCTTTGCCATCTAGGTGTTCCTTAATTCGCACATGTAAGGGCGAGCCGTTTCGCCGATATACTCCTCACCGCAGCTCTGACATGTGATAACGTAGATTACGCCCGAAGCAGCGCAGTCGCCTCCTTGCCTGCTGGGCAGATGACGCAATGTGGGGTAACGCATGCGCGGTCATATTGGCGATTGCGAACCAACTGCTGCTTTAAATTACTGGGAGGGATGGTCAGTAAAGATACAGAGTCTTCCAATCCGCCCCGCGCAAGCATTTTCTGATAGCGCTGCTCACCAATCTTCCGAAATGAAGGGCATTTTGAACAGGGTTTTATCGCTTTGCTGCATGTTCCGGCCCCGATGGCCGCCAGGTGGGTGGCCTAGTCCTTCCTAAATGTGTTTCGTAGCCGTTGAGTGTCGCAATTTGGCTAGCAAGCCTTTTCGACTCCTCACGCTCTTCTGCGCCAGAACACACATTTTTAGCCGGTGCGAAACATGTTTTTAACCACCGCTCTTTTTGTCTGGGTAGGGTGCGTGACCGCCAGTGGACGAGAATATTTTTGCTTGATGGTTTGCGGTACCATTTTGTGGTTTTGCTGCCCCCTACCAGCTTAATTTGGACGTCTAGGAAAGGTAACCAGCCCGCTGACGGCTTTTCCCGGGTTATTTTGATATGCTCTGACTGGTTGTTCATTAGGGCGAAACATTTGTCCATCTCCTCCTGCGTTGAACAGATTATGAGACAGTCATCGATGCAGCGCCGGTAGAACAACGGAACAGATTCGAGCACGGGTGCCTCGATTTTCGCCATGAAAGCGATAGCAAGCGTTGGTGCTAACCGTTGGCCCATAGCCAGCCCCTTAACTGCGCAAAATATTTGCCCGCCCATTTGAAAACGTTACAGCCGAGGCACTCCTTGAGAAGAACCATTAGGCTGTGTACAGAAAACTCCGTGCATGTTAATACGGCTCTGATGTTGATTTAGAAGCTCAAAAACCGCTTCCATAGCCGCATCGTTACTAACGTTGGTGTAGAGCGCTGTAACATCGAAGGATTCCATTACACAGTTGCTGCTGAGTTCTGCAGACCGGAAATGGTCTAGAAAGGCATGAGTGTTGGGTAAGTGCGCTGGGATGAATTGAAGAAGCTGGGTTAGTATTGAGCTGACAACCCCCCCTATGCGGTCGCTGGGCCCACCCACGCACCTAATTATGGGCCGAAGCTTGATTGCGGCTGGATCAATTAGTGTGAGGTCCTCCGTTGACCCGAATTTCCATGGGTTTTTATCAGCAAGTACAATACTGACATGTAGGAACCTCAATTTTCAAACGCGTGATTATCGACTGAGCTAGCCCAGACGATTTTGCTTCCATCACCCAGGACTTGTTTAGCTTGCGGTATTGCGACTTAAACTCTTTTTCGGAGGTTACACGATAGATAGACGTATCCGAAAGATGATGCTCGGTGATAGCCACGTCCATATCGTGAGGTGTCACAACAAATTCTCCTCCTTTGTCGCTAACGGACAGCCGTATAGCATTGGAAATAGCCACAAGTTCTCGAACCTCTTTCAAGCCCAGGATTTGGGAGTGGCTGAGGTTTTTAGCGCTTTGCCTGCTTGAAACCGTCTCAGAACCCTGAAAACTTCATCGGTGAAGAGGCGGAAATTGATATCAGCGCGTATATTGGGCTCTTGCCGCTTGAAGTACGTCTGGGAACGGGATGGGAAACGCCCGAACCTGCCCTGCGCTTGTAGGCCCACAGTCAATCCTTGCCCTGTACCGGAGTCGATCTTGAAGTTCGTGGAGACCGCAGATGACCCTGCGCATCACATAAGTAGAGATGCCTGCTGTCTGACCAACAACGTCATCCCGAACTTCATTTCGAAGAAGAGGCTACGTGACGTTTGCGGAAGGCCGAAGAGCGACCCGAAAATACGCAAGATCGAGCTGCAACTGCTTCGCATCGCTTTACGCGACAGACAAGATCAACTGTTTGTTATGTTGAATAAGTGTAGCTCGAAAGAGCAAAATTGTTTAAATTTTTTGGAGGGGCGCCTTTGGAGGAGGATAGTGGAAGGGTCAAAAACTATTTGTGATCGTATTCGGTCTAATGTCAGGTCATCTTTACAAAAGAAATTCAACGACATTTTGAGTACAGCTAATGGCCGCGAAAATGGGATTCGTAGTGTTGTATCTTGTCAAAATCCGGTCAATCAAGGTGTCAGTAGCGTACCATTGTCAGAAAACACAAGAGTTACCGTGTTAGGAAATACTCCTCTGTCCGAAAATGCACTCGCAGTCTTACAACTGGGTCCTAGCTTCTCTCCTTCTCAGTGCATCTCTACTTATGTGATGCGCAGGGTCATCTGCGGTCTCCACGAACTTCAAGATCGACTCCGGTACAGGGCAAGGATTGACTGTGGGCCTACAAGCGCAGGGCAGGTTCGGGCGTTTCCCCATCCCGTTCCCAGACGTACTTCAAGCAGCAAGAGCCCAATATACGCGCTGATATCAATTTCCGCCTCTTCACCGATGAAGTTTTCAGGTTCTGAGACGGTTTCAAGCAGGCAAAGCGCTAAAAACCTCAGCCACTCCCAAATCCTGGGCTTGAAAGAGGTTCGAGAACTTGTGGCTTCCAATACTATACGGCTGTCCGTTAGCGACAAAGGAGGAGAATTTGTTGTGACACCTCACGATATGGACGTGGCTATCACCGAGCATCATCTTTCGGATACGTCTATCTATCGTGTAACCTCCGAAAAAGAGTTTAAGTCGCAATACCGCAAGCTAAACAAGTCCTGGGTGATGGAAGCAAAATCGTCTGGGCTAGCTCAGTCGATAATCACCCGTTTGAAAATTGAGGTGCCGACATGTCCAGTATTGTACTTGCTGGATAAAAACCCATAAATTCGGGTCAACGGAGGACCTCACACTAATTGATCCAGCCGCAATCAAGGTTCGCCCCATAATTAGCTGCGTGGGTGGTCCCACCGACCGGATAGGGTGGTTTCTCAGCTCAATACTAACCCAGCTTCTTCAATTCATCCCAGCGCACTTACCCAACACTCAAGCCTTTCTAGACCATTTCCGGTCTGCAGAACTCAGCAGCAACTGTGTAATGGAATCCTTCGATGTTACAGCGCTCTACACCAACGTTAGTAACGATGCGGCTATGGAAGCGGTTTTTGAGCTTCTAAATCAACATCAGAGCCGTATTAACATGCACGGGTTTTCTGTACACAGCCTAATGGTTCTTCTCAAGGAGTGCCTCGGCTGTAACGTTTTCAAATGGGCGGGCAAATATTTTGCGCAGTTAAGGGGGCTGGCTATGGGCCAACGGTTAGCACCAACGCTTGCTATCGCTTTCATGGCGAAAATCGAGGCACCCGTGCTCGAATCTGTTCCGTTGTTCTACCGGCGCTACATCGATGACTGTCTCATAATCTGTTCAACGCAGGAGGAGATGGACAAATGTTTCGCCCTAATGAACAACCAGTCAGAGCATATCAAAATAACTCCGGGAAAAGCCGTCAGCGGGCTGGTTACCTTTCCTAGACGTCCAAATTAAGCTGGTAGGGGGCAGCAAAACCACAAAATGGTACCGCAAACCATCAAGCAAAAATATTCTCGTCCACTGGCGGTCCGCGCACCCTACCCAGACAAAAAGAGCGGTGGTTAAAAACATGTTTCGCACCGCTAAAAATGTGTGTTCTGGCGCAGAAGAGCGTGAGGAGTCGAAAAGGCTTGCTAGCCAAATTGCGACACTCAACGGCTACGAAACACATTTAGGAAGGACTAGGCCCACCCACGGCGGCCATCGGGGCCGGAACATGCAGCAAAGCGATAAAACCCTGTTCAAAATGCCCTTCATTTCGGAAGAGGTGAGCAGCGCTATCAGAAAATGCTTGCGCGGGGCGGGATTGGAAGACTCTGTATCTTTACTGACCATCCCTCCCAGTAATTTAAAGCAGCAGTTGGTTCGCAATCGCCAATATGACCGCGCATGCGTTACCCCACATTGCGTCATCTGCCCAGCAGGCAAGGAGGGCGACTGCGCTGCTTCGGGCGTAATCTACGTTATCACATGTCAGAGCTGCGGTGAGGAGTATATCGGCGAAACGGCTCGCCCCTTACATGTGCGAATTAAGGAACACCTAGATGGCAAAGAAAGGTCGCGGGTCGGCACTGCACTGGGTTGCCACAGGGTTAATTGCCATGAGGGAGATGATTTTGAGGTGAGAGTGGAGATCCTAGCGCGGGAGGCCCAGACTAGTGCGCGAAAAGCGCTGGAAGCATTCTGGATCAGTGCGAGAGATCCCAAGGTCAACCGGAAGGACGAGGGTATAAATATAACACGGGAACTCCAACCCTACATCAGACTCGGCTTCTGATTAGGGTACTTTCTGTCACTCTGGTACCCGCTTTGTTGTTCTACTGATCACATGGTTTTCTGAGGACTTTTGAACAGGTATGCCACTCAGTTCTATGTTTCCGTGCCTTTCGTTTTGGAAAATTTGTCTGAATTTCTGTAGGATAGTATCTACATTTGGCCGATTAATTTTACAAGTAAATTTGACCGTTTCAGACTCCGACGAGGGCGAATCCGCCGAAACGTTAGTCAATAAAGTCATCTTACCACCTCGTGCGTGCTACAGACGAACGTTCAACAGATTTAGCAATTAATCTCAAAATCGAAGATTATCGTGAACATTGCCTTTAAACGCCAACTCAGAAAAATGAAAACAAGTTACTTGTAACATAGTAGATTACTTGCGATTTATCTCAGGTAATTTAAGTTACATGTAACATATCCGCGGGATATTGAGTGCGGTGCGCCTTCGATATGTTACATGTATATTAAATGGCCTGAGATAAGTCGCAAGTAACTTACATCGGCTCAGATATGTTACGAGTAATATGTTTTCGATTTCTGAGAGGACACTTTGTGCACTTCGCCTCCGATATGTTACAAGTAACTTAAATGGCTTAATATAAGTCACAGGTAACTTAAATCGGTCGAGAAGATCATCCACTTGGGATGTACGACGCACTTGCGGGGTCGGGCTTACGACTGGCGTTGCTGTTGGTTCAATTACCCAAGTTTGAGGTACTTGACCCCACACCAACAGGGAAGGCCCCGCACAACATTAATTTTGCGTAGTGTGTGGTCTGGGACCCGCTCTCTGTGTAGCGTGTCGTCTGCGTCATGCAATGGCCACCCATAGTGAAAATATTACCGTAAGTTACATGTAACATAAGTGTAACTTACATGCAATATAAATTTAAGTTACGTGTAATATAAATGTATGTTACATGTAATATAAATGTAAGTTACTTGAGACATTCAAGTAACTTACATTCATATTACAAGTGACTTGTTTTGATTTTTCTGAGAAGTCCGCGCGTCCCGCACGTGCCGCGCTGGCGTTGAGAAGTATAAGTAGCCTCCAAGGGTAACTCACTACGGACAAACAGCTTCTACTCGTTCTGCTTGAGTGAAGTCAATGCAACTGCTCGCAGAGGCTCGGTGACACCGACGGCAGCACGCTGGCAAGCGCTCGCCTTGACATGCTCCCGTCTGCCAAAGGGCCTAGTTGGTAAAGCCCCTGTGAGAGCAACAGTGTGCATCAGTCGTATAGATTTTCGATTTAATCGCATGATTAACACTATGTCACGTTGCTATTCTCTGGAAGTATGCAAACCTTTTATTTGGAAAGTACGACCCCTTCGTTCTGACGTGTCCGAACTCTGATAAGGCTGTTGTCTTCACGTCATACTTGGACGACAGCGCAACGTAGTCCCTCCTAGGTTATCCGTAATCCCAATTGGGTCTTCCGTGGTCCCGCCTAGGTCCTCCATGAGCCAACATATGCCACACTCGACGGGATGCCGCTATGGTATTGCCATTTGAAGGACCGCACGCTCCACGGAAATCGCCGCAGCGGACAGCAATCTCTACGACCAGTCAACTGGAAGGATTTTGAAACAGGGGTTTCCGTTGTGAATGAATCTGTACGAAATAGTTTGGAAAGCTCAAAGGCAGTGTTCACGATGAAAAAATATCTAGTTTTTTTCACAGAAACGTGAGCTTTGGAACCTACCGATGAAAACAGTGAAGAGAGAATCACGAAAAAAACATCAGAAATTAGGTGAAAATCACGTGGGCCAGTCCCCGCCCCCCCCCCCCCCCAAATTAATCCTTTCTGAAGCCAGTCAGCAAAGGTACCCGATTCGATAAGTAGCAGTGTATAAGGTGTATAACATTATCACATGGAAAGGCTCCATCCCTTCGCATTGGTCAATCCCTAGATTATCAAAAATATGACACAAGAGGTCCTGCTTAGGCGGAAAAACTGCTTTCTCGTCACTTTCTGCAGTTCTTCCTGACCCTGCTGTAACAGTAAGCTCTTGACCTACCATAATCTGTAAGAAGCTGAACATCCACGATTTATCGCCAACACTGCCTTTAACCTCTTCCAACAAATGTTGAGCGTGCATATTCGAGGTCACTAAAGCTCAAAAATGTCATTAGTTTTAGGGCATAGATGGAAGGTGTTGCACACGCTCGTTTGAGACAGCAAAACTAAGGATTCGAACGGTCTGTAGTATATAGTAGAACGCCTACGTCGATGGAAGCGTGAACACGAACCAAAATGAGCGTACTTGAGAAATCGATTTGAAGCTGATTGCATTGAGGGCGGGGTCTGGCGAAAAATGGGCGGAACCTCAACGATAAGGCGTCATTCATAGTCCTCACCGCAAGCGCTGCACGCGCGTTTTACTGCTACATGCACAGAAATTCCTGGCTTGCGTTTGCGTGTGCGGTAGCGCAGGATAGTCCCAGAGTTATTTATGTTGGAGTGGACTCAAATCGTGAAGCAAGTATTGATTGAAACGGTAAAACCGCCACGGCGGCGCTGGTGGATTATGAAAGTTCTTACCGCGCGTACCGCGCGTGCCGCTAGGAAAAGAGTTTCATAGTCCACCGCTCGTCTCGCGCGTCACGCGCTTGCCGCGCTTGCGGTGAGGACTATGAATGAAGCCTAATATGCACATAATAGACGCGGTCCCGGGGGGACTCAAGCGTATTAGCGCACTAAATCAAACGATGTTGCGCTGGTAGCTTATTAAGATCCCCCAACAAACTCAGCTGGTACACACCGCCTTACGTGAATTCCAGCCGTGACGAATTATTCCGACCTCCTTGTTGTGAAAACCGGAACTGGTTACTCGGACAGGAGGTGATGGCAGGTCGTCATCCCCCGCCATCCGCCCAACAGTAGTTCGCGATCAGCCCGCCAGCAGTCAGTGATCCGCCCGCAGGGATCACAAGAGGCAGCGATCCGCCCGCCAAAGCCACAACGGCGGTGGTCCGTCTGCAAACTACTGGCGTACCTCCCGGCAAGCCCTTGATAGTCAGCAGAACTGTCTAGGTAGCTCACTTCCCATTTTTCAAACTATAATAGCAAAACCGAGGGGAGAAAATTCTGGTAACAATTACTGTTCTGACTAAGTGTTTCACGAGAATGCTTCGGTACACACTGCACTTGCACACATTTGCAACGCACATGATAGATAAGAAAGGAGTAAACATCATATTCCTGATTTTTCTTCTGCATTTCCACGTTTTCACAGAGCATTGAACACTGCTGGAGCGAACACAACATTTTTTTTTGTTTTCGGTATCATCATACAATCATGTGAGTTACGGGCGAGCCTGGAGAACGTGATATTTGCCACAATGTCCAGATTCGACGAAATGAAACTATAGTACTTTTTGGGATTCTGCAGGTACATGCAAGGGAGCAATCAGCGCCACTGCCTTGAGGGCTTCCCAAAAACAGTAAGTCAACTTCCTTGTCGCAAACGTAGAAAGACCACGGATCATTCAAATCAACCTTGACCTCGCATAACCCTGCCCAAAGCCTTTCTTTAGGTGAAACCGCAAACATGCCGGAATGAACGTTGAATACAGGGGCTTCGAATCGACCACAGGGAGACAGGAAAAATCAGTATTCTGTTCCAGTGTGAGAGTACGCACATCAGTCTTATCCCTATAAATTCGATTGAATTTGGTTTTGATATCATCACTGATCATTCAAGTCAGTCGTGACCACCCATAATCAAACCCTGTGGGCCGTCGATGGCATGCAAAACAAATCCGACTATCAGAAGTTAAGGGTTTGCACTTTATTGTGGGCAGAACTTTGTTTCATATTATACCATCTTTTATGACTTAATCACTAATAAATTCATTCTTATTCCAAGCCAATGTCAAATTTTTTATTACTATTGTGCGTTTTCCTGCCGAAATCAACTCCCCAGTCTCTGAAATAGATTCGGAGTAGGTAATTTCTACTTAATTCTGATTTTTCATACACATTTTTGACTGCTGACTTCAGTGGACCCTCTGATTGGTTGACAAGGTCTGTTTTCGGAAAGCGATTATGGAGAAAAACGTAATGCCTGCTTAACCACTTCATGCAGTTCGATTTACAAGGGAAGTGTTCGGAGTGTGAAAATCATCTGCAGAAAGGAGTGAGATTGTTAGTATCTCTCAGGCATCCACAGTGAATCTGCTTAGTATCCGGGCCCGAGATGCATGTTCGAAGAAGTTATAAGCTTAAGACAATCATTTTGTGCATCATTTTTACCTTCCAAAACGTACAGTAATCCCTCGAGAATCTGCGAACGGACCTCATCATCGTGTTCAGCGCCCAAAATATCTTTCTGTCAAAGTTTCGGTGAACGCACAGTTTGAAAATTTTGAGCAGAGTAGAAGCGTTTACCCTTTTTCCCAGTTATTGGTTGACTGCTTATCTATACCGATCAGGTGATTCCGGAAGCGTCTGAGAAAAATGTTCGAGATTCCGCCAACTGAAATTTTCTCATAATGTTATTTGGTGTACTGAGCAAGAATTTTGGATAAATTTGTCGATTCACACGAGTTTCCGACTGAATTTGTTCAATTTTAGCTTACGGTAGATTACGGTGGTTGCGTCATTTCAGCTTGCGCTAGATTACGGCGTGCATACGGTAGTTCAGTCGAAGTCTAAGATTTGACTCAAGTTTTCTGTGCGGGGGTTGCTCAGAGTGCTGATTGCGAGTGTGATGTTCATCTGTCATTTTCCCCATTATTCAGCTAGGTTCGGCCTCATAAATGACATGGTACCTACCGTGTCTTACAATGAACCTCAGAATTTTGACAAGCGGACACCAGATTCGTTTTCATTACCTGATTAACCTCTACATACACGTTTTTTTTTGCCGAATCCGAAAAAGATTTTTAGAAACAGCCAGAAAATGCCTGATGTGTAGGTGCCCTTACCCCTTCGTCATGGTCGTAAACGCTTCCATGTACATAGACTCTGTTTCATTCCAAGTGAACTCCTGTTTTCGATTATCACAGTGCGGAGCGGTGGCTTTTTCGTCGGAACCTCCTTATCACTAGTTATATTTCACCAAGGCCCACCGCTCCGCTGCTGGTGATAATCGAAATCAACAGGTCACTAGGGATGTACCAGAGCTTAGCTTCCTGGAACCAGCAGCTCGAGGCTGCATACCCCACTGTTTTACAATGGAGGTGTAAGAGATGTTAACAACTGATCCTTTTTCGCAGATCCGTTCAACGCTCTAAACACATCCCTTGCTACGGTCATCAGAGGATATATGCTATCTCTACTTAGTTTCTAGTGCTTCGTTCAATATTTGTAACTGTATCCAATAATGAAACGGCAAAACATGCCGTCCTCGGATTTTAGGCCCCGCTTTGTAAGTCTGGGATTTTCATAAACCATTGCATAAGTGTGTCCCTCACTCCTCCTAACATGTTGGAATTCCTGAATGTGCGAAATTTCTGACAAAACAATTTCAGAACATCCTCTCCGCTCCTCTTCCCAATGTCAGAAGAAGCTCCAAATCTTTGTTTGGCTAGAGAATCTCGCACTCGAACATCTGCTACGAACAACAATATTTGACCACAGATGAAAACCCAAATAATAGTCGAAAACATTAACGTCAGTGATTCTAAGAGTGTTTTTCTAATCATCTGTCGTAGTATTCAAAGACTACATATTTTGAAAAAAAAACCTTTCCCATATACGCCTTGTATAACTACCCGATTACTAGACCTTTTCTGGAGGTTTCGTTGAAAAAGAAAGAAGTTTGGCAGTCAGTCAGGTTTTCTAAAGCCTAGTTTTGACTGCATCGCTGCTGTTTTTCATCGCAGCGATTTTGCACCCGCTGCTACAGCGATGTAGCAGCGGCAGCGATTCTGTTCATAGTGCATAGGCCCACGGATGATAGAATAAATTCAATCAATCAGTGAAATCAATGGCTGGTATTAATCAATAACGCGTTTCGACTCGAAAACACTGATCTTGTCATGTGAATGAGTCAACGTTCATTAGACGAAACGTGTCATTTGCTGGCAATCGCTCCATCGCTGCCATTTTGGCCGCGATGGAGCGATGGTCAGCGACTATGAAGAATCGCTCTTCAAGCAGCGATGCAGTAAAACATAAGATTTCGTCGCCGCGACCCAGCGATGTAAGACGTTTGCCACGAAGCGATCACAATTGGAGCGGCTTTCCATTACGCGCGATGGAAAAGGAACAGCTGTCCCTCGCATGGCCGCAGCGACCACCTGCAGTCAAAACTAGGCTCAATTACGGTACCGTAGCGAAGATGGCGCGCATGTACCTAGCCTATGTCCTTTCATCACGATACCGTAACTTAGAAACCTAGCGGACTGCCGATTTTCTTTACTTCTCGACGAAACCCACACAGAAGGCTCTACCATTGGGCAGCCCTACTCAGAAAAATGAAAACAAGTTACTTGTAACACATAGAAGGTCGAAAACAAGTTACTTGTAACATATCTGAGTTGATGTGAGTTACTTGCGACTTATCTCAGGTCATTTAAGTTACATGTAACATATCGACGGGATACTGCGTGCGGTGTGCATGTATCTTAAATGACCTGAGATAAATCGCAAGTAACTTACATCGGCCCAGAAATGTTACAAGTAACTTGTTTTCGATTTCTGAGAGGACACTGTGTGCAGTGCGCCTCCGATATGTTACATGTAACTTAAATGATTCAAAATAAGTCGCAAGTAACTTAACTATATGAAGATACTTACAAGGGGGATGTACGACGCAGACGGGGCGTCATGCTTACGATTGGCGTTGCTGTTGGTTCAGTTACCCAAGTTCGAGGTACTTTACCCACACCAGCACAGAAGGCCCCGCACAACATTTTTTCTACGTAGTGTGTGGTCTGGGACGCGCTCTCTGCGTCGCGTGTCGTCTGAGTCACGTGATAGCCACCCCTAGTGAAAATATAAATGTAAGTTACATGTAACATGAGTGTAACTTACATGTAATATAAATTTAAGTTACACGTAATATAAATGTATGTTACATGTAATATAAATGTAAGTTACTTGAGACATTCAAGTAAGTTACATTAATACTACAAATGACTTGTTTTGATTTTTCTTAATTAACGCCAAAGTGATCAATATCACCATAGTTTCGCTTCATGTTGAGTTTTAAGCGAGTTATTCAAAAAGGACGGAAGACGCTGAAAAGCTACCCTGCGCGCTGTCCGACCAAATCCTACGAGTTGTAATATATATGTAGTGTGAAAGTCAATGAGTTTATAGAATACAGACCAGATTGAATTTTATGATGTAATCTAATACTTGCTTTGCCATCAAACTTGTTTTGATAAAAACAGCTCCATTGACGACGCTATGTGCTGTTTTTCAAAGTTCAGTCTTTCTTTTTCTGTGTGATACAATGATCTCTGTTCCTTCCGAACAAATTCCTGACCATCTATAATCGAACTCCCAAAGTCTCTCGTACGGGAAAAACTTCGACACAAGGAAAATGTGGGGTTGGCTGCATATCATATTATTGATAGCTACGACCCACTCTATTAGAGTGGCAGCATACACGCTCGTGAACGTAATTCAGATAACTACGGAATTGAAATGGTGTGGCACAGAACACAACGCCTACGCATTTTGGAGAGTAAAAAATGACCCACAATGGCGCTATATGAGTAAGAAGTTGGCCCCGCCCCTGTATTTCTCCGCCCCCTGTATTTGCGCCCCTGTGGATGCTAGGCCTTTCCCACCGTCGGTGACGTTTGTGGGTGGTAGAATAGTTACCATAGATAAACCACATACGTCGACGACGGTGGAAGTGGCTTAGCACCCCTGTTCTAGAGGAATACGCGAATACAGTGGGCGGAGAAATACAGAGGCGGGGCCAACTTTTTACTCCTGTAGCGTCATTGTGGGTCGTTTCACACTCTCCGAAGTGCGTGAGCGCTGCTTTTTTAGCCATATCACTCTATTTCCGTAGGTATCTCAACGACGTTAACGAGCGTGTATGCTGCCTTATGTCCGAGTTTCAACGGCGAAGTCAAGGCTCTTGATGTTTGGTCAGGAAGACCACACTGTAGTGTCCTCGGGAACTTCCCCACTAATGTCTGAGGCAGTGTAATAAATACAACACTCAAGTGGCTGGCGGAAAGACGTCCAAGTAGTCTTTGCCGGGAAGATGAAAGTTTAGTAAGCAAAGATCATGTCTCATGCATGAAACTCCGTGTTCGACGACATACGGAACTCACAAGGGAACTACTATACGTCACGCTAAGCATTCCAAATAGAATGTACTTATCTAGAAAAATTTTCGGACGAAAAGTCCGAATATGCTCATCGCAGCTGCCCAGACTCACTATAAAAGAAGTTATGAGCGTTTTTCAAAGCTTGTAAGAGTACCCCCCCCCAAGGAGTTTTTATTGTATTTTAAAGGCATCGTACGCGCTGAAATCCATGTCTCGTTCTCGAGCGTTTTTGAGTTGTCACACCCCTATAGTAACTAAATTTAGCGAAAAGCCCCCTCGAAAACGTTAACTTTTAAGAAAGAACCGTTTTAAAAACCTTCTGCAAATCGTTTGAAATTCGCGCCGGCATCGACTCGGGATAGTTACGCGGATGGCGCGAGGAGCAGTTCTACAATTTGTCCATTGGCGCAGCGTTGGAAACAATTCGCCGACGACTACAATGCACTGACTGCACTGACTTGCACTGACTAACAAAAATACTCACCTGGGCCCTGCACATCGTCCTCGCTCGTTGTGTGACGAGAAATTTCCATTCGATAATGCCACTTTCGTCCGACGGTGCGTCAGCGTACAGAGGCATGCCCTGTGCTTAGCGACGCGACGTTCTGCTCAAATATTGCGCAGGTACCAAATGACTGACGGAAGGGCCGGCCCCTTTTGACGGAATTCCTTACTTTCCACTCCCTCTATTCTTCACTTCCGCACTGCCGTTCAGTTCGCAAAGTGCGCTTGATTGCGAAATCGTGCTGCGACGCGGTTGAGTATCCTCAGACAAGGATGTGGGATCACCTGCGGTGGGATCACCCGGGCACCAAAGGCCAAAACCGCCTGGGTGATCCTAATATCCTGTCTGAGGATGTTCCCAACCGCGCCGCAAGATTTCGCAATCAGTGCACTGCGGACTGAACGGTAGTGCGGAGGTGAACAGTACTGTATGCTCACAATGGTACGTTTTGAGCAGCCAAGCTCGTTGTGCGTTCTCACAGGGGCCGGGAATAAAAACATGGGAAGTGGATTTCAGCGCATACGATGCCTTTAAGAAAAATTTTCCGAATTTTGCAAAAAAAAAACATGTATGCAGGGGTAATCTAGGGTGCTGAACGCGAATCTCGAGTTCGCTTGTCGGAATTTAAAGGTTTACTGTAGGTTACGGTAGGCATCATGTCATTTACGGGGCGAAAACTACCTCAATAATTCGAAAATCGACAAACGGACATCGAATTCGTATTCAGCACCCTGAATCACACCCATTTAGAAACTTTGAGACAAATCTGAGAATTTGACCAAACTACCGTATACCGACCGTAATCTACCGTAAGCCCGTAAGCTGTCAAAAATCGATAAAATGGTATCAGATTTGTGTTGAGCACCCCAATCGACCCCCAGAGTAGCAATTTGAGCCACATCTGTCGTCCCATTCCGGAAATCGTCAGAAGTCGATTTTGCCGTCAAATTTTTCTGCCGGTGGAAAGCTTTGAACAAATTTAGCCGAAAACTTTGGAAAAACGACAAGTGAACCTCAGATTCGTGATCAGCACCAAAAATAACCCTCCAGGACGAATTTTAAGCCAATATGGAGTATTTTCTTTCACGCTTTCTGTACCCCGTAATTGATAAAAATGAACGCTGAATCGAAAATTCGTACAAGTCCAAAACACTATCAGTCTGCACAAAGTTAGGAAAATGTGTTCACATTCGAACTTTGGCTAGGGGGTTGTTTGGGACCCTGAACACGAATATGTGGCCCGTTCATAAAACTAATGCGCTTTTGGAGGGTACAATATGTACGAAAATTAGAAAAAAAACGCCTATAGCTTTTTTTCAGAGTGATTCTAGGCAGCTGCGATGGGCATTTTCGGACTTTTCATCCGAGAATGGTTTTAGAAATGTACATTGTATTTGGAATGGCTAGTATGACCTATAGTAGTTCCCTTGTCAGCTTTTCATTCAGTATAACTTAATTTACAGCCATCAAGGTTTTGAAATAGATTTCGCAGCTGTCAGAGTTTGCTGAATCTCGACTTTCCTACTACCTTAGTAAAGCCTATGACTAATTCAAACTTTTTCCAGGATCATCACAAAATCAGATACACCTACCAGATGCTCTGCGAAACGGTCTCGTGTTGAGTGATGAATTTCGCTCAGGAATATTTTGTTGGTAGAATAATGCATTCAGATCACGCCAAAATGTTCAGTCCTTTTCAGATCATATCCAAGAACTTCATTGACTGAAGCGATAACTATGGGCCCCAACAATGATTATGACGTCACTCAGCAGAAAAAAAAGAAAAAAAACATTTACTTCGGCAAATTTTGTAGCAACATTGTATATGTTATCTTTTATTCACTACACAATGGCAAGAAAAATTCTTGAAGCTACGCGGAACGTCCATCAACCCAAGTATGCTGCTTGAATTCGTCGACGAATTCGATGGATGTCGATTATTCGCGGAACTGTACTAGGACAGTAACACCAGTCGGCTTGCGGGCGCATGGCGGACCAGACAACACCCACTGCGATCCGACCGCCATTGTCCCGGGATCGCCCGGCATGGAAATGGTTCCGGGCCGATTCCACATGACTGAAAGGCAATAAACGTACTAAGTATATGTTGCGGGTCAGCAAATGTGACAAAACGTGACAAACATAAATAGATTCAGTCTGGCGATCCGAAAAAAGCCTTAAAGGGACAGTCCAGCCTCAGGGACAAAATTTTAAATTTTCACATAATTGTGAAGTAGACCCACCCCATGTAACACCTGTCAAATACGAGCTCTCAACTTCTCCCCTAATAAGCCAGATACAGGAGGAAGCCACTTTAGCGTTCCCACAGCAAGAAGCCACTTTGGCACGCATCTTTTGACCTCTCGAGCTCAACAGCGGCAAGATTAGTGAAGGTTTTGAATCAATAGCCCTGTTCTTTCTTTCATTCCCAGCGTCTCTATTCATTCTGGTCTATTCCCACACATCATATGTAAATGACGGAGGTTACATACAAGCCTCGAACAACTTGTCCACCATGCTTCCGTCACTCAATTCCAGGTAATTTTTGAGAGGCAATAACATCGCTTTCAGAAAGGTTTGTACGTTTACATAAGTATCATTGGAACCACCATTAGACCGTTTTCCGGATAGGCAGAAAAACAGGAGAAATAATTTCGAGGTCGCACTGTGCCCTTAGAGGCACAGCACACCCTCAGATATATATTTTGAGATTTTCATGTAATTGTGTGGAAGACCCCTCCTGTATAACACGTCTCAAATGCGAGATCTCAATTCCTCCAAATAAGCGAGATATAAGCGACCATCACAGGCCCGACCCCCTTCGCTCACTACCACAAACCCGACCCCCTAACAGATCTTTGAACTCCATAGCGGCGCGATGGATGGATGAATTCCAGCAAGCCTTCGTTCTTCAGTTCATTGCCGAAATGTCTCCATATCGCTCTCGCGGCTCGCTCTCGCGCAACGATTGCGAATGAACAGAAATACAGGTCTGAGACAACTCGTCCACCAGTTTTTCACCCTCAAAATCTAGGCATCTTTGAAGAGCCATAACTCTGTTCAAAGGGGTCTTAGACGATTTTAGAGATACCACTGTGGTCAACGTGTGACTCTCTCCAAGAAAGGCATGACTCCAATCTCAGAATTAATTTCTTGGGTGTCCTGTGCCTTTAATACATAGTTGCCCTCGATTCGACCAAGGAGTCCACATTGTTCCGCGATGAGCCGGGTAGCCTTTCGCCTGCCGCCATCCGCCCGCAATGCAACCGTAATTATCGCGGAGATACAGGTTGGTTGAAAAGTATTGAACGCAAAAATGAAGGAATGTGAGCTTTTAAAGGCAGCGTACACGCTCAAAAATGATATCAATTTTATGGAATGATTCGAAGGTCTGAAGCTGTTAAAATTCAGAAATAACGGAAAATCGGAAAAAAATGAACTGAAATGAAGATATAACGGTTCGTTCTATATTGGCCCAGAAGTGGACGAGTTTTACCGCATTGGCTGAAATAGCGGAGCTAGCGGCAAATTCGTTAGGATAACGATGCTAACTCAAAGAGTCGGGGGGTCCTATTCGGCCACGATAGGCTTTCTATTCGGGTACCTAGTCGAGTTGAAAGGAACTTTTGCAGCAGCACGTGCTGCTCCGAGGAGCAAGTGGTCTGTTCGATAGGACTACGTGGCGCAGAGATACAAAACCCTTGCCGCACCCCCATTTCCCACGCGGCAGCACGTGGCCTGTTCGTTAGCACTACGTGACGCAGCGAGGCAAAACTTTTGCCGCGTCCTCTTTCCCACACAGCAGCACGTGGCCTGTTCGATATGAGCACGTGGCGCTGGGGGCGGGCTCCCACACCTTCGATGGGAGCGGGTCTCCCCCAACAAGGATACGGTCCAAGTCACGGACCGCAGTAGGGGATCACCCCCACAGCAGTCCGCGACAGGGACATCACCTTCGCCACGGTCGACAGCGAGGGAGCTCCCCTCGCTGAGGACCGTGGGGGAGACCCCTTAGCGGTTCAAAAATCGTCCAGAAAGTGACTCGTAGTCACCTTCCAGGAGCGGCCCGAAAGGCGCACTGCGCTCTCTTTGGGATCGAGCCCCTTATATACGTGCTGTGCGGCTGACATGCGCCGGGTCAGTTCTGAAGCGATCGATCAACGTGTTCAATCATGGGCATTGTGGCTCGTTCGTCGTCCAAACTCATCGTAGTCGAATCGAAAGCGTATCGTGGCCGAGTGGAACGGCTATGATTGGCGCCACGTGCTTCTCACTTGGACGACGATTAGGCCACGTGGCGCAAGGAAATTACGTGGCCATATCGTCGTCCAACCGCTTTGTAGTCGAGTCGAAAGCCAATCGTGGCCGAATAGAACCCCCCGACTCCCTGAGAATGTACTCGTACTGCCCTTTCTGAAACGCTTATGACGTTAGAAGCGTAAGAAATGAGCCAAAATGACCGTAATCGAGCACTAAACATTTGTACTGAGGGGCGGAGCCGGTACCCATGGGTGGAGAAAGGATGATTTTCTGACTCAATACTGCTAAAATACGGTCATTTTAACTCGTTTTCAACTCTTCCAACTTCACGAGGGCTCTTCTAGAGCCCGTAAGACCCCACTAATGTAGTTATCTCAACAACATTTGCGAGCGTGTATGCTGCCTTTAAAGGCAGTGTTCACGATAGAAATCGTTTCTCTTTTTTTCCGCTTATCTTGAAAACGGCCCCATGCTGATTCCAATGATATCTCTGAAATCGTACAAGACGTTCTGGGAACGGAGTTATGGTCCCTCAAATATTGAGCTAAGGAAACATGATGGACGAGTTGTCCGAGGCTTGTAACTTCCGTCTTTGCAGCCGATGTATGCGAGCTGAACTGAGTAGAGAGAGAAGTTTAGAATGGAAGGAAGACTGGGGCTTTTGATCGGAAACCATCGCTCATCTCACAATCTCGAGCATTCATTTGTTCACGTCGGTGGGCGTGGAAAGTGCATCTGGGTGTGACGAGCTGACGGGTGTTCAACTTTGGGGCCGTAGGGGACCGTTCCGAGCTCATTTTTCTTAGTTTTTTCAACGTTAGGGTTCCGCTAGGCCCCGCAACTGCCGATCTCCACCAAAAAATCAGACATGGTTTTTATCGTGGACACTGCCTTTGAATGAAATTAGATTTTTTATTCAAAAAAATCTCCCTCAACTTCAATACACTTATTCCAGTGATCCTGCAATAATTTAATACCATCTCATCATTTTCTGGAAGCTCTGCAAAATACTGTTCCACGACTGAAATAGCTTCTCCATTTGATGAAAAACGTTTTCCACGAAGTCATTGTTTCAAGTTTTTGAAGAGGTAGTAGTCGCTAGGAGCCAAATCTGGTGAATACGGTGGATGTTCAAACAATTCGTACTTTAATTCATTCAATTTAGCCATCGGCAGAGAACTTGTATGAACACGTGCATGTTAACGAATGCGGCACTAACTTTCCAAACAGCTGGTTCATACGTAATTCTTTATGTAAAATATGGAGTACTCGTTTGTCTGAGATGCCTATGGTATTAGCGATTTTACGCTCAGTATAAACTTGGATCTTCACTAACAATATTATGTACTTGCTCAATGAATTCTGGTGTTGTTACAGTTTTTGCTCGTTCACTACGTGTTTCATCTTCAACGCTTCTAAGACCACGTTTAAACTCTAGACTCCATCGATGCACAGTTGGAAATGAAGGAGCAGATTCTTTCAACACGCTCACCATTTTTGTATAAATGTCTGTTGCTGATAAACCTTTCAAAACAAAGAATTTTATCACTGCACGATACTCAGCTTTTTCCATTGTTAAAAATACACCGACACGTCGAACTCAAATGGCTTGTAAACAATGAACGAATTGACAGATCGAAATCAAATTCCCGTATATTCATACGAAAAATGAAATGTCAAAATGGCGTATGAATTTTAATTCCTCTACTGCTCAAAGGCAGTGGTCGCGATCAAATATGTTTGTCGTCTTTTTCCCTCTAAACCCTTTTCTGGGTCTCGAGTAGTAGGATCTATAAGAAAAAATCGCGAAAAAACCGCTGTTTTGGGCCGAATTTAAAGCCTGAACTTTCTTGTCTTTTGATGGTGGACGAGCCCACTCCACACCATCGGCATCGATGACCTCTTATATCAAGAACATCAGCTGCCTTGAAAATGAATTTCAATCAATGAACCTTCGGATTTATGTACACATCTAATCAAAAACATTGACTGGAGTGCTTTCTTTCATTGCTCAACTGCATTTATAAGGTAAATTAGCATTTATTTCTTCCTCTGAATGTTGATGATTTTTGACTGCTCGGCATGAGACGGCGATCTTTTTCGTCATCGCTGTGCACGTGTGCAATGAACTGGCATTTTGGGCCTTAGAATCTCTATTTCTAGCTCTTTTTCAACCTCGCTACCTTCATAGTTTTTCAGCTGTGTTTGATCTAAGCTGATTTTTGTAATTTTTTCGATAACGTTTTTCATCGTGACCACTGCCTTTAATAGGTGCCGCTTTCATTACTTGTCTACCAACCTGTATAATATTCTTGATTTTCTATAATATAATTTTACATTATGTTAATGATGAGGAAGCTTTAAGAAAGTTTGAACGATGAAATTGATCGTGATAAGAAGTAGCTAAATTACTTATTAAGAAGTAGGGGCAAATTGACGAAGACTGAAAATTCGGATTTCAGATAAACAATTTTCGGAAAAAAAACTTCTATTAAATTTTCGATCGAATGGATATCGGAAAGATCTGAGCAGAATTTTCAAAAAAATTTACAAAATTCTGAACGCATGAAAACGAACGAAAACATTCTTTTGAAGAATTCGAAGTTTTTCATCTGTGTGCGATTAAAAAGAAGATTTTAAAGTGTAAACATAGAGCCGATTTAGGTGAGTTCAACCAAAGAGTGTTTTGTTCAGAAAAGCGACGATTATAAAGGCAGTCTGTTGCGGGAAATCGCCGAGAACTATTTCGCAATTCCAAATGGCTTGTAAACAATGAACGAATTGACAGATCGAAATAAAATTTCTGTATATTCATACGAAAAATGAAATGTCAAAATGGCGTATGAATTTTAATTCCTCTACTGCTTAATAGGTGGCGTTTTCAGTACTTTTCTACCAACCTGTATAATATTCTTGATTTTCTATAATATAATTTTACATTATGTTAATGATGAGGAAGCTTTAAGAAAGTTTGAACGATGAAATTGATCGTGATAAGAAGTAGCTAAATTACTTATTGAGAAGTAGGGGCAAATTGACGAAGACTAAAAATTCGGATTTCAGATAAACAATTCTCGGAAAAAAAAAAACTTCTATTAAATTTTCGATCGAACGGATATCGGAAAAATCTGAGCAGAATTTTAAAAAAAATTACAAAATTCTGTACGGATGAAAACGAACGAAAACATTCTTTAAAAGAATTCGAAGTTTTTCATCTGTGTGCGACTAAAAAGAAGATTTTAAAAAGTAAACATAGAGTCGATTTCGGTGAGTTCAACCAAAGAGTGTTTTGTTCAGAAAAACGACGATTATAAAGGCAGTCTGTGGCGGGAAATCGCCGAGAACTATTTCGCAATTCCAAATGGCTTGTAAACAATGAACGAGCTAAATTTCTCATTAAGAAGTAGGGTCAAATTGACGAAGACTAAAAATTCGGATTTCAGATAAACAATTCTCGGAAAAAAAACTTCTATTAAATTTTCGATCGAACGGATATCGGAAAAATCTGAGCAGAATTTAAAACAAAAATTACAAATTCTGTACGGATGAAAACGAACGAAAACATTCTTTTCAAGAATTCGAAGTTTTTCACCTGTGTGCGACTAAAAAGAAGATTTTAAAAAGTAAACATAGAGTCGATTTCGGTGATTTCAACCAAAGAGTGTTTTGTTCAGAAAAACGACGATTATAAAGGCAGTCTGTGGCGGGAAATCGCCGAGAACTATTTCGCAATTCCAAATGGCTTGTAAACAATGAACGAGCTAAATTTCTCATTAAGAAGTAGGGTCAAATTGACGAAGACTAAAAATTCGGATTTCAGATAAACAATTCTCGGAAAAAAACTTCTATTAAATTTTCGATCGAACGGATATCGGAAAAATCTGAGCAGAAATTAAAAAAATAACAAAATTCTGTACGGATGAAAACGAACGAAAACATTCTTTTAAAGAATTCGAAGTTTTTCATCTGTGTGCGGTTGAAAAGAAGATTTTAAGAAGTATACATAGAGTCGATTTCCGCGAGATTCAACCGATGAGTGTTTTGTTCAGAAAAACGACGATTATAAAGGCGGTCTGTTGCGGGAAATCGCCGAGAACTGTTTCGCAATTCCAAATCGCTTGTAAACAATGAACGAATAGACAGATCGAAATCAAATTTCTGTATATTCATACGGAAAATGAAATGTCAAAATGGCGTATGAATTTTAATTCCTCTACTGCTTATTAGGTGTCGCTTTCAGCACTTTTCTACCAACCTGTATTTTCAGCGCCGTCGGTCCAACCGGTGCTATTATCTGGGAAGACCGCGAATAACATTTTTACGAAATATTAACCGCGTTAGTCGCTCGAAAAAAAAAAGAATCTCAAAAAGATCACTAGACTTTGAAATCGCTTACTGTGTCTCAAGATTAAAATTGAAATTCGCAGCGCTCATAATGCCCCTAATTAAAGGCAGTGTTCACGATAAAAGTCGTTTTCTGTCTTTTTTGCCTATCTTGAAAACGGTCCCATGCTGATTTAAATGATGTCCATGGGATCGTACAAGACCCCCTGGAAACGGAGTTATGGCCCCTCAAAATTCTGCAAGGGAAGCATTGTGGACGAGTTGTCCGAGGCGTGTAACTCCCGTTTTTCGCAGCCGATGTGTACGAGCTGACCTGAGTAAAGAGAGACGTTGAGAATGAAGGGAAGAACGGGGCTATTGATCGGAAACCATCGATCATCTGACCACGAATTCAGGGAAACTGTTATAGGACTTGGACGGAATGGCTCAATGGGTTGGCTGGCCCACGAGATTTTCACCCACTTACCAGCCGTTTTTTTCGTCGCCCTTCCGTTCTTCATCTTTTTAGAGGGATCCAAAGCTTAAGTTTTAGCCAAAAAAAACGTGCAACTTTTTCTTATAAATTTCGTCCTCGGTTTCTGGCCGGAAATACAAAGTTCAGGGTCTCATTGGAGCACTGGGGTCGAAAGAACGAACGAAAACGAGGCCGACAGAGCTCCATACGGCTCCGCATTCCGCTCGCGCTAGCACTTCCGCTCGCGGTCGAGTTTTACGTGGAACAGTCTGGTCCGCTTCTACTTTAGCATTGGAGCGCGAGCGCGGCTGAGTTTTAGCATTGGGGCGCACTTGCACACGCTGTCAACTTCAGGCCAATGCCCGCGCAACTCATCCGCCGTTGAAATGTGTCTTTCAAGAAGAAGAGCTGGTTTTAGATGTTTCGCAGCGTTTTTTATGATTCATTCTTCACTGATGAAACAGCCAGACTCTAAACCTTCGTTTTCTTGTGAAAACTCGTAATCGATTTTTATCGTGGACACTGTCTTTAAAGGCACAGGACACCCAAAAAATTAATTTCCAGATTTTATGCTCATCTTGGAGAGAGTCGCACACTGATCCCAGTGGTATCTCTAGAATCGTCCAAGACCCCCTTTGAACAAAGTTATGGCTCCTTGAAGATGCCTAGAATTTGAGGGTGAAAAATTGGTGGACGAGTTGTCTCCAGGCCCATATCTTCATCCGCAATCGTTGCGCGAGTGCGAGCCAGGATAAGGAGACAGCCCGGCAGTGGACTGAAGAACGATGACTTGTTGGATTTCATCCATCCATCGAGCCGCTATCGAGTTCGGAATTTGGTTAGGGGGTCGGGCCTGTGGTGGTGAGAGAAGGGGGTCGGGCCTGTGGTGGTCGCTTATATCTCGCTTATTTCGAGGAATTGAGATCTCGCATTTGGCAAGTGTTATACAGGAGGGGTCTTCTACACAATTAGATGAAAATCTCAAAATTCATATCTAAGGGTGTACTGTGCCTTTAAGTGGAAACTTGGTGCATACATAAAACACCACTACTGAACGGTTGAGGGCATGCAAAACTGTATCAGCATGACGTCATCACTTAGGGCTATTTTGAAAACAATTTCAGTCGTGGACAGCGCTTTCACTACACACTCCTTCGCTAAACAATACTGAAACGAGTCGATGATATGTACTTAACTGTGAAATAATGTATGCACGGTCGTTAATCCACATGTTCAATATGCATGTAACCTTTCACTTCAAATAGGTTCAAATGTATTGATTCCGTTGTCGAATATATATTTTTCGCTATTTCCAGGAAAACACAAAGATACCGCAAATCTTTATTATCAGCAGAGCTTTTGACTTTTTTTCGAAATTCCATTCGCGTTCATATTCATGCATGCACTTCGTTCGAGCCAAATGGCGACGTCGATTTTCCGCTGAACTTGTGCAATATTAGCTCAGCTGATTGTAAACAGTCTGATCACATACCCATATCGTCATCGGCTTCCACGTAGACCTTTTGCCCTACATCAAGTGGTAGGCAATTCGATATGCAGTCAGTACTGTGTTGTTATGACAATGTTCCCTCGGCAAAACATTCATCAGCATGACGCATCTGAAGGTTCACCACTGCAATTCAGCCACATGCATATTTTTCCATGCCTTAAGTGTTCAGTGCTCCTTGAGAAGATAAGGAAGTCTAGCCAAGAAATTTTTGGGTTTTTTTTTGCTTGGGGATAGAATGAACACCACTGATATGTACATAGTGCATCAGACATGAAGCCTTCATAAGCACGACACAACTGAAGGTTTATCCTGTCATTATCTATTCAACGAATTCTCGGGAGTTTTTTTTCGTAAAATCTGAGAGAACACCGCTGCAAAAGCGTCAAAAATGAGATGTTTAAGTTGGCGATTGCACTGTCCTCAAAGGATAAAGTTCTCGGCGTATATCAATCCTCTGAGGATGCACCACCCATTCGACTTCCATTCAGAATCGTAGAGGCTTTTGAATGTGTATATGGCCTAGACAATGACTTGCGGGGACCAGCCGATGTTCGAGTCAGTGTTTTTATCCTCCCGGACAAGTCTGGTACCCATTTACCGACCCCGGAGGGATGGAAGTCTTGGTTGACCTTGGGCGAGGATCGATCACTCGACCGCGTGCTTGACAGCGGTGCAGCCTACCACTGCCCCACACTCGCCTTGTCTTTCTCAAAACTCACTCCACACTGTTCTTATCAGAACGAATTCCAGCTCGTAGTAGCGGGCAACCGCTGTTGCGGCACGCAGCACAGAGACAATCGTGCTGGGACCAGGATTATGCGGAAATTCTCAGAAACATTCGAGAAAACAAAAAAACCAGATTGTCAGAAAACAGCAAACATAAAAACAGAAGATTTTTTACCCCTGCTTACGTAACGTCTGTCCGTATGAGACTGTCCGCCCACGCGGTCGGCGTGCGTTTCAAGCGGCCGTCACGAAGAAACTTTGCGAGCAAGCCTTTCGCACCTGATATACAGTTGGCTGTAATATGAATTATCCACTACTCGTCTGATATTATTGCTAATCGATTCATAGGTCTTGAAAATGTCTTCATATGCTCACTGTATCTCAACTTTTATGCGAAAAATACGAAACTTAAAATGTGAACACATATCTGTTATATTCTTGAAGTCACTAACTACAGCTTGAGAATGCGGTACCGATTCCTTGATCCTGAGGCTGGATTCATCATTGCGCGAAACATGGGTTTGACAATTCGGGTTGGGTTCACTTTGAAAAATATCGCGCTTGTGCTAAATCCTACCCAAATCAACAGATCTAGGCTTGGCGCGATGATGAATCAGGGAGCGCGGCAGCTGCAGCCGGCTGGGAGTAAGATTTACCCGACTCCATACGTCGGGTAAAATTTACCTGGCTTTTTATCCAAAAATTCCGAGCAAGTAAGCGTGTGAACACCGGGTAAGAGCCAAATTTAGGCAACGGTAGCCTTACCTGTCGGGTAAATCGCTGATGAGTGCGGCCCCAGACCTCCGGATTCATCAATTTAATAATCCAAAGGAAAAAAGGGTTTGGGTTTGGATTTGCGCAACCCGAGTGGAGAAAAGGGGTACACGCAACCCAACCAGGAATAGGCCCTTAGATTATGCGCTCTAGGAACATTTCGGGATGTGGAAAATTTCTTAAAGGCAGTGTTCACGATAAGAATCGTTTTTCTGCTTTTCACCTATCTTGAAGACGATCACATGCTGATTCCAATGATGTTTTTGGAATCGTACAAGACCTTCTGGGAACGGAGTTATGGTCCCTCAAAAATTTAGCTAGGGAAAACGGTGGACGAGTTGTCCGAGGCTTGTAACTTCCGTCTTTTGCAGCCAATGTATGCGAGCTAACCTGAGTAAAGAGAGAAGTTTAGAATAAAGCGAAGAACGGGGCTATCTATCGGAAACCATCGCTCATCTCACAATCTCGAGCATTCATTTGTTCACGTCGGTGGGCGTGGAAAGTGCATCTGGGTGTGACGAGCTGACGAGTGTCCTACTTTGGGGCCATAGGGGACCGTTCCGAGCTGGTTTTTCTTAGTTGTTTCAACGTTAGGGTTTCACTAGGCCCCGCAGTTGCCGATCTCCACCAAAAAATCAGACATGGTTTTTATCGTGGACACTGCCTTCAAAATTCCCATTTATGGGTGCGTTTCCTGCCTGCCTGTTTGTATTATTTAGCTGATATTCAGCTTTGAAGGTTTTGATTTCATTATCGAGTTTTATGGTTCCAGGAGAGAAAAATGGTTCAGATGCTTGCTAAAATGAATTTTGGAGCATTTTCTAAGCTTTCAAACTCTATGCTCGAGATCGCTCCTATTTCTGTCATATTTTTGCGTCATCTCCTTTTCCTCGTCTTTCAACTCTCGAGTTTTACTGCCGTCACCCTAGCATGTCATTATTTTCGCTACCCTAATTAAACGAGCGTTCACTTTTCATTCCATTAATCACTGTTTTCTGAATTTCAATTATCGGGTTATTTTTTCGGCTCGCTTTTCCTTTTCCTCTGTCCAAGTTCATTTTTTTTCTTAGGAAGCTGTTGAGAAAAAGCGGAACGAGTCTTGTCAGATGTGAAAAAATTGTTACGATTGCGCTTCCGTTTTAAATCCAAACAGCATTCAGCAGAAGTTATTCTTGAGACTGGAACCTTTGGTTTTGCCTGCATTCGCTTTGCCCGATTTTTTCTCCGCGTGACATGGCCTTTTTGAGAATACTGTTTTTATACATATCTTGGCCTAAGCTGAGCGAAACTTGATGAAACCTTAGTATGTCATAGGTAATCGCAAAGCTTGCTTCACACATACACAAGCCTAAATAATTGACAGTGCAGTTTTTGAATATGGAATTTATTTATAATTTCGTGATAATATTTTAAATTAGGACTATTCCCTCAAAACATGGCTATTATTTACAATTTAAAACCCGTAACAGTTATTTGTCATCTTCTGAGCCGTCGTCTAACCTTGACAGAAAATTGTCTATATCAGAATTTTTTTGAAGACCGTAAATTGAACACATTCGGGGTATATTGTTGAAAATTCACTCCTTCAAATAAATTCGCATCGGAAACAATCAAAAAAATTTTACATTATCGGCTCTGAAAAAGTACAACTGTTGGATGAATTCCATTCTTTTTCATTCGTTAACGTTGAAGAAGGATACATTTTGGGTGCAATATTGCATAATTTTATTTCGAATTCACTTCCGAAAAAAATTCTATCAGAGATTATTTTCTCACAATGTTGAACGAAGGTTCAGAAGACCATTTAATGGCAAATACATAACTGCTACGGGCTCGGAATTTTAATAGCCAAATGTTTTGAGGGCATAGTCCTGATTTGGAATAATGCCACGACATTTTAAATATATTCCATATTTCAAAACTGCTACCCTCAAAACATAAGCTTTTGTATACGTAAGGCAAGGTTTATGATACCCTGTAACATGCAGAAGTTTCATCAAGTTTTGCTCAGATCAAGCCTAGATATGTATAAAAACGGTATCAGCGAAAAAACCATGTCAATAGATATATGACCGCTACTGTACCTAGTCGTTTCTAATTACGAGTATACATCTTCCTTAAAACACCGATATTTTCGGATGCCGCTAAATTTAGAACGCAAAAGATCACATTGGTTTTTTATCCGTAGATACTACCTACTACGACCGCCTCCAAACAGCTCCACGAGGTGCGATTCTATCTAAGACGGAGTCCTCTTGCGTGATTCTCCCCATAGCATTCTGAAAAAATTTTTAGAAAAAAAACATAAATGTGCAGAAGAACATAAAAATTGAAGCCACAAAAAAATGTGAGGGAAGCATAAAAAACAATGCCTAATAGAATCAGATTTCAGTTCAAAAACCGGAAAGGAAGAAATACGAGAAGCTGGCCGTCAAAAAACTGTGTATTGATTAGACGAGCAAGTGGAAATAGACGTCATGCGACTATGTGTGCATTTGCAGACAACTTCCCTGCTCTCAAAATATGGATTGTCTCGACCAGCCCAAAATGTTCTTTCGTGAATCAAAGGTGTTGGGTTATCCAACCCAAAACCAATTTTCAAACCCTGAGGTCGGATTCATCATTGCATTAACCCCGGGTTTGCTAATTATGGTTGGGTTCAGCGCCAGGATTAGCGCGCTAGTGCACGCGCTATACCCAACCCAAATCGACAAACTCACCTGTAACGCAATGATGAAGTCGGCCTGAGGTCTGCAATACTCAGCTCAGGCGATTATCGGCCCCGAGCCACCTGACAGTTCGGCTCGTTCTCCCAATCTGCGGGTCGGCTTCTGTTGCTGTCCGGGCCACTGCTGGTGCTTTACGGGCCACCGCTGTTGCTGTCCGGGCTGTTCCAGTTCGCCCGAATAGCAACAGCAGTGGCCCGGATATTGGGAGAACGAGCCGAACTGTCAGGCGGCTCCGATTGCTGTTCTGTGCAGCTCGAGGCCGAGAATCGCCTGAGAGAGTTGGCGCTCAGCCATTTTTCAATAATAAATCTCGCGCCTACATGATTATGAAATTGGTAATTTCGCCAATGACTTTTTTCGGCCTCAATTGGTTTTTGGCTTCCACTTTTTCCTCACGTATCAGCGGAAGGACTCTTGAAAAGGGTTCTACTTTTCTACTGTGAACTACCTGGTCCTCATGGGATACATCTAAACCTCTTAACTTGGCATCCCTGGAAGTCCACATAGACTTTTCGTCGCAAACGTGATAACCACCAACACATAAATGCGATTTCTCATTTCGCAGGCATTGAAGATTTAATTTTCTGAACTTTTTTCTGATTAAACAGATTTTCCAGACGCCAGGAAGCAGAAAACAGAAAGGCCAAAATGGTCAGAAATCAGAAACTTTCGCACGCTCTTGGCTGGGAGCACGCGTAATCGTCAGTGGGCTCTGCGGTCCCGGCACGATTACATTCATGCTGAGTACTGCAACTGCGTACCGAGATTTTGTTTCGATAAGGATAGTATATGTCATAGGTGGGAGCGATCAATTCCCATGCAATCATCACAGAGAGTCGGTATGACGAATAACTACGTAAACATACCGGGAAAGCCGCTTACCCTTGTGACAACCTGATTAGTCCTCTATATGATAATACCCTGATTAGTCCCATATATGATGATCTTTATGCCCTGGTGACGGTAAAAATTTTGTCGGCTACATATGAATGGGTGTTTTCGAAAGGGTTGCCCTGTCATTGTTGTCTATGTACCTCTGGCCTTTTCTGCACGAATGACACAGTTTTTCACCTTCGAAGAAGTTGTTGCTCCTTTTGTATGGAAGTTCCTTTAGAATGTGTAGCTTCGAATGACGAACCGTTTTTCACTTGCTAAGGAGTATACCGATTCAACTTCCATTCACGTTAAATTTAAAATTATACGCTTTCCTATATGTTTCCTAATTTTTCTTTATTGTCATAGCGATTGCCATCGAAAATAGTGGCTGCATAGCTGCTCGTTCAATTCTGTTAAAATTAATAGTCGTGCGATTACGGAATAAAAAAAACTAATCTCCGTTTCTGAGCTAATTTCGAAAATCTTCAGCTTTGACATTGAACCTCTAGACTTTCGGTTTTCCCTGACAAAGGAACTACTACAGGTCGTACTAACCATTCCAAATGAGATGTACCTTTCTAGAACCATTGTCGGACGAAAAGTCCGAATGCCCATCCCAGCTGCCTCACTCTTAAAAAAGTTATGGGCGTTTTTTCTCGAATTTTCGTACCTATTGTACCCTCCAAAAAGCGCATTAGTTCTAGGAAAATCCGGAAACGGACCTTATATTCGTGTTCTGGGCCCAAAACAACCCCCCTAGGCAAAGTTTGGGTGCAAGAACATTTGCCGAACTTTGTGCAGACCGACAGCGTTTTGGACTTGACAGATTTTCGGCTCAGCGTTCAATTATACCAATTAAGGGTGCAGAAAGCATTGGAGAGAAATATTCTAGATTTGACTCAAATTTCGCCCTGGGGGTTATTTGGGTTGCTGATCACGAATCTGAGGTTTATTTGTCGTTTTTCCGAAGTTTTCGACTAAATTCGTTGCAAGCTCCCCACCGGCAGAAAAATTTGTCAGCTTTTGACGATTTCCGTAATGGGACGACAGATGTGGCTCAAATCGTTCTTCTAGGGGTTATTTGGAGTGCTCAACACGAATCTGATGTCATTTTATCGATTTTGACAGCTTACGGTAGATTACGGTGCGTATACAGTAGTTTGGTCAAAGTCTCAGGTTTGTCTCAAAGTTTCTATATGGGCGTTACTTGGGGTGCTGAATACGGATTCGATGTCCGTTTGTCGATTTTCGGATTATTGAGGTAGGTTTCGCCCTCTAAATAGCATATTACCTACCGTAACATACAGTAAACCTTAAAATTCCGAAAAGCAAACCCCAGATTAGTGTTCAGCGCCCCATATTACCCCCACATACATATAGCTTAGGTTGCTAGGATTAGTCCGGGCTGAGTAAGGAGCGGAGCGGTCGGTGATGGTAAAATATAACATAGATAATGAAAATTTTGACATGATAAGCCCGATAAGCCATTCTTCGAGCGGCTCAAAAAGAGCGGCCTAGGCTTTTATCAAAATCCGGAAATTTTTTAAAAACACTCAAAGGCAGCGTCCACGATGATCATCCTCGTTGACTTTCCACAGTGAAATGATAGGCGAGAAGGATCCTAGGCTTCCAGTGTCGAAAGAACGGTAGAAAACGAGCCAGGAGCGGCAAGATAACGGCTGCAAACAAGCGTTTTGGTGCCCCAGACACGCCTGGTGCCCCAGTCCGCCCCCTCGGAATGAACAAATGAAGACTTAGATTACAGGAATGATCAAGTCATGGAAGTGCTGATAAGTGAGCTGATCTCTTCATTGCACTGATAGGCATCAATCTTTATAACGGTCAATTTCTCCACGCTCAAAAGTCAACATAAACAAGAGAGGGCCTATTCTTGCTCAAAAACGCGTCTTTCGTGTCCTTTTTAAGCATGCGTTGCTATATAGGGCACCAGACCTTCCGTAAACCGTGAAGATATCGGAAGTGAAATTTATCGTGAACACTGCCTTTAAAAGCCGCAAAGCCTTGATAAACGCTCATAACTACATTCAGAGTGATCCTAGGCAACTTCGCTGGGCGTATTTGGACTTTCCTTTCAAAAATTGTTCTAGAAAAGTACATTTCATTTGGAATGGTTACTATGACCTATAGCGGTTCCCTTGTGAGAATCGTTAGTTCCAGAAATTATGGCTTCAAACCACCAGTTCTGAACTTCATCCACATCTATCCTTACGGGTGCTGATCATGGATATGATGTCCACTTTGAAATTTTTAAAGCACCACTGTAAGTGAAGGTGGGTTAATGGGATTATAGGTATGTAAGGTCTACGGCATTCGTAAACAGCTCTGCTTTTCGATGATCGAAGCCCGAAACTGCTTTTTGACACGAATAGAGACGAATAGAGAGCTCCTTTGAATTGTCACAGGATGCATCCTATGGTTCCGAGCCAGATTTACACTGTTCCCACGCGATCTTGTGCGGAGCGAGGGTAGAGACAGCTAAAAAGTGTGAGAAGAAAAAGACGCAGCGTACGCGCGCAGAAGCACACGATAAACGGAAATAAATTTCACTTGAAAACAAGGTTACAAGCACATCCGTCGTGAACTGTCCTCAATCCTTTTCGAGGCATCGTTCTCGCTAAAAAGCATTCTTCCTTTTTCAGACCCAATTTCATGAATGAGCCCTGTAGAAAACACCGGTGAAGTTTTGCGAGTCAAAAATGTACTGCACTGGATTTCGAGCAGTTAAAAGTAAGGAACCGCCACCAGTTCTCACCAGCCATCTAGCACGAGGAACACAAGCGCCGTGTCAGGCAGAAACGATCCAGTATTGAGCACCCTTTTCTTGGGAAATCCTGATATCCAAACTTGCCCAGTGAAACCTGCTTCTTTTGACTAATTTTTAGTTTAGGAAGAGAAAAAATCTTCTTTCCTAATAAGTTTAGAGCGCGAAACCGCTTCCGACGTTTACAAAAAAAGTTTCTGGCGCACAGCAGCGAACAAACTGAAATTGACGGAGGGGTAGAGAATGGAATGGTTCGGAAGGGTTTCAAACGAGTTTCTTCCGGAGCCGAGGGATCTTTGGAGCTTCTCCGCTATTATCCCAGACTTCAAGAGCTCAAAAATATAAAAAATAGTACATTTTTTTTTGGGGCGTGCGATGGCTTTAATACAAAAGCAGGATATAGTGTCTGTAATGATCGACAACCTAGACCCCCTTGTAGAAAAGTTCGAACAAGAATGCAAAAAGTTCACCCACAGTGATCTAAAACCCACCGCACTCTTCCGGAAAACTGCAAACGGACCTTAAATTCCTGCTCGCCGTTATTTCGCATAACCACAAAAGCGAAAATTTGCAGGGGAAACCTTCCGCTTCCCATAGTCCTGAAAGACTGATAACGAACAAAAAAATGATAGAGAACTCGATTTTTTCTGAGAATTTCGTTCGGACTTACTCAAAAAAATATTTACTTCAAATGACCAGATTTTTCACACTCACACAAAAAAAGTTGAATAATGACAAATGTTGATCCAAAAAAGGCACAATGTTTTTTTTTATTTTCCTGACCTTCGATTTATTCCGTAGCTGTTTATAAATAGTATGTTCACGAGGAAGTCTGCTTTCCACCACACAAATGAGTTTAATCTGGTTTCAAAACCTTATTTGCACTTTCGTTGGTCCTCATACGGTAATAATACATTATTAAAAAATCTTCCCACCCACACCTTCTCGTACATATAGATATTAAATGCAGAATTTTATTAGAGTGGTGAGCGAATAGATGTGGGAAGTTTTCTCTGATTCGTTTTCTGTTTTCGATTTCTGAAACGTCTGATATTTAAATGCGAAATCTGAATCAATATATGGAAAGCGGTGGGGAATCAGCATTTACATGTCGACACTCCACCTACCTTTTACTGAACCTTGATCGACATTTCATCGGTACCAGCTTACTGAATGCCTTTTTTAACTGATCTGGCTCTCTTGAGGCCGAATGCTAACATGAGGATGAAAACATAGCCTTTTCGAAGATTTCGGCACGCAAGCAGAACCGTGTGAGAAATCGTTCACGGCAGCCGAAAACCGTCCCAAAATTGCATCATTCTGAATGAAAAATATAGACTTTGACTTTAAAGGCACAGCCCAATCTCAGAATCGTTTTTCTGTTTTCCCGCCTATCTTGAAAACGGCCCCACGCTGATTCCAATGATGTCTCTGAAATCGTACAAGACCTGGGAATGGAGTTATGGCCCCTCAAAAATTGAGCTAGAGAAAATGGTGGACGAGTTTTCCGAGGCTTGTAACTTCAGTCTTTTGCAGCCGATGTATGCGAGCTGACCTGAGTAAAGAGAGAAGTTGAGAATGAAGGGAAGAACGGGGCTAATGATTGGAAATCATTGCTCATCTCACGATCTGTAGCATTCATTTGTTTACGTCGGTGGGCGTGTGATGCGCTTTTTAGGTTTGCCTTGCGCTCGAAATGGCAACTTCAAGCTCTTTTGGAGCTTTTCCTGACTCGTTTTCATGCGTTCTTTAGACGTCAACGTTACATTGTGCCCCTCCACTACCCATTCCTAGTGGAAACTGAAACACATTTTTTATCGTGAACACTGCCTTTAAGGCTACAAAGAAACTTCATAAATACCATTTTGGTACGCTCGATTTTTGCTTAGTAATACTATGTGAAAGGCTTATAGTATTGGAATGCACGGAAATCATTTAGCCGGCGACTGTGTGGATTGCGGCAGGTGGCTGACACCAGGGCCATACATACCTCTTTCCCCCGCAACCCATAGAAAAAAGGATGATGATGAATATTGATTGAAAGCAAATAAACTTGATTATTTATTGTTGTTTTATTATTTCACACAACTATTTATTTCAATCACATAATATATTTTCCAAATTAGAATACTTCATTTCATCCGATTTTTTTTTTGAATTCTTTATTTGTTTCTGAGTTTATTGATTGATTATTCAATAATTCGATTTTCGTTATCGCTTGTTAACTTGTTTTTGTTTATTTTCGATTTTGAACTTCTTTACAGTCTTTCTCCTTGAAGGTATGCTTGCCGGGCGAAGCTGGGTGAAGTTGAATGCGGTTCGTCTTCAAAATTATGCAAACCCCGCGGAGGACCATCATACACAATTTTTTTCTTTTCTTGACACTGTAAACTTCGAAATGAATGTACAGTATTATACAAAATAATTTAAATATTTATCAATAACTTACTTTCATTCAATCTAACTAAAGCCTATCTTGCTCAGCTGAGTCCGTGCGAAGGAAGCAGCGGAGCGGTCAGTCGTAGCGAAATATGACGGTGATAAGGAGATCTCGACACAGTAAGGGGTCGTTTATACTCCCGACGCCGAGCGGCGCGGCACAGTGAATTCCTGTGATATTGATCGCGCGGCGCGGCACATTCGATACTATAGGATTGCACTTCCCCGCGCCGCTCGGCGGCAGAAGTATAAACGATCCATAAGCCCGATAAGCCTGACTTCGCACCGCTAGAAATGAAGGGGAAAGGCTATACTTACTTTTGTTTACATGATATCTTTTCCAAATTCGACTATTTCACTTACCCCAAATTTTTAGCTTTTCCTGATTTTTGTTTATTCGAAAGTGATTGATTATTTCGGTTTTTTTGTTTTCGCTTGTTCATTCCTTTTTTATGGACTTTGCGGTTTTTTATAGCCTTTCTCCAAGAAAGCATGCCGGTAGAGGCTGGATGAAGGTGAATGCGGGCTGTACGCGAAATGTCCTACACCTACTGTCAACTACCGTAATCTCCTGGGGCGGCATGCATGAACGCAGCAAAAGAGGTCAGGGAGCCGCACCGCGTTCTGTGCGCGCAGCGTCGAGCCACGGAATGGCCCGAAGTTCATGGCGTGTATTTATATGCCGCGGACGTAAATGCACTACATACAGCAAAGCCTACGCACGCACTTTTTGTCATCACAGTCGATTTTATCATTCCGACCATGTACATGTATTGGACCCTTTCGCTTCTCATCTTGGGATGTTTCGGCTTTTCATTATTCTCACGAATCCTCTGGATCGAATTTGTGATGACAAAAAGTGCGCGTGTAGGCTTTGCTGTAGGTAGTGCATTTACGTCCGCTGCATATCAATACACGCGATAAACTTCGGGGCCGTCCCGTGGCCCGACGCTGCGCGCATTGCACGCGGAGCGGCTCCCTGACCTCCTTCGCTGCGTTCATGCATGCCTCCCTTGATAGACTGAAAATGGACATCATATTCGCTTTCGGCATCTAAAATGAACCCCGTACACAAAGTTTAAGCACATTTTTTTCTTTTTCCTTGACCTTGAAAGCTTGAAAAACTAGAGTTTTGATCTACTCAGGTCCAAGTTCAAAAACCTGGATTTTTTCTAAATACCTATGAACAGCCTTCGATAGACCAATTTTACGTTAAGGAGGAAAAGGATTTTTCTAGACCATTAACCTGCTCCCATCCCGCAGCGTGGTCTGTCTCATTCTAGCTCCGCTGACATTTTTTGAGAGGGTGTACACATTTAATTTCACTAAACTATTTATTTTTCAAGTTTGCTGATTTTTTTTGTTGCAAAGATTCATGCATTTTTAACTGAAATATTAATATTGTTCTTATTTAGTTGTAAAAATATTTTTTTATTTATTATTCTTGATTACTCAATCAATTTTTTTATTAAGTTCACTGTTTTTTGTGCACCTTCCTCTGAGCAACAAGAGACCAATGATTTCTCCCTCTATCCTCACACAGGCTTGAAGAGACCCCTCATTGTCAGTGGCAGATTAAACGGAATAACTGAAACTGACTGTGAGAATGATTGTATCTATCATGTCCAAGTGGAATTTTCATTTATGTGGTTAGGTTGTTGATCTCAAACTCACTCTCCTAAGCTTGACAGCGTTAGCTTAGCAGTTTTAATGCGTCTGCCTAGTCTGCGCTTACAAGGGAAGTACACAAAGCGTAGGTCGGATGTGCCAAAACGACTAGTGTCGTTAGTATCTCTTGTGGCTCAATAGTAGAACTGCTCAGTATCCTGCCCCGAGCCGCAGGTTCCAAGAAGTTACAAGCTTAAAAAGCTCATTTTTTGTGCTTTTTGTATCTTCCAAAAAGTGCGTTAGTCTTCGGAAAATCCGGAAACGGATCTCATAAATGTGTTCAGTGCCAAAAACTACCCCCTGAGCAAAGTTTGAGTGAAGGCAAATTTTCCGTACTTTGTCCAGACTAACAGCGTTTTGGACTTGTACGGATTTTTGGTTGGGCGCTTATTTCTACCAATCGAGGGCTCCGGAAGCGTTTTAGAAAAATTGTCCAGATTTGACTTAAAATTCTCCCAGGCAGGTTTTTCGGGGCGCTGATCACGAATCTGTGGTTAATGGGTCGATTTTCCAATGTTTTCGGCTAATTTCGTTTGAAGCTTCCCAACTGAGGAAAACTTCGAGGGAAAAACCCCACTTTCGAGATTTCCGGTTTTCTACGATAGATATGTCTCAAGTGCTTCGCTGCTGAGGAGCGATTCCCGATGGAGTGCGATTAAACCAGCGAATGTCTGGAGTCCGTTTTTCGATCTTTCGCATGACAAGATTATGCAGTGTTTACGAGTGGGTATACGGTAGTTTGGTAAAAATCAACCAGATTTTCACTCAAAATTAGTATACGGGGTTATTCGGGGTGGAGAATACGCATTTAACGTCCGTTTGTCGATTTTCAGAACACTAAGGTGGGTTTTGACCTCTAAACGACATGTTACCTACCGTAACCTACAGTAAACCTAAAAATTTCGACAAATGGACTCCAGATTCGTATTCGGCACCCTAGATTACCCCTACATACAACTTTTGAGCTAAATCCGAGAAAATTTTTTGAAACTCCAAAAAAAATGCCTGATGGGGTGGGTACCCTTGCCTTTTCGCCAGGCTTAAAAAATGCTCATAACTTTTTTGAGCCTGCGGCTCGCGGCGGGATACTGCGCATTTTTACTATTGAGCCAGAAGAGATACTAACCATACAAGTCGTTTTCGCAGATCCGACCTACGCTTTCTATACTTCCCTTGTTAGTCATAAACAGACGGGGCGTGCCCGTGGCGCAGTGGTTAGCGACGGGATCTGAAAACTACAACGTGGGTTCAACCTCACAACGACAACTTTTTTTTTGCAATCCATCGAAACTCCGATATTTTTCTAAGGAACTGCACATTAGCGATTTCCTCGTGTCGGGAGACTTTCTACAGACTTACCCTCTTAGCTGAATAATATAATCATGGTGTCACACGGCTAGTCGGCTTCTGCAGTCGATTAAACTATGGTCACATGTATGTACTTTGAAGTCTTTTTTCAAGTTTTCTTGTTATTCTTTGGTTGCAACAATGGTAAAGATATGCTAAGCCTCTTAATGCCATACGCAGTCTACAGCAATCCATAGCGATGCTGTTCATAAACACCATTTTGGGAAACTTCTGAATTTGCATACGGCAAACCACGCGGCGTTACAGTTTTTCTCCTGCAATAGTGTTTGTTTTGCACAGAATCGGGGATAAAGTCATGGACTGCAGCTCCGATAGTCATTCTTTCCTCTAATTCTATATTGGCACTTGCTCGATTAGGCAGCCGGTTGCATGTCAATTGCCTTATCTCCATGTTTTCTGTACCAGAACGCATTCGAATAATATATTGTTCCTTTTCTGCTCAGCTTTACACGGTCATCTTCTGGAGCCTAGTTTATAGTCGGAGACTAGACTTGAAGTCGCAGCGTCTAGCGATTATGCTGCTTCCTACATTTCGATGAAACTCTTGGTCGCCTGGACTAAGCCAACTTTCGTACCCTTTCGAAACTGCTAGCTGCTACAATCTTAACAAATGTGTGAAAATTGTGTTTATGAGTTTGTCAAGCATCAGCTGGTAGTGCTGCGCGTAGAGAAAGCGTCCGACTATGACCTGGAAATAATCAGCAGGCGGCGGCAAAATCAATATTTTAGCGGCAAAAATCTCGCTCCCTTTTCCTCCATTGGTGCTGATTTATCTCACAGTGTTTTCCTTTCCAAACCTTTTGTTGTTTTTCACGAAGGCAAATTTTGCCTATAAACTCTAACATAAATATCACTGACAGCTAATTGCCCTAAGAGCACTGGGGAAAAACTCCTTTCATAGCAAAGGGGACTGTACTCCGAGATTCTATGGCTGAAAGTCTAAAGGCTACGGTTGCTAAATAGCATTATACTCACCGTGACTCACCGTAATCATCTGAAGGACTCCAAACGAACCTCGTAATAGTGTTGAGTGATTCAAAAAAAACCTTCCCAGGAGAAGTTTAGGCGAATAGAATTTCAACCTCTGGCTCTTAGAGATGTTTCAATAATCGGGCACTCGTAGTTGCGTTCCGCCAGTAGCCGCGAAATAGCGGCCAAATAACGCTCGCCGCGACATAGCCGCGAAATAGCCGAGAAATAGCCGCCAAATAATGCTCGCCGCAAAATAGCCGAGAAATAATGCCCTCCAGGAGATATATGGAGATATTCCAGAGGCATGATTCAGAAGTCAGCACCTCCATCGGATCAATTACCCAAGTTTGAGGAACTTGGACCTCGTTCAGCCTCTGGAGGCCCCGCTCAACCGCTTGCGGCCCCAGATGGTGGCTCGGCGAGTCAGCGACGGTTGCGTCTTGGTTAATCTTGTTCACTTTTAATTTTTTTTTGTTATATCGGCTATTTCGCGACTACTTCTTGTACGCTCCGTGAGAAGCCGAGGAATAGCCGAGAAATAGCCCATCGGGAGCCGCTGCGGAGCCTGGTGGGCTATTTCACGGCTATTTCGCGGCCAAAACTCTCAGAGGGAGCCTAATGAGGGGTAGCTCACTCTCGTTTTTGTGGTTCAGAGGTCGAGAAAGAATTTCGCGCCTAAACTTGGTCCAAGGAGGTGATTTGGAGCACAGCGCATGAATTTAAGGTACGTTGGGTGCCTTTTCGAAGATTATTGCAGCTTACGGTAGGTAAATCATATTATGCTTCCGGAACTCGTCACTTTTTGGTGCATAACTTTCTTCAGTACAACTGGGGCAGCTAGAATTGTTCTTAAATGACTTCCTTTCCGGGAAGCTGGTTGAGCAGGAAAACATAGCTGTATGGGTAGTTCTAGCGGCCCGGTCTAGTTATTCCCTTGTAAGAATTACCGCGGTACCGTTGGAGCAGGGGCCGTCGCTTTATGGTAGGTTCTTTGCACCAAGGCCATGACTTTCTCTAGTTGTTCCCAGTTCGGTCCTCCATTATGTCACTCATGATCGAAAGAAACGTCGATGTCATTTCATAACGAAAAATAACGATGTCTCATTCAGATGCGCCTTCTCGCTGTGGTGTTTGTCGTACTTGCTGCTCTACTAAGCACTGCTGTGCCCGTGGTCAGTTGAACAAAATAAACCCTTGCCCAAATATTCATTCAAAGTGAGATCATCAAATTCACTTCAGAATTCATTCAACGTGCCGCCAACCGGAATGTGCAAAGTGGGAAAAGGAGGCGACTGTTTGCGATGTGACTGCAAGAAGCCACTGTCATGCATCAAAGGCACGTGTCGATAAACGGATTATCATATCTATCATAATTTATTAATCGTAACAAGGAATTCCGTCAAGAATTCTACGCGACAATAAATATTTGAATGCTCGGTTTACCGGAGGCTGGAATCATTTGGATAAGGATAATTCACATGGGGGAAAAACCGTACATAATGGGCGGGGCTAGGCCGTCCCGTGATTGAGCTTGTTGATCGAATACACAGAAACGAAGGCATTTATGTGCGATTCGGCTAGCTAAATAAGCCGCACGCGACGCTCCAGCGGCGATGTGAACGCAGCTCCTGTTTGCCGCGCACTTCGCATGTACTAGCTAATCTGCTCCGGAGCGCCTCCCATTCCGTGTATTCGACCAACAATCATCCTTCAGTGGGACGCTCCATAAATTAATATACTGTCCTCAAGTATACCTATACTTAGACTGGTCGAACCCCCCCCCTCGTTGATGTTTGCGAAAATCGATCACTCGGCCGCGTGCGTGACAGCGGCGCTTCTTGCCACTGCCCTAGGCCCTAGTTATACATCGGCGTTTCGGTGCCGCTGGTTTTCGCTGGACGTCTGATTTCGAAATTGACCAATAGCGGACATGCAGCGGAAGTCAGCGGCAGCGAAACGCCGATGTATAACTAGGGCCCTACGCTCGCCCATGAAAGCAAATGTAGCAGCTGAGTTCGTCGCAGGGAGATATTCGATGTTCTGCCGTGATTAAACGCAGCGTTCTCGATAAAGTCGGTTGTTTTGCTATCCTGATGAAAAGGTAGATCTGGCCCTCACAAAAGTTAAAATAAGTAAAAAATTTAGAAAAAACGCTCAGGAAGAGGAAAAAAGTTATTGCTTAGTGTCCTCCCGCCTCTAATGATCGAGATTTCTATGAAAGCCTGTTTTGTCGTCTTCTATTTTCCTTCTTGAGTAGTTGCTGAGCACTTTCAAAGACTACTGGCTTTTTTAAGAGCAAATAAGCAGTCATTCATGAAATTCTCGTCAATTGGGGGGGGGCGACACCTGTAATTAGCCGTCCTGGCTTGCTTTTTAAGCAAATTTTCACTTTTCTTCCTGATTTTTACTTTTGTACTTAACAGACCTACACTTTCATGAGAAGAGTTCAAAAATTGTTTTTATCGCGAACCCTGCTTCTAAGGTTCACGTCCTGCGATACCCATAAAAAATAAAGAAGACACGGTACACTACTGTGGTTAGATTAACCGATATCTTACCCCTCTTAACCTAATGTAGTTCTTATCAGGTTGTCCGATAAGTTCTTGCTGTTTTTTTTAATTTTTCGTAATATAATTGTAATATAATATAATAATATAATGTAATATAATGTAATGTAATAATGTAATATAATATAATATAATATAATATAATATTAATTTAATATATTTTTAATTTTTTTTCAAATTTTTTAAATTATTTTTTTAATATAATTTAAATTTAAATTTTTAAATTAAATTCTTCGCAAACCAAGATCGAGCAGTTCTTTCAGCTATGGCACCCTCTCCGTATACGGCACAAATCTCTCTAGCAGCTTCCGTGGCTTTGGCACCTCGGTTAAACGCAAAAAGTAGATGGTGTCGAAAATGCTCGTTTTTGTCGACTTGACACTCCATTTAAATGCTCTAAAAATTAAAAAACACTAATCGAAACAAAAAAACCAAATAGATTTTCTTGTAGAGCGAAAAATTCTCTTTCGAATAACATAAAACATTGTACCAAAAAATTTCATTTCGATCGCTAATTTTTTAATTTAAAAAAACGGCAAGAACTTATCGGACAACCTAATAGATAAGCGGAGAACACGTTGTGCGTTCACCCGCCAGCAGAACTGTTCACGACAAATTGGGGTCGGAAAAAAACGATAGCATTCATGTTGAAAACCTCGGGTTTTCTGTGTACAACATGGACAAAACTGAAGAACGTCTGTCAAACATATCAAACTCCACAGAAAATTTCTGGCCTAAAATCCTGGGGCGTTGCCCTTTACTCGTCCCAGTTGTCCAAGCTCCCTTAATCCCGCCCCAGCAATGTTTTGGTTGCAGACAGGACTGATGGGGGGAAGTATGTATGTATTGGGCCGTGGAATCACTCGTCTAGATCCGGATTAGCAGGATTACATATCTGTCAGTTCTGCACTTTCACAAAATGTTTTTCTCGTCATCAACCTTGGCTGCACTACGTAGTAGACCGTTTAATCCCAACTGACTCATGTTACATCTAACCAAACGGGTGAAGCGTGTTTGTTTTTAAAAGTAAGCTAATCATGACACTTCACGGGTTTTCCTTAGTTTCAGTCCTGGCATCCAGACAAACCTTTCTCACTGCTTAAAAAAAGGACACTAAAGTAAACACTTCCTGCAAACTGCGTCATGCAAACTGCTTTACTGTTACATTAACCCCAGAAGCCTCGTTCGATGGAGCCGTAGCAGCTGATAAAGTCGGGTCACACCCGAAACAAAAATCGAGGGTTTTCTGCAGCCACTTCAATTTTATTGCTCTGAAACTAAAATCTGAACCTAACTTACATAGACAACAGACCCAAATGTGGTCGATAATGCACCACAAACAAGCTGTTTATATGCAATTATTTATTTAAGAATCATTCTTTTCACATAGTGGTGGAACTCTTTTGTGCATGTCAGTGTTGACACACGTTTTCATCAGGGTACAGGTTCACAGAAAATCTCATCGGCAGGTGCCTTTGTAGCACTCGAATGGCTTGCCACAGTCACATCGCATACAATCGCCTCCTTTGCCAACTTTGCACAGTCCTGTCGGCGGCACGTTGAACGAATTCTGAAGTCAATCGAGAATCACTACTCAAAACACATAAACTAGAACATATGCAATAATTACTTTCTCAGACGTTCGCTGTTGTCCACAGGACACGAATGAGATGTCACCTCACGCAATGCTCCCTGTAGACATCCAAAAGGGGCATGGATCGCCCCTCGAGAACTGCCCGTCCCCCCCCCCCCCTCCTTGGTGCCGTAGACAACCTATCCGCGGGAACGCTTTTGCTGTAGACATCCCATCGGAGAAGGGTCTCCATCCCCGATTCCGCGTTCACATCCTATCAACACCCTGTAGACCTGCTATTACCATCCCAGTGAAGCATCAACTGCTTTATGACGTCACCCCTTAAGAGCAGCATACACACTCACAAACATGGTGGAGGTAACAGCATAAATAGGACTGCACGGCTCCTAACATGTCGTCTACGACGTTTGAAGCGCCAAAAACCATCCAGGATGACAATATGTGACAATGTTTGAGCAATCTTGCCTTCCACGTCTGTATTTCCCACCCGTTCGAGTACAAGAATTAGAAATGAAACTTGAGAAAACATGTCATAAGATAGAGTGATAGCACTATCTCATGAGAGCGCACAAGAGAAATAGCTTGACTTGCTTGAATGTAACATGTCTGCATACCGATTAACTCTCGTCCATTTTTGAGAATGCCGCTCTACTTCGGCTGACTTTTTGAAATGTTGTTTCTCTCGTGCACTCCCATTTGGTAATGCTATCATATCTAACTTATCACATGTTTTCTCAAGTTTCTTTTCTCATTCTCGTACTCGAATGGGTGGGAAAACACTGGCGTGGAAGGCAAGATTGCTCAAAAATTGCCAAGTAATATTGTCATCCTGGATGGTTTTTGACGCTTCAAACGTATTTGACGACATGGTAGGGGCCGTGCGGTCCTATTTATGCTGTTATCTCGACCACGTTTGTGAGCGTGTTTGCTGCCTTTAAACGGCGCTATGCCTTCTTTCGAAACTTGATGATGGGGCCCGATTTTCCTTATTTCAGTTCTAATCTAAGCGGAACAGAGAAATTGGACCCTCTCAATCAAATTTCCTAGAGAAAAACTAACATTGGCGTGGATCCTAATGAGACTTTTCGTTCCTCCTTGGAGGTTGGCGCAAACTCGGTGCACCTACGTAATAGCATATGACACCGAGTTTGCGCCAACCTTCGAGAGTAAACGCAAGGTCTCACTAGTATCTATACCGACGTTACATTATTTTAGTAATGATGTCCTTATGCGGACAACACTCTACTGCTTACAAATGAACTACTATAAGTTATACAAACCATTCCAAATGAAATGTACTTTTCTGGAGCCAGTTTCAGACGTAGAGTCCAAATATGCCCTTTGCAGCTGCCTAGAGTCACCCTGGAAAACGTTATAGCAGTTTTTTTCCTCGGATTTTTGTACCTATTGTACCCTCGAAAAAGCGCATTAATTTTATGAAAATCCGGAAACAGACCTCATAATCGTGCTCAGGGCCCGAAGCAGCCCCCCAAGGCAAAGTTTGGGTGAAAGAACACGTACAAAGAGCGTTGAAATTTTTTTCCAGATTTGACTTAAAATTCAACATGGGGGTGATTTGTAGTCCTGATCACGAATCTGAGGTTTACCTGTGGTTTTTCCTAAGTTCGACTAAATTTGTTCAAAGCTTCCCATCGGCAGAAAAATTTGACGGCAAAATCGACTTTCGACGATTTCTGGAATCTGACAAAAGATGAGGCTCAAATCGTTCTTTTGGGGTTTATTTAGAGTGCTCAACACGAACCTGATGTCAGTTCATGGATTTTTGACAGCTTGCGATAGATTACGTTGGGTATACGGTATAGTTGTGCAAGAACGAAAATTTTGAAAAAAAATTTCGATATTTTTTCGTTCGTTCGAAAATTCTTCGAACGTATTTTTTCAAATTCCGTTCATTCGATGTCCATTTGTCTGTTTTCAAACTATTACGTTCTGCCTCCTGAATAACATGTTACCTACCGTAACCTACAGCAAACCTATAAATTCCGATAAGCGAAAACCCGATTCGTGTTCAGCAGTACATGTTTATCGCAGTATCCGGAGAAACATTTTAAAAAACACCTAAAAAACCCCATGGTGGGTACCCCTACCTTGCCGCGAAGCTATAAAAACGCTCATAACTTCTTTCAGAGTGAGTCTAGGCAGGCTACGATTATACCGGAGTCACTCACATTTTCCGCTACTAGTAGCAAGAACATCCTCCCAGATTATCGCCGTATTCAATGCGCGCCGAATATGCATTCAACCCGAAGACAAGGCGGTTAGGAGCACAGTCAGAGAACGTGCTGCTAGGGAGCACGTGCTCTTATAGTGTTTCAGATTACAGCACGTGCCCCGACAAATAAAACTTTCAATGCGTGCATGATACACATTCAACTCGATGAAAAAAGGATTTCCCGAAAATGGAAAGAATGCGAAAAACTCTTGAGGCGGGACACAGATGCCGGCAGCCTCGATGGTTCAATTACACTAGTTTGCGGTGCTTTGCCTGCCCAGCCGCTGGAGACCTCGTCCAACCAATCGCGGCCCCAGATAGTGCTCGACGAGCTGGCCGAGTTGCATGTCGGTGTGCCGGGCGCGTCGCGTGCCGATGTGCAGCTACGATAACGCTGGAGTATCTTGCAGCACGTGCTCCTGCGATTACATTTTGCAACACGTGCTCCTACGGTAAAATTTTGCAGCACGCGCTGCTTTTTGGAGCACGTGTCCCTGCAATACACTTTTTCAATGGGAGTGGTCACTCACTCGAGTTGGATACATATTCGACACGCATTGAATGCGGCAAATTTTTAAGCTCGCAAGGTACTCCATTTCGCTGATCCCGGACTACGCTAAAACGGCTTCCCTTGTTAAACAGAAAAGGTTATATCGGCTAACTACGCTTATTTTTTTAAATCTACAATTTTTTAATCTCGCTACATTTACCTTTCCTCGAGAATTGACAACATGGATGGGAATCAGGGTAAATAAACACCCCCGAATGATCAGAGATTCCTGACAAACAACTAAAAATGACGCAAATGACACACATAAAGGGATGGAAAAAATCAAAATCTGCCTACGAAGGCAGTTGCTCAAAGCTCCGTAAACCACGGAAACCTTCGGGTCCATCACGGGGAACTTTGCGAGGTGCATCTCTCGGCATGCCACCAACACCCCTTCCACGGGAAGACGTTATTAAAAAACGAATTACAGAATTCTTATGATTAAAAAACGAGAAGAATAACCATAGAAGTCTACAGCATCATCAAAAAATAAAACGAATTGCGAATCTCATATAACCGAAAATGAGAACTTGCACGGCACGATCTTCGTAATACATCGATTGATGGACGCTGCCACCGCCCCTCCCGCGAATGTTCTGTAGAACAGCCCATCGACCTGCGCAGCCGTAGACATCCCAAATTGACGTCCTGTGGACAACAACTCGGTCTGCGTCGATTTAAGGCACTCGGAGGGATTGCCGGTCGATGGGCTGTTTAACAGCCCGTCGCCCCCTGCTCAACAGCACACCGGGACGACCCCGCGTAGAGCTGCCTGTTCGCCAGCGGTGACTCGTTCTGGGCGGATCGACGTCCTGTAGACAACAGCGAACATCTGAGTTGATCAGGAGATGAAAGTTCTCCCTACAGAATCTATAAGGTACACAAAATCTCTGTGGTTCTCGGCTGATAGAATTACAATCTCCAACTAAGTTCTCAACATCGGAAAAGTAGTTAGCGTTGGCTCTCAAAACTCTCAGAATTCCCGAAGTTGAGAATCTTTAAAGATCACTGGATATCGCATTGTGAAAACTTACTATGGACCACTCCGAACACAAACTGGGGTTTTCAGAAACCGTTCTTTCGGGGTTGTAGAGGAGATAAAAGAAACAATGTAAGATTTCAAAATTTCACTGACTCCTCACGAGTAGATCAAAAACTACCAAATAATGGATTACGGTAGGTTAAATGCCATTCAGTGCACAATAACCAAACATAATCCCCTAAATGAACCTGAGATTCGTGTTCAGCGCCCCAAATTACCCCCTGGGCAAGGTTTGGGCGCGAAAAAAAATCGACCTCTGAACCCCCGAAAATGGTATTGCGAACCTGGCTATATTTCGTTTTCAAACTTTCTGGAGAATGTTTTCAGATGATTTCAAAGCCACTGTATAGATCACATTCGTGCTATGTCCTCCCGATCCAGCGTTCTGATTGTTTTCCTTTTTTTTTGGTCCTTTTTTGATATATCATTGAGGATTGGGTGAACTTTTAAAATCTATCACCTCTAAAACGCCAGGTAGATCTTTTTTCAAAACCCCAGTTTGCGTTCGGGGTGTTCCTTGGTCAGAGGGCAGGACGCCGGTGTATTTGCTTCCGGGAAGACGACGGTGTAGAGGCTACCAGGAAAACGGCAGAGTAGAGTCTGCCGGGAATACAACATTATATTATGTAGGCTGCCGAGAAGGCGACGTTGTAGAGGCTGCTGGAAAGACGACGATGCAGAGGCTGTTGGGAATACGACGATGTTAAGGCTGTTGGGAAGACGACGGTGTAGATGCTACCGGAAAGAAGATGGTGTGGAGGCCGCCGATTAGACGGGAAGACGACGATGTAGAGGGTGCCGGGAAGGCGACCCTGTAGAGGCTGCTGGGAAGACGACGGTGTAGATGCTACCGGAAAGAAGATGGTGTAGAGGCCGCCGATTAGACGGGAAGACGACGATGTAGAGGGTACCGGGAAGGCGACCTTGTAGAGGCTGCTGGGAAGGCGACGGTGTAGAGGCTACCAGGAAAACGGCAGTGTAGAGTCTGCCGGGAATACAACATTATATTATGTAGGCTGCCGAGAAGGCGACGTTGTAGAGGCTGCTGGAAAGACGACGATGCAGAGGCTGTTGGGAATACGACGATGTTAAGGCTGTTGGGAAGATGACGATGTAGAGGCTGTTGGGAAGACGACGGTGTAGATGCTACCGGAAAGAAGATGGTGTGGAGGCCGCCGATTAGACGGGAAGACGACGATGTAGAGGGTGCCGGGAAGGCGACCCTGTAGAGGCTGCTGGGAAGACGACGGTGTAGATGCTACCGGAAAGAAGATGGTGTAGAGGCCGCCGATTCGACGGGAAGACGACGATGTAGAGGGTACCGGGAAGGCGACCTTGTAGAGGCTGCTGGGAAGGCGACGGTGTAGATGCTACCGGAAAGAAGATGGTGCAGAGGCCGCCGGTCAGACGGGAAGACGACGATGTAGAGGGTGCCGGGAAGGCGACCTTGTAGAGGCTGTTGGAAAGACGACGGTGTAGATGCTACCGGAAAGAAGATGGTGTAGAGGCCACCGGTCATACGACGAAGTAGAAGGTGCCGGGATGGCGACCTTGTTGCGGGTAAGCGACGGTGTATGTAGAGACTGTCGAGAGAGAGATGGTTCACAAAGAAGTTGACGTGATGATAATGGTATGGAGACTGCTGAGAGAAGAGTTCAAAATCTCGTTCAACTGACTATGGTCATCGCTTTCTCTATGAGGAAAGGAAGTTATAGTCCCTGATTCCCTCTTGTTACTCACGATCATGGGAAGGACGTAATGAGATGTAATTTTTCGTCGGCCTGCTGACGACAAATTACAGACATTACTGATTGCACCAACCGTTTTCGTTTCCCAAACACAGTAAAGTAGTTTGCGTTGGTGCAAACTCGGTGCACGTACGTTATATCATATGTGTACCGTGTTTGCACCATCACAAACTATACCATAAATACGAGACCGAGACAGCTCCTGCGATCCGTGCCGACAGTGATTTAAGGGCAGTGTTCACGATAATTTTCGTTCCCGAGTTTTCCACTCAAAACAATGCGTGGGCTTCCAAGTGTTACCAAAATTACGAAGAAACGGCGAGAAACGCACTAAATTGTTTAAAAAAACCGATATTTATGTGTGGCCGGGACTAGTTGTCCGATTGGATGAACATGTTCACGATGGTTGTCACCGGTTAAAAATGTGGCTAATCAAAACTGGAAGAATATTTTAGGCAAAACAGTATTACTTAGGGCCCGAAAGAAAGAACGGTGCAACAAAACTTGTAGAATTGCAATAGACGGGTCCACAAGCGATTTCATTGCTACAACAAACACTTCCTGTGAGAGTAAAGAAGCGAGGTGAGAGTAAAGGATTTCGTGCCCTTCTGGTGCGTTCTTCTCGGTTTCTTCGCCATTTCAGTTCTACTCGGGGGCCAAACAATCGATTTAGCGATAAATCTCAAAATCGAAGATTACCGTGAACACTGCCTTTAAGAACTAATAGCGCGGGCCACATCAATTCCTGCGTCTAGTGAGCATGCTAACTTCATAACTGCATAGTTACCTTAGCAATTTGAAAAATGTAAGTATTTACTTAGCCAGCCTATCGACGCTCAAGATACCAAAGGCCATTAACATCGTAAAGTTGATTCTTCTACTTCAAATCGGAACGGAAAAAAGGTGCTTACCACAGTCACAGCGGTACTGAGTAGAACGACAAACACCGCGAAGAGCAGGGTAAGGAAACGCATCTCAGAACTGAAAACAATGCAGTTATTCAATGTTCTAATGAAATGCTTAGAACGACGAAATGCGAGCAAAGGTATGGAATTGTCCAAAATTTTCGAGAAGTTCGAAATTCAAAAAACTTCTTCCTTCCCTTTACGTATTTTACACTGGAACTTTGAATTTGATTGTTACATGAAATAATGGACCGACGAAGTTGCCAGTGGGAGTGAAGACAATAAGTCACGAGAACTCCTGGACGAGAAAACTACTGCTAGCCAAAGATGCCATTCCTAATGAAATTCATGTGACTAGAACCATTCTAGGATTCAGAATTCGAATATGCTCATCGGAGCTGTCTACGATAGCTTTGAACAAAGTTAGAGGAGCTTTTCCTTGATTTATGTACCCAGTGAACCTTTCAAAATGAGCAATCTTTCGAAAATCTGCAAACGGACCTAGCAATCGTGTCCAGCGCCTAAAACGACCCGGCTTGGCAAAGTTTGGGTGATAGCACGTTTTCCGAACTTTTGGCAGAGCGATAGAGCTCCTCACTTGTCCAGCATGTTGGTTGAGTGTTTACTTATATTAATTGAAAAACTTTGCAGATTTGACTTAAAGCTCTCCCAGGGGACTTTTTTGGTGCTGATCACAAATCTGAGGCCCGTTAATCAATTTTGACAGACTACGGAAGATTTCGGTGGGTATACGGTAGTTTTGTCAAGGTCACAGTATGGACTCAAAATTTCTTTTCGGTGGTTATTCGAGGTACTGAAAACGAATTTGATGTCTATTTGTCGACTTTCAAATTATTAAGGTAAGGCCTGCCCCTTAAAGGCACAGTACACCCTCAGATATGAATTTTGAGATTTTTATGTCATTGTGCAGAAGACCCCTCCTGTATACACGTGTCAAATGCCAGATCTCATTTCCTCCAAATAAGCGAGATATAAGCAACCACCACAGGCCCGACCCCCTTCGCTCACCACCACAGGCCCGACCCTCTAACAGATTTTCGGACTCGATAGCGGCTCGATGGATGGATGAATTCCAACAAATCGTCGTTCCTCAGCCCATTGCCGGACTGTCTCCTTATCCTGGCATTCTCTCACGCAACGATTGCGAATGAAGAGAAATACAGGCCTGAGACAACTCGTCCACCACTTTTTCACCCTCAAAATCTAGGCATCTTTGAAGAGCCATAACTCTAAAAACGTTTATTACACAAGTTCGAAAAATGAGGCTCCAAAAGTTTTCAAACGACTGCAAAAGCTCGTCGGCTAGCTTTCGGTGCGTAGCACCTTCTTCAGACCTGAAAGAAAACTTGTCAATATTGCGCTTCGCGATGTTGAATCTATTCGGCTAACCAGAGTCTGCTTTGTGGTACGGATCGAAGATGGGCGAAACCACGCGCCGGTTACAAACACAATAAAGTACAAACACCCAAGCAAATTACGTGCTTAAATAGCAGTTGCCCCGCGATTAGGAGAGATCTTACCGTAACCCAGAAGAGCTATGGTTAGCCGAATAGATTCAACATCGCGAAGCGCAATATTGACAAGTTTTCTTTCAGGTCTGAAGAAGGTGCTACGCACCGAAAGCTAGCCGACGAGCTTTTGCAGTCGTTTGAAAACTTTTGGAGCCTCATTTTTCGAACTTGTGTAATAAACGTTTTTAGAACTATCATGAGACTTCGGGACAGAACAATCCTCATATAGCCATAACTCTGTTCAAAGGGGGTCTTGGACAATTTCAGAGATACCACTGTGATCAGCGTGTGACTCTCTTCAAGAATAGTTTGAAATTTGGAAATTAGTTCTTTGGGTGTCCTGTGCCTTTAAAGGACCTGATACCTACCGAAGTCTGCAGTTAATCTCAGAAATTCGACAAGCAGACCACAGATTTGTGTTCAGCGCCCTTGACAAAACCTACATACAAGTTTTGAGCGGAATCCAAAAGAATTTCTCAAACCCCCTAAAAATCTCACCTTTTTGCGAAGCTTTAAAAGCGCACATAACGTCTTTCAGAGTTTTCTTTCAGAGCAGCTGTGAAGGACATATTCGGACTCTACATCCAAAAATGGTTCTAGAAAAGTGCATTTCATTCAGAACGGCAGCTTAGAAAAAAAGGTGTTTCTCTAGTGAGTACTTGTTCGGACGTTCTTTAACACAAGAGAAAAGCAGACTGAATAGGTTGTTTGCACTAGGAACATTTGGGAGGCCAACATGGATCTGTCTAGCGAGTAATCTGATCTCCCCCTTATTGCATGCTACATGCAAGTTCAGAGATCGTAGATCGCAACTTAACGATTAGAGGGATGAAGTAAGTTGCGTGAAGCCTTCAAAACCTGCACGAAAGTCGCGGGTAACTTGCCCACGAGTTTTTGAGTACGTGCAGCTCGAACGCAGAATAAACCCGTAATATGCAAGCCAGGATAAGACATGTTTCAAAAGTTCTGAACAGCCAGGAGGAGACCAAGTCGTGCGAGATCGCACTAAATATGATGAGTGATCATGTACACAGGCTGATTCTAGTCATATCGAATCGATAGGGATTGAGTGAGGGCTCAGGGGAGTAATGGAGAACAGGAAGTGGCGGCTGATTGGAACAGAATTCATTTCTGGCACCATACGACCATATCGCCAATGCGGGATGGGGTAGGAGAAAAAATGCGATAAAGGCTTAACAGGGCGTTCTGACAGGTTAGTTTCCGATAACACTGAGTACCCATCGTGAAACGTCAGCCATTAAGCGGGGGCGATCGAAAGTGCCGTCCCGTTGAGGTCGGGGCAAAAACCGATCACGATGATTCGTCATATGTTTGTTTACTAGCTGTCGCGACACGGCAAATCGGTCGGCTCACCTGGATAGGTCGATCGTGAGCAACGCGCTCTTCGAAAATGGATTCGGGCTGTGTAAGGGAAGTGTTTAGAGTGGTAAACGCATCTGCGAAAACGACTAGTATCGTTAGTATCTCTTGTGGCTCAATAGCAAAAATGCAGTATCCCGCTCCGAGCTGAAGGGTTCGAACAAGCTATAAGCATTTTTCAAGCTTCGCGAAAAGGCATCAGGCATTTTTCTGGGAGCTTCAAAATATTTTCTCGGATTTTGCTCAAAACTTGCATGTGGCGATAATTTAGGGTGGTGAACACGAATCTGAAGTCAGTTTGTCGAAACTTTGAGGTTGGCGGTAGGCACCAGCACTTAGTGGGCAAAACCCACCCTGGTATTCTGAAAGTCGACAAACGGACTTTAAAGGCACAGGACACTATACTTGTTCCAAATGAAATTTGCTTTGAATATCCGACTTTTCGACTATAGTCGGATATCGCACTTTTTCGATTATTCGACTTCTCGGCTGTAGTCGGATATCGCACTTTTTCGAACATTCGACTTTTCGAATAGAAAGTCGACTTTTTTATACGACTGAAACAATCGGATACTCATCCGATTATTCGATTCGGAACAAGTACAGGCCATAAAACGGCCAAAGTCTCACTGTCGACTGCGTACCACGCGCTGCGCGACCGCACGCGCGTCGGAAGCAGTCGAGTTTTGGCCGCCGCGCGACGAGTTTCGGCCGCCGCGCGGAGGCCGAAACGTCGCGCGGCGGCCAAAACTCGTCTGCTTCCGACGCGCGTGCGGTCGCGCAGCGCGTGGTACGCAGTCGACAGTGAGACTTTGGCCGTTTTATGGCCTGTATACCGAACATACAAAAAATTATTCTTCAGATTCCATGCTTATCTTGGAGAGAGCCGCTCTCTGATCAAATTGGTGTTTCTGAAACCGTCCAAGACCCCCTACGAACGGAGATATGGCTCCTTGAAAATGCCATCATTCTGAGGGCGAAAATTTCGCGGACGAGTTGTCTTAGGCCTGTATTTCTCTTCATTCTCAATCGCTGCACGAGCGCAAAACAGGATGAGAAGATAGACCGGAAATGGACTGAAGAGCGATGACTTGTTGAGAACTCATCCATTCATTTAGCCGCCATCGAGTTCGTAAATCTGGTTGGGGGCCGGGCCTGTGGTGGTCGCTTATATCTCGCTTGTTTGACCGTGCTATACAGGAGGGATCTGCTACACAATCAAATGAAAATCACAAAATTCATGTCTGAGGGTGTACTGTGCCTTTAGAGGCAGTGTCCACGATAAATTTCGTATTCAGTTTTCCGCCGCAAATTCAAAGGCCAGGGTCTCATTGGAGCAATGAGAGCGAAAGAACGAGCATAAATGAGTCTGAAAAAGCTTTAATCGGCTCTGAGATCCGCTCGCTGTCGAGTTTTCCGTGAACGAGTCTCCATTAGGGCTATTTCAGAGTTCATTCGCCGCGCGACGCGACGGGGTGATAAACATGAGCATCGATCGCGATCGCGTCGCACGTCGACATGTATTCAAAGCATGTCATCGCGGCGATTAGCGATGGAAGTGTAAAATAGGCCTTAGCGTTGGAGAGTGAGCGTGGCAGAGTTTTAGCGTTGGGGCGCATCCGCGTACGCTGTCTATTTCAGGTCCATGCCCGCGCCACTCGTCCGCCGTTGAAATGAGACTTTCAAGAAGGAGAGGTAATTTCAGCTGTTTTGCAGCGTTTTCATGATTCTTTCTTCACTGATGAAACAGTCAGACACTAAGCTTTCGCTTTCCAGTGAAAACTCGGAAACAATTTTCATCGTGAACGCTGCCTTCAAATTCGTATTCACTGCCCCAAATAACCCGCGCATACAAATTTTGAGTCAAATCCGAGACTTTCATCAAACTACCGTATACCCACCGTAATCTACCGTAATCTGTAGGAAATCGGCAAACGGACCTCAGATTCGTTATAAGCACATCAAATTACCCTCAGTGAATGATTTTGTAACACATCTATCGTGGAAATCCGGAAATCTCGAAAGTGGAGTTTTTCCCTCTGAATTTTCCCCGGTTGGGAAGCTTTGAACGAAATTAGCCGAAAACTTTGGAAAATCGACTTATATACCACAAATTTGTGATCAGCGACCCAAAAAACCCTCCTGGAAGAATTTCAAGTCAAATCTGGAACATTTTTTCAAAAACGCTTTTAAAGCCCTTTCTAATCGGTATAAATAAACGCCCAATCGAAAATCCGGAAAAGTTCAAAACGCTGTCAGTGTGGACAAAGTATGAAAAATGTGCCATCACCCAAACTTTGCTCAGGGGAGTAGTTTGGGGCGCTGAAGACATTTATGAGGTCCGTTTCCGGATTTTCCGAAAACTAATGCGCTTTTTGGAAGGTACAAAAAGCACAAAAAATGACCTTTGTATACTAACAATACAAGTCGTTTTGGCAGATGCGTTTACCACTCTAAATACTTCCCTTGTAAGGAGAATTAGAACGGAAGCCCGACGAAATCAGCATGGGACCGTTTTCAAGATGGGCAAAAAGACAGCAAAACGACTTTTCGCGTGAACACTGCCTTTAATGGTCGGTATGATAATCAAAAAAGTGCCGTAGGCGTTGATCCGCAAGCTTAATACTTGTTTTCATTATTTATTGTGAGTCCGAATTGAATCAATGAAACATGTTAAAAATACAAAGTATCTCAAGCTTTTGTACACCATGAAATCAGATTCAGATCAATTGATCCTCATAAACAACGTGACAAGCGTACTGTGCTTCTCTGGGCCAAATTCCGGTCCGCGATTGCGTCTCGACACGCGTTGCGGCCGCGCGCATTCGAGTCGGAAGAGTTTCCAGCGCCGCAGCCGCCGATCTGTTGACTCAAGGTGGGTTTTAGAAACTAGACAGTAAACAAAATTGGAGAAAACTGTATAAAAAAACCATATCGAGTCGGCATTGGCGCTGGAAGCTCGACTGAGCCGAGCGCGTGCGGCCGCAAAGCGTGTCGAGACGCAATTGCGGACCGGAATTTGGCCCAGAGAAGCACAGTACTTCATAGCGGGCCGCTTCGACGAAACGCAGCGTTTACCGAAATGCATAAAAATGTGTGACCACAGGACGCAGCGAATCCGAGTCGAACCGTCCAACTATGAGTTAGGTTATAGGGAAGATGTGGAATAAAACCTGGGAGTGCAGTGCCAGTGCATTATTAAATATTAACAATATTCAAACATCCACAATTTTTCGTCGCTTAATCACACGGCCCAGTCGCGACACTGAGGGTTGCTGCGCTGGTTCCGGAGTCGTCGGCGTAGGGGGTTTCGATGGAAACTCTTCCTTCACTTGCTTCTCCAAACGGGTAGCACGTCTCGCAGACTTCGGTTTCGCCTGAAGTTTCATTTTACTTTAACAAATAGTTCAACAACAAAGCAAAACTATAACATATCGCAGTAGGAAATTGTTTAACAATAGACCGAGATAATATAGCGTCCGTTGGGGGAGGAGACAGCCGTCCGAGAGGTGAAGGTGCTAAAAATTGCGAGCGATGTTTTGGATGGCTTGAACGCCAAAAAACCTCAACGCACGGTGGGAGTAGCCCTAGTCCTCACAAGGACTTTTGACGTCAACTTGGGTATACTGTCTGAGAAGCTATCGAGGTCCACCATCTCGGCTTGGCAGAAGCGATGGATTACTGCACTCATCAAAGGGTGCCGAGCAAACGTGCTTTTTCAGGGACATGTCTCTAATAGCATCCCTATTGCCGCCGATGTCCCTCAAGGAGGAACAATATCGCCTGCTCTGTTCAGTCTTCACCTTGATGATTTGCCAGTCCCGCCTAATGACATCAAAGCCGTTGCGTACGCGGATCACATCACAATTTTGTGCCGAGACAGGGCCATTAATATACTCTGCTTATCTGGGTCAAATTCCGGTCCGCAATCGCGTCTCGACACGCTTTGCAGCCGCGCGCTTTCAAGTCGGAAGAGTTTCCAGTGCCGCAGCTGCCGATCTGTTGACTCTAGGTGGGTTTTAGAAACTGGAAACTGAAATAAATTGAAGAAAACTGTATAAAAAAGCCATATCGAGTTGGCTTTGGAGCTGGAAACTCGATCGACTCGAGCGCGTGCGGCCGCAAAGCGTGTCGAGACGCATTTGCGGACCGGAATTTGACCCAGATAAGCACGGTAGCTGCACGCAAGATCAATAGCTACCTCATCGTTCTGAAGAGCTTTCTCGAAGATATGATGCTCACTGTCTCTGCCGCTAAATCATATAAAACTCTTTTCTGCACTGACCCTAAGGAACACTGTGCTCACCCCGTTGTGAACTGGGAAGACGCTCGTCTGCCTCTCGCACGTTTCCAGAAGCTGCTCGGCCTAGTATTGCATTCCTCGCTGAAGTTTCATAAAAACACTGAGCAGAAACAGGCTACAGTGAGAGCTAAGCTCAACGTCCTACGAGCTCTGGGAGGAACGTCGTGGGAAAGTAGCAAGGAGACAATTTTGAACACGTACGAGGCAATCTTGCAGCCGGCGTTTGAGTACGCTGCACTGGTATGGCAGCACATAGTATCGGATTCATCGTGGACAAAGATGCAGCGAGTTCAAAATGAGGCACTTCGGATTGTCACTGGGTGTGCTAAAAGCACTCCAGTGGAGCATCTCCATGCCGAAGCCCGTATTCTGCCTTTTAGGGAGCAGTATCAACTCCAAGCGCAGCAACTGGTTATCAACATTGTCAAGCAGCCTGACCACTCAGACGTTTCTCGGCCCTGAGCCGCACCGAACAGGAATCGGAGCCGCCTGATAGTTCGGCTCGTTTTCCCGATCTCCCGGCTACTGCTTTTGCTGTTCGGGCGAACCGGAGCCGCACGGACAGCAACAGCAGTGGCCCAGAAAGCAACGGCAGTAGCCCGGACAGCAATACAAGCCGACTCACAGATTGGGAACACGAGCCGAACTGCCAGGCGGCTCGGGCCAAGAATCGCCTGACCACCCATCAAGAAGGATCATGAATCCTGTGAGAGAGAGAGGTGTCAGAAGGCCTTTTGCGAATGCTCCCGAGAAAGTCAATATACAAAGATGGACAGACTCCCAATTGGATCGTCTTCGTCTTTTACAAGCGGAGCACACCCGATTCGTCAGGGATCACTTGGGTAAGGTGGCTGTCGACCCCATATTGGGGATCGCAACACCTGAAGTCAGCAACACCGAGATGGAACTCGGTAGGCAGGCTAGATGTTCCCTTGCCCGTTGCGCTGCGGGCATTCCCTATGCTGATGTCATACTTGCATAGGATCGACAGCAGCGAGCCTGACGAGTGCCCGAATTGTGGTAACCTTGGCCACACTACAGCACACCTATTTGATTGCCCGAAGAGGCCCACCACACTGAAAACAATCGATTTCTGGCTGGATCCAACCTCGGTCGCCCAGTTCTTGAACCTATTGCAAGAACCCTTCTGCGGCTGCAAAGAAGAAGAGGGCATGACTTGATCTGTTTCCTAACGGGATACTCGAAGATGACCCGGCGGAGCTCAGATCGCTCCCACCACACCTCCACAGCTCAGACTCTCTTTGTGGAACTCCACACCCCGCGCCAAACCCTGTAGACAAGAGTTCTTGAGTGTTCTTCGCCTTCCAGACACCGACGAAAGTAAATTCAGTCGAAATAAGCTGTAAATCTCGGCCTATCGCTGACTAAACTACCGCTATGATATCCTACAATCCCGAGATTCACGGTAAGTCAAATGTGGCGAACTACTTGTAGCAACAACCAACCTTTGGCTTCTCCTTAGGAGTGACCATCGTGGGCGTTTCGGGTACATCAGCTTCAGCTTCCGGCTCCAACTCCGGCTCCAGATGTTGATCCTGAAAGAAGTGGTCGTTCGAAGAATTTGAAATTTTTTCGAAACATTGAGTATGGAAAAAGGTATTTCAGTGAGCACCTCCTCTAAAGACTCGGTGGTAGGCTCGGCAGTAGCCGTCGACAGAGCAGTGGGTGAGACCGATTCAGGGGTACAGTCCTTTTCCTGCTGGGCTCTAGATTTACTGTTGCGGCCAATCACTTCGGGTTTAGATTGCTTGTCCGAGGCAACTTTGCTTCCAGCTTCAATCCGCTCATTCCACATGTTCACTATTGACTCCAGCATCTGCTCCGATCGGATCAGAAGCTCACACTCAAAATCCGAGAATTGAATATTCTGAAATCACACGATTTCAAATACATTCCACACAACGGCTGACCATCACTAGGAAAAAACTTACCCTCATTGCACGACCAAGCGTGTAAATTTTCGCACGGACACGCTCACGCATCAACCTGAAACGATACAATACACACACGTTGGCCATGATCTTGCTACCTAATATCATTCATTTGACTTTGATGGTGGTCATAAGGTGCCAGCGCACCGAAGGGCCGGGAGGGACCATGAGAAGGAGCGAAGGGCCGCCATAGGAGAGCACAAAGGTCGGCGGGCGACATGTCCCAACGTCTCTGACACGGCCAGACACTGCCTCGCCAGCGCATATGACCGGGTCCAGATTTCCCAAGGCGCACCACCGCGACAACAGAAGACTTGTCGATTTTCACAAGCACTGTTACAGATCGCGGTGAGTATAAACCAGCCCTATCACGTCCTCTTATACAGATCGCTGAGGACAAGACAGCCCGCAGCATCGAAGCCGTACAATAGCAGCCCTTCGCTCCTCCCCGTTTTCGCCCACGTCTTCGGGACCTGGTGCCCGAAGACCATCACCCAATTGGCTGTCCCTGACAGAGAGAGCATACATGGTCATTCTAAACAAAGTTTAGGACCAAATTTCGACTAAGAAATCCAATCTTCTCTGCTTATGTGCGAGCAAGTTTTTCTGAACGGAGTTATAGACGTTGCTAAGTAGGTTACGATCGCTAAATGACCTTACGAACCCACCCTACGCTGTAACACAAAACCATTATGTTCGTGCTCAGCGCCCGAAAGAAAAAGCCGAAACAACGTTTTCACAATAAAAGTCAGGCTTCAATAAAAGTCAGACTTTTGTTCACAAGAAATCGAAAAGGAAGAATCATAATTGGAAAACTCAATGGCTGGCCACCAGAGATCGAGTTTTTTTTTTTGAAGGCAAAGTTCACGATCAATATCTCACTCGAGTTCGACCCAAAGGTGGAGTTGTTTGGTCGTGAGGTAACTAAAAGTGAAGAAACAGCGAAGAAAAACGTTCAGAATAAGCTAAAATAGCGGTTTCTAACATTCAGGGCGTGGACGAGCTGACGGGCCCTTCTAGTTTCCTCAAGGGCGCGCTAATCGCGAAATGTGCGCGAATCGATCAGATGGGACGCGGCAGAGTTGATTGGCAATTTGCCATCGAAACGTGTGCGGCTCCAAAAGCTCGTCCAAATGGGGGGCGGGCCGGGATATGTAGGCGCACTGGGATAACTCTCAAAGCTGTTTTTATCGATTTCTGACCCGTTTTCGCTGATTTCTTCGACCCTATCCCCTCCAGCACCTGCCAACATAGTGTTTCACACTGAGACCTCGGGAGCGAGATTTATCGTGGACACTTAGCGCCAAAATCGTTCCCAAGGTTTTTCTTTGTTTAGAGTGAGAGCCATAGTTCAAAGTTTTTTTCTGGATCTGGAGTCGGAGCCACAACTGTTTTCGTAGGTTTTCGACGGTCGCAAGAACATTCTATGAAAAAGTGCTAGATGATCGACCCATAAATGCTAGAAGACCGACCAAGAGCCATTTTCAGGCGGCCATAACTTAACAGGGACATAAATTTCGGGCCCTGATAACTCGTGTGAGCTCAGCCAGCCTCAATCCTTAGAGGAAACACACAAAAAAGTACAGTTCGCACAATACCTTCAAAAGAAGTCAGATATCCTGAAAATTCCGAGACCCGAGCAAGTGTAATAATTTTTCAAAGTTTCTTGCCGCAGTGGCCTGAGTCGCGACTCCATCTAACCCTGCAGGGGTGGGATTCACGAACCGCTAACCACGGCTAACCAACACTTCTGGCTAAGATAGCCATGGTTATCGCCTCTGAAACGATTCACGAACGTGGCTACCGCAAACCATGGTTACGATAACCACAGTCAAGCAAACCACGCATGAAGGTGTGGTTAGAACCGCCAAGCCATGGCTAGCGGAGCAGACGTCGCGAAAAACATAGTCCGTAAGGACGGAAAGGGTATTCTAAAACATTGGCAGTGTTTGAGAAGTAGTACGAACGCGGATTTTTTTTCTGATATGTACAATATATCTCGCGAGTTACCTCTGCCACCTCTCAATTGTATTGTTCAACTGACATTATCGTTTTCCCTTGATTTTCATTCGTGATTCATTGCTTTTTTCCTCCTTCCGTCGCTGGATTCCTAATTTTTAAAATGTAGACTTATTATTTTTCTGCATTCTCTTCTCGTCAAGCCTTGCACTAACATAGAATTTGATGTGATCTTGTAATCTCTTATACAGGTATGCACATTTACGCTGAATTGCTTTGTTTCCGAAACAACTTTGAGCTCGTTCCGATTTTTTTCAGAAATTTGAAGCTGGATGGGCAACCAAGAGCGTGATGTACGTAATAGTGGCTAGTTAGCTTTGTTCATCTTCAAATTTTTATTTGGAACAAATATGGAGGTCTCGCCTCAAATCAGCTGATCATGTACGTCTTCTTCCAACCTCGTTACTTTTTCTGTTCTTTTTGTCTGATGCCACCAAAGTTTCAGTGATCTATTTTATGGCTAGTACGAGTACGCATGCATTGCTTGCAAACGTTTTTTTGTTTGTTTCAGAAGCAGCTCATTTCGCGGAAAAAACGAGTTGACTCCATCTTCTCTCTACTTATTTTAATTATTTTCACTCATTTCGAAGCCTTTCTAATCATTTTATGATTTTTTCGAATTTCACCCATTTCATGTCTATTGTTGACACTCGACTGATTTAGCATCTTTTTTCGAGGCATGGCCCTCTACTGTTTTTTTTGTTGGAAGAGATCGCGCAGCAATACTGCTGCCATTCAAAAAAAAGTAGCTGGGCTATGTATAGCAAAAGGGTGCTCAGTTAGTTAAATGGCAACCACAGAAGCCACGAAAATAAGTAAAAATGAAAAACTCTGAAGTGAGTGGAAAAAAAAACAGAATAAGGAAGAGTTCTGAGAAACCGTTATTTTTCCACTAATTCAAGAACTTCTGTAACAAAAAACATTTACAAACAATGCACGAGGACGCATACTAGCAATAATATATAACACCAAACATTTGAAGCAAAAAGGCAAAAAATATTAGAGAAAGTAAAGAAACTGAGAGAAACTTATCTGATCAGCTGATTTGGGCCAAGACCACATTTATTCCACATCGAAAGAGATGCAGATGGAAAAGTTTTTTTAACAACAACGAAATCGTGCTCACCATTGCCCATCCAGCTTCACATTTCTGAACAAAAATTAAACGGGGCTCAAAAGAATCTAAAAAAAACAAAACAATACGGCTTTCACGTTCATACCTATATAAGGAATATACTACAACATGGCGTGAAATACTATATAAATACAAGGCCAACATGGGAGGATAATCAAGAAAATAATTGGACTAGTTCAGAAAAGTAGCCATCAAAACGCACAAGGTGAAAGGAGGGAAGGTAGAGAGATATTTTGAATGGCGAACACTCCGAAATCGATATTTGCGGCTATTTACGGGCTACGGTAGCGCTCTCGAGTCTGTAATTGCACCCATTAGGCGTCGCGGCCAGCCAACCAAGCCACAGAAACACATGAGAATCGGTGGTTTGGCTGGCTAGTAGCTTGGCTAACCACGTGGTTGGCTGACCGAGAACGTAACCATGGCTATGGTTCGCGTTCGTGAATTCCACCCCAGGAGTGGTCCACTAAAGCTTAAAAAAACTGACCGTTTTCGATTTTCCTCCCGTTTCAGGCTCTGGAAGTCAGTCAAAATGACTCCACGATTCTGCTCGTACTCCTCCAACATTGCGAGTTCCAACTCGCTGAGTTCGCCATCTAAAAACCCCAAATGAAAACATGATCCGAAAGTACAAACAGGCACAACTGATCTATGTTTTACTTTCTCCTCGTCCTTCCTGTGAGAATTCGGCTGCATCATCCGCATTTGCACCGGTGTCTTCTTCGGGAGCATCCATCATATGTTCACTAGCCTGCAGGTCCTGACCGTCGTGATCATCAGCCCGCTCCAAAATATTATCAGCCGCCTCCTGATCTTCCCTTTCTCGCTCATGCTCTTCCTCCAGTCCTCCATGAGAATTTTGTCCAGCGGCGCTCTCAGCGATTCGTTCTGAAGAAAAGGTCTTCGAAAACACTTTTCACAAAGGAATTGCTATCAGCAAAGGCAACATTTCTGAGCTATTAGGTTGATGCAAAAGTTTCCGGACCTTTCACGACTTTGAATAAGAACAATTATTTCAAAAACAAAATAGGCTCACCCAACAAAATAATTTGCATCACATTCAAAGATCCTTCGCCGCCGATTGGGCAGATCATGATTTCCCGACGCGTAGAACTCTGGCTGTTTCGAGTCGAAGTATTCTTCTAAGACCATTTTGACTTCGTCATTGTTAGTAAACTATTTTCCGTCCAGGAAGTGCTGCATCGAGCGGAACAGATGGTAGTCGGAAGGGGCAAGATCTGGGCTATATGGAGGGTGAGACGGAACTTCCCAGCCCAAGTCCAGCAGTTTCTGTTCGTCTTCTTCACGACAATGCTCGGCCACACGTGTCTAGAATAACCCGACAGAAACTGCTGGACAAGGGCTGGGAAGTTCTTCCTCACCCTCCATATAGCACAGATCTTGCCCCTTCCGACTACCGTCTGTTCCGCTCGATGCAGCACTTCCTAAATGGAAAACAGTTAACTAACGATGACGAAGTCAAAATAGCCTTAAAAGAAAACTTCGACTCGGAACAGCCAGAGTTCTAATCGTTCTGCCCAATCGGTGGCAAAGGATCCTTGAATGTGATGGAAATTATTTTGTTGAGTGAGCCTTGTTTGTTTTTGAAATGAATGTTTTTTATTCAAAGTCGTGAAAAATTTGGAAACTTTTGCATCAACCTAATAGTTCATGTACCCTAAACTGCAACTTCATGCCCTAAGGCCATTAAAAAAAGTCTCCGCCCATATACAGATGAGCTCTTCAGCTTGCAGCTGCATCCGTGAGTAGTTCTCTACTCTAATCGCAGAACAATGAAAGGTATTTATCGGAGACAACAGAGATTTGGAGACCTCCTTCCCCTTGATTATGGAATATGGTCTCCCCACGATGGGGGGGGGGCGGGGAGCTGAGGAAATTACAGAATTTCAGGGGCAGGGGTGAAACCAAAGTTGACTTGTATCATACATCGCGCCGTGACCTGATACTGCTTCAAACGGTGCACCAGATTTGATCGAAAGATCACAGGCGGACAAGGGAAAATTGCAGAACTAATCTTGTTCAGAACTTTCAGCCAACCTAATATGTTACCCAGAGTCTTTCAAATCTCTAGTGAGCTGTGGACCTACGATCATAAGTGTATATCACTCACAAGGGAACCACTTTAAGTCATAGTAACCATTCCAAATGAAATGTGCTTTTCTAGAACCATTTTCGGACGAAAAGTAGGAATATGCCCATCGCAGCTGCGTAGACCCACTCTGAAAGAAGTTATGAGCGTTAATAAAGCTTCGCGGCAAGGTAACGGTACCCTCACGGATTTTTTAGGGTGTTTTTTGGATTTTGCTAAAAACATGTATGTAGGGGTAATCTGAGGCGCTGAACACGAATCTGTGGTTCGCTTGTCGAAATATTAAGGTTTACTGTAGGTCACGGTAGGTAACATGCCGTTTAGGAGGCAAAACTTACCGTAATAATTAGAGAATCCACAAATGGACATCGAATTCGCCGTATTCAGCACCCCCAAATAACCCCCACATTGAAACTTTGAGACAAATCTGAGACTTTGAACAAACTACCGTATACCCACCGTAATCTACCGTAAGCTGTCCAAAATCGATAAACTGACATCAGATTCGTGTTGAGCACACCAAATAACCCCCACAAGAACTATTTGAGCCTGTATATGTCTTCACATTCCGGAAACCGTCAAAAGTCAACTTTGCCGTCAAATTTTTCTGCCGGTGGGGAAGCTTTGAACAAATTTAGTCGAAAACTTTGGAAAATCGACAAATAAACCACAGATTCGTAATCAGCGCCCCCAAAAACCCCTCTAGGGGAATTTTATGTCAAATCTAGAACATTTTTCTAGAACGCTTCGAGAGCCCTCTGATTGGTATAAATAAACGCCCAACCGAAAATCCGAGTCCAAAACGCGGTAAGTCTGCACAAAGTATGGAAAATGGGCCTTCACCCGAAATTTGCCTAGTGGGGTAGTTTTTGGAGCTGAACACGATAATGAGGTCCGTTTTCGAATTTTCGTGAAAATAATGCGCTTTTTGGAGGGTACAATGGGTACGAAAATCAGAGAAAAAAACGCCTATAACTTCTTTCAGAGTGGCTCTAGGCAGCTGCAATAGGCATATTCGGACTTTTCGTCCGAAAAAATGGTTCTCGAAAAGTACATTTAATTTAGAATGGTCACTATGACTTATATTGGTTCCCTTGCTAGTGCGGAACGATTATTCAACAATAGCTAACATTAGTTCCCTTGCTGGGTAAAACCTAACAGAAACACAACCAACTTCTCTTGGCCGCTGCATCATTTCGCCTCTGTACAGATTGAGCCACCAACTGAACTTCTCTCGGCGACACAGCCATTATCCGTCGTTCGAGGGCCGTTCCAGGCATGCAGAATCGATGACATTCCCCTGTATAATGCATATTTACGATGAACAAACAGATTTTGAAAAAACAATCTAGAAGTCAAACTCACTATGGAGCACCATCACAATTACTGGCAGTGGTAACCTCTTCTTGGTCATCTCGTATATACGCATGCGAATCGCAGTGGGCAGACGCAGCCTCTCGTCACCATGCAAATGGTAGTCACAGTATCGGACTTCAATGGTGCTTAAATAATGTTTTTGAGTCTTCTCAGCTAAGCCTTTCGTTAAACGGACACTCAATGCTAGGATCAGGATACATGAACAAGCAGATTTTCAATCAATTTTTTGAAAAATTTTGATTTCAATGACTTCGTACTCGAGTACACGGAAAGGATAGTGCCTGGGACGAGTAATTCATCGGCGAACTCCGTTCGGGATAAATTTCTTGGAGAAAGAAAGCTTAATGTCAACTCGATCAAGGCCACTCTTTTCGTGCAATCGGACCTGCTGAAAATTTCAATGTATCACGACGGTTAGAGCATTCTGTTTGGGACTGTTTTTTTTGTCTCTCTTCATGTGTCATGCCCAAAAACATTTCCAGTACTGAATATCTTTTTTGGTTTCTGATCTTAAAATTCATCATCGGAATCGTTGACAAGGATTTCTTTCAAATTTTAACCATTTCGTTAGCGCCTCTATAGATCATGGGATGTCGTTGAGACGAACTGGTCTTCATGAGGTTCCAAGGTTAGGACGTAGGAGCCAACGGAAATCATACGATTACGTTCCAGATGATTCGTTAGGACGGGGGGAGGTGTCTTGAGAAGAAAACACTCGCGCACTGGTGGAGCCCACTTCGATCACTTTGCTATTCTAATAAAAAATTAGCCTGAAAGACTAGAGTACGAATCCTTCAGCAGCACGTGGCCGTATTGCCCGCCAAATGAGAAAGGGTGCTATAGTAGTCGAGCCATTCAATTCGACCACCGCACACTTTCAAATCTATCAGATGACGTTTGCACGACGATAAGGCCACTTGCTCCTTCCAAGACACTGCATTCTATTGTTTTGCAACTGATTTGATCAGGTACTTATAAGGCTTGCTGCAGGTATGGTCACCTTGGAAAATTTAGTCTAGTGATTGATACGAACCGCAAAGTGACAGTCGGCTAACCTTGACCGTTTCGGTTCCCTTTTTACGGTGTAGTTCGCGTTGACGCGAACTAGCTGAGACACTACGTAACATACTGTGCTTCTCTGGGCTGAATTTCGGTCCGCAATTGCGTCTCGACACGCTTTTCGGCCGCGCGCGCTGGAGTCATTCGAGCTTCCAGCGCCAAAGCCGACTTGATGTGGCTTTTCAATACAGTTTTCTCCAATTTCGTTTAGTTTGCAGTTTCCAAAACCCACCTAGAATCAACAGATCGGCGGCTGCGGCGCTGGAAGCTCTTCCGACTCGAAATCGCGCGGCCGCAAAGCGTGTCGAGACGCAATTGCGGACCGGAATTCAACCCAGAGAAGCACAGTATATGCGCCGAGATTACGCCAACGTAAACTAGATCGTCAATGGGGAACCGAAACGGTAATGACGATCCAGGTTCGGCCGTGGATCGTCGTGTGTGATCAAATCCCCGCCAACCAGCGAGGTTGAAAGCGCTACACGGGTCGCCACAAATGATCGCGTCCCCTCCCTAGACTAGAAATGGCGTGAGGAATACATATATGAGGCGCCTTCCAATTGAGAGCATAGTCGGCCTTCCAGCTGGAACGGGACGGTCACTGATCTCGACCCACTACTCTTTGAATGATTTCTAGCTGTGGAGAAGGTCTCCCCCACGGTCCAAATCGAAGTAAGCTTGAAAGTCATGGACCACGGCGAGGAGCATGCCGTACTCGAGTTGAAAGCGTATTGCTGGAACGCTTGGAAATTTTTCTTTCTCCCTATTTTGCCACAAATCTCTCCGTTACTGTCTCCACGCTTACTTGTTTAAGAAAAAATCGAATCGCATTGGTAAAAATTTATGAAAAACCCTTTTTGAACAGGAGGAAAGTATCTCACCCGTCGTTCAGGTAAGTCTTCCTGAAAAAGGCGGTGCAGGCCTCCTCAGTACGAAGGAAAGGCTTCGTACTGGTCTCTTTGCCAAACGGATCCATAGGCTGGGTGATATCTTTCACAGCCTCATACGTGCCAGCCTAAAAATCAACAACTTTTGCAAAACCTTTGAAAATCTGCACCTCCAGACACCTGAAACTCACTTCAATGTCGTCAACGATACGATTCGCCTTATCCTTGGCTATAGAGAATATCCTGTTACAACGGAAGTACTGGACCACTCCTTCTTTTATTGTCTTGTTACCTCTTGACATCCGGAAATTTCCTCCTCTGCTCTCCAATTCACGCAAAAACTCCTGCAACAAAAGAATGTATATGCCCTACGCCAAATCTATTATAGTCGAGCAAAAGGACAAGACGCCTTCATTTGCGGCTGCCGTGCGGCATTCGCGGCACTTTCACTAAGCGGGATTTCAATTGCAAACAACGATTATAGCCGCGGCCCCGTCCAATCGCTCGACTAATACACCGTACGGCCTATCTGCACCTTCATGACACTCTAAAAACCATCAAATTGCAAAGTCACCTCGAATTGGCTTTCATTTTGGAATATCTTCCGCTTGATGTCAGTTGGAGCTCTATGCACTTGAAACATGTGTTCGCATAACCTTTCCAGTGTTCCCAACCTCTCATGACACTGAAATTGGTAGCGATTAGATTAAACTATTGACCTCTCCATTGCTAGATATGCACAGGGTCGAATAAAGAAAAAATGACGAACAGAACAGATGCGTCCCTTCAAAACTTTCAAACTTTGACTTTTTCAGCGTATCCACAAGAAAAATAGCCGGAAATAAGATCCAACAACCGCCAACTCTGATTGGAAGCCAAAGCCAGCAGAAATTTTGTCTAGGAGCTTAGACAAAGCGAAAATCTGACTGCGTGCTAATAGCTGACCGCCTCAGGCAGAGTGGTGATCCGACCATAACCCGCTGCGGAAAATTTGAAAGCTCTCCTTGGAAGGCCGGAATCATACTTCCCGCGAACAGCGACAGTGACCGTGCATCTCGACATATCGACTTTCGGTCGATATTAATGATAAACATTGCGTCGCGTCGCTCGTCGTCAGAAGTATGATCCCGGCCTAACTCCGCGAATCCCCGCCAATGAACGGGTTTCTTCGAGGAAGTGTACGAATAAAGCAGCATCTAGGTGGTCTCCAAAGGTCCGAATCAGCCACACCTCTGGGAGACCAACGAGAGCGCGCTCGCGGAAATCCATGCTTTGAGGTGGCGGTCACAATTTTATCACGTGAGCCTGACATCACGGCTCGCAGAACCTTCGAAGCGTTTTGGATCGCGGCCAAAAATTCAAATATCAATCGCAAGACGGAGCGCATCTCAGTCACTCAAGACTTGTCACCGTACTTTGGCCTGGGTGGGTTTGGGGACACAGATCGGCCAGATGGCAGACCTGCCGCGGAAACCAGCGCCTGCGAAATGCCGTTATATAACTAGGACTCAAGGGGTCCGCAGAGTTGAAGTCGCGACGCTGCTCGCAGCGACGAACAGCACTGGGTGATGCAATATCGATTACAATCGGCGACGATGGCGACCGACGCTGCATGAACGGCGACGAGGGGGCTCCGCAGAGTGTATTGATGCCGCGACGGCCCTACATAACTGCCAGTGAGCGGCAACCGACGCAGCGACGATAATGTTTAGGGGTCTGCAGAGTTGCAAAGATCGGCGAGTGGTCGCCGAGCGCCAGCCTTGACGCGGCAACAAAAATGTTTCGAAACATTATCGTCGCGGCGTCGGTTGCCGCTCGCTGGCAGTGACGTTGGGCCGTCGCGGCGTCAATACACTCTGCGGTGCCCCGTCGTCGCCCATCACGCCGTCTCGGTCGCAATCGTCGCCGAATGTAATCGATATTACATCATCCAGTGCTGTTCGTCGCTGCGAGCAACGCCGTTACTTCAACTCTGCAGACCCCTTTTCGGAACGATTTTGTCGCCGCGTCAAGGCTGACGCTCGGCGACCACTCGCCGGTCTCTGCAACTCTGCAGACCCCTTCAGCCTCATTTTTTCTCTCGCTCTGGCAGCTATAGAAAAGTCAGCTGTCGCTACCTAGCATAGGATGGACATACCTTAGAGTACTACTGCACAGCCCGTCGTACACATCGCCGTCTCACCAACTAGAGTTTGTTTCTTTTCTGAAGGTTTTGCAGAACTAGGTTTTTGAGTTGTAGGCGCGAGACAGAACATGGATTTTTTCGAGGGGTTTTGGGCGTTCAAAGAAATATTGGACGTTACACTGTTTTTTCCCGTGGGGGGCTATGTCGGGCGATGAGCACGAATCTATGGTGAACTTGTCGCTATTCCAAGGGTGACTATGGGCTAAGGTAGGCATGAACCCATTTGGCTGGCGTAACCTATAAAAATCTTCCGAAAGTCGATAAGAGGAGCTCAGATTTGTGTCAGTGTCATGTGAATGAGACAACAGTGTGAAAAATCCCACGAAAAAAAAATTGGGGCAATTACGTCGCAGCATCCTGAGACCTCTGGTAATCGTCAAAACTAGCTTTGGGCAAGTTCAAATTCCGACTTCCGACAGCGGAACTTTAGACCAAATAAGCCAAAATTCAGCGAAAATTGAGAAAAAAGAACTCGAATTTGAGATTAACACATGAAAACCCCCTAGAAGAGTTTTAAGTCAAAACCAGAGCTATTCTCCAACAAATCCTAAAGATTTCCTTTTGAGTACTCATTTTCTCTTTGCAAAACTATGCTAACGCCCTTCTCTGAAATGCCCCAAGGCAATAGCAAAATATTGGGAAGAATTACTTATGCTCTGTCTCACAACTACCACTCCCACAACACGAATATGCAAATCCTTGGGAGTTATAAGCTAGTCATAGCTAGGTACTCAGCGCGAGTCGCGCGATCTCTCAACGCCCCGACTTCCGTATCAATCTTCCTAAGCTACAGTCGGCACGATTCGCATTGATACTTTGCGTCTCTTGTTCTGCGGTGGCGCAAATTCAGTGCGCATATGTTATACCGTACGTGCACAGAGTTTGCGCCAACGCGCAACAAGGAATCCAAAGTATCAAAGCGATCCGTGCCGGCAATACATTGAACTAAGGTCGCCCGTACAAGTTTTTTTCGTGTATATGAACACAAAATTTCGGGAAGGGCTGTCTACACACCGAGGGACGAGTTGTCTTGTTTTTTCAGTTTGAAACGTCGCGCCCTCCGCGCGAGCCAACTGGTTCCGAGTGGAATTGGAGCCGTAAAAGGTGGGACAACTTTTCCCTCGGTGTGTAGTGAGCACCTGTCCCCAAAACTTCCTGCCAACTCTGTTTTGTTTGCTAAAATGACACAGGTCCGCTTCAACACTTACCCCAGGAGATCCACACGGAAACCGCTTTGGGGTGAATATGTCACATCGTCCATATTTCCGAATAAGACGCCCATGATGGTAATATATGGACCTCTTCATCGTCATTCGACACGAAGGACAAAACCGCTCATCCGAACCCTGAAAATATAAAAATATCCATCTACAGAACTTTTCTCAAGAAATTTCAAACCTACATCTTTTTGATGAATGGCAGTAGCGATAGCACGCATATCGCCACCAACGTATTCATCTTGGTAGGCCGCAGAAGCATTCCTTAAACTTGTCGGAACCACCTGAAAATCTCAAGTTCTCGGAAGAAATATGCTAGCGGGAGACCGTGGATAACTGCTCCTTCTCACAGACAGCTCGCAGGTCACGGATCAAAGGGTGACGTCACAAGCGAGCGCACTGCGGGCGGTCTGCACCGATATTAGATAAGATTGCGGGCACTTGTGTTGAGTTTATGAGGCTACTGCTGCAATCACAGGAACTTGCAGCGCCCAACGCATCGCCGTAAATTCGACTTTATCGGGGTGAATTCGTCCGCGTGAAAATGGTTCGACGTCATCTCCATGAATTCCACTTTGCTCCTTCACGAGGTGCCCACAGTTTAATTATATAGTTGATTTATGCGTTTCCCTTCTGTCCGAGAGTCGTTTTTCCACAAAATTCTAGGGGACGTACCTCACTCAACTGTGCATTCTGCGATCGAAAGCGAGCGTCGCGCGCGGCCAATAGGTGATGACAAAGCATCCAGGGATCAGGCGTTCAGGTGTACCCGTCTCATTTTTTCGTCCAAATGATTAGCCACTTTTTATCCAGGCATTATCCGTTTCTATCTCAAATCAAACCGTATCCGACTCCAAATGAGATCAGATTTCGGATATTGCCACTTAGGAAATCCCATTAATTCATTTTATGCATTCAGGTCTACTTTTTTTCTTCGTCTCATAAGTTCCATTTTTCCTCCAATTCAATTTTTCCCTTTTGCGTATTTGTATATCGATTTCTTCAACAATAATTTTTGCCTATTCATTTGCTTTTTATTTTATACACAGTATTTTCATCACATTTTTGAGAATTATTTTTTTATTATTTTTTTCCTTTGTCTTTTCTTTAATTCATATTTCACAGACTTTGATTCAATCACTATAGAATTGTTTGCGTTTTAGCATCATTTGATTATTCACATTTGTACAATTTTACGACAATCTAAACAGCATCTATTCACTGTTTAAAGAATGAGGCCATTCGTACAATCAGTGACCCTATTCATGAAAGTATAGGAGCCTCCCTAGAAGGTTTTTAGAACCGGCCGATGTATGCGGCAAGCTGACTTTAAACCCTCCCGGGACGCTCCCGTAGTTTCATGAATACGGCCACAGGGGCGGCATGCATGTACGCTGCGAAGGATGTTAGGGAGCCGCTTCGCGTCCTCCGTGCGAAGCGTCGAGCAAGAGGTGACCTGAAAAACAAGCCGTCCCCTTTGTGTAAAGACGCAACCTCACCACGCATGGTGAACTCCCCGTCTAATTGTTTTTGTCTGAAATTTTAATCGTGCTTAACTTCGGTCTTTTTTGATTTCTCCTTCAAAGTTAATTGATTTTTGAATAATTTTCCCGTTTGACTCTAAAGTTTCACAGAAATAAAATCGTTCTAGATAAGGACCAAATCAAAAAATCAGCTGTTAGGCTTGGAGTTTGCTGTGTATAGGTGAGTTTGGGTCCCAACGTCAAGCCGACGGCATGTTTTTCGGGTCACCTCCGGCTCGATGCTTCGCACGGAGGACGCGGAGCGGATCCCTGACCTACTTCGCAGCGTTCACGCATGCCGCCCCAGAAGTATAAAGGCCAGGGTTGAGCAGACCGCTGCGCCATTTTTCGACGTAACAACGACATCCCCCCTATTGATCAAAATTTTGAAAAATTGTAGAAAATTTTCACGATTCCTCTCCTGACAAGGAAATGACCAGACCTGGTCGCCAGAACTATCCATGAGACCAGGTTTTTCTGATCGACTACCTCCCGGGAGGTCATAAACCCTATCCTAGCTGCCCGAGAAATAGTAAAAGAAAAAGTTATGGGCGTAGAAGTTGCGAGCACTGTAGGTAGAATAAAAATCCATCTGCCGCAAACTGTCCTAATCGTTTGAATTATCAAAAACGTGACCCATATTCGTGTTCAGCGCCTCAAATATCCCTCTGAGAAAAGTTTGTGCAGAATTTTTTTTGAATTTTTTTAATAAAAAAAATGTTGAAAATTTATCTATACTCGGGCAGCTAAAACAGGGTTTTTACAATTACCCGGAAAAAGGTCGATCAGAAAAACATGGCTACATGCGTAGTTCTGGCAGAGAGGTCTGGTCACTCCCTAGTGAGATGAAAAATTGCATTAGCTTTTTTTGAGTGACAAATCTGTAAAAATTTCGAACTTGTGGTAACCAAAGAGAACTGATATACTTTTTTATTTTAGCTTAGCAAGTGATTTGAAAAAAATTCTGTTTTTCTCTCCAGAAATTTTACGACCCCCCCCGCCCGCGAATTCTTTTTTTTTTCAAAAAAAAAATTTCAAAATTTTTACGACCCTCCTTGCGCCGATTCGCATCCCTGCTCAACCCTAATAGAGGCTTAAAAAGTGTTTCAAGAAATTAAAGCCTAAATGGAATTCCTTCATCAGGGTTTAGGATATCCGACATAATTTAGGCCGCTTGAGGTGCACTAGTAAAGCTATCACCCGCAAAAACGCAGGAGATTTCAGCACAACAAAATACATTTCCTTGAACTCGACTTTATCCTCCTGATCCCGACCTTGTTCACATGAATTTCACTTTACCACATCGAAAAAGCACACATTTTACACAATTTTTTTTGCATTTCTTGCCTCGATATTACTGGGCAAAACGCTCAAATTGCAGTGGTCGAACCCATGGAGGGCGTCGATTGCCTTACACAATTCTACCAGGATAATTTTGTTCTATTTTTATCGACCAGTTTTGCGGGTTTTCATCCTGTCACTACACGTTTATTTCTCGGACCAATCGGAATTTGATTCCGTTTCAGAGCGAATTTCTTACAAATATCCAACCAGGCATCTGGAACAGGGATATGCAAAACTTTCTGTCCTGCTACCATTTCTGCATCTCCGCTTCTCGTTTTCCAGCTTCTCAAGGAAAAATAATCCGGAACTCTCACATCGATGACTCGTCCTTTATTGTCCAACCACAGAGTTGTTTTCCGTTCATCTCGTATGCCATCCTCTTCATACGTTTCTATATCAACATCGCCCGCCTGAAAAAATGTAGGTATGAAACAAACTTTATAGAGTGTTCCGCTTGATGTCGCCGGCAAGTTCGGAATCATGGGAAGTTAAACAAGATTTTTCGGAAAGAATCCTCCCCAAAAACTGCAGAATAAAGTGGCCTGAATTTGGGGACTGCAAACCCTAATCGATTAAGGGGAAATCAACTCCATTGCGCTGTTCAGCAGAGAACACATATGGTCAGATTACGCTAACAATCTCTTGGGCCGAGATCATACTTTTCGCGAGCAGCGACAGCGACGGCGCACTTCAGCAATATCGATTTTCTGTCGATAATAATAGCAAAAAATGCGTTGCAACGCTCGCCGCTAGAAGTGTGATCCCGGCCTGGACCTGAAAGCCGCATTTGGAGCCATGTTTAATCATTGACTAAGGTTAGGATCCAGCCAAGCGAAACTACGGCCTTAGGTGCTGATCACAGTACGCCAAACTGGATTATAAATGGTTTCTGCGCATCTGTAGTATTTCAGTGTTTAGCAACGCATCGCTGTGACGGGCGCGGGTCAACTGTTCTCACAACACCGGCCCCTTTGATCTGATGGTGGTCCCGGCGCGACATGTGCAAGATGTTGAGCCTGTGGGTGCTTGCAGGTACGGTTAGGTCCGTGGCTTGTTTTCTCACGAAACAACATTTAAATCTCACCCGCGGCTGGTGCGCGCGGTCTAAATCTCACCGGCGGCTGGCGGTATGGCAAGCTGATCAGCTGCGCTCTTCTCTCAGCCTGAATCGATTAGGCGCACAAGACCGCCGCGCCAGCCGCGGATGAGATTTAAATGTTCCTCCTTGAGGAAATAAGCCACGAACCTAACTATACATAATATACCAGGAGCAACTTCGAAAAGAAGGCCTGAACCTGCCGGTGACATAGACGGCATACATCTTTGAGCCTCTCATGATAGAAAAGTAACGCGTTCAACTCCACCTCATCTTGTTCCTGCTCCACTGATCGTTCGCCGCCATCAATATCGTTATGGTCCAACTCAGGCATATCACCGGCATCACCTCGGTCATGGTTTCGTACGTCCACCTTCTCCTCAAACGGGATCATTGCCATTACGCGGCTGTTGGACGTCGGATTGGTCACGACAAATCGAGTTCGATCAGCATAACGTCCATCTAGAAAGTGGTTAGTAAAGATAGATAGAACATGCAGAACATACGAGTATGTACAGTCCTTTTCAAAACGACGTTTGCATGGTGCACTACGGAGAAAAGCGTGTGTGTGCTCTCTCTCTCTCGCTCTCTCTCTCGAACCCGCCCCAGGCTCGCATTACACCACGTCAACCCGATTACAGTAAATTGTCCACTCCAGCAACCTACAGAATTGATCTACGATCTACTCACCATAAGTTCCCGTCCTGGCTTGTTTCGAATTCTGGCGAGGACCGGCGGATTCTCCATCAGCCTCCGGATAGTAGCCCTAAATACAGGTTCCCATTTAGTATTCATTTGAGTCGCTCAAGACTACCAATTTCTGCAATTTACTGTGCAGGGAGCATACTTCCCGTCTCGGCGACTCGTCGCTGTTCAAAGCGCCGCTACCCAGTGTTGAAGCTGCGGTATTACTCGCAGCGCCGCGTAACGTTGAAGAATGCAATATCGATTTCGTTGGGTGCTGGTGGCGGCAAGGGTGAAAACTGTGTGTGGAACGCCACGAAAAGGTGAGCTAAGGCCAGCGAACGTCAGCGACACCGTTGACCGCTACTAGATCTGCTTGACAGTTTCCGTCCCTCCGATCACCTAAAGCGAGAATCCTGCGCGGTGGAGGAGTGGAAGGGATACTATTATTAAGCGGGGGACAACGTATAACCGCTACGAGTGACGCCACAGCTGATCTGTCACAATAATAGCTGTGCCGAGCCCCGTTTTGCGCCAATAAGCTCGCTTCATTGTCGCCACCATCGCGATACGCCACCCCTACTGTGTCGAGAACGGCGCGTACGGTCAAGAAATTCAGGAGCCAGGCGCGAAGGGCTGGAACTGAGGCAGCTGTATAACGCGACGCCGTCGTTGGCGTGTCCTGACGGCGACGACGAAAATGTTCTCAATCGTTAGTTGCCGTGATGGCAAAAGGCTTTCAATCAAGCAGCCTTCTAGCGCCCATAGCCAAGTTAGTTGAAAAGTTGACCGCAAGGGACCTGGCTGATCAAAACGAGCGACAGCAGCATCAGCATGGGTTTAGGAAACTTCCTTCTACTAGTATTGCTCTTCTGGAGATCGTGAGCTCTGCAGTCGATGGGTTCAACAGTAAAAACCGTCTGAGAACGGTGGCCGTTGCCCTCGACTTGACCGAAGCATTTAACTCTGTCAATTTAGGACTGCTGTCCGACAATCTGCTCAAGTCGTCGCTACCATCATGGCACAAGCGATGAATTGCTGCGTTCACTTAAGGCCGCCGGTCTAAAGTTCTATTGCAGAATCACGTATCCGACAGCATCCTCATAGCAGCAGGTGTTCCGCAGGGTAGAGTTTTGTCTGGTGCCCTATTCAACCTGTAACTTGACGACATTCCCGAGCCTCCCAATAATGTAAAGATTGCTATGTACGCCAACGACATCACCATCATGTTCCAGGACCCTGATCTGCAGATAACCGCTAACAAGATCAGCGCCAATCTCGTCGAGCTGAATCTTTTCCTCAATGATATGATGTTCACAGGTTCTGCTGCAAAGTCTTCTGTTTCAGTGTTCACAACAAACCCAAAGGACCACAGTGTCCAAACAGATGCCAGATGTAATGGTAGCCGTTTGCCAGCTGTAAGGTTTCCCAAACTGCTTGGTTTTATTCTCGATCCGTCACTGACGTTCCACAAAAACGCGGAACAGAAACTAACAATCATCAAAGAGAAGCTTCATGTCTTGAGAGCTCTTGGAGGAACATTATGTGGCAGCAGCAGACAGACTATATTGGCGACCTACAGAGCAATACTTCAGCCATCTCTGGAATTTGCGGCACTAGTGTGGCAGCACCTGGTGTCTGACAGCTCCTGGAATAAGCTGCAGCGTGTACAGAATGCTGCGCTTAGAATTGCTACCGGTTGTGCAAGAAGCTCCCCAACAGAACATCTTCACGCGGAGGATTGCGTATTGCCAGTGAAGGGGCACTGTGAACTCCAGGCGCAGCAAATGTATATGAATGTTCTGAAACAGCCGAATCATCCGACAAGAAGAATAATGAAGCCCGTTAGAGAGAGATCGATAAGGACGCCGTTCGCTGACGCTCCTCATAAGTGGATGTGTAGAGATGGACTGACTCCAATATGGAGAGGCTCCGTTTTCTGCGTGGGGAGCATACCAGGGCTGTGCGTTAATAACGTTAACGTGTTAACGCATTAACGGGTTAACGCGGTTTTTTTTTCAAAAATTAACGATTAACGGTTAACGAAAAAGTCCCGAAATCACGTTAATTTTTATTTCGTTCATGTTCCATCCATCTATGCTTTTTTGCATGTCAGGATTCCTATTCTTGAAGAGTATTCGTTTATTGTTCTGGCCGATAGTATTAATAATCCATGAATATGATTTCCAAGTTTGGAGTGTACGGACTGCGGTGTTTGGTATAGAACGTGTTTCATGTTTTTTTGGAACGTCTAGTTATTTATCGATTTTCATGATGGTCAGGTAATGTTTTCAAAATTGTTAACGATTTGCAAAATCAACGTGTTAACGCATTAACGGATTAACGCTTTTTTTTCAAAGATTAACGATTAATGGTTAACGAAAAAAAATTTCATTAACGCACACCCCTGGAGCATACCTACTTCGTTCAAGGACATCTTGGGAAAGCGGCTGTACACCTGATATTGGGTGCAGTTTGCGAGCCCGAGTCTCAACTCGGCAGGCGAGCCAGATCTGCTCTTCCCTCGCTGCGCTGTGGTCATTCTAAATTGCTTATGCCTTACGTCAACAAAGTCGACAATAGCCGACCTGAAGCATGCCCGGACTGTGGTAGTCCCGAGACACAACACGGCGCATTTATTCGAGTGCCGGATGAGACTCACTACTCTAACGGCAATGGACCTTTGGACGAATCCTGTAATGGTCGCCCAGTTCCTTGACCTAAGAGGAAAACCACTTCGAAGCTGCAGAAGAAGAAGAAGTTACCGTGATCAGTGGTGAGCACACCAGGCTGACGCGATGACATAGCAGTGCGATTCCCATAGTCGTCACCACTTTCAATCGATATTACATTACCCAACCCTACTCGACGCCTGGACAAACGTCGCGGCTTCAACTCTGGATGCGCATTAGGACTCGTTTATAGTTCCACCACGAACCACCTGGCAAAGTGCGATACTCCAGTTGCGATCGCGTCCATGTACATTAGTGTATTGTACAGCGGCGCGCAGAGCCATTACGCTTTAATACACATTGGCGTACCGCTTCAGAGATCGGAGAATTGTAAAAAAAAGTTACCAACAGACGCCGATCTGCCGGCGATCCGTCAGCGATTTTTCCCTCATATAGTCAAGGCTCTTTCTTTAGCAACAAAATTTGAAAGCTGCTCTTACCGGGGAATTCTCGGGATATTTCCGTTTTGTAGGTGAACGCTGATTTGCAGGTACATTCGTTCCCATAATATCCATCAGTTTCTTGAATGCAGTTTGCTTACCCTCGGGTAAAGACTCGTAAACATCGCATACCAACAATTTTCTGAAATAACAAACAGTTATGAATCCATCCGCATTCACAAAGGATCATTCCAGTGACATACTTGCATTGATCGTCCCTCCAGTCTCGTTTCTGGAAATTCTGACCAACGTGTGTGAGTCCTCTCCTCGCGACGGCCACTGGAAACTTCGGTGTGAACCTTGAATCCCGTCCCGCAGACGCAACAGGCTCTGAAAATGAATTGCTCCTTCCGGAACCGAACCTTTCAAAATGATGACCTAGTTTGATAAAAAAAAAACAAAAAAACAGGTGTGAAGGTGAGTGTGTAGAAATCTCCATACAGACCAGTTCGCGTCTAATTCGGTCGCTGTGACCCACCAGTAGTATCCTCTGTAAAACGTCGCAATTCTCACGACTCATGGCGCGAGCGGTCCGGGCGATTGCTCCCTCCGTCTGTCCTGCGCTCTCCCACTGTCTCTAACCGCCGCTCCGCACCAGCACGCATAGGAACCATGAGGATTTCGCCGTTTTATAGTCTTCAGGGATCGAGAGGCGTCCGGATTTGACGTTGCAACGCGACTCGCAGCGTTTACGAGTTTTTCTTTTTCTTTTGCAGCCTTGAAGTGGTTTTGGTCATAGGTTACGGAACCGAGCGGCCATTACAGGATTCGTTCTAAGTTCCATTGTCGTTCGAGAGCTCATCCGGCACTCGAATAAATGCGCCGTGTCGTGTGTCCGGGACTAACGCAGTCCGGTGCGTCAGGTCGGCTACTGCCGATTTTGTTGGCGTAGGACATGAGCAATGTAGAATGACGACAACACAGCAAGGCAAGATCACATCTGGCTCGCCTGCCGAGTTCAGACTCAGACTCGCAAACCCGGGGCGGTACTGCACCCTAAATCGGGTTTACAACGGCTTTCCCAAGATATCCTGGAACGAACTGGGTATGCTCCTCACACGGAAGACGGAGCCTTTCCATGCTGGAGTCAGTCCATCGCTGTATATCCACTTTACGAGGAGAATCAGCGAACGGCGTTCTTAACGATTTCTCTCTCAGGCCTTCATTATTCTGCTTGTCAGATCAATCGTGTTTCAGAACATTAAAGGCAGTGTCCACCATAAAATCAGTCTCCGAGTTTTCACCGGAAATCGAGAGGTCCGAGTCCAACCTCACCAGCAATGTTGAAAAATCGGCTTGGAACAAGCACAGAAGAGCCCTATGCGGCCCTAAACTTGAGTGTTCCGCTCACGCAAAGCCCACTCCTTTTAACCACCTCCGATCCGTAAATAACTGGAAAACCCATTTTTAGGAAACACCACACATTCAGTTGGCTATAGTTCACTCCACTTAACTGAACTTACCTCATTTGATGATCGATTACTTTCTCGAACTGAAATTTTGAGTTGCACAACTTTATCGGTAGCCGTTGAGGGAGTGGGCGTTGCGTGAGCGGAACACTCAAATTAGGGCCGTATAGGGCTCGTTCGTAATCGTTCTTAGCCGTTTTTTTTTCAACGTTTATGGTTAAATAGGGCTCGCACCTCTCAATTCCCGGTGAAAACTCGGAGACCGATTTTATCGTGGACACTGCCTTTAATATACACCTGTTGCCCCTGGAGTTTACGAGTACCGATGGGGAGACTAGGTTGCACCTGGCGTCAGCGGCGACCAACGCGGCGTGAAGGGCCGCGAAGGGGACCAGTGTTTCGAGGCCTCAACGACCTAGCGTTTAGTCCAGCGAGCAGCACTGAGCTACTATTGTTGCCAGCACCCCTAAAACCCATGCGACCATAGCATTAGACCACGCAAGCGAAATCGCTGGAGGATGCAACAATGACGTTCCCGTAGCGTTGCTGTGCAAGAGGTAGTGCCGATAGGTTCCTCCCTGGTGGCGCTAAGCCCAAGACGCTTATGAGCGTAGCAGCTGTATCTTTTTCGTCACGCCCGATGCATCACACTCGCTTTAGTCGCAGTGATCGTTAGCACTGACACTGGAGTATGATCCTTCAGGCCACAATCAGCTAACCGCATCACACCAACGCAGCTATTCGCCAAAACTCTACAAACTCCTAGAAGCCGGGATCATAATTCTTGTCGCCGCGATCGGCCGCGCGAACCAGAAGCGGGACGGCGCTTGCGAAGAGCAACTGCAAGCTTGACGCGCCGCACGCGATAGGGACGGGTCAGCTGATACACACTACGCCATCGCTGGTCGGTCGCTGATGTGCCATACTCACTGTCCTCGCGTTTAGTACTATCGCTATTTCTGGCATACAGGGTACTGCACGAGGTGTGGAGAAGGCCAATTTTGCTAAAACCCCCTGTAGGAGCGTGATTTGGCCGAATTTTCAGCGATTTTTTCAGACTCTCCCAACAACGTGACTAAGTCTTTTTTAATTCGAAGAAGAAGAATGTTTATGTAAATCGGAAGGTGTAGTAGAGTTCTTTGCAAAAATACACATCCTAAGCAGTGTACAACCCCATTCACAAAGGTCCACTTGGTTTTCCGGCGGATCTCAGACCCCTCCACCCTTCCGCAGCTCAGACCTCCCCATGGAGCTCCAAACGCCGCGCCGAACCCTGATCGTATCGCGACACAGTGAGGCAATTCCCAAGGTATCATCCTGTCGACCCGACTACATCACAACCACACGAAGTATAATCCCAGCATTACTCACTTCGCGGGCACTCTTCGCTGAGATCAAACAAGCAAGGAGCGAATGGCGACAATAGGATGTAAGAAGGTAAAAAACCCACGGTATTCCTCAACGTACGCCTGTTGTTGCTCCATGTATTGATGTTGAGGATTGAACCTCCTCAAAATACGTGGTTGTCTCCGCCTTCCCTGGAACGAAACAAAAATGTTTACAATATTAGTAATAGAGCAAATAATCCGAAAAGAGGTCGACTACACCCAAACGGTGACGAAAATGGGCATGGAACGCGAGCAGTCAGCGTGATCAATATTATACGACAGTCCCAGGAGAAAGTATAAACGACTATTAGGAGTCTTCAAACAAATCTGGACACCTCTGGGGCCAAACTCGTCATTACGCTAACCATAGGTTAGTGGAACTGGGTAGGGTTCAACGACAAGACGTTAAAGCTAGGACTTTTTCAGTCGTCACCGTCCACCGTTACCGGCATTCGTGGCGGGACCACTTCGCCACCCATTGGCAGGAGGCCAAGAGAGCGAAGCAAATGCTCTAGAAAATGACTAGCGACAGCGGAGAATACCTTTTTGTTTGAACTAAGGCTGCGATGTGGGCCAAAACAGCAGGTTAGCGAGCGAAAAGTACACTTGCTCAACAGAATCTACTCTTATTTAGCAGAAAAAAGTTATACCAAACTTGTGCTCAGCGTCTAAGAAGACCTTTTGTTTGCACTTCCAACTGATTTCGGGTCACGGGCGTAAGTATGCTTATGCATGCCCGTAAAACAGAGTAAGAAACTCAAAGTCGTGTTAGGTACCTGCCAAGGTGAAGTTTTAGACACGCTGTCTTTCTAAATCATGAGTACACGTCTGCAAAACCCCTGCCTCTGCTTTCGCGGCGATTGCTGATGCTGCGCTCCGTTGTCTCTTTGCTCAATGCCTGCGAATTTCGAGGTGGTCCCGAAGCGATTGTCTGTGACGGTAGACGGTGACGTCTGTAAAAGTCCTAGTTTCAACGTCTTGTGGGTTCAACGTGAGCTTAGCTGCGTTAATTCTCGCGCAGACCCATCCTGAAATTGACTAACCCAGAAGACAATTTCATTATTGAGTTAGACCTAGGGGTTTGGGTGCTATCTTAGCGAGGGAGGGGGCCACTATGGCACTATGCATTTGGCCACGCCCATTTGACTATGCCGCACTAAATTAAATTTGACCTCCTGCCAAGGGTTTCCCTCCCTTGCCAAAATCAGAAGTGTCATTGCGGCACGGAAAATTGGGCGTGGCCAAGCGCGGTACAAAAGTCCCCCCGCTAAGATAGCACCTATGTTTGTTGTTTTGGGTACAGTTTAGCCCAAGCGCACTCGAGCTATTTCTCGAGCTAAACCCAGCCTAAGTCGACACCCAGGGATAACGCATACATGAATTCAGCCTCAGGTTAACTTAATGAAACCAACCGTGGTAAATAACGCGATCGCGGTCTGCGGCATTACGCTTATCGCTTCTATGAGGTGCTCACTGTTTTTCGAATAATGGCGGGACATCTCTCCAAATTCATGTATGACACCGTTCAAAACAGAAATTAGGGTGGGATTCATTCAGTACTTGATTTTGGTTGGGAACCAAACCACTCGGGGAACTTTTCTCCAACTGTCACATAAAAGTCGCTTACCTCAATGTTTTCAACGACGTACTGCGTTCCACCCTTATCACGGAATTCACCACTCCGAGATAATGCAACCAAAGACTCGGCCATATCGCCCTCATGCATCGTCTTAAGAGATTGGATCAATTCGATTGATACAGAACGTTCTACGGATATTTGGAAAAACTCCCAGGCGTTCTTTAATAGCCGCGCTACGTCGCTGGCACCGTAAATTTCCCTTATGGCACATCCCGCTGCAGGCCACGAAAACGGGGCACCTGCTGCGCACGAAGTCTTTTCAGGCCAGTCGCTGACGTGTCATACTTAACGTCATCACGTTCGCCCTTTGGCGTCATTATGAAGCAACTTATCATCGCTGGCCAAGTTGTAATCGCGTCGCGGTGCATTTGTAATCGACGCTATTGGATATCTGGGACCGTGAGTATTATACCGTCTCTAGCGATCCAGAGTATGTTAGCGACGGACTCAAGTCGCAGCTCTTCCGGCAGCAACGCGATATACAACGCACTTCAAATGACCTTCCGAAATAGTCTTGGCACGGCGGATGCATACTTACGCCCTGAGCCGTGATCATACCTCACGTCATGGCGATGCCATGGCGCGTCGGTTGTCGCTATGCAAGGAAAAGCGATGATATGCTGCGTTATAATAACGCGAAGGCCTAGTTCATACTGATCGCGACGCGCGACCGTGCATTTGAGCCATATCGACTTTCTGTCGATATCTATCCCAAAAACGATATCGCGTCGACCGTCGCGGGAAGTATGCACTAGGCCTAGTGCATACTTCGCGCGATGGGCGACGCGACATAGTGTTTGTCATAGGAATCGATCGAAAGTCGATATTGCTGATATGCATTGTCGCTGTCGCGCGTTGCGGTAAGTATGCACTAGGCCTAAGCGGCGAATGCGACGGCGATAACTGTAAGACGTAGATCATTTACTCGAACGAACAGAAAACCTGATCGCGAGCTAGAAGCCTGCCACTTCCGAATTAGGCACCTTTTTCCATTGGTCCAGCGGTGAGTACGCAAGCTCGGACAGATATTCCTTCGAGTTCCCGTTGTTAGTCCACAAACTCCCACGGCTGATCCTGATTCAGTTCCAGTCAGCCCGGGAGTTTCCGCGGTTAATCCGCTAGACGACCTTTTGGTTCCTTTCGGAACAGCGGTTGCCCGCAAGTGTGGAGAGAGATTTCGCTTTGATAATGACAATGGCCGGGATCATACCCTTCGCGACGCAAAGTTTACCATTAATGTCGACCAAAAATCGATATGCCTGATATGCTGTGTCGCTGTTGCTGGTCGAGAAGAGCATGATCCCGGCCATTACTTTCTTCTCTGCACCATAGGGGGTCTGCAGAGTTGAGGCGACCAGCGAGTGGTCGCCGAGCGTCAACACTGACGCGGTGACAAATGATCTCCAACATTATCGCCGCGGCTTCGGTTGCCACTCGCTGGCAATCACGCTGGGCTGTCACAGCGGAATTTCCCACTCGTTGCCCTTTGGAGCTCGTTTATATTCACGCCGCCAAGTGGCGCGGCATACTGAATTTCTGTAAATATTGATCACGCGGCGCGGCACGACCGAAATAGTGGGATTGCACTTCGCCGCGCCGCTCGGCGGCAGAAGTGTAAACAACCCCTCACGCCGTGTCCGCCGCGGAATGTAATCGATATTGCATCGCCCAGCGCTGTTCGTCGCTGCGAGCAACGCCGCGACTTGAACACTGCAGGCCCTATAAGCTGCTTCAGGTTTTCAGGCTTTTTTCCATCTTCACGAATTCAAGACTAGCAGAAAAAAACTACTTACTTCTTCCTCTTCCATATACTCTTCAACGTAATCCCCTTCCATTACAACCTCCTCGGCAATATCTGGTACAGGAACGCCATTATCATCCACGTACTCGACTTCGACTTCTAAAAATGTCTAAAATTGCAGCGGTCGCACACAGGGCTGGGCACGCGTCCCGGTTAACCTTAGAGGGTGCATACTGGCCATTGGAGAGAGGGCAAAAGGAAGGGAATAATGTTATCCAGCCCACCCCCCCAATCGACTCATTGGCCGTGGGACGGATTTTTGCATTGGAGCAGGCTTTTCGCGCTAGCATTCCAATCTTCTCAGAAAGTATCAATATCACAATCTCGCAGGATTTCTCAATGGTACGAGCAAATTTCGAGGATAGAATGGCTCAATTCACATGTATAACTGGTTTCGATATAGTTTGACTGCATAACAGTGAAATGTATCACTGAAGAACTATAATGAGAACATTCTATTTTATAACGTTTTAGACATCAGTGAAGCATATAATTATGATTATGAATGCACTATTCTAGAACTATTTTTGGCGCAGAATCCGATTATCGTCTTCGCAGCTGCCTGAAACCACTCTGAAAAAGTTATACGCTTTTTTTCAAAGCCTGGTGGCAAGGTAAGGGTACCCCCCATGAATTTTTTCGGGTGTTTTGGAGAAAAATCTCCGATTCGGCTCAAAACTTGTCTGCAGGGGTAATCTAGGGTGCTGAACACGAATTTGAAGTCCGTTTGTCAAAATTCTGAAGTTTACTGTGGGTTACGGTAGATAACATGCCCTATAGGGAGCAAAACGTACCTCAATAATTCGAAAATCGACAAATGGACATTGAATTCGTGTTCACCGTCCCGAATAACCCCCGCATACAAACTTTGAGTCAAATCTGAAACTTTGACCAAACTACCGTATACCCATCGTGATCTACCGTAATCTGAATAAAGTCGATAAACGGACGTCAGATTCGTGCTCAGCACTCCAAATAACCTTCAGAGGCACAATTTTAGCCATATCTATCGTAGTACACCGGCAATCGTCAAAAGTCGCGATTTGCCATCAAATTTTCACCTGCTGGTAAGCTTTGCACGAATCAAGTCGAAAACTCTGGAAAATCGGAAATTAGATCCCAAATTCGTGATCAGCGCCCCAAATACCCATCTGGGAGGATTTTGAGTCAAATCTGGAACATTTACCTACCCTTTAAAATGAAGAAATAAATAAAATCAGAAGAAATCTCCATAGCAAAGTCAGTCAAAGTCAGACTGTATCGAAACTAGTTATACATGTGAATTAAGCCATTCTATCCGTGAAATTTGCCCGCACGATAGAGAAATCCTGCGAAATTGTGATATTGATACTTTCTGAGAAGATTGGAAGGATAGCGCGAAGAGCCTGCTCCAATGCAAAAATCTGTCCCACGGCCAATGACTCGATTGGGGGGGTGGGCTGGACAACATTATTCAAAGGAAGGGGGGGGGGAACGCTCAAAGGGAAAACCCCAGGAAAGAAACGAAGCGCCTGTTTTCCGATTGTTAGGAAAAAATAACAGACACGAATTTCTGTTGATCTATTGTGTTTTGTCCTAAGGGGGGCGCATATTCAAAATCGCCATTCCGGGACGTGGGCCCAGCCCTGGACGCACACTCACTCGCTACACATTGTAACATCAGTTTCGCAGCAAAATTCAATGTATTCCTGCGCGTGCGTGTGCGCAGCGAGGGAGAGACAGCGAGACGGTGTGGGAGAGAAGGAGAAGACGCGCACAACGTATGGACGCGTGGAAATTTCGCTATGAAATATAGAGTAGTTACCTTCGCCATCTTCTATAAGAGCTTCATCCTCCAGCAGCTCGTGCTCAATCTCTTCCTCGTTCACATCCAGCTCTAATTCGTTTCCTTCCAGAGATGTATCTGCTTCAACCAACGGAGCCTCGGCCTCCACAACGCCCTCACCACCCTCCTTAACAACCCGAGCCCTTTTTGGATACGGCATCTAGAATATGCACATCAGAAACTGAATTCGTCTGTATAGTGTGAAGTCTGGCGCGAATGATTCAGATATGTACACATTCACATCAAAGCAGAAAACAATCCTTATCATGCTCACGGCATAATTCTCGTGAGCGGACACTGCTCACGCGTGCGATCTGCTTCGCGGTAGGAGAGTCGCGCGCGGCAGAATGGGCGGCGACGCCAAATCCCAGCATTAAAGAGAAACCGAGTAAAATGGCATGTTCTGGAGCCATATTTACATTACCGCTTCATTTCATGTCAGCAACGATAACCGTTTTCTCGTATATACTCTTCCACATGATGATGAGTTTTCCTCGCCCGCCGCGCGCGCGACACTCACCGGACCGTAACGCGTGCGCAAGCAGATGAGCAGCGTCATGGAACCCATCGATCACCTGCTTGCGTACGAGTTGTGGCGCAATGAGTGTAGCGCGCGCTGCGAACGAGGGAAACCCACCACCATGTTCTCGTGACGCGTACGGAGGCACATCTGACATATCGACTTTTGATCAACATATTTGATCGATCACTGGATGGGGATAGCCGCGACGAACACTCGTGGTACGCACGCAAGCGAGGAGGTAATGATAGTCATGAACATCGATCGAATGATGTCTCACGTTAGATCGCTGCGCCGCGGCTACCCCCCCCCCATCCAATGATCGACGATAGATACTCTCGTTCTCAAAGCTAAATTCCGGTGCGCATTTGCGGACAACGGTTGTTGCATCACGCAATAGGGTGATAATCGTTCTGGGACCACTTGGTCCCGGCACGATTCATCTTACTCCTAGATTCATTATCACGTGTCGCGTGATGTAACAGCCTTGGTCCGCAATTTTCCGGATTTAGCGGTATTTTTTGGTAGATTTTCATTTACCGATTCACCGACTTAAACTTTAAATTTACCGACATTTTTGCCGATTCTGAGTATTTTTTTTCGCTCAATCGGCCTATTTCTCGCCAAATTCTTTGAACAAATCCTACTACGATTCACAGTGAACACCTTTTTGAATATTTCCACGCTACTGATTCCCGTGTTTTTTATTGATGGCTTTTTAGCATTCCTTTTAGTGTTCTAACGTTCGCCTCTGTAAATGTTGATCTTAATGTCCTCGTATGTGCTGAGTCGTACCCCTCAAGGCTTATCAGGACGTTTGAGAGCATGTATGGAGTCAAATCAGTTCAAACCAAAAAAAATCAACGAAGAGTTTTTTTCGAATGAGCAAAACCCAATCAATTTCAGAATTCGACCGGACCCTAAGGCAGCAGTCCTACGAATTTCGAGTCTCCAGATTTTTTCGAATGATTCAGGAATAAGCACTTTTCAAATAGTCGGTTTTTCGAATAGTTCGGAAAATGGCTGTTTTCGAATTATTGATTTTTCGATATATTTGTTGATTGGCTTTTGTTGAATATTCGCTTTTCCAATTGGCTTTTTTTTCGAATACTGGGTTTCCCAGAGAATTCAGAAACTGGCATTTTCCGGATATTCGAATGTTCAAATAAGTAGTCGACTTTTTCAAACGACTGTCGGATAAATATTCCCAATTTTTCATTCAACTTTGCGGATGAATAAGAGAATTTTTCAATCGGCTGCCGAGTAAATAGTCGAATTTCCTTCATTCAACTTTTCCAGAAGTTGGAAATGATTGGTTTAGAGACTCCTCAATGCCGAAATCGAGATAATATGGGCAAAAAACCAGACGGAGCAAAATTTAGAGGAGAAAACTTGGCGAAAAAAATCATGTTAAAACCAGGAAAAAAAGAAAAAAATCAATTAAAAACTCTACTGAAGCTTTAAGGGTCCCACAATGGTATCATTGGATAGATGAAAGCATACTATTGCGTTAGATTCTCACAATTAAGCATATTATCTGAGTTCCGATCCGTTGAAGGTGAGTGGAAACGGCGCTCGAATCGATCGATTGGCGCGCACCGAACGGAGAATCGCCCCGCATTCCTCAAAAAAGCGTAACTAATTCAAAGATTCCCATCTGAAGCTCACAGATTGAAACCTTTGTGTAATACTCCAGCCAAAGAAAATTCGCTAAATCACGTCGTCGTTAAATGGAAGTACATAGTATGGGCTAAATGAAATGTTCACAGACTCACTTTTTTCCATCTGAAACGAATAAATCGATTAATATATTCCATGAATATTTTGAGGATTGTTTTTGGGAAAATGGCGAAATTTCGGACTGAATGGCGTTTCGAAATCCCTGCTGGGTCAATTTAAATTTTATCTTCAAGCGTGAAAATGCCCAATTTCTTGGAAAAACACATTTTTGGAGATTTTGAAATGGAGTTTCTAGCAGTAAACTTTAATACGATTTTTCCTGAGCCAATGCAAGCGAAAAAAAGGTGACTTTATAACGACCGAGGACCATAGTACCCGGATTTTTGACGAATAAAGAAAATCTCTCCTACTCCTTAAACTGACCTTATCTATCAGCTGTTATGATACTCATGTTATGGAGAAACATCGCTACGTATAATTTGTTACTGAATCCTATGTACAAGAACTCTGTAAAGTTTAAAAGTGAAGGTGAAAAACGCGCTCAATAGAAGAGGCGCCAAGAGGAGTGAGTGGGCCTGCCCCAACGCCAGCAGATGCCCCTCTTCGCGCGCGAGCGTCTCGCGGCGCGTGTCATCAGCTCGAGGACAACACCAAACATCAGTCCCTGGCCGAAGGGAGCTCTATTTGGGATTACTCTAATGTCCAGTTAGAAGCTTCAGGTCCAGAGGTGACAAATCCGATGACCTGTGTACACTAGGTAGCAGAAACATTTCAAAAACTGGCAAAATAGCCGCCCCTTCAGGGAATATTGACGATTTCGTGCTCTACGGCAGATGGCAGACTTGTTTTCAATGGTGTCAGACATTTGGCTGCAGAAGGTCTCGTAGTATGGCGTAGATCTTCCTTGGGGTGTGCGAGTTATACGATTATAGGGATGTTTTGCCTCCGTTGCATTACCAGGCCTTTCTAGGACCGAGTGAATCAAGTTAGGAAGGATCGATTCAAGATTCCTCCCAATTTGGGCGCGCCCGCCCATTTGCCGTAGTTTTGCGAGCACTTGGTGTACTTGCGCTTAACGCAACATTTCGACAGTGTTTCAAGATTCGAGTAAGGCTATTCGACGATGTTTGTTCAGAGGAGTTGATAACCTGCAGTTATCATGTTCAAGCGTGAATCCACGATTTAAAAGCAATTTCGCGCTTTTAAGGGCGTTTTGCTCTTGAGTTACGTAATTCGAGAAATAAAGTTAGGTCGGTGGCTTGTTTCCTCAAGATAAAAACATTTATCTTCAAACCGCGGCGGTTTAAATCTCATCAGCGTCTGGCTGGTAATTACCAGCCGGCCGCTGGTGAGATTTAAGCCGCTTAAAACCGGTTAAAATTCGAAAGTTTTTTCTTGAGGAAACAAACCACGGACCTAACCATAATTTCTTTCGAAACCCAATTTCTGGATTAGCATATTTTCGTTTCGCCCATTCCGGTTCGGGTGGTTATGCAGTATAGTTGTACAATTTCGAAAAAAAAATGTCGAACGAACGAAAATCGAAAAAGCTTCGTTCGAAAAAATTTCGAACGAACAAATTTCGAAAAACTTTCGAAAATTCGATTTCTTTCGAACATTTGTTTGAAATTTGTTCGGAAGAATTCCGAACGAACGAATTTTAAATTTTTTTTTTCGGAAAATCGGATTTTGAACGAGCGAAAATTGCAAAAAAATCGTTCAACGAAATTTCGAACGAACGGAATTTGAAGAAATTTTGCTCGACGAACTTTCAAACGAACGAAAACGAGCGAAAAAAATTTCGACAAATCCTTCGAATATTTCGTTCGTGTACTGTGCTTATTTGGGCCAAATTCCGGTCCGCAATTGCGTCTCGACACGCTTTGAGCCCGCACGCTCCCGAGTCAGAAGAGCTTCCAGCGCCGCAGCCGCCGATCTGCTGACTCTAGGTGGGTTTTGGAAACTGGAAACTAAGAAAAATTGGAGAAAATTGTTTAAAAAAGCCACATCGAGTCGGCTTTGGCGCTGGAAACCCGACTAACTCGAGCGCGTGCGGCTGCAAAGCGTGTCGAGACGCAATTGCGGACCGGAATTTGGCCCAGATAAGCACAGTACAACTATATTATGCAGATTTAGGCCACATTGCAGTCCTAGAAAGCCGGGGATCGAATTTTTCCCCTACAAACCGTCTTTTGAAAGTTATTTGCGGGTGCTTAACAGAAATTCGGGGTCTAGTTTCGGTATTTTGAAGATTACGGTGAGTATTCGGTAACTTTGTCAAAGCTTCCCATTTAACCGAAACTTTGTCCGCAGAGGCTTCTGTAGGTGCTGATCATGATCCGATGTCGATTTTTCAAGGATTCCGGGAAGTTACCCTATCTGATGTTACAGCTATCGAACTCTCCCTGAATTATGGAACAATATCGAATTCGTTATGAGTACAGCAATTTACTGGTGATATCGAATCAATTTTTTTGAAAAAAATCAGAATTGTTCAAAAATCTCTAAACTTCTTTGGCAGTATTGTCCCCGACGCGCGTCGCGGGAAGTATGCGCTAGGCCTTAAGCCATTGTTATACCAAAACTTTGCGACCGCGACAGGTGCGGTCAACTGTTACGAATCGTGCCGGGACCAGGCTCACACAGTAGAAAAATGCTGCCAAAGGAACACTTTACAGTACCTGTCGCGGTCGGTGGCTCGAGAGGGGATGTTATGCTTGAAACATGAAAACTGTGCGGTAATTGGTCGGTCGCTATGGCGGTCGTCCGTCGCAGTGGAGCGACAGCGACTCAGCCAACTCCAGTATCCTGCCGGGTGTTCCTTGGGCCTGAGCAACGGCGACGGTTGGCCCTCATGCCTAGTGCATACTTCCCGCGACGCGCGACAGCGACAGTGCATATCGGCAATATCGACTTTCGGTCGATGTCTATGAGAAACACTATGTCGCGTCGCCCGTTGCGCGAAGTATGCACTAGGCCTCAGCGACCGCAACGTCGCAGTGTTCTGCGACCGCGACAGGCCTGTCGTGGGGTATAACAATGGCCTCACCATTGGCATCCGACCGCACTGTAATTTTTTGAGTGTCTTATATTTGACCGAAATTTTGCCCAATGAAGTTGCTCGAGATGCTGATCGCGGATCCGATGTCAATTTTTCGATTTTCCAAGCAACACGGTAGGTAATGGACCTAGTAGACTTGGGGCCGAATCGGAGGATCATTCGAATTAATCAATTCATTAGGAATTTTTCATTCCTGATTTTCGTGATTATTCGGCTCAGTTAAGGTTTTCGATTTTCGGTTTTCTTTTCGAATAATAGATTCGTCCGGTAAACCAAATTATCGTTCCTATCCGAATACATATTTGATGATGATCCTCAAGGAATTTTAGACTTCGATTTCTGAAATATTTTTCAGTTTTTTTTCCTCGAGGATCTTTATATCATATATTGACTTGCCGGAATAGATTTGAGGATGTAACTCTATCATTGAAAGGGTACAAAGAACCTCTCAGATTTGAACCAGAAGAACATCCACTTGTTTCATTTTTCGTTTAATTCTTTGCTCGATACTGCAATGGTTTGATTTGTTTGTCATACATGCTGGTTTTTTTTTTCGACGCATCTTAGCGTGCATTCTAACAAATTAATAAATATTCGATTCGATCAAGAACCTAAATGTTCAAAAGTTTTCGACTATCCCGTTTATTCAGAGAACTGAAATATTTGTTGAATATTCGGCCAATTTCGGGTCGCAACATTTGAACATTCAGTCACTGCGAAAATGTTCGACATCATTTATGAATTATCTGGGAATTAATAAGAAGTTCGGATTTTTATTAGAATAATCGGGCGAATTTGCCGTATATTCAACAGAGTCGAGTAGATGACAGGATTTCATATTTAACAATTTATTCAAAAGTACAAAAAAAGAGTAATTTGTGAAACTCATTTATTTGGATGTTTTAAAAAAAGCCTTATTCGAATTCACTAATTCATTCGACAAGTTTAAAAAACCTAAGTTTGAAAAGTTGAAAAAATCCGATTCATGGGTTCTCACGAATGGGTTATCCGAATTATTTGTTTGTTCGAGATGTTCTAGAAATACGATATTCGAGTTACTCATTTATTCGAACTCTATCGTCGAATGCCCATGTCTAGTAGGTATAGTCTCATACTGCACACATCGCACTGAATTTCCGGTCCGCATTTGCGGAGAACCGCCGCTGTGGCACACGGTGCATGCAAAATAGTGTTGAGAACGCGGGTTACCGGTACGATTAATCTTCGTCCTATTACGATTATCTCTGAGTTGCTTGCTGCAACATCGGTCGCCCTCATTTGCAGACCAAATTTCCTGTCCGATATACACGTCAAGTATCCTGTATTTTTGGGCGGAATATACTTAGTTGCTCCGCGTAAGAATGCGGAGCATGGGGGAGATAGCGAAAGAGTATGGGGAAATTAGAAGCAGCAGACTCGCACACACCTACGCGATGGAATCGGTTATGTTCCGGTCCGAAATGGAGGGTACCGTAATGTTGGAATCTTTCAAAAAATGGATTTGCGGTCAGCAGCCCAAAAAATATATATCTAGGTGGTTATAGTCGAGTCTGGGAGTTATACAAAACTACCGTAAGATTGTTATGATTATTGATTAAATAGTAGTCACCCGAAGGTCATGTATGCGTCCCAAAGCTGCCTACTGCATACGTTCCTATAAAAACAAACCATATTTCGCAGCGGCAATTTGGGGTGTATCTTTCCTCAGAGAGTCGGAGGGTCCGATTCGACCACGATAGGCTTTCTAGCAGCACGTGCTGCTCCGAGGAGCACGTGGCCTGTTCGATAGGACAACGTGGCGCAGAGAGAAAAAACCTTTGCCGCACCCCCATTTCCCACGCGGCAGCACGTGACCTATTCGATAGCACTACATACGTGGCGCAGCGAGGCAAAACCTTTGCCGCACCCTATTTCCCACGCCACAGCACGTGGCCTGTTCGATAAGACTACGTGGCGCAGAGAGACAAAACCCTGGCCGCGACCCCGTTTCCCACGCAGCAGCACGTGGCCTGTTCGATAGGACTACGTGGCGCTGGGGTTGTCCCCCACCCCTTCGATGGGAGCGGGTCTCCCCCAACAAGGATACGGTCCCAGTCACGGTTCGCAGCAGGTGATCACCCCCACAGCAGTCCGCGACAGGGACCTCTCTCGCTGAGAATTGTGGGGGAGACCCCTTAACGGTCCAAAAATCGTCCAGATTGTGACTCGTAGTCAACTTCCAGGAGCAGCCCCGGAAGGTGGACTCTCTCTGGGATCGGACCCCTTATATACGTGCTGTGCGGCTGATAGGCGCCGGGTTAGTTCTGAAGCAATCGGTCAACGTGTTCAATCATGGGCATTGTGGCTCGTTCGTCGTCCAAACCCATCGCAGTCGAATCAAAAGCGTATCGTGGCCGAGTGGAACGGCTATGATTGGCAGCACGTGCTTATCACTTGGACGACGATTAGGCCACGTGGCGCACGGAAAGTGCGTGGCCGTATTGTCGTCCAACCGCTTTATAGTCGAATCGAAAGCCTATCGTGGCCGAATAGGACCCCCGACTCTCTGAGTCTGTACATTTTCAGTTTGAAAAGCTTCGTCGAAAAATGAGGTGCTGACGATTCCTCCTTCTCGACCTGTGATTGGTCGGCACCAGAGATGAGCGAAGTTCCGCATTTCGAAAACCGCAGAAAACGCTGCGAAATGCGAAAGTATCGGGTCATCTGGGACCGAATAAAACATCAAATGATTTCTGAATTTTTCCGCGGTTCGCGTTCCGAAAACCGCATTCTCATGCGTTTCGCGCACGATTTCCGAGACCCGAGAAAAAAATTTTTGTCCCGAAACCCGAAAACCGATTTCCGAAATTTTATATTTTTATTCCGCTCATTTCAGATCGGCACTCACTTTCCGCTCGATCGTTTAGCGAGCCTCACTAGAATTACGGTGGCCCTATTGTGCTTTACAAAAATAATAAATTAGACTGTAAATTCGAGATACGTGATCGTGAGAACGAACTCGGCTGTCATGGGGCAAATGGGTTGGGGCAGGTCCAAACCCACTCCTCGAGGATTATTAGGCTACGCCCCAACCTACTTATTCCTTCTTTGCCATGAACTCTTGCGGTCTATGTAATAACAATGGATGACAGATACAATTTTGTCATACAACACTTAATAAAACCTCCAATAGCAAAAATATTTTTATTAAATATTCGCAATACTCTCCTTTTTATACACTAGATCACAGTGTTTTCCGTCCTTTTTCCAATTCAGAGAGTGTTGCATCACTGAGCAACGAATAAGTTTTGTTCGGATGATCCAGATAGTAAACCGTTGATGTTGAGATCGATGCCGTCCCCAGCGACTGAAGAGCAGCCTTTTTCATCTTGAATGTTCCTAAATCATATTATATATTTGCAAAGCTAAAATGCATACAGTAGTGTGCAGGATTCGATTGACATAAGGTCTGTCTCTATGAGACCGTCCGCCCACGTGGTCGGCGCGCGTGTCGAGCTGCCGCCGTCAAGACATTTTTTGGGCCTCCATATTGATTAGGAGCAATATGAGACGCTTAGTGAGCATTATCCCAGTCAGTTTCTGGCAGTCGTGGGAAGGCTCGCCCGGAAAGCGCCTCTGTGACAGCCGCTCGACACGCACGCCGACCGTGTAGGCGGATAGCCTCATCCGGACGGACTTCAGCTTTTTGCAATTACTATTTCAATGCATATCTCCGCCTGGGCTTAGCACAACTTGTGAAAACCTCAATAAAACATAGAACATCTTCTTGATTGCATAGTTTTCTTAAAATACGTAATTAATTTACAGATTTTGAGGAATTGAATTTGATTAAGGCGATTTGCTCAAAACGGCTATGAAAATTCCAAACCCGCACCACGTTATATACCGGGGCTAATTTTATGCCGGTGCTATCACAACTTTTATGCAGGATTCCAATATTCTTTACAGCCTTGAAAGCTCACTTAGCTAGCTCTTCACAACCAAGTGAAAAAATTTCTGGCGAGCAAGGAAAAGATGAAGCAAGTGACAATGCACTTATTTATATTATCATGACACTACATATACTGCGCTTCTCTGGGCCGAATTCCGGTCCGCAATTGCGTCTCGACACGCCTTGCGGCCGCACGCTCCCGAGTCGAAAGAGCTTCCAGCGCCGCAGCAGCTGATATGTTGACTCTTGCTGGGTTTTGGAAACTGGAAATTAAGAAAAACCGAGGAAAACTGTATAAAAAAGCTCCATCGAGTCGGCTTTGGAGCTGTAATATCGACCAGTAGAGCGCGTGCGGCCGCAAAGCGTGTCGAGACGCAATTGCAGACCGGAATTTGGATCAGAGAAGAACAGTACCATCGCAACATACAGTCCGCGGCAACGGAAACAGGCGATTGTGCGGTTGCGTATTTTCACTAAGCGTACTGTATGTTGCGTCATGGTGCACGGCAAAGCTGCAATTTTCTCCCAAATTTTGTGAAAAAAAACATAGAGAGCGTTGAAAACGGTGAGTTTTGCCTCACACACAAACATTAGCAATCTACCTAAAGTCTAAGGCTTATTTCACACTTCCATCACTGATCGACGCGATGGTATGTTTTGAATACAGATCGACGTGCGACGCGGTCTCGATCGATACTCATGGTTATCATACCATCGCGTCGCGCGGCGATCGAACCCTGAAAGAGGCTTCAACCATGGATACTCACAGGAACAACAGAAATGAACGAATTTTTCTCAGTAATTTTCTTTTTTTTAAATTTTTCTTGTTATTGTCGCGTTTATCTGTGATAAAGACTCTATGGTGTATTGATAATGTTTGTGTTTGGGGAGGGGAGAACTATTTCCTTACGTTTCCGGTGTTTTCCACCGAAATCCGGCGGTTATGGCGTTACGTCCTCATTCCGCAGTATGTTAAAGGCATCGTACGCGCAAAAAACCGTATCTCATTTTTCCATGTTTTTGCGCACGAAATTCTTTGACATGCAGAATAAGAGTGGAAAGCCTCCACAAAACCATCAACTTCCGCAAAAAAATACTCGTTTTAAAACGTCTCGAATTATCTTCTTCCTACCCTTCCGTCATTTTCGGCGTTTCTGGTGCAGTACGTCGGAAGTTTCTTTCGAAAACGTCGGATGGGTTTTCTGCTTCAAACTTTTTGAGTGGGTGAGCTTATCTTGCCTTTTGTTCACTGGAACTTATTCTCAAAATAGAAGTATCGATTGGGCAAGTTTGCATGTTGGAATTTCCCGAATTAAAAATTTTAAATGCTGAATAATCTGCGCCTGTGATGGCGCTTCTGTTCCTCGTGGTAGATGGTTGGTGAAAACTGGTGGCGGATTGTCATTTTGAACCACTCCAACTTCAGAACCATATGTTTGTGACGCGCAAAACTTTACCGGTGTGGTCCACCAGGCTTATTCATGAAAATGAGCCTGAAAAATGGAAATTGGTTCTCAGCGCAAACGATGCCTTTAAGGGAAATACGCAAACGCACAACCGCCTTTTTCCGTTGTGGTAAACAGTATGCATGCCAGAGAATGCTGCTGATGCTTGTTTTAATGCAAAAGCTTGTTTTATTTCAGTTGGCTTGAAGAAGGGCTTAGGCCCGATACATCGCTAACGAATTTGCCAATGAAGCATCTTCTTGCATAAATATTGTTAAGTTATTAAGGCAATATCCGCAAAAATCTATGACAGTAAATTTCGGTACGCTACTGCATGTGATTTTACAACTTTACTTTACCAGTTTTCTCCATATCACTCGTTATCCTGATGAAACACGGAACCGCATATGTGGGAAGAGCTTTCGTAAATCTCTCGAATAACAGAGCGAGAAGGTTTTGTGGATTCACGTTAGCAGTTGGAGTGATAGCAGCCATCCCAGCTCGTCCCTCACATCCTAAATGAGAAAAAAAGATCAGGATGTCCAAAGACACGTTACGTTCGTAAAATGTTGTAGGGAATAGCGCCCTGATCACATAGATGTGTCTTAAAGGCACATGACACCCAAAAATTATTTTTTTCAGATTTCATACTTATCTTGGAAAGAGCCAATCTCTGATCACAAGGGTATTTCTGAAATCGTCCGAGACCCCCTACGAACGGAGATATGGCTTCTTGAAAATGTCTGCATTTTGAGGGCAAAAATTTCGTGGACGAGTTGCCTCAAGCCTATATTTCTCTTCATTCGCAACCGCTGCACGAGAGCAAAACAGGATGAGGAGATAGACCGGCGATGGATCGAAGAACGACGACATGTTGAGAATTCATCCATCCATTTAGCCGTAATGGAGTTCGTAAATCTGGTAGGGGGCCGGGCCTGTAGTGGTCGCTTATATCTCGCTTAATTCAAGAAATGGAGATCTCGTTTATTCTGACATATGAGGTCGAGAATAATTTAGCTTTCATGTCAAAAGTTTTGACCATGCGGCTTCTATCTCCTTGAGGACAAATAGCTTGTCTAGAATTTATAAAAATCCAAGATCTTCGATCTATGCGCAGAAATGGAATAGCGGTGTGTGATGCGACAGTCGTTTTTCGCAAATGCGGGCCGAATTTTGGCTCCGAGAACGACAGTATGATCCGTGCTGACTGTATAGGGGTCTGCAGAGTTCAAGTCGCGGCGTTGCTCATAGCGATGAGCGATGGGTGATACAATATCGATTACATTCGGCGACGGGGCCGACCGACGTGGAGCGAAGGGCGACGAGGGGCACCGCAGTGTTTTAGCGCCGCGACGGCCTTGCGTTACTGCCCTGCGATCGGCAACCGACGCCGCGACGACAATATTCGAGAACATTTTTGTAGCCCCGTCAAGGCTGACGCTTGGTGACCGCTCGCTGGTGTCTGCAACTCTGCAGACCCCTACCTATACGGCGATGTGTCAAGCAGGAGCGTGGGCCCAGTGGCATGCAAGTGACGTTACTAACGAGCATACTTCAAACAGTACCTTGTACTTCAACACCATATACGGTGCATTCATGAATGTCAGGAAGTCCATGTAGGACCGCTTCAACTTGGGTGGTGGAGACATTTTCACCTTTCCATCTGAAAATTATACCAAATTAATATACGAATTCTGATATCACACGAAATGAGTCTACCGGAATGTGTCGCCTATCCTATCTCTGAAGTAGAAGTAGCCAAGTCTGTCCCAGAAGAGGATGTCACCTTGAATGCACTTGAAAAATTTTTTAGAAAAACAATCTAGTCAGTTCACATGAACCGACCATCGTGATTAAGACTATTCTGGACGCGTGCTGTTGCGTTGCAACTAACAACAAATCGATTTTTTAGGTTCACCCACGTAGGAAAATTCCGTGAAAAATGTCACAATACCTGAGAGGAAGACAGGATCCGACCCAGGGAGTGGTTCGTGGATGATCTTTTTCTGGGTTTCCGCCTCGTCGACATAGCCTTCAAAATGATAAAGAGGGCTGTTTTTGCGTATTGAACATGCGAGAATTCCAGATTCGCCTGCAAGGTATCGATTAGCGGCACGCGCTAACACCTCGAAGACTTCTAATCGATACCTGGTCTGATTGGGATACAATATCCGCGCTCATCCCGTAGAAGCTCGCCCGTTTCCTCGTTTATTTTAAATAGTCGGATAGGATAGATTGGAGCGAAACACTTGATAATTGTCATAAAACCGCAAGAACCCTCCTTCCCATCAATATTAACTAAAATAGTAGATGAAAATTAACCATATGTATGAATCAATCGCGAAAATAGCAGTAAATGAATTAGTGTGTTGGGGCGGGGCTATCCACACCCCTCCACCAACCACGTGAAGAAAGCCTGTATCCTAGCAAACGGGGCCAGTCAGCCGACGCAGGGGTGGGGCTGGCTCCGCCCCAACCATTTTTCTCCATGACAGCTATAAAATCTATGCCACAAATAACCCCACCAAGATTGGATGTGCCTTCTGTTGAACCGTAGAATTCAGCTATTCGTTCAATCTTGAATCGCTCCTGGAACTGACGCCATATAGCAGGCCTGAATAAATAATTATGGGCATTTTATGGGAAAAAATTCAAAAAGTGGCTATTTTGATGCCATTCCTGTACTTTCTTCGAATGTCAAATCTATTTTCGAAACCCTCCCCAAATTTTTAACAGTTCTCTATACAGAATGTAAGGCATTCTTAGGCCGGGATCATACTTTCCGCGATCAGCGACAGCGACTGCATATTATACTTGTTCCGAATCGAATAATCGGATGAGTATCCGACTGTTTCAGTCGAAATAAAAAAGACGACTTTTTATTAGAAAAGTCGGATATTCGAAAAAGTGCGATATCCGGCTATAGTCAAAAAGTCGAATATTCGAAAAAGTGCGATATCCGACTATAGCCGAAAAGTGGGATATTCGAGATGAATTTTATTTGGAACAAGTATACTGCATCTCATGCATATCGACTTTCTGTCGATATAGGTGCTGAAGATTGCGTCGCGTCGCTCGTCGCTGAAAGTATGATCCCGGCCCTAGCACGAGGGAGGAGCATCAAACAGTTTACGCGTGGATCGAAGAGGTGGTCAAATATGGGTCCTCAAGCGGGGGGCGTCAGACACTGATTTCTTTGAGAGGACAAATGATGAGGCGATCACTTGAAAAAAAAAAACTTCTGATATTAGAAAACATTTTCACTGTCATCAAGGCGTACAATCGAATGAATTCAGGCACTGCCTTAATTTCAAAGTGATATTGAGTCTCAATTTGGCAGATCAATGTTTTTCTCATAAAAGCACAGTACACCTACCGTAATCCATTGCCTATCAAAAGTCGAACATTGTGCTTTAATTCGTATGGAGATTTCTCGGTGAAGAGCAGATATCGTAGAAGTTCACCAATGTACTGAGAAACCTTTAAAAAAGATAATTATTGGTGAAGGTAGGTCAATACCTCTGGATCAATAATGGGAATATGGTCAATAGAAAGTGAATGAACGTACGGTGCATGAATGTACTGCGCAGTCCTTCCAAAAATTACTGGCAGAAAATTTCGCCCGTATCACACATGTAGCACCATGTATGATTGTCTGTCCAATACCTGAAAAAGTATGAATGAAAACGTACCCGTTAAGATTAGGGGTATTTTATACCCCAAGGGTAAAAAAATAAATGGAATTATTTGTAGCTTTGGTAGTTGATTTTTAAGAAAATCAGACGCGTTAACCTGGTTATGCGTTAACATATTAATTTTGAATTTTGTTTCAAATTTTTAAAACATTACTAGAGCACAGCATAAATCAAAAAATCATCAGGGCTCTCATATCAATCAGTGCCATAATTCCACCACAATTGACCAACGAAATTAACGTGTTTTCAAGACTTTTTCGTTTCGCCTCTTTTAGTCGGGAATTTTCGAAAAAAAACCGCGTTAACCCGTTGATGCGTTAATACGTAACATTGTAACGCACAGCTTTGGTATACTCTGTCGCGTTGATGAGCGACACGCATGTAATATATCGCAAATCGCGGCGGTACCCGAATTGGAGCCACGGTCGTAGGAACCGCTGCCACGCGTCTGTCTCAGCGACGTGTCGTGGAGGGCTGACATAATGCAATTGTGCCGGTGCCTGTCGCTATCGCTGTTGAACGTATGTGACAGCGACAGATTTAAAGAACGGGAGATCTGCGACAGGATTTCGCGGTGTTCAGCGTCAGCGACCCAGTGTTGCACGCAGAGTATACCAGATCCCTTAGGCCGAAGGGCAGACTGCTGACGTCAGCAGCAATAGCGGGCGTGAGCGCAGTGCTAATCCAAAGTCGCCCAACAGCGTACAGTCGTCACGGATCGCAGTGATACTCTTAGTTCCTCTACCGAAGGTTGGCACAAACTCGGTGCGCGTATGCTATAACATACCAGGTTGTTCAAGAAGTTTTTTTTGTCCGATGAGAGAGGGCGTACCTACTAGCCCCAAATTTGTTTGTTTTGTTGGTACTGTGCTTATCTGGGCCTAATTCCGGTCCGAAATTGCTTCTCGACACGCTTTGCGGCCGCGCGCATTCGAGTCGGAAGAGTTTCCAGCGCCGCAGCCGCCGATCTGTTGACTTTAGGTGGGTTTAAGAAATTGGAAAGTAAACACAATCGGAGAAAACTGTATAAAAAAGCCATATCGTGTCGGCTTTGGTGCCGGAAACTCGACTGATTCCAGCTCGTGCGGCCGCAAAGCATGTCGAGACGCAATTGCGGACCGGAATTTGGCCCAGATAGGCTAAGTATACTCTTCATATGAACGTACATATGTCAGGTTTCATTTCAATCTGTCGAATCATTCTTAGTTTACAAGCGATTTAGTGTCGCCGTGTCACAGCAATGGAAAAAAATTGAATATCGTGCAGTGAAGAAATTATCATTTTTGGAAGGTGTAGCACCAAAAGAAATTCACGAACGAATGTTAAAAGTGTATTATAATTGTTCACCTACAATTAGAACAGTAGAAAGATGGGTTGCTGAATTTAAACGTGGTCGTACAAGCCTTGAAGACGATCTACGTGAAGGACGTCCAAAAAGCGTATCAACACCAGAAATTCTAGCCAAAATACAGGATATGGTTTTGGAAGATCGTCGATTTACTGAGAGAGATTTAGTAGAGGCTCTACACATCTCATTGGGCAGTGTGAGCCATATTTTAAGTGAAATTTTGGGTTTTAGAAAGCTGTGTGCACAATGGGTGCCGCATTCGCTAACAATGGAACAGATTACATTCGAATGCGACTTTCTAAGCAACATTTGGAGCATTTCAAAAAGGATAAAGTGGGTTTTATGCGTCGATTCATCACTATGAATGAGACTTGAATTTTTTTAGATAATTTTTTTTGGTTTTTTTAGTATATTAATTAATGTTCAGGGAGATTATACTGTATAATAAAGTGTTTAAATTGTGTTTTTCTTATCGAACGACAAAACTTATTGAACAACCTGGTATACATATATGGGCACCGAGCTCGCGCAAAACGTTAAAAGGGAGCAAAAGTATCAGTACGATCCATGACGTTTATTCTGACAAATTTCTTGTTTTTTAGCGTTTGACACCTTCACTAATTCTAATGCATTTCAGAGATTTCTTCAAGCTTAATGGTCAGTAAGAAATCTCCTACGAACAAAGGATTTAGCCTGCGAATGCAGCTCATTCTACAATTGCTCTCTGCGATCAGTTTTTTCTCTCGGCCGCTCTGGTAGATAATATGTATGTTTGACCCCCAGACCTCCCGATTGTTAATCCAATGAGCCTTACTAGATTTTGCGTAAAAATTTTAGTCGACGGTAGATCACCCCGCGCCAATCGAAACGCCATTCTCCAGTAAGGCCGCCAACACCGCACGGCCAGCCGCCTGGTCTAGGCGTCAGACTAAATCGAAAACGAAGACCATACAAATTTGCTCATTTCTGGAAATCAGTGTAGGCGCTATTGAACACATACCCAAGGATGTCCTGAAAAAGGGCCTGCTGAAAGCTAAGGACGAAAGCAGTCTAGACATGATAGCGTTTATTGTGCTTAAGTCCATGTACTGTGCTTACCTAAGCCTAATTCCGGTGTGCAATTGCGTATCGACACGCTTTGCGGCCGCACGCTCCCGAGTCGAAAGAGTTTCCAGCGCCGCAACCGCCGATCTGTTGACTCTAGGTTGGTTTTGGGAAACTGGACACTGGAAAACTGGAGAAAACTGTATAAAAAAGCCACATCGAGTCGGATTCGGCGCTGAAAACTCTTCCGACTCGAATGCGTGCGGCCGCAAAGCATGTCGAGACGTAATTGCGGACTGAAATTTGGCCCAGAGAAGCACAGTACAGTTCGAAGGCTGTTAGAAACAAGAAAGAAGACTGTTTACTAAATATTACTAAGGAACTTCCTTGTAGCTGGACTGACTGTATACTATACTTGGGCCGAATCGAATGATCGAATCATCATCCGATTGGAAAAAGTCGACTTCGATCAAATCGACTAAGTCGACTATTCGAAAAATGGAAAATCCGGCTAAATCGAAAAGTCTATCATTCGAAAAAGGGCGATTTTCGGATGAGTCGAGAAGTCGACCATTCGAAAAAAATGTGTTTTTCGACTTATTCGAAAAGTCGATCATTCGAAAGAATTTTCAATTTTCCCAAGTATACTGTATACCTCTCTCGATGAACTCGTAGAACTTTGTCAGCTTTAGTTCAAGTCTGGCGCAGATATACCCTCGAAAGCCGCGGCAGGCACATAACGTCGGCATGGATCGTGAAGAGACTTCGCGTTCACTTTTGAAGGTTGGAGCAAACTCGGTGCCATATGCTATAACATAGGTGCACCGAGTTTGCGCCAACCTTCAACAGTGGACGCGAAGTCTCTTCACGATCCTTGCCGATGATACCTACTATTCCGTAGTGAAATTTAATTGTGTCGAGCGCGTGCGTGTGTGTCTCGTGTCCTTCTTCCACACTTTCTCGCTGTCTCTCCCTTCTTTCCGCGCAGGCACGCGAAGGAATAAACCTAATTTGCCTCCGGAACAGAGGATAATTGTCACCCTCTATTTGATATGCGCTAAATTCTTTCAGAGCGTGCGGAATTTTTAGAATTTCATCAATCCAAATATCGACAGTTTAGATTTTTTTTTGAGATTTTCACATTCACAAAATGAAATGTTAATAAAAAGCTGAAAAAAAAATTCAGACGTTGCAATTTGCTCACCAAGTACTCCAGCTGAGGTGTGATACAATGGTAGGCATACATAAATTCTATCCTTTCTAGGGTTGACTCCAAAAGCACACTCGCCTCCTGTGGCAATGTAGAAATACCTGAAAATTGACGAAGAAAATCTGATAATTCATCGGTTTCTTCAAATGTAATCAGACCTGAAATGTTTGATAACAGCTGGCTTTGGCATACCAGTAGTTCCAGATGTGAATATATAGCACAAAGGATCTGTAACGACATCGATTTTTTTACGTTGAAGCACAGATTTAAATAACATTCTACAGTGCGTCCCACTGCCGCTGATCTCGCTGCGGACCCCTAGTAGTCGGCGCGCGTATCGCATGCGCCGCATGAAATATGGCCATTGATCGGCGCATGTGATGGGTGCGCTAGCCGCTGAAAGGTCCGCAGCAAGATCAGCGCCAGTGGGACGCACTGTACTACCTTGAAAAGTCATTTCACGAAGGGCTGTTGGCTGAGACGTTGGCTGCTCGGAAAGAAGTTTATCGATTTGCTTGATATACGACTTGTTTGACGCTCCTTTGGAGAAAATCAACGGCTTGACTGTTTTCTCCGAGTCGCTTTCAAGCATTTCAACCAGAGCTGTAAACGTACAATTATTTACCGGATTAGCTACTAGGCGAGGGTAAAATTAGTTGTTTAACACATTGTGAGGTGTCGTTTATAGCTCTGGCGGCGCGATGCAGTGCGATTTCATGATATTGATTAACCAGCGCAGCACAGTCGGCTGCGGAACTATGAACGACGCCTGGGAGTGGTGAACAAATTCCCCGTAGACCTCCGTAGTCACACCCACCTTGCTGGAGTGAAGACGAGCACAATACCACTGAAGCCTTTGAGATTCTCAGCGAGTGTGCCAGAGATTCAGAGCGAAGATTCGTATTGATCCATGCGGAGATCACGCCTATCTATGAGAATGTTTGTACAAAGGTACATCCATAATGAACTCTTCGCTGTCTGCGTGCGTGCTCGCACAGCGGTCATAACCAAGATGATGGCTATGTAATTTACCTTTGCACATGCTAGCCATGCCGCCACAAAATGCACTCCATTTTCCATGAAAATGGCAACTACGTCACCTGGTTTCACTTGAGTGTGCTTCTGAATCAGTAGTAATCGATTACTATTTTTAGCATTGGTGAGATGATCGAGTAAACACCTGTAGCATGTGGCCATAGCGACAGGCTAGTTCATCAAGCTCAGTGAACGTGAACGATTTGCCCAGAGTGATATCATATATCGCTTCCTGGAATGGGAACATACAAATATGGTCGAGTTGAAAAAAGTAGGCGGTCCGAAGGCGGGCAACAGTAACGCGTGCGGTTGCAGAGCGGTAGCCTTTTTATGCTCACGCAGCGCTTATTCACAGTATTTGTACACCCACATAGTCGTGGTGTCTGAACGTTTGTGGCCGCTGCGAAGTATGAAAGTGGCTCCAGAGGTCTGTCCAGATTTCTTTCCTCGAAGCTTCTGATTCATATCAGAAACCTTGATGTCTTTTAGATACGGTAACGCAAATCAATAGTGGGATTCGCAGAGAAAAACAATCGATTCGATTAATCGGCCGCTTCATTGCACATGCGCGCGTCACGCCTCTGACTGGAGGCATCAAATCAATAAAGCAGATAGCCACTTAAGAGTTTTTTCATTAGCTTCTAAACGAACCTTTCTGGGATACCGTTGCACAGTTTGTTGGAATATTGATTGGATCCCCCTATTCCGCCAGAAGCCAAGCGCACATCGCACACGCACCCGTATAAGTATGAGCAGCCCTCTGAAATTAACTTCTGCAAATAGCGCAATCGATTGATCGCTAACGCGCGTGTGGCGCTGCGACGGAGTATAAACGTGACTCACCTGATATCTCGTGTTGATGTCTGTGATAACCGCTTGATATAACCAGATCTACGCCGCATAATATAACATACAACGAATAAGGAAAGAACAACGACAACACTTGCAATAATATATATGAGAGTCCATGTGAGCATGTCTGAAAAGATATATTATAAAAAGCAGTTTCTTAGCATGACTTGTCGTAGAAAATGAGTTCACTCCTTTTCTTCAATCAGAACGTTCTCACCGAAAATTCGGAATTTCGGCGGCATATTATAGGTAGTCGAAAGGAGATTCATTTGCTCTACATCAGGGATGTGCGGAAAATTTTAAAAATTTTCAGAAAACATAAAACAGAAAATCGAGTTTATTTGAAAACAGAACCCAGAAAACAGAAACAGAAACATTGTCAGAAAAAAATCAGTGCGTTTGAACCTTTTTTTCACCATCACAAGAGTTAGAAAAGTGAAAAGTTGCAGTAAAAACGCACAAAAACAGCTTGGAACGGCTAATTGGTAGGTGTGCGCCCGCCCACAGCTAACACGATTCTCATAAATGTCAGTTATTTCAGCTTAAGACCCTATTCATGCTTTTGCGGAAGCTGCAAACGCCGCGCAATATCAGTAAAACATGAGAAATCAGATGTATGATACCTTTATCAAATATCTGATTTCTCCTTTCTCTACTGATAACACTACGTAACACGATTTTTGTTCCTGGCTTATAAGTGGTACCAGCTCACGTGCTGGCGCAACCGTACTCCAGCAACAGAGGCCGGCGATGGCTGGCAAGCGTCAGAACTTCGAACGCCATCTCACATAGAATTAGCGGAGTTCGATTCATTCGCCTTATACTTAAGATGCCGGCGAAGCCGGCAAATGGGCCGGCGTAGCCGGACCCCAGCGGCAGAGGCCGGCGTCAGCCGGCGACGCCGCTGGTCGTATATAAACCCGATCTAGAAAGGTTGGTGCATATAAACAGCTAAGCAGTTGAAATGAGTGGTTAAGGGGGAGGGGACGTGAAGAAAGGGGTTAGTACTCTCTTATAGATGCACAAAACGATTTTGAAGCTCTGCGCTAACCCACTTCAGTCCACACTTTCTACGGCGTCCGGCGCACTCTATGGGTCCCTTTTTCGGCGTCCTCTGCACTCCCACTTGGGTCACACACTTTCTACGGCGTCCTACGCACTTCCACTTAGGTCCCGTCCTTTCTACGGCGTTCTACGCACTTCTGTTGGTCCACGCTGGTTCAGCGTCCTGCGCACTCCCACTTGGGTCCCGCACACTTTTTCGGCGTCTTTGTCTCAAATAATCTTAAATTCTTCGGCGTCTTGCGCATTCCACTTACTGGTGACAACGCACACTTTGAACATGTTCCTACGCACTTCCACTTGGGTCCACACTTTCTTCGGCGTCCTGCGCACTCCCACTTTGATCCCGCACACTTTCTATGGCGTCCGGCGCACTCTACCTTGGGTCCCGCACACTTTCTACGTCGTCCGGCGCCCTCTGCCTAAGGTCCCGCACACTTTCTACGGCGTCCGGCGCATTCTACGTTGGGTCCCGCACATTTCTACGGCGTCCTACGCACTTCCACTCTGGGTCCCACACACTTTTTCGGCGTCCGGAAAACTTCTACCTTGCGGAACGCAAACTTTCTACGGCGTCCTACGCACTTCCTTTAAGACCCACACACTTTCTACGGCGTTCTGCGCGCTCTTGAGCCCGTACCCGTAAGGTAGCCCGTCTTGAAAGTCAAGCCGAATAAACGGTCAAACAAACACACAGAGAAACGCACACATACATAAACACACACACGCACACACAAATTTACCAAAATATATAAGTGGTATATTTCAATTGTTTACGTCCAAAGTATGTGAAAAAATGACATCATTGAGAACAAACTTCGCTTACACTACAAAGCACGGAGAACACCCGTTTTTTTTGTGAAAATAGAAAGATTTTTATTCATTGTCGGCATTATGAAGAGGTAAAAACAAAAAATGCCCAAGGAATAGACAAACACAGTTGGAAAGCACTCGAAAAGGCTCAAAAATGTGCTAATTTTCTAGATTTGCGATTGTATTGTGAATCACTCTCTCGAAGTTGCACCCAAATGTGGTCCCTCATCATGTTTCGCTATACTGTCCTTGGTAACGACTCTGCCCGAGGCTAATGTCAGGGCTAGTATATTCGTCGGACCACAGATCAAGAGGATCATAAAATGTGATGATTTTGCAAAGCTGTTGAACAGGACGGAGAGAACGGCGTGGAGCAGTTTCGTTGCAGTTGTTCACGGCTTCCTACATGATCACAAAGCTGAAAGCTATGTGGAGTTGGTGCTAGTTTCTCATAAAGAGTTGCCCAAAAATGGGATGCAGAATGTCTCTGATAGTCCATGTCATTGATTCGCATCTTGAAAAATTCAACGAGCAAGGCGAGTCCTTTGATCAAGACATGTTGGACTTTGAACGTCGTTACCAAGGACGGTATAACGAAACCATGAGGGGGGACTTCATTTGGGTGCAACTTCGAGAGAGTAATTCACAGTACTATCGTAAATCTAGAAAGAAAATCTACACATTTCTAAACCTTGTTGAGTGGTTTTCCGACTGTGTTTGTCTATTCCTTGTGCATTTTTTGTTTTTACCTGATCATAGTGCCCAAAATGATTAGAAATCTTTCTATTTTCACGAAAAAAGGAGTTTTCTTTGTGCTGTTGTCGTGTAAGCAAAGTCTGTGCTTAATGAAGTCATTTTTCACATACATTAAACAAAAACAATTGAAATACAACACTTAGAAGCCAGAAACAAGAATTGTCTTACATAAGCACACGATTTTCCAAATTTCATTGTCCAGTCACTATAGCGAAGTTATCCTGGGATAACAGCGATTCCCTGTGTGTTCTAGACCTAACGGGTAAGGAAAACACAATTTCAACCGAGGAGCAGAAAAAAAGTGAAAATTTGTTACATAGTGTATTCCACGGAATTTGCCGCTTCGCAAAAGTATGAATAGGGTGTAAGAGCAAGGCGAAAGACGGCAAAACAAGCATTCCTAGAAATTTAGTTCATTGTGAGCGGGCTGACGACCGACAATATCTTGTTCCTCAGCGTTTTCCTTTGAGTTTTTCACCTTTTTTCACTTTTGTGATGACCAGGTCTACCTCCTCATGAGAATAGCACAGCAACCGTTCCTCATGGCGAACCCTGCCTTTAGCAGCAATTGTACCATTGAACACAAATAAGATCAAAACCACGTACACGACTCAACAAGCTGCACTCTCCAACAGAGCCGGCTTTCGTTGATTTTTCTATTTTTTTTCTGGTTTTTGGAAATTTTTCAGAAAACAGAAACAGAATGGCCAAAACGGCCAGAAAACAGAAATTTCCGCACACGCCTGCTCTACAAGAGAGCCTAATTGACTTCTTGATCGATGCATTTTCAATCTATATTTGCACTAGTAAAAACAAAGAGCAAAAAAAGGCTCCAGGACTGTCTCGAAAATCAATACGATATTCCATCCGAAAAAATCAAGTACCCTAGACTATAGAGCGAAAAAAAATTCACCGAACCGTCTGTTACATGGAAACGATTTTTTTCAAATTTTCTACGTATAGCCTAGCTTCCTCCTTTTGAGCCGGTCGAAGTAAGGACTATCGGGCTCATCATGTCAAAATCTCTTTATCACTGTTATATTTTGCCATGAACGACCGCCCGCTGCTTACTACGCCCAATTGACATTCAGAATTACAAAAACCCATGAGTCGTCTCAGGCATCGTTTACGGTCCTCACCACAAGCGCGGCACGCGCGTGTTCAGGCGTGTGTCATGCTTGCGGTGAGGACTATGCTTTTCTGGAAACCGCGCAGGAACTTTCAAAATTTCGTCACGAAGCCACATTATGGGTCATTCGGAAACGACTGTTTTTGCTCCACAAATAAAGAACAACAGATTTCTTGACAAATGCATTCTTATAATTTTTTGGGTCAATAGAAGGAAGTGTAGGAAAAGCCCCATTAATACCCGCCCCGGAAAAACTATTGAACACACTCGATCCAAAAACTTAGTTAGAGTTTCCTGTGGATCAAATTATTTGGAAGGACTGCATACATATTTCGGACGAGAAGACTCCAAATTTTATGGAAATTGCAAAAAATGGGAGGATACATGGCTGACAGAACTGTTACTGGGATTTTTGTTCTTTTTGGATAAGTGATGTTCAAAATCACGGGAGTTTATTCCTTGATCTAAGCTTGAAGTACGAGCACGTCACTCTTTTGAATATTGAGAAGAAAATTTTGAAAATTTCGGCGTGCTATCATGTTAAACTTTGCTTCAAAAAGACTTTTTTACCTGTACATGATGACTTGATTGTCGCCTTGGATCGATTCTTTGAACTCGATTTTAAAGTCAGAAAAGTTGAGCCTCATATTGCCTTTCCACATTATCGATCCGAAACAGATCAAAACAGTAGCTTGGTTGAAAAAAATCGTTTGCACCACAAATCTTGTATAGCAGGTAGTTCTCTTTAAAATACCCCACAAAATGTCGCCAGAAGCTTCAATATCTGCTGCGTAATTCCCTATTGAAAAAATGTGACAACTAATTCCTCAAAGGCACTGTTCATGATAAAACAGTTTTGGAGCCCTCACTGAAAACGGAAAGGTCCAGCGCGAGTAGCAAAAACAATGTAGAAAAAGACGGCGAAAAACGAGCGAAAAATTGCCTCATGTGGCCTAAAATGCTAATGAGACACGCCCGCTCGGCCCGCATCTTCAGAGGCCATGGAGAAGGTGCTGGAGGGCATGCTTTATTTAGGTGTGGTGACCGTGACGGGCTGTTCATGGATCGTCTCTGACCTTTTTTTTGACATGAATGTTGCAATGGGCCGAAGACCTTCCCCAACTCGGTGGGAGGTTGTTTTTTTTTTCTCGTGAACACCCAATACATAGAAAATTCAAAACTTTTTGATAACAACAAAACAAAGTGAATTCTCAGCCGTCATAAATAGCAAAAAGGTGAAGAAGGTATGACAGTTTTTCTGTATCACAGTAAAATCATGGCCTTGCGTGACCGGTTTGACGAGAAAACATTTGGATTTTCAACAAAAAATACGGTAGTAACTAGTCTTATCATAGAGAAGACGGAACAGCTATGTAGCTGAGAGCGAGTTTTTGTTTAAAATGAAAATGACATGGTGATTACAGCATAGTCACTAATTACCAAATTAGACATCAGAAACCAACCTACCAATGAGAAATCAAAACAAATGTTCCATGCAAAGATTTGAGAGCGATGCTCTTCGAATAGCACAAGTCAGAGAGTTTTGGAGAAGGTTCGAGGGCAAAATACGCATGTAATTGTAGATTTCTCTGCGCGAACAAGTTCTCGCCTTAGTTCAGATAGAACTGGTTGAGAAACAAGAAAAACCCTAGCTAATATATGGTTTCAATTTGCGGTATCGCAACACGGTTCAACTCCGGTTTCAAGTGATAGCTTCAGAAAAAAGAACGAAAGGGACAGAATGAGTCGGTAAGTAACAGAATGACCCACAGTTGAACGTGAATGGCTGTTCTCTGTTCCACAAAAATTTCAAAACAAGAAAAAAAGTCCTCGAAGATGAACGAAGAAGTAATAAATTTCTATCTGTTGATGGGAAACGCGTTCGGTTTGGGACAACTTCTCCCCAGTTTCTATCGGCGATTTCTAGTTCCAAAGAGCGGTGGAATGATTATCTTGTACAGTTTAGTTGAGAGAAAGAATGGCGCGAATGTGACCGCGGCAGCCAGCGCGGCCTCAAACGCCGGGATCATACTTCCCACGACCAGCGACAGCGACAGCGGATATCAGGCGTATCGATTTCTGGTCGATATGGGTCGTAAGCATTGCGGCCTCCGTCACTGGAAGTGTAATCCCGGCCAAACACGTCGATGGCGACTCCGCGAAGGCTGCCGCGGACACGCGCGCACCTTTTATTTCTTGATTCACAAAGAAGTGATCAGACCTGTTTCTCAGAACTTCCCATGCACGCTTGTTTTTTGATCCAGCAACTTCCGTGGGATCGTAAAACGTAATTCAAGCTGCTCTGTAAAGACGATATTTTCTCCATAGAAGGAAATTTTAAAAAAATTTCAACCAAACTTCTCCCCAGAGATAATCTGGAGCGCTAAACACGGATATATTACTTGATTTTGTTTTCCATGACAGTGTGTGGCAAATGGATAGTATGTCACCTACAGAGCTCGTAGAGTAAGTGTGAAAAAAAACTACTAAAATGAGTCCTCTTAGTACTTGGAAGGTGGTGGATCAGAAAAACATGGCTGCATGGGTAGTCTTGAGGAGCTAATCTGGTCACTCCCTCGTAAAATGGATGAGTGGACCACAGAGGTATATATGGTTTCCGTATTCGATTTAGTCTGACGCTTGGACCAGACGGCTGGCCGTTCGGTGTTGGAGGCATCACAGGTCAATGGGGTTCCGATCGCGCGCGGTGATCTGCCCTCGTGGCCCGTCCATTCATCGGACTAAAACTATTCCGTGAACTCTACGTACATATTCAAGTTACAAAACACAGTTCAGTGAAAGTAGCCAGTCTAAAATGAAATATAGGCTCCTGGAAACATTTTGGACATCGAATTCAAAACTGCTCTATTGAGCCAGAGATTTTTTCTGAAAGGAGTCCGAGGCCATTTTCCTCTACCTCACATTGTTGGTTGAGCGTTCACCTTATAACAATCAGGTAGTTCCGCATTCTTCCAAGACGATTGTTCAAGATATGACTCAAGGCGTTCTCATGGGTGTTTCGAGTCACGAGTTTCAGGACCAGTTGTGGTTTCCCAAGAGCCCCACAAATTTTGTTTGAAGCTCCCCATCGGAGAAAATGTTGAGACTTCGGAAACCTTGAGAAGAACGAGACTTCTCTCGATTTCCGAACTACGGAGATTTGGCTCCACATTTTAAAGAGTGTAGATTGGAATGCTAGCACAGGATTGAAGCCCGTTTATTGATTTCCCTTAGATTCCGGTAGGTCAATACGGGCATACGTTAATTTCTCAAAAGTCCCAGATTTCGTATAAAACTACCCTGTGGGGGGGATGATTTGGGTGGTGAACGCGAACTCGAAGCCCAATTGCCGAATTTCAAAATACATTACAAAAACAGCGTTCACGATTATCTTTCTCGGTGACTGTTAAATGGCAGTTGAAGAGGGACCTGAGCTCCCGGTGTCGAAAGAGTGGCAGGAGACGAGCCAGGAATGGGAAATGAGCGATTGCAGAAAAGCGTTCTGAAGTATGTAATTCCCCATTCCATCTTCCGCCCTCTCCACGTGAATAAGAAAAAAAATCGAGATTGTGATAACAGCAAATAATCAAATCAAAGAAGTACTGCTAATTGTAAGTTAGTTGTAACGCTTTATTGCATTGATAGGTACATTCATATGCCGACAAATCCAATCATGGTGTTAGACACCATTACTAGCGCTTACATACTATTGTCGAGCCAAACCCGGAAAAATAGGGTCGGACTTCACGTATACGGTTGAGAGCTTGAAAGTGTAATCTATTGTGAACACTGCCACCAGTAGAATGGGCAGGTAGGTATCCTTACCCCAACTTTCAGTGCAAAGCTGAATGTCGACAAACCTCTAATAACCCCGTTTTGACTCCGTTAAAGGCAGTGTTCACGATGATAATCCTCTATTTATTTTTGAACCACAGTGCATTCCATCCGTAGAACGTACACTTTCGCTGTTCAGTCATACACGGAAAGTTGACCTTTCACGGAGATCAAAGACAAAACAAATCTGATACTGTTAAAGGCAGGGTTCGCGATAAAAAAACGTTTCTTTCGTGAGCTCTCTTCAAAGGCATCGTACGCGCCGAAATCCAGAGAACGCACAACGAGCTTGGCCATGCACAAAACGCACCATTGTGGAGCAGAGGTGGAAAGTAAGGAATTCCGTCAAAAGGGGCCGGCCCGTCAGTCATTTGGCAATTCGCTCACACAACGAGCGAGGACGATGCAGATTGGCGTCCTAGGTGTAGTTGCCCGGCCAATGGACGAAGAATGTAGAGCTGACTATCCTGAGTCGATGCCGGCGAATTTCAAATGATTTTCAGAAGTTTTTTTTAATACGTTTTTTCTTGAAAAGTTAACGCATTTTGAGCGGGCTTTTCGCTACCTTTAGTCACTATAGGAGGCTAACAACTCAAAAACGCTCAAAAAACGAAACATGGTTCTCGGCGCGTACGATGCCTTTATCAGGGCACCAGACCTTCCGTGAACCGTGGAGATATCGGAAGTGAAATTCGTCGTGACACTGCCTTTAGTAGCCCTTAGGCCTCTTTCAGAGTTTGGTCGCTGTGCGACGCGATGGGATGATAACCATGAGCATCGGTCGAGATCGCGTCGCACAGCGATCGAACTCTGAAAGAGGCCTTACATACAGATGTCGAGCCAAACGAAAGAAAAATTTCTGCGGATTCTTCTGAAAATTACCCGATGGGCAGGTAGGTATCCTTACCTATCTGCAAAGCTGGTAAAACCTCTATAACCCCGTTTTGACTCCAAAGGGGATATTCATCAATCTCTATTTATTTTTGAACCACAGTGCATTCCATCCGTAGAACGTACACTTTCGCTGTTCAGTCATACACGGAAAGTTGACCTTTCACGGAGATGAAAGACAAAACAAATCTGATACTGTTAACTGCAGAAAAGTTCATAAACATTCTCCGTTCGGAGTCGGTCACAGAACTCTAGAAAAAAAAGCAGATGAGATGAGAATACTTGCTGGTAGGGTTTTTCCAACGTATATAATCGTTCTCTGCCTTACGCAGAATCTAAAAAAGTTAGTGCTATTGAAGTTGGTTACAGATAAAAAAAATTCCTTTTTGCTAAGATAATTTGGATACACAGATTCAGGTAAAGAAAGAATGCGAGGCTCATGATTGCCCTTAGGCCATTGGTATACTTCGTTGTAGCTGCAGCAACAGGTTTTGTCAACTATCACTCTTCGTGTCGCGACCACACAGTGGCAGAGGCCGCATCGGGAACAGTTTGCATGCGCCCATGGCGACGGAGGCTCGCTGAGGGATGTTGAATATTTGAGTGGAGTACGTCTAAACGGACGTGATAGACTATGACAGTTATAAGAATGACTGAAATCACTCAGAACAGGGCGATTTTTCAGAAAATATCAAGTAAATACAGAAAATAATGATAAAGTTTTTTCTCTGCTTGTGAAGGTCCCACGAAATGCAATTCCAAGCTCTGATCATTCTTTGCGTTACCTGTGTTGGGAAGGGGTTCAGTTTTATTATAATTGAACGAGAAGTCAAAAGCCAAGTTGTTTGTAACTGCTGATCATTCATGTTTTACTTTGGCAAACCCATTAACCGGCGCACAAGGTCAGATATCACGGGAAACGTGATAAAACCTGACGTGGACTGTTCTTTGGAAACAGGTGATGACAGAACCATTGCGTTCACAACAAGACATAGACAGGGTATTCGATATAAGTTAACAAATAGATTGTCAAGGTACGAAGCTGCAAAACTACGCACAAGCGAAGACTTGGATTCTTGGAATTTGAAGAAATTGACAAATTCACTCCAGATTCGCGATCGACATCCTCGCGATAAAAACGGTCTTTGAATTTAGATGAGAATTGAAAGTACAATACCGCTCACAACATGTGTCCTAAAACGCGTCGGCGACGCGAAAGCGCGTCGGAAACGTCGTTTTGAGTCAGAGTGGATGATTTCGGAATCTGAAAACACCGTTCGATTCGTCTCTTCGCGCTGATTCCAAAAATGTATTTAGGTTTCAGAAAAACAAAGTTTCGACCTAGTTATGACCTACTATATCAGAAAGGAGCCAAAATACTTCAAGGTAGATATTTTCGAAATTTTAAAACGTCAATGCATTCGTATTGTCATGGTGATTTCAAAAATGTATGCATAGTGAAGATCAGTCCAATTCTTCACCGACTTTCAACTTTTTCAAGTTCAATGATTTCGAACACTTTTCAAAGCGATTATTTTGAAAATGTAATAGCACCATCGCAGCGTCATTCTCAATCGAAAAGTGTGCTAAAATGTGGAATAAACTTAATATCAAGCCTTATTATCGTCTGTTTACGACTGAATTTTCTGACGACCTCGCTAATTACCTTCTAAACTGGCGCTGCCTACAAAAAATGCAATATTGGGCAACTTTGCTAGAGACAACTGTGAAATTTGGCACCTTTACCTTTGGTCATTATTAACATATGCATTTGGCACATTTATGCATTTCAAAACTACTGGAATTGCCCCACTCCGCCCACTCGCTCAACGGTCAACAAGGAAATGGGCGGGGAGGGCAAAGCGCATTGCGCAATAAACTTGTTTTGCTCCATATTTTGCGTTACATGAAAATTTTGGACTTACACATGAAGTCAAATCATGTGGAAAACAAGTTACGTGAGAGATCAAGTTGCGTGAATCCTGCGAGTAACATACGTTAACGTCACAGATAACTTGCTGAAATGTTCACAGGATGGGAATGATGACATGCCGAATGGATCTTTTATCTTGCTATAAACTTGTTTTGTCAATTATTACATGTTACACGTCAGTTCAGAGATCGCATGTGAAGTTTTGAGGATGCCGAAAACAAGGTGAGCGTATGCGAGATAAGCACGGCAACTTGTGTGAAACCTTCAAGCAACATATGCTAAAGTCGAAATTGACTTGTTGTTCATGAGTTCCAAAGCCAGAACCAAACAGATTCTCACGAAACTTCAACGGCACGGACAGAGAGAAATGATGATAGCAATGCGGTATAACCGTGTCAGTAAAAGCACGAGTACAGCTGGTTCATTCCACAGTCCACGATGTGGCGGAACAGGTTTCTCCGTCCATTGAGTCATTATGATAAAGCATTGGTCGCATGTGAAGGACGAAAAAGAAAACTACTAAAAGCAAGCTATGATTCCTTGTACTCTTAATTGCCCTTCTGTAAGCAAAATTTTGGGGAATCATGGGCTGCACCACGGTCTCCGTTCAGGCCTCTAAAGCACCTATCCTAACTTGAAGAAAAGCACCGGAAAATCTTGCTCCAGAAGTTCTGTAATGTCAACGAGGGTTACTAAAACGGCGGCAGGCCCTTGAACATGAAAGGAAAACGTTTGAATTGTCGTAAAAGAAGTCTGGTTTAGGTGATCGCGGTGAAACAGCAGAGAGCAGGATGACGCCTTCCGCGGACGACGCTCGTTCACATACCGGTTCATCTTCGCGGTGACCAGGGATTAGGCTAACGAGACGGGACACAGTGTTGCCTAATGGGTGAGCATTCTTGGGACAGATTTATGATTTCAGAGAACGAACGTTTCGAAAAGGTATGAATGTCTTTTGTCCACTATATGCACTGCCCCGTTTCAACATATCCAGAAATCGAATGCTGTAAGAAATGGAATTTTGAATATGTTTGCAAATCGAGTGTTTGACTAACAAGGGAAGTATGCAAAGAGTATGTCGGACCTGCGGAAACGAAAAGTATTGCTAATATCTCTTGGGCATATGTAGTAAAACTGCGCACTACCCCGTTCCGAGGTTCAGAGAAGTTATAAGCTCAAAACGGTCAACTTTTGCTGTTTTCGTATCTTTCAAAACGCGCATTAGGCTTTGAAAAAATCCAGAAACAGATCTCATAATTGTTTTAGCGCCAAAAACTACCCCCCTGAGCAAAGTTTGGGGGTAAGCCCATTTTCCAAACTTTGCTCAGGTTGACAGCGTTTTGGACTTGCACGGATTTTCAATTGGGCCGTTATTTATATCAAATAGGGGTTGTGAAAGCGATTCAGAAAAATGTTCCAGATTTGATTTAAAATATCCCAAGGTGGTTTTTTTGGGGCGCTGATCACGAATCTAAGGTTCGTTCATCGATTTTCCAAAGTTTTCGGCCTGATTCGCTCGAAGCTCCCCAACAGGGGAAAATTTCGAGGGAAAAACGCCACTCTCGAGATTTTCGGATTTCTACGATAGATGTGTCTAAAAATGATTCTCTGAGGTTCATTTGGAGTGCTTGGTGTCCGTTTATCGATTTTTTCCAGACTACGGTAGATTACGGTGGGTATACGGTAGTTTTGTCAAAATCTCAGATTTTACTCAAAATTTGTATACGGGGGCTATTTGGGGTGGAAAATACAAATTTGATGTCCATTTGCCGTATTTCGAATAGTTTTGCTCCCTAAATTACATATAACCTACTGTAACCTACAGTAAACCTCAGAGTTTCGACAAACAGACCCCAGATTCGTTTTCAGCACCCTAGGTTACCCCTACATACAGGATTACAGCAAAATCCAAGTTTTTTTGAAAAAATACCTGATGGGTACGCTTGCCTTTTCGCGAAGCTTGAAAAATGCTCATAACTTGTTCGAACCTGCAGCTCGGGGCGGGATACTGCGCATTTTTACTATTGAGCCAGAAAAGATACTAACGATACTAGTCGTTTTCGCTGGTCCGATATACGCTTTGTATATTTCCCTTGTAAGTGAAAACTTGAATATTTTCGAAAATTGGTCGAAAAGCGGTCGGCGTGCGTGTCGCAGAGTCGTTGCAAAAACATTTTCCGGACGAGCCTTTCCACGGCTGTAAATAGCAAACTAAGATATCACTCCATATTTGTCTGGTAATCCTGCTACATGATTCATAGGTCCGCAAAATGCCTAACTTCGACACGCTCGCCGACTGCGTGGGCTGACGGTCTCATTCGGACGGACCCTACCTCAACATTGTTTTTGGGGCCGCATCGTCAATTTTCGACTAAGAGGAGTCAATTTTGGGAGCTTCCTAAATGTGAAATGGGAGATACAATAGGTACATAGAACGGCCGTATTGAGCATAAATAGATAAATAAATAAATAAATAAATAAATAAATAAATAAATAAATAAATAAATAAATAAATAAATAAATAAATAAATAAATAAATAAATAAATAAATAAATAAATAATTGAATAAATAAGAAAATAAATAAATAAATAAATAAAAATAAGTAAATAAATAAATAAATATTGAATATGTAATCGAAAATAGGCACCGTATTTCCTGTTATTGAACACTCCTCTCTATTTGAACCCCTCCCTCTAATTGCACCCCTTTTCTGGTGGAGGTTCAAAAATAGAACACCCCCCTTTATCAGAGCCCTTCCCCCCTCCCTTCAGCTGAAAAGACATTGGAGACCCATTCCTACCGCCGGACGTGGACTGTTCCGCGCTGCTTGAGATGTAGACACCCGAAACCTTGTAAACATTTTCGAAGAGATTGATCTTGAGAAGGACCTAAACAACGACTTTATTGATGATGTTCTCTTAGTGTTCGCCGAGTAATTCATTATTGTCTCACTTTAGTTTGTCTAATAATCTTTGTTCGCCCATATTGACCCTTGAACTCTTGGTTGAAAATTAGAGCCTCCCCCTCTATTTGAACCCCCCCCCCTTTCCGAGGAGGTTGAAAAATAGTACACCCGGGTGTTCAATTACAGGAAATACGGTATATAGGACAGATAGGATCAAGGATCAAGTACTTACAATGTATTTCGCTTTCGCAGCTGCGCCTAATGTTTTGAACACTTCCTTTGTAAGATCTCTAGAATATCTCCACTCTCAAATTCTGCTCTGTTTCAGTTTCGTCCCTTTTTTTGGAAAATTCGGTCAAAATTATCACTGGCCTCCCTAATCAGTCTTGATCACCTCTAATCGAACCTGCGCCGGCCTGGCTGGGTGGCATCGAGAAAAACACTGGCGGAAGGGAAACGAGGGACTTGCAAAATAATTCTTCAGAAAACTCAGTATCACAGAAACACATCTTTATTGATATGATCTTACGCACAGAAACCTCCTGAAATTAGTTCCCCGTGCTCTAAAATTCATCAAACAAATTCAAAACTCTGCAGCTAAAAAATAGTGTTGATTATAAAAATAATTGGAAAGCATGCAAACACTGCTTTTAATGAAGCGTTTGAGTGGGTAATGGCGCCGGCGTCAAAATCCTGCCAACCCCCGGGATTTAAAGGCACAGGACACCCTCAGATATGAATTTTGAGATTTTCATTTATTTGAGTAGAAGACCCCTCTTGTATAACACTTGCCAAATGCGAGATCTCAATTCCTCCAAATAAGCGAGATATAAGCGACCAGCACAGGCCCGACCCCTTCGCTCACCACCACAGGCCCGTCCACAACCAGATTTTCGAACTCGATAGCGGCTTGATGGATGGATGAATTCCAACAAGTCGTCGTTCTTTAGTTCATTGCTGGTCTATCTCCTCATCCTGTCTTGCGCTCGTGCAGCGATTGCGAATGAAGAGAAATACAGGCCTGAGACAACTCGTCCACCAAATTTTCGCCCTTAAAAAGCAGGCATTTTCAAGGAGCGATATCTTGGTCTATAGGGGGTCTTGAACGATTTTAGAGATACCATTGTGATTGGAGAGTGGCTCCCTCCAAGATGAGCATAAAATCTGGAAAATAATTTTTTGGGTGCCCTGTGCCTTTAAGTCGTTTTCAAAGAACAAATAAATTTTTCTCAGCATGGCAGACTTCATTGAAATCCCTGACAAGGGAAGTATAAGAAGCGTTGGTCTGAACGGTGGAAATCTAATCTCATAAGGGAACGTCAGACTACGGGTGGTCGCGGAAGCCGACTGCACCAAGCGCACCGTCTTCTGTCACTGATTGGTTCTCGTAACTTGTTCAAAATATGTGGGGTAATACTTCCCAATCATATAAGTTCCCCAAAACAATGGTTAAGCTTTGATGGAAAACAAAACCTTGAATCCCTTGTACCCGAGTCTATTTCACTGTCGATATGACTATGTCGCGCAGAAAAAGGATAAGATGACATTTGTGATATAATTTTTGATCAAAATATGAAAGTTCCGTGAATTTGCAAAAAATGCCTCTGGGCGAGCTTCGAACCCTGGTCTAATGCCTACCATCGCCCATGCCTCCCGCTGCGCCGTCGATGCTGTTGGAGTCGCAGCTTAGCAAATCGTAGAGTAGGAGGAGATCGATGGCTGTCAAACTTTCGGAGCTTATAGCTCCTTCAGGTCTATGTTTCGCGGCGGGTCATCAACACTGTTTCACTATGTAAGACGTGAACATTCTCACATGACATTCGATTTCTACCGTTCAGACCTACGCTTCTTATACTTCCCTTGTGAGTTGAAAGCCTTGGCGAGAGAAATGAAGGACGCCGCAGCTCACACTCCTTCAAAAAACACAGTCCTAGAGAAGAGACCGAGTAAAAAAATAAGCGTTGATACAATACCGCGCAAATTATTTGCAAAAAAAGCGTTTTGCGGCATTTTTTGCGCTCACAAAGCGCCGCATCGCCATAACTAGCTTCAAAGTAGTCCGATTTGAAATTGGATGTCATTTCTGAATTGCTGTCCTTGAGTGCTACACGATAGTGTTACAAAACGGTAGCTTCAACTCCAGAAGTTCATAGAAAATTGCATAATTGCACTACAAAATATCTCACGATGAACTGATTAGACAGTCATGATTGCAGACATCTGTCATGTTTTGACCTGTGGTCAATGTGAATTTCAGAAAGAAAAACGCATTTTTTTAACAAAATTCTGGAGTCTAAAAGAGTTTCCACACATATCGCTGCATTCGCCTGACTGAGAGGAACACGAAAACTTCCTGAAAATCTATTTTCGTCAAATTTCAAGTGAGTTATGGCGATGTGGCGCTTTGTGAGCACAAAAAACGCCGCAAAACGCCGTTTTTGCAAAAAACATGCGCGGTACTGTAAGTATCTAAAAAGTGGGTTTCATGGTTTGAACCCACAAAGACCACTGAATTTTCAAAAAAAAACTGCAATTCCTGACACCACTAAATTTGAGAAATCCTAGAGACGCAGCTTTCAAGTGTGCAGTGCCGTATCCAGTAAAGGAAATTCTGTCATACACAAACCCTAGGATGAAAACGAGTTAAACAGAACTTTCGAGGACCAAACAAAAAAAAAGCTGCGCGAGAGGGTATCCTCCTGCTGTGATGATTTGAGGTCGCACTTCAAATGCTGACCGAGATTTGAATCGGACGAATGATCGTCGTTGTTTCTCCGTCCTCCGCTCGCACAAGCGTATAATTGTGAATGGCGCTTGGAAACAGCTTGATTTCTAAGTGGAAAATAGAATCCATTTCTCCCAAATGAGTTTTCGCTACAAATCATTGGATGTTCCAATGAAAAAAGATACGCATTTTCTGAGTTCCAGCCGGAACTTGAAAAGTTTGAGGTCTAATGCAACATCAATGCAGAAAATGTCTTAAAACGATTCATAAGTGGCTCTGTACGGCCATTTTTTCTGAATGTGGCATGTCTGCCTCGCCCACTTCCTCGGTGTCCACTCAGAAAATGCATGGCGACCATACCAAATTCATGTTTGCAGCAGCGGTTGGACGCAACCGCGGACCGGAACTGCGCTACGATAAGGGTAGTCCCCCTTTATAAAACTTCGAAATTCCATCACTGAAGGCGCGAGCGGCGCGCGCGACGCCTTGGCCTCCGTCTGCCCTACGCTCTCTCACTGTCTCTAACCTTCGCTCCACACAAGCACGCGCAGGAACCAAGTGAATTTCGTCGTTTTATAGCCTGTATCCTCTGTAAAAAATAGAGATTTTTCAAACTACTGGTAGCGCGTGCGGCGCGCGACGCTGCTGCTTCTGTCTGCCCTCTCTCGATGTCTGTACCTCCGCTCCGCACCCACACGCGTTGGAACCATGAAAATTTGGCTTGTTACGGCCTATGATTGGGGAGAAAAACATTTTGATGTTTAGCAGAGGCCATAATAATCTTATATTGCAGGCTATTATGGCTATAGTTATGTCCTTTTTATATGCATCAGAACACAGTCAAGGTTAGTATTTTTTGAAGTATGCTATGAACTTACAATCAGATCGCTGTCCACGATTGGAACCTCGCTGACCGGATGCGTTGTGAATGCCGCACGGCCCGCCGGAATATTCACGTCTCGTCCACACTCAGACATTCTGGCGTTTCTAACACGCACTGAACCGGCCCATTTCGACCTGTGCGGGGCAAACGGCAGAGTTCCCGCACGGCTATTCCGGTCTCCGTTCAACGCCTGCCAAACCGCAGATTCCGCCGTTTGGCTTGCCATGACGTCTTTGCTGCAGGGAGGCTCGATGTTGCGTTTGAACACGATCTAACAAGGCATGAACATGCGTGATCTGCCAAATCGCGTTATCGATCACTCCACAACTGATCAGGCGCATATCAGCTGCACAGCACGTATATAAGAGGTCTCATTCTAGAGACAGCGCAGTCTGCCTTCCGGGGCCGCTATTGGAAGGCGACTACGAGTCACTCTCTGAGCGATTTTTGACCGCAGAGGAGTCTCCCTCACGGTTCTCAGCGGGGGAAGCTCCTTTGCTGTTGAACGTGGCGAGGATGATATCCCTGTCGCGAACCGCGGGGGGTTACCCCTTCATGCGGGCCGTGACATGGACCGCGTCCTTGTTGGGGGGGGGACCCGCCCCTATTGAAATGGTGGGATCCCGCCCCTAGCGCCACGTGCTTCTATAATAGGACGACGACTTCATTTGCCGTTGTAGACCTAAACGAACATTGTCGAAACCTGCAAACGGCAGTGAATTGCTGGATATCGCAGGGCGAACGGCAGATATGGGGCACCCGCTTTGCCCATTTGGGCGTTTATAGCGGCTGGGGTTCAGTTTAACACCCGCGTTTGCTGCGCGTTAAAGGCACAGTACACCCTCAGACATGAATTTTTAGATTTTCATTTGATTGTGTAGTAGACCCCTCCTATATAAATCTTGCCAAGTGCGAAATCTCAATTCCTTCAAATAAGCGAGATATAAGCGACCACCACAGGCCCGACCTCCTTCGCTCACCTCCACAGGCCCGACCCCCTACCATAATTTCGAACGCTATAGCGGCTTGATGGATGGATGAATTCCAACGAGTCTCCGTTCTTCACCGCATTGCCGGTCTGTCTCCTCATCCTCTTTTGCTCTCATGCAGCGATTGCAAATGAAGAGAAATACAGGCCTGGGACAACTCGTCCACGAAATGTTGGCCCTGAAAATGCATGATTTTCTAGGAGCCATAACTCTGTTCATATTGAGTCTGGAACGATTTCAGAGATACCACTGTGATCAGCGGATGACCGTCTCCAAGAAAAGCATAAAATCTGGAAAATAATTTTCTGGGTGTTCTGTGCCTCTAAAAACCCCGCAATGTCTGAGCACACCAGACTGAACTTGGAGATCTATAAATGACGTTTCTTATCGTTATCTGGTTATCAAAAAGTTCTGAGTGATAAAGGTAAAATTTCTGGAGGAGTTTCATTTTTGTGTGTGCTACAGCAACGAGAAGGTCCGTTTCGAACAGTGAGCTATAAAGTTTGTTCTTATTACATGGCTGATGTCAAAAACCTGCTCTGAGATGATTTGCCCGACTCTACCGAGGACACAAATTTCGATCCGCCAAAAAGGCGTCATTAGCAAGATATCACCGTAATTCTTGTCACTGCATACCAGGATTTGAACCATCGACCTTATCCATTTCCTTGTAGTCTACAGCGGTATCGACTGAGCCATGTGCGCGTTGCACTGGGAGCTGTCCCAGTCCCTGGACAGTCGCTTTTGCGACACGCACACGGTTGAAAAATCAAGCTGGGACCCACTGGTCTCAACACGATTGGCTCTGAGCTGCGTGTTGCAATAGCAGTTGTGATGAGACTGCGGATCGGAATTTCACTATGATTGGTGCAATGCTGTAGTGAACAGATTTTTTCAAAGCTTTTATAGAACAATGTCAGCCAGACCTGAGACATGGGAAAGCACCAAGAACTCGTCGATCGCGAGTTACCTCGTCAAACGTGAAATGGGAGGGCGACAAGCTGATCATAGAGGAACAATCGTATGTTTTCGAAAGCACATATGCCTCATTTCGTAGTGGAGTTTACATCGTTCTCTCGCGTGCGTGTGCGGAGCGGGGATGAGGGTGTCCCGCGATTTGCCCCACGGAACCCGCATTTTTTGTGCAGTTTTGACATGCATCGTTCCGCATTCCGAAAACCGCAGAGAAGTGGCGCGGAACACGAAAAAATCGAGTCAGGTGGGGAAGAAACAAACGAGTCAGTGATTCCTGACATTTCCCGCGTATCGCGTTTCGAAGTCACATTTCAGCGCATCTTTAGGCGTTTAGTGTCCGATTTTCATAACCCGAAAAAAGTTTCTCTGTGCCGAAACCCAATAACCTATTTCTGACTTTTCATATTTTTATTCTGCTCATACCTACTGTGGAGCGACAAGAGGCATAGCGAGGGAAGGGTGCGATGAAAGAAATAGAGAAGCTCACGGACGCAAACGATTGCGATGGAACTAAGAAAATTAGGCCCCGAAAGGGAGGGTAATGAAGTATGTCAAGTCAATGACACGGGCAATTATTTGCTAAAAGTCAACCACCTCAAGCAAATGAGGTGATCGGCAATAGGGACTCAGACAATAGGTGCGGACTGACCGCTGGCAATCAAGGCCTCTGCGGACGGTACGCCAGCAAGATCGCTGCCCATCATGGTCTCGCCGGGCGGTTGGCTGCCTCTCGTTGTCTCCGCGGGCGGATCGCTGCGTTCTGGGAAAGTTGATCACGCTAGCGGGTGGATTGCCGGCAAGCTCTAAAGCGGCGATTCGCCCGCAACCTGCCAGCGATCTGCCCGCAAGGGCTTTGATAGCCAGCGATCCGCCCGCTGAGTCGTGAGATGTAGCGATCCGCCCGCAACCTGCCAGAGATCCACCCGCCAGGGCTTTGACAGCCAGCGATCCGCCCGCCACTGCTTTGATAGCCAGCGAACCATCCGCTTTGAATTTTACACGGTGAAACTTGTCAATCATTGATGAGTTCTTTTTTTTTCTTTTCTGGTATCAGTATCATGCTCAGAGTAAACAAACCGAAGGGTTTAAAAGGCGCTCCATCTCAAGGGTCATTCAGAAGCCGGAGAATAATTTTTGGCAGCTGACGGGATGGTTCTCACGGCCGGCCAGGGGGGGGGTGGGTCCCGCACACGGAGACCGTGGTGGGAACCACCGGAATAACCCATAAGTGGCATCGAGGGTGGATCGCTGGCTAATTGCGGGCGGATCGCAGGCTAATGGCGGGCGGACCGCTGGCAACTGGTGGGCGGATCGCTGGCTACTGGCGGGTGGATGGCGGGGGGATGTCCATCCGCCCGCCAAAAGCCAGCGATCCGCCCGCACCTACTGTCTGAGTAGACCACGATGAATCACATTCGGTGAAATTGTCGCTGTCCTGTAGCCTGTCTGGGGATAGGCCGGCAACCGGCTGTTGTCCAGCAATTATGCAGACATTTGCTTGCAACCCGAATAGCATTTTATTGCGCTGCGGAGTCAGACGCAGCGTTTTGATTAGTCGATCTAGACTCTGACCCTTTCTGCGTCGGAGGCACCTGACTAGGGAGGTATGTCCAAAAAAATCCTACGCGACGGCCACTCGACGGGTGATTCCAAATAGACACCCTTGCAGAAACGTACACAGTAGTAGTAGTGTAGGATATCTTGACGAGTTAGAACCTGTTGTTATCAAGTTATCAGGGGTTGAAACTTGTGGTTTTCTCTTCACATTTTTGTACTGAAGAATCGGAACTGACGGTTGTACGTTTCTGCAGGTGTGTCCAGACGGCGGCAGCCACACTCGACACGCACGCCGACCGTTTGGGCGGGCAGTGTCATGCGGAGCGAATATCGCAGTAGCTAGATTCGTGAAAACAGAGAACCCCTCAGGTTTCTGTCTTCCACTAATTCCAAATACGATTTCGCGCTCTAAATTTTGGTACACTCTGGGACAGGGGTTTGCGAAAAGAATAAATACGAGGCAATTGAGATTTTGCACATACCATCAACAAAAGGTTAGGAACCTCGTACGGGTATTTTAATGACCACCCTGTAGATGCTGTGCATGATGGATAAGTGTCATCATGAGCTTATTCTAACTACAATGAATAATGGAAGCTACAATGAATGGTACGAGGCATACAACGCGCGTGAGTTAAGACTGTTTTTCAAAATTTGTTCGTTTTTGAACCTTTTTTTGCGCGACGAAGCTCTTACTCAATGATTGTTGTTCGCAACGAAAACAGTCGTTGTGCTATCCTCATTAGGAGGTGGAGGAGGTGGATCGAGTTATCACAATAAGAAAAGTAAATGAATAGAAAACGGGGGAAAACATGCAGGAAAGAGTTAAACTGACTATTCACGTGTTTCTGACCACCCTCAATCAATCCATTTCTCATAAATGCTTGTTTTGCCGTATTTTATTTTGCCGCTGAAGTAGCTAGTAGCCTTCTGAAGAAGCCAGCAACAGCTTGGAGACCGATCTAAGGCGTCATTCATAGTCTTCACCGCAAGGGCGGCACGCGTGTGACGCTCGGCACGAGCAGTGGACTATGAAACTTTTCACCGCGCGGCACGCGCGGGACGAGCGGGAAGCCACTATGAAATCTCCGGCGGTACCGCCATGGCGGTGCGGGTGAAAGTCGGGCTTTTACTGTAACATGCACAGAAATTTCTGGCTTGCATTTGCGTATGCGGTAGCGCAGGATACTCCCAGAATTATTTATGTTGGAGTGTACTCAAATCGAGAAGCAAGTATTGATTGAAACGGTGAAACCGCCACGGCGGTTTGGGCGGAGCCGCCATGGCGGCGCTAGTGGACTATGAAAGTTCTTACCGCTCGTCCCGCGCGTGCCGCGCGGTGAAACGTTCTATAGTCCACCGCTCGTCCCGCGCGTCATGCGCGGCACGCTTACGGTGAGGACTATGAATGAAGCGTAAGGTGCTATTCATACTCTCTGCCAGAGCGGCCCGCGCGGACGGAGAGGTGAGTATGAAAGGAGTTTCTTGCCTCCCGCTCCGCCACTGAAGTATGAATGCTCCAGTGTCACCGTCATGGCGGAGCGGGAGGAGAGGTGCTGCTCACTCAAAACTCAAGTAAACAATGAATGATTCCGCTCTGAGAGATAGAAGACGTTTTCTGTGGAGTTCTCAGGTAAATAATGACTGATAATGCTATAAGATATCTGATATCGGAAAAAAAACTAATTTTTTTGTGAATGAATCTTGAGTGGAGTATAAATTACTCAAGAGCCACCGCGGTGCCGGGGTGGGAGACGCGAGAGGAGCGGGAGTGTCGGGAGGCATGAAATTTCATTCATACTCACCTTTTCGTCCGTGCGGGCCGCTCTGGGAGAGCGGGAGGTTGGGAGTATGAATAGCCCCTAAAAGACGGCAGAACAAGCATTTACAGTTAATTGAGAAGGGGCGGGCCGACACCCGTAAATATCCCTTCCAACTTGTTCGAGCGCGTTTATGTTTGGTTCTACCTTCCCATGAGGATAGCGAATCCACTGTTTCTATTTCGAACCCTGCCTTTAGGGTGAGAAATATGATTTCAGTGTCCCATATCTTGTTTATGATTGAAGCCACGGAAGAAGAAGTGGAAGGGGATCCAGTAAAGCCTTTTGATTAAATCTAGTGCAGGATGGAAGGATTTTTTCATAAATAAAAATTTTTGCAAATGAAAAGACTTGTAGCCTGTTCGGAGTTTCCTACTCAAAAGGATAATGTGCTCATGAATGATTGAAAAAATTATATCCGCACCCTACTCCTAGAAGAGTTCGAGCATGAAGATAACTTGAAAGACATCGGAGAGAGCCCACAATAGTTTCAAATGCTGGGTGATGATAAGATTCTTGAGATTCATCTACGCCGATATGTTTGATAGTAGAGTTGGTGACGCAAATCTCGAATTTCTCAAACATTAGGGGTACCAGAAAATAATGTCGTTTCTGCGCATGTCAATGCTTGATTGTTATTTATCAGCTCATTGTTTGATCAGAAGCGCGCCAAAGAAATTGTGAGGTTATAGTGACTTCCTTGCTTATAGACAATTGAGTTACATTTTTTCGTAATTCTGGGTAAAATGGCCACCCAAATACCAAAAGAGGTGCACATCCGCCAAAACATGTTTTATGAGTTCCGCAAAGCAGTTGCTACCAAAAACATTTGCGATGTTTCTTCAAAATATTTGAACATTCGTGAATGAGAACTGTGGTTTTTCAAAATCAAATCGGGTGATTTTGATTTTTTTCGACTTGTATCGATCAGGAAGACCATCAAAGTTAGACGAAGACGTCTCAAGGGCGGAAAGTGGAAGCAAGTTCTTTTCAGACGATCGAGGAATAGTAGAAAAGCTTATTGACAATGATGTGGAATACAACATTGATTCAAAACAAGGACCCGTAGAGGATGTGTGTGCTTGTGTTTAACGTTAGAAAACGACATTACTTTTCGGTCCCCTGCTAGTGATACCGCTCGGACTGACGGTGCCCACCCCTCCTTTCTCGGGATGATCGCGGGAGCATGGCGGGCGTTTGCCGGGCTGATCGTGGGAGGATGTGAATTCGTCGGTCGGATGCAGGGCAGCACTAGAACCGGCGGACGGATCGCGGCAGTGCAGCGATGCGGGGGGCATCCTCAAGTGATAGTTGATGCGCTAACGGGTACATACATGTATATACGTGTGAAGCATTGAACATTCAAAAATGTGTTACTATATCATGTGTGATACACTATTGCACTACCTACAGAATTTCCGGGGAAAATTCGTGGAGGAGAGTTTTCGCAGAGTTTTCGTTGCAATTTAAGAAATTCACAAAAAATGGATAAATTAGCTAACAAAACAAGTTATCAACGATTTCTTGTAAAATTTGTGAAAGAAGAGAGCAAATTTATATTGAATAGCTAACCTATTACCTGCTGAGCTGTTTTCGGCTGCAGATAGAAGTCCATAGGCATGTAGATCAAGAAGTTAAAATGATACAGATAGGGTTCAAGTATTAGATTCGGTGACTATCCTTAACGGAGGGAGGCCACTCAAGATTCAAGTCAAAAATGAAATGAACCATATCATAGTAATGAATGGAAAAGCTGATAAAAGATGCTTGATGCTGCTATCATTGTTGCTGATGAAACTCTATAGAAATACTTCGATTGATAGCGTTATTGATTGGTGGTTCATCTCATTTCTGACTTGAGTCTTGAGTGCCCCCCCCCCCGTTAGGATAGCCCCTCAATTTTGTCTGACGAAAGGATGGGGCTGCGACGGTAGATCGCCGCGCGCGAATTGATCGCGACCACTGTCTTTAACTCGGGCGGGCTGTTTCCCAGGAAGGTATACGACGCTCTCTCGAGGCTGGCTCAGATGTCGGTAGCGTCGTCTGTTCATTTACCCAAGTTCGGGTTACTTCGGCCCACACACCAGCCGGAGACCCCGCCTGGTCGCTGGCGACCCCAAGGATGCTCGACGAGCATGTCGCGTCGCGTATTGGTGACGGCCGCGTCGCATATGGGTGGCAGGGAACATGTAATAACGGGACAAATTACTCGCAATGTTGTGTATTATTAGAGCAAGTTACATGTTACTTTAATCAAAAATCTGGTCAAGTTACATGTAACATCTCATCAAGTTACTTGTGAACTTGAAGTAAGTTGCGTGAAGCCATCATGCAACTTGCGTTAAAGTCTCAGGTAACCTATACAGAAATTCCTTAGCAGCCGCCTGGTCATTCTGTCAGACTAAATCGAATACGGAAACCATACATGGTTGATAGCGAGCAATCTTTCCCAATTGGGTAATCACCCAGTGCCTTTAGATGACCCTATCGCCCTTTTTTTCGGAGCCATACTTGCCTTTTGGATAGTAATCAGGACGTAGCAGCACCAGTCAGTGGCGCATAATCATTTCACAAATCAGATTTCGCCATCGGCTTCGCCCCACTGATAGCAGGTTAGCTCTCATTCCACATACTCTCATCCATACGGCACAGATTCTGTAGAGTAAAGGGTTTTTTCTATTTCGTTTATTGTAAGCCTAATTGGTTAGACATTTTCCTCATGTGAATCCTTTTCGAAATTTCCGTTTAATTTCGAAGTGTTCACCGGTGTATAAGTTTTCCATGTTACTCAAGACTTAACATTTCTGGCTATTCTACATCCAATAAACCTCAGCACATTGTATTCGTTTGGATATGTACTGGAGCAGATTTTTTCGAGCTTTAATTTTTTCAAAAAACGTTTCTTAAACTCTGAAGTGAATACAGGATTTTCACGCTTTAAGAATTGTTTCATTGAACTTAGCTCATTTCATTCGCCATGACACGATTTTTGAGCAAATTTTTTGACCTTTATTCGAAATTTGAAATTTTATCCAAAACTTTTCAAGATGTTCAAGCGAATAGCGAATAGTGAGTATTAATCGGCCAATTAATCGGGACAGGGGCCCTCTACACACAGAGGGAAGAGTTGTCCCGCCTTTTGCGGCTTCAATTAGACTCGGGACTACTTCGCTCGCGTTGAGTGGCGTGAGGCGGCGTTCAGAGTTTTCGCGGCGCGACGCGATGGCACATGTCAGCGCGACGCGAAAATCGCGTCGCGCGGAAATCAAGGTGTGAACGGCGCGCAAACGCTAGGCGACTACGCGCGATTGCGTAATTTCCGCAACTTTCCGTGCCCAAGCAAAACTAATCAATAGTTGATCTTATTCTGTCTATTTAAGTGTAATATACCTTTTTTATCCTTTATCTGTATTATTATGGCACATTTTTGTTTTCGTTGCGACAACTTGCTTCTTTAATGACGAAACAATCAAAAAGACATCGGGAGCAAATGATGCTTAGAATTTTTTTAGAGTTGATAGTACAGAATAGGGATGTTTCGGTGAAATGAGACCGAATTATGCTTGTGTCGTTTGTAAACCGTAAAAGAATAACCCATGACAATTTCAATCGAACTAGTCCTTGAAAAGGCTTGAGAAAATTAAAAACGCCCGTTGAGTCCCCGATGATGGAATATAAAATGATGACAATCGCTCTGCGACCATCGCGTCGCGTTGCATTGCAACGCGACGCGTTGCATTGTCGAGGAGCGATTATAATTTGATTCGATGTATCGCGCCTCTTCACTGTGAACACCTAGCGACGACGCGACGCGACGTCGCTTGATCGATACGTAGACTAATCATAACGTCGCGTCGCGCCGCGAATGAACTCTGGACGCCGCCTGACGCTTCAAACTGCAAAAACGGGACTGCTCTTCCCTCGGTGTTTTTAAACAGCCCCTGTCCCCAATTAATCCACTGTTGTTGATCAATCAATTGCAAGCTGGTCAGGTTCTGGTTGATGGTATTCTCGGGGGTCACGGGCAGGGCTGTGTGGAACTTTTCCGATTCCGCTTCCGTATTTCCAGAGTTTTTTTGGTCTGTTCCGCCCCGTTTCTGATTCCGACTTTTCGGACCCGGAAATGGAAGAAAATAGGGCTACAAGGGGAATTGTAGTGGGTCTAGGCAAGGGTGTTTGAAGGCATCATGAGGGGCTGACAAAACAGTCTCGACCTATGCTCTTCAATCGAATATCTGAGCCTGTCTGACATCCTCGACAAAGACAGAAATTTCTCATGAATTGGCCCCTGGAATGATGAGGCAGATTAGGGGCAAGAATCTGACCGCTTTTTGGGGAACTTTTTTCAGACAGGTTTTTCCCCGGGAATGATTGCTTTTTGTAGGGCTTTCCGCTAGAGCCCTCTTAGTTGTTTGTCTACCTCCACAACAGCAATAAGAATCGAGACATGTTTTTTTGCACCAGCAGCCTGTCCTCCTGGAAGGAGTCTGGGTGGAGAGAGGTGGGGGCAGCCACGGGCAGCTGCACTGCACGGTAGAGGCAGATCCAAAGTGAATTGTCTGTCCTATTGTTTCTGAGGGAGTTTCTTCCATTTTTTTAAATTTCAACCGTGTGGTATCCGCTCCTCGGGGCGACTAAGGTTTAAAACAATATCTAGACGTTATTGGTTAGAATCTGAAGATTGAATTCTTATCAGCTTTGGACACGCCACGCGGGCGCCGGCGCCATCTGCACCTGGTACAGCCTGGACTCCTTTCTAGGTGACAGGCTGTACGCTGCTGAGACGGGCAGCTAGATATACTAATAACTACTCTGAGAGTTTTTGCCGAGAAATAGCCGCGAAATACCTCATTGCCGCGGTATAGCCGCGAAATAGCCGCCAAATAATGCTCGCCGCGGAACAGCCGCGAAATACCGAGAAGTAGCCGCTAAATAATGCTCGCTGCAAAATAGCCGCTATATTATGTTCGCCGCGAAATAGACGAAGAATAATGCTCTCCAGGTAGATATACGGCGCATTCCAGAGGCATGATTGAGATGTCAGCACCTCCGTCGGTTCAATTACCCAAGTTTGAGGTGCAAGGCCCAGCCCAACCGCTGGAGGCCCCAGATGGTGACTCGGCGAGCCGGCGACGGTTGCGTCTTGGTTAATTTTGTTTACTTCTAGGTATTTCTCGGTTATATCTCGGCTATTTCTCGGCTACTTCTTGCCCTTTCGTGAGAAACCGAAAAATAGCCGCGAAATAGCCTACCAGGAGCCGCTGCGTAGCCTGGTGGGCTATTTCGCGGCCAAAACTCTCAGAGTAGGGAGTGACCAGATCTAGCTACCAGAACTGCGCATGTGGCCATGTTTTTCTGAGCGACCACCTTCCAGGTACTTGTAAAAACCCTATTTTAGCTTCACGAGTAATAATAATGAAAAAGTTAATTTTTTATAATTTTTTTTTAAATTTGCTGTTCAAGCTTCTACCAGGGTGGTTATTCTAGGCGCTGAACACGAATATGGGATACGTTTTTGATAATTTCAACGATAAAGAGAGTTCACGGCATATAATTTTTACTTTACCTACATACATAGCTCGCAACTTCTAAGCTCATCGCTTTTTTTACTATTACTCGGGCGGCTAGGATAGGGTTTTTGTGACTACCCGGGAAGTAGTCGGTCAGAAAAATCTGGTTTCACGGGCAGTTCTGGCAGCCAGGTCTGGTCATTCCCTTGTAAGTAAATTTTGAAACAGCCTTTTCTGATTTTTTTAGGAGCGAGGACTCGAAATCGTGCAATTCCTCATAGTGATTTTATGTAGTTTGAATAATTGTTTGTGTACTGACTGAAACTATAGGTTTTTGAATGAGATCTTTGAAGGCAGTGTTCACGATAAACTTCATCTTCGAATTTCTCATGACAAACGCTTCTCGTGGCTTTGAGAAGCAGATCATGTGTCGAAAAAAACTGGACGAAAAGCTACCCAGGAGCCGCAAAACAGCTTAGAAAAGTGGGCAAACCCCGCCGCTTTGAGAAAGTCCGGCCCTTTTCCGCCCCTCTACGTGAAAAAATGGAACAATCGAGATCGTAAGATGAGCGATGGTTTCCGATCAAAAGCCCCGTTCTTCCCTTCATTCTCCACTTCTCTCTTTACTCAGGTTAGATCACTCAAATTGGCTGCAAAAGACTGAAGTTACAAGCCTCGGACAACTCGTCCACCACGCTTCCCTAGCTCAATTTTTGAGGGAATATAACTCCGTTACCAGAAGGTCTTGTACGATTCCAGAGGCACCATTGGAATCTGAATGGAACTGTTTTCAAGATGGGCGAAAAAAACAAAAGAGGGATTTTCATCGTGAGCACTGCCTTTAAAGCCATCGTTCGCGCAGAAAACCGTATATTATTTTTTCATGTTTTTGTGTAGCTTGGCCTATCTAGTGAACGAAAATGTTGAAGAAGCCCATGAAAAACCTTCATTTGTAAAGAAAAGTCAATCGGAACACATTGTAAATACGAATTTGAATTTCGCGCCAAAATCCTATTTGAAGTTGTTCTGCTTTTGAAAGCCTCGTCACTGTCATTTTCGGAGTTTTTTTGCATGTGGAGTTCGTGCCGTAACTATTTTTCATGTTGTCTTGCGGTCGCACCATACATTCTAGGAAAAAGTGCTAGATGACTGGTGAGAATTGGTGGCGGATCTTCATCTTTGACGCCTTCCAACCTCATTGCCCAACGTTTTTGACGCGCCAAAGTTTACCAGTGTGGTCTACCGGGCTCAGTGATGAAATTAAGCCTGAAAATTTAGAATTGATTCCTAGCGCGAACGATGCCTTTCCTCGCGAGCAGCGAGGAAACATTAAAATGGGACAACCCATATTTTTGGTCTTCCATTTCCAAAATTTCATTTCTAGTGTTTTCTGGCCATTTTGTTTCCATTTTCGAAAATCATGAAAAATATTTCCGCCAAGCACTGGTCATGAGCTGTCAATATGGAGTTCGGGGTCATTAGCTGTCACTAAAACTGCATGCGATATAGCTACCGTAACCCAGTTACCAATGGTTTACCACCTATTCTTAAGCTATCAGACCTTCCGGTTTTATTGCTTACATCATGGCTTATGAAACGTCTCATTCAAATTGATACCTGCACAACTTGACTTTGAATATCGACCCATTCACCCCATAGATCATATCTTTACCCTGCCCTTATCAACGCATGTTCATAAATATGTAATACATGCAAAGGATATTTAGAAACTTTCGGCGAGTAATAACTTCGGAATGCTTTCTGACTGACAACTTCCTCGTATACGCTAATTTAGGCTGTGTGGACAAAGGACTCATTCCGGAAAAGTCGGGTAGATCACATACGAATTGCGCGTTTCGAAAATGAGGTGACCTTTGATTGATTACTAAGACCACCCATCTGCCAGCTCCAGTCCAGCCAGTTCCTTCCTCGGGTGCGGTTTGTTTTGGTTCGCACCAAAGAGGTCAGTTTCTTCGAAAAATTTGCTTGTAAATCAACCCCCATGTCTAAATAACTGTTTTGGCGAGTATTACGCAATTTTCTAATATAAATTGCGCAAAAATTTGTAGAAATACGAAATCTTAGGCCTGATATGCATATTAATTGTTAACATTTCATTTTCATATCTCATTTTTAGGGCAATATGTACAGTTTTATGCTTAAGCTAATCCCACAAAGAAGTTGAGGCGTAGGTAACGTCTGTCCATTAGGGAATGTCGCTTACGCGGTCGGCGCTCGTGTCCGGCGGCCGTGGCACAGACATTTTTCGCACCTGTAAATCGAGTACCAGTGATAAGTATTAGAGCAATATTGAATAATATCCCAGTCAGCTGTTTGCAGCCGGCTGGAGAGGCTCGTTTGATGATGCTTTCACGACAGCCGCGCGACACGCACGCCGACCGCGTGGGCAGGCAGTTTCATTCGGACAGACTTTAGGTGTTGGTAGTAGTGTTTTATTCTCTATGACGACTTTCTGAGTTTGCTTTTGATTTTCAGTAACCCACAGTAGAACTACATGAATAAAATTGAACAAGAAGTTGTCGTCAAAAATGGGAAAATAAGTTTTGATCTAGCCGAAATATGCGACGCGGCCGCTCGCGTTCACCTCCAACTGATTCGGCGTGGAATTTTGTACCTGCGAAGAGGGGAATTTTCCCTCATTCTCGGCTACTGTGCTTCTCTGGGTCGAATCGCGGTCCGCAATTGCGTCTCGATACGCTTAGCGACCGCGCGCGCTCGAGTCAGTCGAGTTTCAAGCGCCAAAGCGGAGTCGATGTGGCTTTTTTGAACGGTTTTCTCCAATTTCGTTTAGTTTACAGTTTCCAAAACCCACCTTGAGTCAACAGATCGGCGGCTGCAGCGCTGGAAGCTCTTCCGACTCGAAAGCGCGCGGCCGAGACGCAATCGCGGACCGGAGTTTGGCCAAGAGAAGCACAGTATATATGCATTACACCAAACGTTGAAGCTAGTTTAAGTTAACATCTACTTCGGACTTAAAAAGTTGAAAAATATATACATTCGATCCGGGACCTGATTTGTGCTCAAGATCTGATCACGGGTATTTACTTAGTCGCAAAATCGAATCATTAAACTCTCAGATAACGGAACGTATCCAAAATTTGAGCTTCTTCTAGATTCGAAATTCTGGCTATTATCGGTTTTCCATCCGCTTCAATCTTACGCTAATGTTGTCGATATTAGGTGTGCAATTCTGAAAATACTCACAGGTTCACGGTGAGTAGGAAATTCAGGCGAATCCTTTCCAATAGGTCCTTATGTGATACCCTGCGGTTTCTCTTGAGGTTTCCAATCTCGACAAGTTTTCAGAAGATCTACCCGAGTCAGTCACGCTGATTAATATCTTCTCAATCAGAGGAAAAACTACATTGAAGGTAGGTTTCAATTTGAAAAAAAAATCGATGATTTCTGGGATCCGATTTACAGAAACGTGAAATTATCTTTTCAGGCTCTAGGAAAGAATCCGAGATGGGAGGAAGTCCGTACCTCCGAAATGGAACCGACACAAAGTGGGCCATTCGTGAGAGTTTTTTCTCTTGCATCATTTTTCTGTTCAGCTTTCTTTTCCGAAGCATTTCTTTTGACAACGACTAGGCATTGACGCCAAGTGCTGGCGCCAGGCCATGCGCCCAGTCTGACGCTCAGCGCCAGATAGTCGTAATTTTGAAATTTGCGCATGCTATGCAAGTTTGTATCCTATCGCCGCGGCGTGGCACGACAGTTCATACTAGCCTTATCGATTGTTGATCGATATAGATGGCAGAAACTACATTGCGTAGTTATTAGGGAAAGTTCGCACGAAACGTGTAAAGTGTGCTGTCTCCCAAACACGCGGTAGCGGTCCACCAGACCATCGTCGTAGGCTTTCGGACATAATTACACTTTTGAGCCAGCACCGATGGGCCGTTTCCAGTAAACCTGAGATCAAACTCAAAAGTCATCTTCGTCTTCTTTACAGCCACAGAGAGGGTTCTGTCATAGGTTCAGAAACTCGGCCACCAGCGCAGGGTCGTCCACAGATCCATTGTCGTTAGTGTAGTCGGTCTCTTCGGGCAATTGAACAGGTGCGCAGTAGTATGCCCTTGACTACCGCAATCAGGACACTCGTCAGGTTTGCTGTTGTCAATCCTATGCAAATATGACATAAGCATGGGGAAGTGTCCACAGCGTAACGATGCAAGGGTGCACCTGGTACGCCTGCCAAGTTCCATCTCTGTCTCGCTGACCTTGGGAGATGCGACTTCCAAAATGGAGTTTATGGCAACTCTGCTCAAGTGTTCCTTCAGGAATCGGGTATGCTCCGCGTGCAAGAGACGCAGGCGTTCTTGTTGTGCTTCGGTCCATCTCTGCACATCTACTTTCGACGGAGCATCGGCGAAAGGCTTTCTGATACATCTCTCTCTCACTCACCTGGTTTAGTACTCTTCGCGATGGATGATTCGGCTGCTTCACGATGTCAATGTACATTTGTTGCGCCTTCTTCTTCATCTTCGTTGACCCACGTGATAAAAATAGAAATAATAGCACAAATCATTCATAATTAAAACCAAGCAACCAAGCAAGTATTTGGAACAGCCAACAGTGAAAAAAAATGAAGAAAGCTGTATTCAAAGATCAATCGACTTCGTGAAAAACCTCCGATTTTAGTAAATGGGTAGCTAGACGTCTGAACGCGCCTGGAGTTGGCAGCTGTCTCTAACTGGCAATATGCGAGCTTCGGCGTATAAGTGCTCAATTGGAGAGCTTTTAGAACAGGCTGTTGCAATTCGCAGAGCACAATTTTGGACGCGCTGCAGCTTGGACCAAGAGGTGTCCGACACGATGTGCTGCCAGACTGGCGCAGCATACTCCATGGCGGGTTGCACAATAGCCTCATACGTGGTCAGGATCGTTTCTTTACTGCACCTCCAGGACGTTCCACCGAGAGCACGTAGGACGTTGAGTCTTGTTTTCACTGTGGCTTGCTTTTGCTCAGTGTTCTTATGAAACTTCAACGAAGGATCCAACATGAGCCCAAGTAGCTTGGGGAATCGGGTGGAGGGCGATTGAGTTTCATCCCATTTCACCATGGGATGGGCATCAAACTCAATAATTATTCGAATAATACGAATATTCAAATGCTAGAAATATCGATTCATTCGGAATTTCGATTTAGATTTTTTTTCAGATATTTACTCGATTCACTCAAGAAACTAACTTGAAAGTTTTTTTTCTCGAATAATTGATTCATTCGGAAATTCAAATTATTCGGTTTTCCAAACAAATGGATAATTCTGACTACTGAAATATGAGAGTTTTCGAACACTCGGCTGATTTCGGCTCACGACATTCGAAATTTCAGCCACAGGAAAAATGTTCAAGATTATCCATACATTTCTCGGAATCGGCTTGAAAATTCGCATTTTCGCTCATATATCCGGATGAACTTTCCGTTCGAGTTGGGTAAAAGACAGAACTTCAAAATATGGCATTTCTTTAAAAGAATTGCAGAGATTATATCCAAATTTAATCATTCAATCAGAGATTTTAAAATGCATTATTCAGGAAATCGATTCACTCGAAATGTTCTGATATTCTTTATCCGGATTCCTTTTTTTCCAAAAGGTTTGAATGGCTCCATTGAAAAAAATTATTCACAAGAAATTTTTCCAAATGGGTCATCTGAATTACTCATTCATTCAAAACCTGGCGTCAAATGTCAATGTATAATGTTTAGGGAGAAACAGGAGGCATTTGGGGATAACAATTTTAGTCTCCAAAAAACAACTAATTGGCGGAACACGACTACGACTGCGTGAGATTGAGCCAGCGTAATGCGAAGGATAGAACTTGGATGACTTGGCTGTTAGGCGACATCAGTATCCACTACTCCATACTGCTCGATGGCGTCGCACTTACAAAGCGGATACAGTCCGCCCATCGCCGCTAGAAAAAAATTGATTTTGGGACTTTTTCTCATTAAAATATGACATCGAGAATATGTTTCATGAAATCATGCAGGTCACTCAGTTTGGAGGAAAAATTCGTTCTTAAAAGTGAGATCCACTATCAAATAGCCAAATCATCTGAGTCGACCAGATCAGATCGGATGATATATCAAAATATTTTATTTATTGATAAACAATCTGAGATTCAATGCTGGCAAGAGCATAAACAACTAGAGGTACTTCTCAAGCTAAATTCACAATATGTAAACGGCAAGAATAGGCTATACAGACAACGAAAGAGAAAAAGGAAACGGATAAGAGACTGAAGAATGATAGTGTTGGAGAAATGAAAAGAGTGTGTGGATAGCGAAAAGATGGATGGTTGAAAAAAGAGGAAGAAGAGGATGGAAAGTCAAGAATTGAGACAGAATGTTATATGACACTCTCGAGACGACTAGAAACAAAATGAGATATGGATCAGACAGAGAGTGTGTTTGCACTCAATAATAATATGAATATCAATAAATATAATATAAAATCAAAACGCACATTGATTTCTACCCAAATAAAACTCTATAAAACGAGTCTAAATCAAATTTCCAAAAAAAAACAATAAAAAAATCACCTAGAGCAAAATAAAACCGTTGAAAGAATCGCGCAAATCATGAAAGTTCTAGAAGATCGCAATTAGGATGAGGGTAAGATAGAGAGGACCCTGCAAGGGTGCAACGTTGGGTTGGCGGCGGTCTGAGCTTGAGAAAAAAAAACAAATTGAAATTGAAAAAAAATTCCCGATGCGGAAATACAGTCACCAAAAATACAGTAGTGTTGCTTCTGGACACTATTTCACTTTTCATGTTCTAGAGGCTGATTTTTGTTATAGCCAAAATTTTGTTCAGGGGGTGAAACTTGGGATGCTGGATACGAGCATGATCTTCGTTTTCACTAGGGACTAATCCCAGCACAAAGTGGAATTTTCCAAAATGGTCTTTTGACTGTTGTGGGGAATGTAAAAAGAAACAATTTGAAACTTGATATATTTCTTTAGTGCTTATGGGTAGATCAAAAACTGCGAAAAATCGTTATTTTGGGTTTTCAGAAATTTGAACATTTTCAGCCGAAACTTTGTCCAGGATAGTTATTTGGGAACAGGAACATAGGGTTTGTTTTTGGTCTTCAGAAAATTACTGTAAATTGCAGTATAATTTTTTTATGAGTACAGTAACCTACCGTAATCTTCCGAAAAACTGAAAACCAACCTCAAAATGCACCCCCAAATTACCCTCCTAGACAAAGGTTTGGTTAAAAGTGGTCGAATTTCCGAAATTCAAAAATTTTTTCTGTCGTTTTTGATCTACACAGGTGTCATAAGGACTTTTCACAGTCTTAGAATCGTTTCTTTTTATCTACCCCATAACATTCAACAGATCACAAGGTTGCTGAGCTGACCACAAAACGTAGGTGTGAGGCAGGAATCGAACCCGTAATGTAGTGGTAACGCCCTCGCCCGGTAAGCGATGCTATGCGGGTTCGATTCCTGCCTGACACCTAAGTTTTGTGTCCAACTCAGCAACCTTGTGATAACTTGTGATCACATAACATGCCATAAAAAGGCATTAAATGTTCAAAAACATAAAATTTAACCGATCATTTTTTTGAAACTCCAATTTGCGCTAGGATCAGACCCTAGTCAGTTTTCTGAGAGATCAAAGTAGATTACCTAACTCATTCCGTGGTAGGTTGATGTTTTGGATTTAGCTGGAACCTAGTCCCGAAGGGCTCATTGGAGTGCTAAATCGCGAATCCAATCTATTTTTCGAGTTTTGGAAGAATTGTTTTCGTTTTAACGTTATTTCGCTATCATAACTACCTTAATTCTCCAAAAATCGATGAATAGCTGAACAGATTTGTGATAGGCACACAATGGAACGCCCCTATAGTATAAAGTTTCAGTGACATGGGAAACATTGACGCGACTACCGTATAGCTACCGTATTCTACATGAAATCGAAAACGGACCTCACATTCGAGTTCAGCACCTCTAGTATAACCCTCATTCCCTAGACAGGGTTTGATAAAAAAAAACATTCTGGCCTTTAGAATCTGAAAAGCAGAATAGTGCTGGTTCGTGCCATTCAAATGAGAAGACGCGACGCTGCTCGGCGGGAAAGCGGTATGGCGACTATCGATTGAATTGCTTGACGCCTAACATCTGTATACGCCTTCCTAAGCGAATGGCACGCGCTATACATGCACATTTGATCCCGATTACATTTGGCTTTATGAGAGCAGAAGAATTTGAAGGCACGGTCCAACGTCTCAATCGTTTCTAGGTTCTCTTGCTTGCCTTGGAGAAACTCGTGGGCGGGTTGTCTCGGGCTCGTTTCTCATATTATTCGTAGACATCGCCTTGGAGCAAACCGCAATACAGTACGTTTTAAAAGTATAAACGCACACCAAAATAAGCCATTATTGGGGACGGGCCGAATGTGTCACGGAATTCGCCTTGCCAGAAAACCCTAGTGAATGAAGGCCCAGTGATCAGAGTGAAAAAGTTAGAGCTTATGACAAAAAACCACAGAATAGACTGTTTCAAAGTGTAGACACACTCTCGAAAACTATATGGAAACACTACCTTTTCCGTAAGGGTTTTCTGGCTCAAGTTTTGTGTGAGTAGAGATAGGTTTTCACAACGCGCAGTTCAAATGCCTCGCGGTATCCACTTCTCCCAGACCTAACGAGTCCACTTTAATGTGGTGAATTCTGTAGGTATGCCAGCCCGATATCCATAGGGAGTTCTGCCGTTCCTGGGGCGGCATGCATGAACGCTGCGAAGAAGGTCAGGGAGCCGCTCCGCGTCCTCCGTGCGCAGCGTCGAGCCAGAGGTGACCCGAAAAACATGCCGTACGCTTGAAGTTGGGACGCAAACTCACTACGCACAGCAAACCCCACGCCTAACAGCTGTTGTTTTGATTTAGTCCTTATTTAGAACGGCTTTATTTCTGTGTAACTTTGGAGCCAAACGGGAAAATTATTCAGAAGATAATTAACTATGAAGAAGAAATCAAAAAAGACCGATGTTAAGCACGATCAAAATATAAAGTAAAAACAGTTAGGCGAGAAGTTCACCTTGCGTGGGGAGGTTGCGTCCTTACACAAAGGGGATGGAATGTTTTTCGGGTCACCTCTGGCTCGACGCTTCGCACGGATGACGCGGAGCGGCTCCCTGACCTCCTTCGCAGCGTTCATGCATGCGGCCCCTGTTGGGAAAGCGACAAGCTCCTGTGTAATTCTGACTCCTGAGAGAAGCATAGCGAATTCCAGAAGGCCGAAGACACCGGCTACTAAGAAGGTTGGCGCTATTGGTTGAATTGTTTGCATTTCGAGACGGACGACCAGTGAAATCCCGGCTGATTTTTTGTTTTCTATTACAATAGCACAGTTTGGAGTGATGTCGACAAAAGAAAAACATTGTTGGTTGTAGTCTATGACATGGGTGATATGAAAGTATGTTGGTACCTGCTCGCTGGTGACCCTGCTTCTACTGAACCCAGAAGACGTTTGAGTGTACACAGGGAACGTTCGTGCGATATAGCGTGCACAACTATATCGCAAAAGTATCCCATACATTGCATAAAGGTGTCGCCGTCCGGCACATTAAGGCCTCTGGTCCATAACACCTTAGGATCCGTACCTAAGGAGTTCATGGAGTCTTTGGCCACAAGCCACAGTCTATGACATGATGCGCATCCTAATGCCTCACTCGAGGGAGCTCGAGCGCTTCACACTCTGAAAGATCATGGCAAGCGATTTGTTTCAAGTGGGCACTTTCGTTGTATTCGTGCTGGAGCATTCTTTTCAAGAATTCAGTGTTCAGAAAAACTTCTCCTATGAGGTAGGGCTCTCTGCCTATTGCAAGTGTACATCAAAGCACTGGATTTTGATTAGAATGTTCTAACATTAGGTGTGGGAGAGAGCAAAAAAAACAAGCTTTTGTTGTAAATAGTTGGGGCCCAGCGACAGCCTGTGGCTCTGCTGAGCACAGGGACGGGCTGTCGCCACCGCGACGGAGTATACCAGGGTCACGCCGCTTAAAACTATAACACCCCTCAGCGACCCGTCGCTGCGAGGGGCGCATGCAAACTGTTCCAGCGGCCGAGCCTGCCATAGAGCCGGTGCCGGTCCCGCCACGATGAGCGAAACCTGTCCATGCAACGACAAGAAAGTATACCAATGCCCTGAGAACGACAGAGTTAGTTGCTCACCGATTCTCGGGTTGGAGATATTCACTATATTAGCCACATTGAATTGAACTCGTTAGAGCGGGGACAGGCGGATAGTGCGAAACATTAGACACCTATCCTTATTCATACATCATTTAGACTAGAAAATCCTTACGAAAAAGGTTTTTGTCTCATTTTTGAAAGTGCGTCTATAATTTCTAAACAGTATATTAGTCGTTTGTTGCTATAAGTCTCGTATTTCCTCACTCCGACAACTCAAATGTTGTGCACTAGGATTCTACCTTCCACGATAAATTTGATCCAGTCCCAATTACGGCTTTTATAGTGCGTCTATAGTTTCTAAACACACTGCTTAAAGCCAGACCGATACGGATGAGAGAACATAGCTTCTGTTTAGAATCTATGGTGTGTCGTGTTTTCTGTGGGCGTAGTCGATTTTTTCCTCGCTTTTCCTCACCTATCTGAGTGAGTTGAGATTTCGCGCTGGGCAGGGTTGCTATACGTGATGGCCAGACTAGATCATCAGAAATCACCCTTGACGTTGAACTGTGCCTTCAACAAAAGAGGAAAGAAAGGTGACAGAAAAAAAGATGAAGAGGAAATTAGAGGTAGGCCGGTTGTTCCGGTCTCAGCGCTTGCACCCGGCGTATATATTCTGATTCCCGGAAAAAGTCCGATTGGAAGGAGTTATGTCGTATAGTGGACATTCCTGAAATTGGTTTTTTGGTAGGATTTAGATAGCTTTTGATGGCAATGTAACTATGACGACTGACCTGATGAAGTTTCATCAATAAACCGTAATTTCATAAGTAATTCATGAGGCTCAAATGGTCGATCACGTAATTCATTGTCAAGGAAATCCCGCACATCATTCCACGTCACCTAAAGATCATCATAAGCTCGACGGTACAACCCATTCCGCAGGTCGGGGCTGATACAAATGTTGGTCGTGGATGGGACCGCGAGCGGACGCGTCACTTCGCGTCGCATGTGAGTCGCCATCCACATTCCGCCACTGATTCAACCCGATCTGATGAACTGGACTGTACCTTTCCGCCTTTCTTCCGCCTCATCGCTCCGAGTAGAGCGACAATTTCCTTGAGCTCTTCGCTCATTCCCAAAAACCTGTCAATTAAAACATGTTAGATTACATATGTAAATACGAAGATCAAAACAAAAAAATGGATTTGCCCAAATTCCATATCCTATCAATCCACACAGCGATTATTTTTTCACCCTTTGCCATTCGAGGTGTGGCAGAGACAGATTGTCAGTTGCCGATGTGATTATTAGAAAAAGTTATGACCACTTTCTTTTAGATAGTTTCCGCTGGGAATGACGAGGGCACTCTTTGCATTGCAGGCTGAGAATCACTGTGGAGCAGTGGCTAGAGTCGTTGCCTTCAACTGGGATGCTCCAAAGTTCAACCCCCTTCGCGGAAGTCAATTCCGCTCATGAGAAAGTATGTTTTGCACTGCGCTAAGTGCATGGAGAACCATCTCGGCAAAAGATTTGCATGTTTTTTTTTCACGAACTATAATACATTGGAAAATGGAACGTTTATAACAATTTCGCGAATCGGAACACCCAAAAGCCTCTGGAAAAGGGGAAATGAAATATGAGAGTGTGGATAAATGGGAAAATCGGAATCTTGTGAGTACTCCTAAACTTCTTTCAGGCGTATCATCGGAGTCAGAAGCAAGTTTGTGCAAAAAACGGGGAACGGAAAACGGAATCGAAGAAGGCGTTTCACCTGGAAACGGAAACATTTATGGAGAAATCAGAACTCTCGGGCTCACCCACCTACTCGTATTTTCTCGAATCTTTTCCGTACCTTCCCTCCCCTCAAGAAAATAAAAACTGTAAATCGAATATTTAAAGAAAGCTGGAAGACGGAAATCGGGACCCGATACATCTTTCTGCACATACTTGGATGGAAGGCCAAAAACTTCCGAAAATCGGGATTCGGAAATCGGGATACCGCATGACTTATCACATAAGCACGTAAGTTTCACCACTACATTTCCTTCTAGCTAAATTGTGGAATTTTCGTAGGCCGGGTGTGGCGATCTCGTAAGCTTTATCCACACTTGCTACTGTGACAAGAACTCAATTTTACTAGATTTTCTAGTAGTGTTAGAGTCTCTTTTCCTACTGTTTTTCAGCTAATGCTATTTCTCTCTCTCTTTTTTTTTGATGGCAGGGTCGAGAATCGTATTTAAAATGTGCTCAACGTTGCCGATCAGGACAAAAATTATCGCTCTGAGGGGATTGTACTCGGAAGTTCTCGATAAGAAGATGACAACACTATAGCCACTGCGCTACGTACGTAATTTTCACCATAATGACCTCTCCTGATCGGAATGACCAGAAACTTCTTTAAAGGAATCGTCCGCAATAAAAAAACCACTTTCCCATTTTCATGCTCAGTTTCATGAACGAGCCCTGTAGACCACAGCAGCGACGTTTTGCGATCAGTGGTGAGAATCCGCCACCAGTTCTCACCAGTCATCTAGCACGAGGAACGAAATCGTCCTCACAGAATGGTGATGCGATCGTCAAACAGAATTGAGAACAATTATGGCACGAACTCCACATGCAGAAAAATACCAAAAACGATTTTGGTGCGAAATTCAAATACACCTCTACTCTTTGAAAATTGGTTTTCCTTGAGAGATGAAGGGTTTTCAGGCGCCTTTCGGCCATTTCAGTTCTATAGAGAGGTCAAGGTATACGAAAACATGGAAAATAGTATATGGTCTTCTGCGCGTACGATGCCTTTAAAGGCAGTGTCCACGATAAAAACCATGTCTGATTTTTTGGTAGAGATCGGCAGCTGCGGGGCCTAGCGGAACCCTAACGTTGAAAAAGCTGAGAAAAATGAGCTCGCAACGGTCCCCTACGGCCCCAAAGTTGGACACCCATCAGCTCGTCACACCCCAGATGCACTTTCCACGCCCACCGACGTGAACAAATGAATGCTCGGGATTGTGAGATGAGCGATGGTTTCCGATCAATAGCCCCGTTCTTCCCTTCATTCTCAACTTCCCTCTCCCTACTCAGGTCAGCTCGCATACATCGGCTGCAAAAGACGGAAGTTACAAGCCTCGGACAACTCGTCCACCATGTTTGCTTAGCTCAATATTTGAGGGACCATAACTCCGTTCCCTGAAGGTCTTGTGCGATTTCAGAGATATCATTGAAATCAGCAAAGGGCCGTTTTCAAGATGGGCAAAAAAACAGAAAAACGATTTCTATCGTGAGCACTGCCTTTAAGTGGTTGCATGGGCAGCTGAAAATGGGGCGAATCATAAAAAAGTGGAAGTGTGGATAGTCTGGATAAACGAGTTAGGCCATTTCTTTGTGAGAAATTTTGAAAGGTATTATACCTCTTCGCTCGTCCAAAGTAGTGGATTCGAGTGAAGTAGGCTTTCAGATGTGTGGAGGCCAAATCAACGCACATAGTTACTACGGAAAGACCTGAATATAGAAATGTTAGCAAAAGTTTATAGAGAGGCAAACAGATTCTCCAAGGAAAACACATACCAACGATCACAAAGGCGACAATGAGTGAAAGAAATATATAATCCTTGACGACAATGTCCCCCAATCCAACGGTAACTATTAAGTTGAATCCAAAGTGAAAGGCATGAATGAAAGACCAGGTGCTGAAATTGGTGAGTTTCAAGTTGGTCCACAAACTTTGAAGCCAAGAGTAGTCAAGCCAGCTCACCGTTCCCAATTTATAAACATGGCTGATCCCATAGAGCAATATAAACAAATGCAGGCAACATAGGCTCCTAAACAGAAAAATCTATATTTTCACTAGAAAAACATGGGGGAAATGTCGATTTTCATCAGAGTTGAGCAGTAGCAAATCGATACGAAAGGGCTGATATAATGATCAAAATGGTTTATGGCAGACTTTTAACAGCTGTTTTTTTCGGACCTGCTCAACCCTGCTGCACACCAAACGCGAGGGGTGGATCACATACAATACTCTGGGTTTCAGGTTTTACACAAATATGAAGTGCTAGTCTATGAGGAGGTAGATGGTAAGGAAAATGCATACATACACTCCATTTCGAAGCAAAGCTTACATCTGCAAATGCGAACAGCCGTGGTTGCGGCGCACGGCGCAACAGCGGCTGTCTGCATTTGCGAACGCAGAATTTCCTCCGGAAACGAGTGCATATATTATAATGATGGTAATATTATACACATGAAGGGATAACATTTTAGGTCAGGGGTACCAAGTTACCAACAGAGATTCACAAACAAGGGTATAATGGGGTTGACTGGGTGTTTTACAGCTTACCGATCGGAAACCCCAGATGAATGTCCTCGCCAGTCGGGACTATCAATTAGAAACATTAGACTCATTAAAACCTTTTGATGAAATTCTATGGCTCTAAGGTGTGTATCCTCTGTTTCCGAGTGTGATTTACTTCCGTTCGTCGCGTGCGTCTGCGTGCGTCCTTCTCCCCACAATTTCTCGCCTTCGCTCCACACAAACGCGCGAGGGAACAGAGTAAATCTGGCCCGAAACCAGAGGATATATTGTATTAATGACGGAGCGCGCAAGCTCATGGTCCGCCACTGGTCCTCTACAGGTCTTTACGGCGGTAATCGTCAAGTTCTCGGCGGAAATAGTACGCGACCACTGCCGCTACACAAAAAAAAACCAATAGAATGGCGGAGTGGCGTGGTGAGTGAGTGTGTGGCGACAGTGACGTATCGATCGCTTACGGGGTCAACGACGCATACCCGGGGCGGCCGAGAACGCGTCGATAACCGTAGTACAGAGCCGGTAGAGGATCTGTGATGGCAGGCCATTAGTTTGTGCACTCCGCTCTAAACTGAGTATAAGAGATCGACACATACGGTCGACGCGGAATTGTTCGTCGAGTCGGTGTATGCCAGAGCAGTCTGCGTCTCTGCGTGTCACTGTAAGCCGCGTGCAGTCGTATCCTCTGGTTGCAAGCCAAATTTACTCTGTTCCCTCGCGCGCTTGTGCGGAGCGAAGGTAAAGAGAGCGATAAAGTGTGGGGCGAAGGAGACGAAGCGTACGCGCGCAGACGCACGCGATGAACGGAAATGAAATTCACTCAAAACAGAGGATAAATCTTTGCCATAGAACACAAACTCTACGAGTCGTACTGCACCGACTATACACAAAAACTGATAACCCGATGTTCAGAAAAAGGAATTTTAAAATTTTTTTCAGTGACCAAATTTTGTGAGTCGTCCATGTATTGCCAGCTAATTAAATCAGAACGCCGCACTTAGTTGTGTCACTTTCACGCCAAGTAGCGTCGCGGTTTCCTAATTCTATGACACGGACTATACATCGGCAAGTTTGCTGAACTCACGCGAAGTTAACACCTACTCGTTTTTCTATAGATTTTCACGATTCAATCGCGAGATGGGAATTTGAGAGAGAGACTCACCAATGGGAAACCACAGTTTTTCCTCGGTTCCATCAACACCAAGAATATCTAGAGTATCAGTGTTACCATTTGATGACTGCATCGATTTCCGCCGACCATGACGGCTGCGGTAAATCCATTGCTGAATAGTCGGAGTTTCTGGGAGAGTTGAGACTGATAACAACTCTAGGGCTGGCGTATAATTTGAAGGCAGTCTTCACCATTAAAAAGGTCTTTGAATTTTCATGGAGAAGCGAATATATAGAGGGCCAATGACGCAGTAATGGCGAAAGAACGGCCAAAAGCGAGCCATAGATAGCCCTATGCGGCCTTTACACTTGTTTGCGCTATGCTCTGCACGCCCGATTCCTTGTTGGCTGTGCAGCGTGTGGGCGGGGCGGGCATTTCACAACCAATTTTGAGAGATGTTAAGGCTGCCTATGGCTCGTTTTCACTCGTTATTTCGCCATTAATGTTGCAATAGACCCCGGTACATTCGATTTCCGGTGAAAACTCGAAGACCGTTTCTATCGTGAGCACTGCCTTCAAATACTCAGACAATTGAGTGTTCGAAGCGCTGGCATTTGGCGGGCCGATGAACATTATTCAGCGATGTGCCCGCCATTTGCCAGCTTTTGGGTCTGGAGCCTAAAATTGTCGTGAAATTTGCCTTTTTCATACTTCGCATCTGAAAAAAATTAAGAACTAAGGAGGGAAGTGTTTTTAGTGCTAAACTCATGTGCGAAATCGACTGGCATTGTTAGTATCTCTTGGTCCTCAATAATAAAACAGCGCAGTATCCCGACTTGAGCTGCAGGTTCCAAGAAGTTGCAAGCGTTTTTCAAGATTTGCAAAAAGGCAAGGGATCTTAAAGGATATGGTACCTATCGCAACTTACAGTAAATTTAAAAATACTTTTTTATATTTTTATATTTATATTTATCCATCAGATGTTTTTTGGATGTTTCAAAAAAATTTCTCGGATTTTGCTCAAAACTTGTATGTAGGAGGGGTAATATAGGGTGGTGAACACGAATCTGGAGTCCGTTTGTCCAAATTCTTAGATTTACTGTAGGCTGCGGTAGGTACCTTATCCTTTAAGGTGCAAAACCTACCTTAGTATTTTGGAAATCGACAAACGGACGTTAAATTCGTTAAATTCCCCCGTATACAAATTTTGAGTCAAATATGAGACTTTGGACAAATTACCGTATACCCACGTAATCCACTGTAATCTGTCAAAAATCGATAAAGGGACTCTAGATTGTTGTCTAGCAGCCCAAATAACCCATAGAGTAACCTTTTGAGCCATTTCTATCGTAGAGCTCCGGAAACCGTCAAAAGTCACATTTTGCCTTTCAAATTTCCACCGGGTGGAGGATTTGAACGATTTTAGTCGGAAACTTTTGAAAATCGACAGATAAGCCCCAAATTCGTGATCAGCGCCCCAAACAACCCACCTGGGAGGATGTTTAGCCAAATTACAAGTCCGAAACGCTATCAGTCTGTACAAAGTTTGGAAAATGTGCCTTCACCGAAACTTTGCCCAAGGGGTAGTTTTGTGCGCTGAACACAATTATAAGGTCCGTTTACGGATTTTCCGAAAACTAATTCGCGTTTTAGAAGGTACAAAAAGCATAGACAAGCGACCGTTTTAAGCTTATAACTTCTTGGAACCTGCAGCTCGGGGCAGGATACTGCGCGGTTTCACTATGGAGGTTTAAGAGATTCTAACAATACAAGTCGTTTTTGCAGAAGCGGTTTCCGCGAAGAACACTTTCCTTGTAAGTTTCGACAGCTCAAAAGAGGTAACTCCAAAAGTATATTTCCATAGGGATTCAAGCTTGTAATAAATGCATGGCAATGTTTCTATACTTTGTAAAACAAACGATTTAAACATAAGGACTAGAATAGTAGACCAACCTTGATTTTTCTAGTCATCCTATTCCAATTGCTAACAAATTTGAGCAAGGTTTCTGAGAGGAATTTGCCGATATCGGCCGCAGTGATGAACATAAGAGGAATACCAACAAGTGCAAAAACAACAGCAAATACCTTCCCAACATCCGTATCTACGGAAACCTCGCCGTAACCTAAAATAAAAAAAGGATTTTGTGAAAAACCCAGCTTATTTTCTATTGATCGGTAGGCGTGAAAAAACACAGGTTTCCATTCTCAAAATACAACAATACGTTCAAAGACTTTTGGGCGCTACTGTACAGCTCGTCCAAATGACACGGTCCGCCCACAAGGCCGGCGTGCGTGTCGACCTGCCGTCGTTAAGGTTCTTATCGGACAAAAAAATCAATTAGCAGGAATATCAGACGAATAGTGAATAATATCCCAATCAGCTGTTTGCAGCCGCGGGAGGATTGGTCCGAAAAATTCCTGCGCGACAACCACTCGGCACGTACGCCGACCGCGTGAGCGGACATTCTCATTCGTACAGACCTTAGCTATGTGTGCGATGAAATCTGTACAAGAACTCTAGCGGGTGACATACCACAGGTGGTGAGTACGGTGAGAACGTAGAGTAAAGCTGTCGGAAACGTCCACTTATTGTGCATATTGGCTAAATCATCCGGTCGATTCAATTCTCGACGTATAGGCCGTCGATCGTCGACCACTTCCGACACCGATAACATCCATTCCCTAAAAAGTCAAGCATTTAGGTCATTCACTAGCTTTCCTCAAATATGCATCCACTCATTATGCGCTTTTTATTGCCCATGAGCAAGTAAATGCTGTGAAATGAGGCGTTGAATTGAAAGCCACTTTTGTTCTCTAGTCGCATTGGTTGAAGATTCAGTAGCTTAGCTTCTTACTTGATCGATTTTCCAGAATGGCACCCAAACGACTTACTTCTGGAGAAGATTTGAAAGTGAAAGCTGCGAACGCTGGCATAATTCCCCGAAAGCTATCATTTTGAGATTGAATTCTTCCTGAAACTCTATGGACGAGAAACTTTGAAGCTGACTCCACTCGCAAATGGTCATTCCCTTCAAAAAATCCATGGTTTTCTAGCGGTTGCGAACCATCGCTTCGGTTAAGCGGCGTTCAGAGTTTTTTGCAGCGCGACGGGACGGCACCCGACAATACGGCGTGAAGATTGTGTCGCACAGGAATTCAGGTAAGAACGTTGCGCGAAGGCTACGCGACCTACGCAATTTCACGCAAACAAAAAACAACGATTTTCTAGTAATACAAGCGACAGGTTTTCAAAGTTTTTTTTCAATGGTAAGTTGTCCCTCGATGTTTATTTTACTGCACCCAATGTTAGATTTAGTGGTGTTGATAAAAAACACGTTTGAGAATATTAACAACGAGCTTGCCTTCGCGCGACGTTTATTGCGACGTGTTGCGTTGCAATGCGACGCGAATCGCGCGAAGTAAAATTGCGCGTCATTTTTGATGCACAGCGCCTCTTCACTGTGAACACCTGGCAACAACGCGACGCGTCTTCTCTCGATTGATGCGTAAGGCCTAGCGCATACTTCAGGCGACGCACGACCGCGACAGTGCATATCAGCAATATCGATTTTTGGACGATATATATGGCAAACATTATGTCGCGTCGCTCGTCGCGGGAAGTATGCACTAGGCCTAAGATGAGTATTACGTCGCGTCGCGGCGCAGATGAGCTTTGAACGCCTTCTTACAGTTCGCTTTATAGCAATTGTCATCCTATCAAATATTGCATTTGAATGCTGATGAACCCCTAGTGTTGATTTTGACACCCATCCGAAAACAACTTATTAATCGATTATCGATCACAATACGGGATAAACAATTTTGTGATCGCGAAATTAGTTTAATACTGCCACTCTTTTCGAAAATCCCGAATGATTAAGTTTCTGAAATACGGTTCTTTCGGGAGCTCAGATACGCTTTTTTTCGAATGAGGTCTTCCAAAAGTTTAAATCGCCCTATTCACATGGATCCTGAGTAACCTTTCAGATATGTTAAAAATCGATTCTGAACTAAGTTATCGAAGAAGGGCGCAAAAGGCGCAAAAAGCTGTCTCCACGCTTCTTCTGACCAATTTCTACAAGCGCTAGTGAACAACCAGGGAAGATTTATTAGATTTTATTGGGAGAGGATGGAATAGTATGTACATATCCTTGTTATCACCATGCAGTATCGCTAAGTCGTTGACCACACACCACAAAATTTGACCAGATCAATTAGGGATCGACCACCCTCACGACACACAGCTGCTCACATTGTCACATATTCCTGTTGATCATTACACTCTATCCTTCATCAAAATACTTCCTTTTCCTCTTGAACGCTCATATCCTTGACGAACATTCACGTGAACCCTCCCAACAACAGATCTCAAAGTGTATTTTTTGCTCAGTGAGTGTCTTCTATTATGAGGCGCCATATGGGTATCGGAGGGCGATTAGCGCGCGGAAACACTCGATTTCCTGAACTTGCCCCACAATCGCCCCAACAAATCCTTCGTCATCCCCATAAACGTCTCTTCGTTCACAAAATTTCTGTGTACTTTGGGTAATGAAGTGTTCGCGGGCGACAAGGAGAAACCAAGATCCTGAGCTAGTGGGCCCGCTAATCGCCCCATAATATCCATGATGCGCCCCACAATACAACCTGATCGCTTCACAACATAACTACACGTGGAGCTCACGGTTTTGTGTGATCTCAGCGGTCCTCGTAATTTTTTATTGATGACTTTGCTGTGACTAGTGAATGGTGCTTAAGTTATACAAGTGCATGAATTTTACTTTGATGTAGGCATTGAATACTGAGCGATTCTGTTTTATCTGCATATATGTGCCTAGATATCGCCCAGTTCCTTCAATCATGAAGCCGCGACGCAGCCTTGCACCGCAGAACTAATAGATCGATATTGATTATTCATGCGTTTCGGCGCGTGGCGAGTAATGGCGATGTGGCTTACTAACTGTAAGACAAGGATGATACATGCTGAGATAGTGTGAGCAGAAATTCATGTTTGTAAACACTCTTGAGGAAATGAAAATTTCACTCAAATCCTACCGCTTGAGGGTGAACTCTTAGCAAAGTTTACTAGTTTTGGTGGAATGTTGCTGTCAAAATCAATTACGGAAATTGATTTTAATTGCGGAATTTGAAATTTGAATGAAAAGTCGAGACTATCCTAACGGGGGGGGGCACCCACGTAAAAGTCAGAAATCAAATGAGCCCCCTCATAGAAATGAATGGAAAACCTGATAAAAGATGCTTGATGCTGCTATCAGTCATTGTTGTTGATGAAATTCTATAGAAATACTTCGATTGATAGCGTTATAGATCGGTGGCTCATTTCAATTCTGACTTTTAACTGAGTGGCCACCCCCCCCCCCGTTTAAGATAGTTCCGAAAAATTCCTCTAAATCTGCTTACATAAGATTCATCCTTCTGGTGCGCTTACTTCCGTGTCTCTTTTTGCATCCATTTTTCTGCGAAAGTTGGAAAGGAGATGCAAATGCGACGCGGAATGGCTAGTTCCTTGTATCAGGTCATTTCGCTTGACAGAAAAAGCTTAGCTGTCCGTAATATGAGATTAGAAGTGCATCCATATGTAGATTGTGCAACTCGGACGGACCCCAGCATGGGATGAGTTTGTGACAAGTCGTGCTCATATGTTGTCGTTTTTTCCGCGTATCGTTCTCTAATCTTTGCCGCATCTGTTTCGATGAGCTCCCACCCAATTGCAGACCGCGATTGTTTTCCCCCCACTGCGACAATAAAACATCAGACTCCCAGGGGGGTGGTGTGCGGTGGGTGGACTGGGTCTCTTTATCTTTACGTACAACGAGCATGGATTCACGATGTAGTTGGAGGAGAGTTTGGGTTTTTCTCCATATGAAAGAGCCGCAGCGGGGTGCCGCTATTGCAGTGAAGGTGATCGCCGAGGGCGTTTTTTCTCCCGGGAAACGCAAAGCACAACACACTCCGATGGATGGATATGTGTTTGGACTACTGGGTCGCGAGGGTGAAGCGCCGCGCGTTTTGCATATTTAATCAGTTCCCGTCAAAAATTTCGGGTGACTGCTCATGAAAATGGCATGCAATCGGAGCGCTTCCAAAGTTAGCCGCACTTCAAGACAACGGCCTGAAGAACTGATAACACAATTGACTGAACTTGGGGAAGAACATTTTTCGAAATGATGACTCGTACTGAGCAGACAGTTATCACATCATGAAACTGTAGAAGCTAACACTTAGGAGACCGCTTGTCCACACTGCTCACCTACGCCATGAACTCGATTTTTTTCGTTCCTTCAAAACAAGAAGGATTACTGTCGTTATAGCTGGGAGTATACGTATTGGACAGGATCAAGCACCCTGGGTTATTATAACCAAAGGGGGCCACAGCTATCGGCTCTAAGGAAGAGGTAGGGGCCGCAGGTATTTTATTGGTCATCATGAATCGCGGGCCTTTTGCGGCCGAGCGAAGGACGGTGAATGTGTCTGGCGGTGAGTCACCATTGCCAAAAAAAAACACTGTTTTGACTTAGTGCATCTGAAGGCAAAAAAAACGCGTATCATATTGTAGGTATCGCCAAAGGACCTCGTTTTTTGAAAAGTTTCCTCATGATTATTCATCTTTGAGCACGTAATATAATTCCAGTGCAGTTAAAGGCAGTGTTCACGATGATCATCCTCGTTGACTTTCCACAGTGAAATGATGGGCGAGAAGGATCCTAGGCTCTCAGTGTCGAAAGAACGGTAAAAAACGAACCAGGAGCGGCAAAATAACGGCTGCAAACAAGGGTTTTGGTGCCCCAGACACGCCTGGTGCCCCAGATCCGCCCCTCGAAAGGAACAAATGAAGACTCAGATTACAGGAATGATCAAGCCAAGGAAGTGCTGATAATTGAGGTGATCGCTTCATTGCACTGATAGGTATCATCCATCTAGCGGTCAATTTCTCCACGCTCAAAATTCAGCAATAAGCAAGAGAGGGCCTATTTTCGCTCAAAAGCGTCTATCGTATCCTTTTTAAGCATGCCTATATAAGGCACCAACCCTTCCGTAAGCCGTGGAGATATCGGAAGTGAAATTTATCGTGAACACTTCAAATAAAATCAGCTGAATTTAGCCAAATATTAAAAAAATCGAATATTCAAATTACCTGAATAAACGAAGAATTTGAAAAACCGTATAATTTCGAAACGAATGAGGCCTCCAAAAAAGTTAACAATTCGAATTCCAATTAAATCAAATATACGCAGAAGAGGATAATTTCAAAATCTGAGTGGATCAAGTATTTGAGTGATATTCAAGACTCAAGTTCTTTTTCGGGTGCATGCATACTTCGAATGTTTATTTGATGGGTCCCAAAGTCTATGTAAAATCGCTCATTCAGTAGGGTATGCGCAATACTCTAAACTCGAATTGAATTGATATTTTTGAAGCGTAATATCGAATGAAGCGTTCAGTCGGAATATCCAAAATGCAACCACCGTAGCGAAATTCTAGAAATGGAAAAATTCAAAATACCTTTCTGATTTATTACTTTACTGAAAAAATTCTTGGTATTTCAAAATACATAGGAGAGTAGTAGCTATTTTTCAGTCATGGGTCGAACTTCATATAAGCAGGTAACAACTAAAGGCAACATATGGTATAGAACGTGTTGAAATGGTTGTTTATTCTGTAGATAAATGCCTACAAAATAGACGTACTGGATTTGTACATTTTTTCGTCTAGACAGACACTTTCCTTGTTGCAACTCTATCCATTGGCCAAGAGAATTATATGCACACAGTTTTTTTCCTAGCGATCACAAAGCATACTTTCCATCAAACTAATATTTTATCCTGAATGAAATGTGTGATCAACACAACGAAATAGATTTGGAACCGCTTCCAGAAATACGACTCGGCCTTCTTGAATCGAGCTAGAAACGATGTTCAACAAAAAAATGTACCTTAAACCTGAGTTATGTGCAGCACTATGCGTATATAGATCCCTCGAACTATTTTTATGATACCGCTTATTTCGTGGTAAAATCATCATTCGCACAAAATGAGCACAGCAGAAAGACTATTCTCGGAATATTGACCCCAAAAGACAATCCCAATCAGGGCTTTTTTATCCTATCCGAAAACGGAAATTATTCCTCGAGACCACTTTAATATAGCATAAAGAAGTCGATTACATAATACCACTGAATGCCCTCGTTTTCACTCCCTCACCTCCTTTAACTCCACCTCCATCACATAAAAGGCAGTCGCGCCATATAAAAAACGCCAATTGACTCCAGCTATCCCACACGATCGAGTTCACTATGGTGCAATCTACCTAACAGCCGAGCGCGTTGTTTCCCAGACAGATTACGATAACTCGAAGCTTTTGAATCATGAGTCTACGGAGGTCAAACATAGAAGAAGCGGCTCCAGAATGATGGATGGGAGTGGTGTACACCTTTGCACCTTGATTTTGTGCCATGAACCCGGCTCCGGCTGACACTTCAGGCGACGGCGGACGAATTTCGCAGGAGAATTACCTTACCGGAACGCCAGAACTACCTATATAGCCATGTTTTTCTGATCGGCTACATCCCGGGTAGTGACAAAAAAGTCCATCCTAGCGACCCGAATAGTACTGAGAAAGGCTATGAACCGAAAGAGACAATGCCTGTAGGCAGGCATGATACTATTAAGCGACCGTAGTCCGCAATAACGGACCTCAGGTTAGTGTTCTGCGCTCCAAATCAACCTTCACTCTGGGAAAAAGTTTGAGTGAGAATTTTTTCTGGATTTCTGAAGTCCCAGAAAAGAGATTGGACCACTATACGCGATGCGACCGTAGAGGTTCTTTTTTTCCAAATATTACCTAAGGAGCTTTTGGGGCGCTGAACATCAATATGAGGGTTCGTTAGTTAGAAGTCTTACTGACGATTACTGCAGATTACGTCAAGTATAGTGTTATTTAGTTACCATAGTCGAACTAGCAGTCTTCCAACTTCGAAATCCTAGGGTACAGTCCCCTTCGCTTCAAAAACACTGCCACGATGTTATTTGAAACGAACATTGGTGAGCGGTATTCGCGTGAGTTCATCGATGAAATGTGTCATAAGAAACAAGAACAAATACTGTGCTTATCTGGGCCAAATTCCGGTCCGCAATTTCGTCTCGTCGCGCTTTGCGGCCGCACGCTTCCGGGTCAGAGGAGCTTCCAGCGCCGCATTCGACGATCTGTTGACTCTAGGTGGGTTTTGGAAACTGGAAACTGAGAGAAATTGGAGAAAATTGTATAAAAAAGCCGCATGGAGTCGGCTTTGGCGCAGGAAACCCGACTGACTCGAGCTCATGCGGCCGCAAAGCGTGTCGAGACGTAATTGCGGACCGGAATTTGGCCCAGACAAGCCCAGTATGTACTTTAAAAAGAAAATTATGGCAAGAGAGATCATCATAATGATAATTTTTGAGAGATTGGGCGAAACAGAGATTCCTACTACAATAGCAGCGAAACGTAAAGCCTAAGTGATCTTGATAATTTTTGACAGAAATTGCGGCTATCACATTTGTTGTGTTATGTTTGCTCTGGTCGAAGGACTGCAGGATCGATAAATGCCATAAATGGCAAGATTCTATAGAAAATTTCGTTCCATTTTCCTTTTAGGCCTCTTTCAGAATTCGATCGCCGCGCGACGCGACGGGATGATAATCATGAGCATCGATCGAGATCGCGTCGCACGTCGATCTGTATTGAAAACATGTCGTCGCGGCGATCAGCGATGGAAGTATAAAACAGGTCTTATGAATGATTGTTTTTCCTACATACATTTAATAGGTCATTGTTGATAAACTGCAATAGAAATACCGCATTTAGTTGATACTTTGGGAAAAAAAAACATCGTGGCAAAAACTTCAAACCCGGTAGCCTCTCCCTGAGAATCGGCGCCTTCTCTGAAGATTTAGAATATGTTGTAAACACCAATTTCAAAAACTTACGGAACCTAATCTACCTCTAATGAATTAAAATTTGGCTTCTATTAGAACAAGATGACGACCCTCACAAGTGAAGGGTGGAAAACGATGAAACTGATCAATAAAGGAAAAGGTTGCAAAAGCCTTTCAGTTAGTTGTTCCTGCAAATATTTGTCACACTTCCGACGTCTACTAGGTTTCCTGCCGAATAACGCTATTTGTAACTAACGATAACTAAACTGCAAGTTTCTTCACGCTCATAAGGCCCATCGAAACATGATTTAAGCATTTTGAATTGCTCGTAGCTTTAACGAAAACTTTAGAGTTGGACCACTGTGATAACTCCCTCCGACGGGTATAGTTGAAATAAGCGCTGGCACAACGCTCGTGTCTGGCCATTCCCTTGTTACTGGTCCTCACGGACATCTACCAGAACTTGTTCTGGCTGGCGAACACCATCGTGGAAAGTGTTAACTCTGCCTGGCGTGGGCAGAACTGTATTCAAGATGGCGTGGCAGGTCGTTCAAAGCAGTGCCGAATGTCTGCCTACCGAAAAGCCGATGCCCAGTCCTGCTCGTCTATTAAACGACCACCGTGTTGAGCGTCGTTCAGTATCCGCCAACTGTCCGCCGTGAAATTGGACATCATGTTGGTTAACCTAAAGAAATTAAATGTAGTTTTTGTGAGCAGCAAGACTTGAGTGTACTGGTTAACTCATACAAAAAGTCTCACCGAACAAGTTTCCGTGATCGTGCCAACAGCTCTGTCCGGGTTTCGAGGAGCATGAGAATCCAGGCGCCGAGGCACAAGTAACCAATCAGTACCGCCACAAGTATGACATGAGGTGTGAGGATTTTGATGTACTAAAATTAGATTTATATTAGGTCTAAAAATAACTTTTGAGGCTTTTTTTGTTAACTTTGAGTGCTTTTTTCTGAACACGCGTCCATCGCTGGCGACAATAGGAAGTCTGAGGCGAGTAGCAGCACTTCCCACAAAATATGTTTTTTTTTTGCGCAAAGGTTGCTATGATTACAGCAAATATGTTGTTGACATGTTGTTGACAATTTAGCAAGGTTACCAACATAAATTTATAAAGAGTTATGTTCGGGATTTAATAGGCTTTCCTCCTTAAAGACAGTGTTCACGATAATCTTCAATTTTGAGATTGTTCGCTATATTGATTAAGTGGCCCCCGGGTAGAACTAAAATGACGTAGAAATTGAGAAAAACGCACCAGATGTACCCGAAATTCTTAAGTATCACGCCGCCTCTTAAGTATCACAGGAAGGGTCTGTTGTGACATTGAAATCTTTTGTGGACCCGTCCTTTGCAATTCTCTACTCTCTATTGCTCCGTTCTTTCCTTAGGGCCCTAACCAATCCTGCTTTGCATAAAATATTCTTCTATTTTTGATTGACGCAATTTTCCACCGGTGACAACCACCATGAACGTGTTCATCCAACCGGACAACTAGTCCATGTTATAGAACAAAGTCACTGAAAAAACGACGTTTTAATGCGTTTCTCGCCGTTTCTTCGTGATTTTGGTAACACTTGGAGGCCAACGCATTGTTTTATGTGGAAAACTCGGAGACGAAAATCATCGTGAACACTGCCTTCAACATGCTACTTGATCTATTAGGGTGAGTCATAAGTTCTTGGAATTTTTTATTTTTACTTTTTTCTTAAACACAAGGTAACAAATTTATTCAAAGTAAGAGCCATTACAACGAACAACTTTCTGCCAACGATGAGCGAGACTTCGAATACCGTAGTCGTAGAATGAGCGCTGCTTCGATGCAGAAAAAGCGTCCAACTCGGTCCTCAAGTGCTCTTAAGCTGCTTTCCCCTCAACCAGTGTTCGAGGCTTCTGAATAAATGGTAGTCCGATGGAGCAATATCTGAACTGTAGGCTGGATGAGGGAGAGTTTCCAACTGCAGCTCCTTCAATTTTTCTTGAGTTTTTTTTCGCTATGTGTGGGCGGCAGTTGTCCCAGAACAGTAGGATCTGGTCATGTTTTCGTCCATTTTTCTCCCTTTGGTGACCATTTCCTCTAGTTCTTGGCAGACGTAGTCAGCATCTATAGTCTTTCCTGGCGGGAAGTAATTTCCAGAACACAACTCCATCAGTGGACCAAAAACGGTCAGTAGACTCTTTTTCCGTGGATATCCCGACGTTGCACAGGATCTGGCGACTCAAAGGGCTTCACCCATTGCACAGACAGGTCAGGATTGTTATAGTAGCACCACTTCTCATCACATGTAATGATGCGACCAAAAAAACTTCCTTTGTGGTGCCGTTTCAGTAGTTCTTGACAAATGGCCATCCTGCGATTCCTGTCGGTGTCGGATAAAGTGTGAGGAATCACGGACGGCTTTTTCGGTTTCAGTCCCATATTGTGTAGCTGGCGAACTGCGGTCGACTGCGAACTCCCTGTAAGCTGGGCGAGACCTCTGCTGTGAAGGTGCGGGTTTTTCTCCAGCTCATTCGCCGCCAACGTGAGGTCGTGATTTCGTGGCCTTCCACATCTCGGCTTGTCCTTCAGAGAGCAGCTGCCGGAGCGGAACTTTCGATACCAGTTGTACACAGTACTGGCAGCATTTCGATACCTTCCTTGGCCCTTATTTCCTTAACAGTTTGAGCAGCTGTGAAACCTCTTTCGAAGTAGTGAAGAATCAGTACGCGAGCGTGCTCTTTTTCCGACAGTTTACTGAGCCACAAATGGCGTTTCGAGGGCTGGCAGGTATTGATTTACGAGGTTTGATCTACCTAGCAGACAACCGCGCACGAGTGGCATTTGATCTATTCGCGCGCGAATTAATATGAATTTTTGAAAAATTCCAAGAACTTATGACTCACCCTAATAGCTACGCCTTGCTATGTAAATCTCTCGAAACGTGTTTGTGTACTCATCACATTTATGTACTTATGCTCAGCATTCATCAAAAACAACATTTGAGATGGGATTTTTTTTTGGGCTACGTCACTAAATTTTCGGGTCACATGACACAACACGCCGCTCATGGTGTGTCAAGTAAAGTGTATACATTTCTGTTGTATCCAAGCGTTTCGCAATACCTAGCCTCGGCACCTCATGCTGACCTCTCTGGGGCGGCATGCACGTACGCGGCGGGTTAGGTTGGGGTTAGGCAGGGTTTGGGGCGTCGGCGCGTTTGATTATTGCTGATCGAGTGCTGGAGATAATCAATAGTTGGGGTCTCAACGGGGTTTCGGCTGCCCCACCCTCCTACGTAGGGTTTGCGAGCGAACGATTTTTCAGTGCTAGCCTAACCCCCTTTTAGCCCTCGCGCTGCTATCATCAAACGCGCCGACGCTCCAAACCCTGCCTAACCCCAACCTAACCCGCCACGTACGTGCATGCCGCCCCTGGTCTCGTTCTCAGACAGTGGGGCGGACTTATCGTGATGCCGAATAAGAACGAACGCGGGGTCAACGACGATCAGCCCGCTGCTTTTGCGCGCGGTCAGCTCAAAGTGGGTGCGCAGTCAGCTCTAAATCGGCTCGCGATCAGTAGGCCTGCACAAAAAAGGACCGACCGCAAAAAATCTGTCTAACTCAGTTATTAATTATAATACAACATTTATATTATTATACATATTATAATACAATCAAAGTTAAGCACCTGCGGGTGCACTCCCGCTATCTGATAGGGACCGAGTGCACTCCCGCTTGTGCAGCCAAGGAGATACGAGAGGTACCTCAAGCTTGGGTAATTGAACCGGCGGCGATCTCGTTTTACCACACAGAACGCTACATCGTAGTCGAAGCGGGGTCCATCGCGGTCAGTCCGATATGTGCCGTGGCTCTCTGGTCTTTCGCGATTAGTCCTAATTACATTGTTGTACACGATAAAAACGATTTATGGTCGCGGTAAGTTTTACTTACCAGTAGATGCGCGCGATAAGTCCGCACTTCTCTCAAACACTCAGCGCGAAGATATCGAGCAAACGCGATTTGTCCGCGATCAGTTCTACTTGGATTTTCGCTTGCGGTAGAAACGGTTCCTGAGCGCGGTAAGTACTATTCGACAATTTTTGTGCGCGATAAGTCCGCCCCATTGCCTGAGTTGAAGCCTACGATGACTATGGCTCCGTAGAGAAGTAAGGCTGGTTGTTAAGAACACCAACCGAAATTCTCGAGAACATAGATAAATACTGGCATAAGTTGCTTGTAAGTGGCACACTACTTCCGCAATGGAGAGGAGGTACCTAAACTTTAGGCTACATAGACTGTGGTCCTCGCAGTCCTACAGGCGGTTGCTCATGTCACGTCGTTGGTTATCGGGTCCGCCGGATAAATGATGCGTTTTGAGGACAACCACTGGGTGAAAGCTGTAAACGATCGACAACCACAGGATCGCACTCCAGACTCGCGATAATGGTCCCTCAAGATTTGATAGTCTTGACAATAGACATGAGTGTCGTTGCGCTCTGATTTCTTTTTTCGTTCCCTCATGATTAACGGGTTGGAGATGAAGCAGCAGGAAAGGTTGGATTGCACGGAGAGGATTTTGATCAGAGGTTCGCTCGGATATTTTTGCACACGGATGTGCCATTGCGAAGATCTCTACAATGAAATCGATGCAGTACATCAACGCTTCACATGAAGAATGAAGAATGTGTCTGCATCTTCCAACGCTTTCTCTAGCGGCGAAGCAAGGTCTACCTTGACTGCTTGAGCGTATATTGGATGGACCGCCGGATCGCCTCGTTCAACAAGCTTTTAGCATGCTTCAGGGTCTTGCCAAGAACGTACTCCTGAACGTTGGCGAATGCTTTAGACGGGCATAAAGAGGAAGGATATAAAATAACTCGTTAAAATACAATTCATGTGCAATGTCTCATTCGAAAGGAAGTGGAATAGCAACCGATGGCTGGATTCTCTTCGAACGGTGGCCGACAACCTAATTAGCTGCGAATACATGCAGTACCCACCCTTGAACTTGGCAAATCAGCTAAAAAAAACGCGTTTTTTTTGCCCATACGGAATAAATCTGTCAGATTTGTGTTTTCGGGGGTGAGGAAGGCATTGCTAGAATCGTCCCATCAAGAGCTACAAGAAGGTGTAAAAATTTCATTGATATCTTAGACTATACCCTGATTATAGGTATGTTTCTAGAAAAATGAAAGTGCCGGCCGAGCGTCCTGACGAGTCCAAATGTGTTATAAAAAGAGCAACATACCTGTAATTAAGGTATAGTTTAAGACATCAGTGAAATTTTAGCACCATCTTGTAGATCTGGATGAGACGATTTCAGCAATATCTTTCTTACTTCCAAAACCCAAAACTTCACAGAGTTATTCCAAAGGGGCACAAGAAACGCGCTTTTAGCAAAGTTCGAGGGTGGGTTTTGTAGCTTTGGAAACCAAACGGCTCTCTTACAAATCATAACAACTGACCTGACTTCTGAAGCGTTCCGATGAAGTTTGACAAGAACTAATCCTCCGAAGCTGGGTACCGGCACTACCGACGACCGGGACAACTATACACGCCTGACTACTAGGACGGTACAAGTCGGCAAAGATGCGGACTAACTGCGTCAGACACAAGCGGACTTATTAAGCCAAGCGATTCAAGTCCTGATTACATGACCAAATATCGCGAATCTCTGGAAGGGAGGAAGGCGTGACGCTGCTTGGCGGGAGAAAGGCCCGGATCATACTACCGTGGCGGCGATATGCGAGAAAGAGCAGTATCGATCAATCGCGGCACTTCTGAGGGAATCGATAGTTATTACGAGCAAAGCAGCATCTAGTTCAGTGGAATGGGATGATGTAGCTTTCGAGATCGGTTGAAATTTACGTTTTCACTCACATCTCTGAAATATTGAGCAAGGATGCTTATCGCCGCGATGACATCGGCACCGCTTTCCATTGGGCAACGTTGCAATAAAATCGCGGCAATACGCATATTTGCTAAAAATTTCGGCAATGTGTTAGGCCTCTTTCAGAGTTCGATCGCTGTGCGACGCGATCGTGTGCACGGCGACGCGACCATCGCGTCGCCGTGGAAATCGCAGGCTTTCGAAGTGTGAATGCTCAATCGCGAAAGCTGGCAATCACGCACTTTTACGTACACATTCTAATCGACGCCTAACCAGCATAGATGAATATAGCTAATGAACACAGCCAGTTGCAGCTGTGTTTATTTTCTGTATTCATCTATGCATGAAAAATTTTGTGGAGAATTATTTGTGAAAGTTTGCTGGCCATGGGTGGTGTTAAAATTATTCGATGAGGTTTTTTTCTGTTTTTTTTTCTCGTTTTTTCATCTGGAAATTTCATGGTTTGTCCCGCGCATTCTGAGATTCATAACTGGCAAGCTTATCTGTTCAGCAGTTCAAAAACAGAGGAGATTGAAAAAAAAACAGCAAAATTAGATCCACCCTCAAACGAGTTCAACGCCGCTAATTAACTATCACAAATAATTATTGAAAACGTTTTCCATGGGAAGATCGAACTTATTAAAGCGGGAAGGGAAGAATATAGATGAATAAAGCGTTTTAAATGCCTCCGAATGTTGCAAAATGAAACAAACAGTGAACTTAAAAATAATTTTCCGAGAAATTGGAGATCTTCCGCAATGAAAATCACTACCTAGGCAGTCGACGATTAAGGCAAACTACCTGGGAAAGCAGAGCTAGTAAAACAAAACAAAAACGACGGGAAAAATCGAGGACTTTGGGCGAGGGCGCATGAGACAATCGCCGCGACCGGTCGCGTCGCCGTGCAGTGCACAGCGCCGCGATCCGGCAGTGTCAGTCGCGCAATCGTGCGATTGGACGACTTTCTCTGCGATTTTGTCTGAAAGGCCTGCGATCTGATCGCGCGACGCGACCCGGTCAATACGCAGGGTTTTCATTCGGTCGCGTCGCAGTGCGATCGAGCTCTGAAAGAGGCCTTAAGTATGATCTTGTCCAAACTGCAAGCGGGAAAACGAAGGGAAGGTGGCTATTGATCGAATGATTTCGCGCCCGATAGTTGAGCGCTGCTTCGTACTTGAGAGACACAGACGATAAGGGGATTCGATGAGACTGAATGACGACGTCACTGACGCTAACACGACACTGTAGACAACGTGTCCGAGTCAATCGATTGGAAATGAGCGACTCTGCTTGGCGGGAAATGTGGCACGCGGAAAAATGAAGGGATATGGCTATCGATCGACCTAATTTGAGCCCGATAGCTGAGTGCGGTTTCGGAATTAAAGGCAGTGTTCCCGATGAAAAAAGTGTTTGAAATTCCACTAGGAATGAGTAGTGGAGGGACACTGTGTAGCGTTAACGTCGAAATAACGCATGGAAACGAGCCAGTAAGAGCCCCAAAAGAGCCCGATGTTGCCACTCTGAGCGCAAGGCAAACCCCAAAAGCGCATTGCCCGCCCACCGACGTGAACAAATGAAAGCTTGAAATCATGAGATGAGCGATGGATTCCGATCATTAGCCCCGTTCTTCCCTTCATTCTCAGTTTCTCTCTTTACTTAGCTCAGCTCGCATACATCGGCTGCAAAAGACGGAAGTTACAAGCCTAGGACAACTCGTCCACCATGCTTCCCTATCTCAATTTTTGAGGGACCATAACTCCGTTCCCAGAAGGTCGTGTACGATTTCAGAGACATCGCTGGAATAAGCATGGGACCGTTTTCAAGATAGGCTGGAAAACAGAAAAACGATTTTTGTCGTGGACACTGCCTTTGAATGACACCAACAATTTTTGTGTGAGCTTCAGGTCTTTAATTCCCTACTTTTGGAGATCGCCAAGGGACATTCATCACCCAAATACCATGTGTTGAGACGAACGATGCTATGCTCTCTTTTTTTCGCATGAATGCAACATATGCGGGTATTCATCGACCTTTTAATCAGTCTTGTGTGGTGTAAAGTATTTGTCATCGCCTCCAGTTCATGTTAGTTTCTTTAGCCTGCCATGTTGTTCGCGAAGTCGCTTGGGGAGTTGCGCTCTTGCCGCTATTGACTCTTCACACAAACGCATTCTTCGCCAACCAAAAGTGTATGGTGGTCATTCATCATGTAATCTATTTATAACCCTGTCGTTGACTTGAAGCTACGGCCCGCACGCGGCAATGTAACGCACTTTAACCATAGTTTTGGGCAGATTGTCACTCACAAGGAAAATACTATTAGCCAAGCTGACCATTCCGGTCGAAATGAACTTTTCTAAAATCATTTTTTTGACGTAGAGTTCGAATATGCTTTTCGCAGCTGCCTAGAGTCACTCTGAAAAAAGTTACAGACGCTTTTTTTCTCTGATTTTCGTACATATTGTACCCTCCAAAAAGCGCATTAATTTTACGAAAACCTGGAAACGGACCTTACAATCGTGTTCAGCAACCAAAACAACCCCCCACCTTAGGCAAAGTTTGGGTGAAAGCACATTTTCCAAACCATTTGTGGATTGATAGCGTTTTGGGCTTTTACGGATTTTCGGTTCAGCGTTCAATTATATCGATTACGGGGTACAGGAAGCGTTGAAGAAAAATATCCCAGATTTGACTAAAAATTTGCCCTGGGGGGGTATCGGGGGTGCTCATCACGAATTTGAAGTTAATTTGTCGTTTTTCCAGAGTTCTCGACTGAATTTGTTAAAGGCTTCCCTTCGGCAGAAAATCTTGACGACTTTTAGCGTTTTCCGAAATGTGACGACAGATGTGGCTCAAATCGTTTTTCTGAGGGTTATTTGGAGTGCTCAGAACGAATCTGATGTCAGTTTATCGATTCAAGATAGCTTACGATAGATTACGGTGGGTATACGGTAGTTTGGTAAATGCCTCAGATTTGTCTCAAAATTTCTATGCGGGGGTCATTTTGGGTGCTGCATACGAATTTCATATCCATTTGTCCATCCTCGAATCATTATAGAAGGTTTTGCCCCTAAATTGCAAGGTACCTACCGTAGCCTACAGTAAACCCTGAAAATTTGACAAGCAAACCTTCGTGTTCAGTACCCCGGAATACTCCTACATATATGTTTCTAGCAAAATCCGGGAAAAAATTTGAAAACACCCTTAAAGGCAGTGTTCACGAAGAAAAAGTTGCACTTTTTTTTGGCTAAAACGTAAGCTTTGGGTTCCTCTAAGGAGATTAAGAACGGAAGTGGGACGAAAAACGGCCGGTAAGTTTTTGAAAATCTCGTGGGCCAGTCAACCCATTGGGCCACTCCGCCCACATCCTATAACAGTTCTCCTGAATTCGTGGTTAAATGAGTGATGGTTTCCGACCAAAAGCCCCGTTCTTCCCTCCATTCTCAACGTCTCTCTTTACTCAGGTCAGCTCGCACAGATCGGCTGCAAAAAACGGGAGTTACAAGCCTCGGACAACTCGTCCACAATGTTTCCCTTGCTGAATTTCGAGGGGCCATAACTCCGTCTTCAGGGGATCTTGTACGATTCCAGGGACATCGTTGAAATCAGCATGGGACCGTTTTCAAGATAGGCGGAAAACAGAAAAACAACTTTTATCGTGAACACTGCCTTTAAAGTTCCATGGGGGGTACCCTTACCTTGCCGCGAAGCTTTAAAAAGCGCTCATAACTTTTTTCAGAGTGGGTCTAGGCAGCTGCGATGGGCATATTTGGACTTTACGTCCGAAAATGGTTCTAGAAAAGTACATTTCATTTGGAATGGTTGTTCTCTTGTCAGACTTCGGAGAAAACAGGATAATATCTCGGGGCCCTTTCCAAGGGCGGGAGAATTGCGCCTTACCTGAGGCACCTTTAGCCACAAAAACTTTTCTTAACCCAGTTTTCAACAAAATTCTACATATATTAGTACGAGAATCAATAGTCGGTCCACGTGAGTGTTCATCTTTTAAGGCCATGGGGCTTTTTTGTTTCCGCCAAGAAAAATGGCGCTCTCATACCTCCGGCACTTCTGACTGCAGCGCAATCCAAAGTCATTTATCATCGCTCATATTTCATCGGGGATCTTCACACGGAGCGTCTTCGCGTTGTGGCCTGATGTCAACGAGTAGGGTGGCTCGAGGGTAGTTGAAGCGCAGTGTGAAAAACGAGCACAGGTCCTTTCGCTGCGAATAATCCTGTCCCTAGACGCGATGAATGATTGCAAGTTTCCTAGTAAACACTCGCCCATACCGATTCTTCGAAAAACTGCTTGAATTACTATAGCAGATAGAAATAGAATCTCCGGGTTGAGCAATTGCGCAAAAGGGTACTCCAACTAATCCGGCGACAAAAAAAAACTTGGAACTCGAAAGCGGAGCAAGGGTAGGGGTGGAGGTCAACTCGTTTCCGGTCCGGACGCATAGCTCACGGATATTAAGTTGTCATGGCTGTCGGAAGAGGTCCGCCAGCCGTAAGTGCTCGTCGACCTCCTGATGAGTAAGAGAGAGGATCTAGAGAGAAAGGAGCTAGAAACGAACAAGAAAGAACTGAAATCCTGAGCATCACTTTGACAGAAGTGTGAGATTTCAGCACTAATATCTTAACAAAACAGCTTGAAGACCAACTACTGAAGCATCTAGGCCCTAGTTGGAATGAAAACGTCCCGCGATGGCATTGCCGCCACTTGCCGCTTGAATCAGGGACTCATCTGCAATGTTGCGTCTTTGACGTCTTTGACGCAATATTGCAGACTCAAAATTTCCGGGTGTTTCAATTGTATTTTAGCGATATTTTACGCTTCTATCTCTTGTTTATTGCACAGTTACTTATAATCTAATCCACCAGTAATAGCACTCCTCGTTGTGTAGTTTTGTAATATTTTTTACAAGTTTATATCTGAAAAATAATCAGCTGGAGGAACTTGGCAGAATTCCAACAAAGTAGGTCCCTCAACGATACAGTATACAGTGCCGCTGTGTGTATAACTGCTCGGTGCGGGCTTCCGGTGCGTTTTTCTGCGACAACTGTTCTTTTTTTTGGGTTCCTCAGCACATTTAGGGCGCACAGAAGTGGTAGTTGTCTTGCTATTTTCGCAGCATCCCGCCGGTGTATAACTAGGGCCTTAGTTGAAGTTCAGGAGCGAGGATTATCACAACGGTAAACTTCTGAATTTGAACAACATTTTGAGCTCTCGCCCAATGCAGTGAAATTCGAATTAGGGAGCCACTACGCTTTTTGGCAGGAAAAGTGGCGGGCGGGAAAACGAAGAGATGATGGCTATCGATTGAATGAAGTCGCGTTCAACAGCTAAATGCGGATTACTAGCTGAATGACACGGGCGAAATGTAACGCAGTGGAAAGAATGAATTGGGTAATGTACTGGAAGGCGTCTTGAGAGCTTTGTAAGTCTTGTAGAGCCGTAAAAGCATCAAAGTACAGCTTTGGCAAGATGAATAGTCTGAAACCACCGAGCAGCCAAATGGAAAGTACATAATTTCAAGCATAGCTTCCTGAAGCTGAAAAATTCTCAGGGAGCCATCTAGAAAAAGAAGAGGGATGCGCATTCAAGTTCCCTAAATAGCAGAACGTCGATAGAAGCAAGAGAAAAAAACTGAAATACAAGCACTAACTAAGAAGCATAGCAAGGGGCATCCGAGACAGAGATGATTTTCGAGCTCACTTCATGAGAATGTAGATAAGGTCCTCACAAAACAGAAATTAAGTGAAAAAGCGAAAAATTTGCGGGAAAAACGCACAAAGCAAGGTGGAGCAGCTAATTACAGGTGTCTGCACCCCCCCCAATTAACGAGATTTTCATGAATGCTTCTTTATGCGTCGTTTATTTTGCTCTTGAAGACATCGTCCGCGCTGTGAATCACTTTCAATGTTCTGGTTTCGGTCAAGCAAATCGAGGCTGCTGACAACGCCCACGAAACCTGAGGCTCTAAAAATGCGCTGTTCGAAAGTTATGGCCACCTGAAAACTGCTGTGGGGTCGATCATCTAGCACTTCTCGGTCGGTCATCGAACACTTCTTCGCTGAATGCTGATGCAACCGTCAAAAAACATGGGAAGCAATTATGGTACAAACTCCACATGCAGGGTAACTTCAAAAATGGCACTTACCAAGTCTCCAAATACAGAAAAACTTTGGAAACAATTTTGGCGCGAAATTCAAATATATTTTTTACACTGTCGCCAAACTGGTTTTTCTTCACAAATGAAGGCTTTTCAGGAGTTCTTTCGACATTTTCGTTCACTAAAGAAGCAAAACTATACGAAAACGTTATGAATTGTGGTGCGCGCGAAGCGCGCACCAGATTTGGTTTTGAATTGGCCATGCGCGCGACCCGTTTTTCGAAATTTCAATTCAGAGTGAACGAAGAAATTAGCTCTAAATTGCATTGAAAAGAGCGCAAAAAGTTGGTGTAGTAACCCAAAAATGGTATGGAATGGTTTACTGGGTTTCGAGTAAAAAGTGAAAGACCGCGCGTTTTTGTTGTTAATCTCCTTTTCTTTTTTCAGACGGCGTTCACGATCTTGCGGGTACACTTAAAATTGAGCTAGGGAGCTCATTTTTGGACAGGAGGCTGGAAATGGATGCAGGTCGCTCCTATTCCATTTTGATCTCGGTACCTCAACTTTGAAGGGTACCTCAAAATCGTGGGTTTACATACTAAATTAGCCGTGGAGCACGAAAACTGCTTCTTTCTGCTAAGACTGTGGAGACCGTGGTGGGTGGGTGAATCTGCAGCCAACCAACACAGGTCGTCGGAGGTAAGTACTGAACTTGCCAGAATTCGTACTCATGACGCGTCATCGATCGATAATCAATATTATCGATTTTGGCGCTTTCTGCACTAAATGCGGCCAGTAGTAGTGATTACTGAAGGGATTGGTTTTCTTGGTTGGGAAATTTTGCTAATCAGTCATTATCGATAAAAACCAATCAATAATATTGATTTTTTCGCCCGTTGCACAAAATGCCGCAATGCTTTTTTATTGTTCACATTTTTGGGAAATTTTCTCATCATGCAAGATCAAATATTAATGAAGTCACTTGTTTGGAAACTCTTCTCATCAGGCAAGAACAAATATTAATGATCAATAATATCGAGCTCTCACATGTTGCACAAAATGCGGGATTGACTGGTATTTTTTATGGTTTTGGGTCATAAGTTTTAAAAAAAATTGTACTCATACGGCAATATCGTTTGTTAGATGTTTCATCATTCCAAAATGGGAATTTCTGAGCAATATTGAAGTCAGTAAGGGAACCTTCGGGAAAAATATGTGAAATTTCTGAAAATTAAGCTTCCTGGCAAAAGTAACGATTTGGTAATGGTGAAAAAAGTTTCAAAAATACCTTGAAATATCTTAAAAATGATTTGGCGTAAAATAGCCTGGAGTAATAAAAAAGCTAGGAAATGAAGTGAAATAACCAAAAATGTGATTTGGTGGTCGATCATTTCACAAGCTTCTCCGTTAAACTTATCAAAACGAAATCAAGCGCGCAACGGAAACATTAAGCCATTTTTGAAAGCTGTAATAAGAAAATCAGCATAGGTCAAGCTAGGTGAACGCAACGTTCCATTCCATATCGTGCTTGATTTCGTTTTGATAACTTTAACGGAGAAGCTTGTGAAATGATCGACCGCCAAATCACATTTTTGGTTATTTCACTTCATTTCCTAGCTTTTTTATTACTCCAGGCTATTTTACGCCAAATCATTTTTAAGATATTTCAAGGTATTTTTGAAACTTTTTTCACCATTACCAAATCGTTACTTTTGCCAGGAAGCTAAATTTAATATATGGTTTTCTGCGCGTGCGAAGCCTTTTATAAAGCCCCTAACACTATAAATGTGATAGCCGCAATTTCCGTCAAAATTGATCAAGATCATTTAGGCTTTACGTTTCGCTGCTATTGTAGTAGGAATTTCTGTTTCGCCCAATCTCTCAAAAATTGTCTTTACGATGATCTCTCTTATCATAATTTTCTTTTTAAAGTACCTACTGTGCTTGTCTGGGTCAAATTACGGTCCGCAATTGCGTCTCGACACGCTTTGCGGCCGCATGCGCTCGAGCCAATCGAGCTTCCAGCTTCTAAGCCGACTCATTATGACTTTTTTATACAGTTTTCTTCGATTTTGTTTAGTTTTCAGTTTTTAAAACCCTCCTAGAGTCAATAGATCGACAGCTGCGGCGCTGGAAGCTCTTCCGACTCGGGCGCGTGCGGCCGCAAAGCGCGTTGAGACGCAATTGCGGACCGGAATTTGGCCCAGATAGGCACAGTACCTTCTCATAAGATAGCACAACAAGCGTTTTTATCGCGAACACTGCTTTTGAAGAAATTATGATATGGCAAGGATTGTACTCAGAAGTCACGCTAACCAATAGCATTGCTGTTATCGATTGATGGTCAAGATACGCCGGCATGAGTTATCCTGTCCACTATAATCTAAGCGAAATGAAAAAACACGTAAAATAACCGACGTTTGTGTATTACACATGGCACAGCAAGATAGGCGTTAGAATTTTTGAATTCTCTGGCATTTTTCGAACGAATTTTTCCAAAATTTCAGTGTTTTATGTGGCCTATTTGCGAAATATTACAACCTCGTTTGCTTACCTGCGCAAAATTGTGACAAAAAATAGACACGGTTTTTTGAGCGTATGCTCGGTGGTTCGGGTTTCTGATAACCAAAACTCAGTTACATAATCGGGAAAAAATCAATTTAAATTTTTCCCGTTAAAGGAAATGGCAGAACGTACTACTCTGACAGTTTTGAGTGAGAAATAGCCGAGAATTAGCCCACCAGGCTCCGCAGCTGCTCCTGGCGGGCTATTTCCCGGCTAAATCTCGGCTTTTCACGAAACGGACAAGAAACAGCCGAGAAATAAACGCGAAATAACGAGAAGTAATCAAAAGTAACCAAGCCGCAGCCGTCGACGACTCGCCGAGCTGCCATCCAAAGGCGCCACCGTTTGGGCAAGGTCTCTAAAGGCCTAGCGAGGTCCAAGTATGCATGTACTTCCAACTTGGGTAACAGTACCTACGGAGGTATTGACATCTGAGTCATGTCTCTGCAATGCGTCGTATACTAACCTGGAGAGCACTATTTCTCGATTATTTCGCGGCGAGCATTATTTGGCATTTCAAGGCTATTACGCGGCAAGCAGGCATTTCGCGGCTTTTTCATGGCTATTTCTAGGCCAAACTCTCAGAGTAACCGGCGCGAAATCAGGAAGGATATCTACATTATGCTCACCTTGACGGTCTGTTGTGGGCAGCTTTTTGGTTCTTGTCGTTCGGCGTCATCCTTGATGGTGTCGGTGATGACGGTCGCGCCGTCATCGGCGTCAATCAACGCCGATTGTGAATTCAAAGGCACACCTTCCCATCTGGCTGTCACATGATCTGGAAAAAATTCACATCTCAGCTAACTTTCTCCATCTTTTTGATGATGTAGTCCATATGGAAACACCTTATAACTCACCTCCTATACTCAACACCCCCGAGGTTTTACTCTGTAGTAAATACTGGTCGCCCGCACATGGAGATACTGTTTGATACGCCCGATCGGACGTTACGCCTTGACCGCCTGTTAATCATAGCGCTACTTGATGTAAACTGCTCGTCACGTACACATTTTTTCTCTGCACTCAACCGAATCGGTGATCCATCAGATTAAGTGGTTCCATGGTTTTTTTTGCTTGTACGACCTAACCCTGTCGGTTGTTGGCCAAGGTGTAGAAGTGGCGTTTTCCTAAGACGGACGCGAAGTCCTCAAATACTAGTAGGCATGCAGACGCCGATTGACAGTCGGCGCGACTCCCTTTAGGCGATTATAATGGAGTTTGCAAAGCAAACCAGAACATTTCCGATAAACATATCTACGCACTGACATGCACATCTGCGTGTTTGCCTGCATATATAGATATGAACTTAGCAGATGATATGAATTTCCTAATGTTGAAGCGTTGCGCTAAGTTTTTGTTTGTTTTTGTAATCATTCCCATGTTTTTAACTTACTGTTTTATAGTTTTGAGCACGCCGGCAACGGCATAAAAAGTAAATAAATAATTAAATGAATAAATAAATAAATAAATAAAGAAATAAATAAATAAAAATAAATAAATAAATAAATAAATAAATAAATAAATAAATAAATAAATAAATAAATAAATAAATAAATAAATAAATAAATAAATAAATGTGACATTTCGGCTGAATACGTCAACATTGGATTTCTAAGCAGTAAAGTGCTTGAAATTTTGAGAACGCTCAGAAAGTCTCCTTAACCTTTTGTAGCAGATTAACCTTGACCCCCAACAACAGAAGGTGAACAGAAATTTCCAAAGAAAAACTCAAAATTAAAAATCAGGAAATATGTGAATCCAATCATTAAAACTCGGTAGCACTGTTTCGCGCATAAATCTCAAAAATTTTGTCAGAAAGATTGTCCCTAGGAAGTAGAAGAATAAATTATACGCCTTGCAAGTATGTAATAGACTGCCGGATAATTTAGTTAATAAAATAAAATAAAAAATAAGGTGATATTTGAGAGTTCTATCCTTTTCACTTATAAATCGCGAAAACGTTGTTTCAATTTCAAACACTTGGTCTTCGAAAGCTTCTTGAATTATAACTGTGTCTAATTGTATTTTTGCTGCTCAAACATCAATGAAAAATTCTAATGTAATAAATAAATGGTCGCTTTCTGAACTAATTTTTTTTTCTAGCACGGCTGAGCATTTACGGCAAAAAGTAATATAAAGGCTGTCCGAAAGAGACTGTCCGCTCACGCGGCCGACGTGTGTGTCCAGCAACCGCCGCAGAGGCATTTTTTCGAACGACCCCTTCCACGGATGGAGACAGCTGATTGAGACATCATTCAGTACTCATTAAATGGTCGTGTAAAAACAATTCAAAAATGAAGACTAGTGAGAAAACTAGCAAAAATAACCCTATCTGGGTTTATTTCTTTTTTTCTTTTTTCTTTTTTCGGATATGTCGTAATTGCTCTTTTTAACAGCCTTTGAACAAGTTACTTGTAGCCTGAACGCAAAAAAAAAACTCAGAGGTTTACACAACTTACACAGCGTCTATATTGCGATTACCTTGTTTTCTTCCTGTTTAATGTGACAATCAAATTTCGAAAGTGCACAAAATAGTGTAATAATGAATTAGTACCATATGCGCTTAGCGAGATGACCTAAGTAAGCTGCGTTTAGCTTGCAGGTAACTTGCTCGAAGGCATCCTAGCTCGACAACGAGACAAATTTTATGTACATAGCAGCGAAACTGCACAAGATTCGAATAAATGGGCTAAGTCAGGCAATGCTATATGCAGTTCCTAGAACATATTCATCAACGTAGAATATTGTAAGAGCTGACATACTATCGTCCTCCAAACCAAATTCCGGTTCGCAATTGCGGACTACGGCTGTTGCATCATGCTGACATTATATAAAACTGATGATCGTGCTGGGAGAAAGGTGAATCGTGCAGGAACCAAGTGGTCCCAGCTGGATTCTTACGTGTCGCTTTACGAAAAAAAAAACCGCAGTCCGCAAATGCAGACCGGAATTCGGCACAGAGAACGACAGTGTTAGGTGTGAATGTAACAAAATTACGAGCATTTTGGGGGTCAAGGAGAAGTTTTTATTAAATAAAAGATATGAGTAATACGAATCTTCGTGCTGTTTGCACGTAGTATCTTACGAAAAAGAAAGCTGACATTATATAAAACAACGAGATCTATGCCCTCAGCAGCTTTAAAACAAAATAGTTGTAATGGAAGAGCAAGTTGTGCATGCCGGTAACTTGAACAAATTTATTAAGGCTTCGTGCATTTTGGCAAGTTTGTATAGCAGGTAACTTGTTTTTCACATTCATTCATGTTCCTTGCAGATAAGATGAAACACTCGATGAAACAAGTTATTTGCGAGATAAAAGCAGAGCCTGCGAGTAACTTGTATAAAAGTATCGAAGCCTAGGGATAAGAAAAATATTATTGAGAAAGTAGCAAAATTTTAAAAGATTTGATGAAATGGCAGCCAAGGGAATTTTCGTAATTTTCAGCACATATATCCTACCCTTGACCAAGAAAAAAGATAAACGAATCAAAATGAAATGAAATTAATAATTAGACAAATAATTTACATCAACAAATGTGTTTCCCAATCTTTTCGCCGTGAGTGTAAATAAAAAAGAAGAAGAAAAAGGTATAAAATCAGGCATCAAAACAAGCATGAAACATCAGAATGACAAATGTTTGTTAAAATGTGTCCATATCTCTAGGCTCGTTAGAGAATGTAGCTTAATCCTCAATTTTAGGTCTTTCGCTGAAAGATTTAAACCATAATTGAATCGAACTCGTCTCATTCAGAAAGGTACAGGATTTAGCAGACCTGAATCCTCATCAAAATCTCGCTGTGATGAGCACTTAATTTTTTTCCAGAAGCATTTATTCTGTCTCGTGAGAATCGAAATCATCCGTAGTTGGCCCAATGTCAAATTTTCCTATTGTATAATGCTCCCAAAGAGCAGCAGCAACCGAATGTGGTTAATCCTTTCTGGCTTTGCTCAATAAGTGCACGTCTCTGCGGTTGAACGCTATTGGGAAAAGCAGAAGGAAAAAGAGAAAATGACGAGGAGAGCGAAATCAATCAAGATATTATTCACCTATAATGATTTTGCCGTCATCCTGAATGGAAATGGTTGGGCGTCGAAGGAAAATCTTTTGCTGTCGGCTAGCCCGACGTTGATCTGCCGTGGAGAACACAGATGAGACCGGTGAAGCACAGAGCTCCAGAAGATCTTGTGTGTGCAGATCATGTCGAATTGGAAGGGCTATATTGTGCTGCTCATCAATACGGAGTTCTTCAGGCAGATGTCTCAGCAGCTCTTGTGCTTCTAATGTGGCACGACGAGAGAGAATCTCTGGAATCTGATAGGATAATCGTGTGTCCAGATGACCAATATCCAGACGAGCTGCATGACTGAGAGTTGGACGTCGTGCTGCACTTGCCAACGGTATAGCATTAGGCGAATAGAAGAACATCTGTAGGAGTGATGAGCTCCACTATTGAGGTGTTAGGGTGCTTGAAGCAGTGCGAGTCTAGGCGAAGCGCAGTGCGTAGGGCCGAAAAGGGGCGGGCTTATCATATGTCGGAGAGGCCAGCTACCAGCATAATCAGCGACGTGAGTCACGTCAACGGAGGTCAAGTAAGGGAGGGGGGAGAACACGGACTGCCTCTGCCAGTCACCAAGAACAAACCCAATCCCACATCATCCTGGTCATTTGGTCTCGAACGAGGCGGTCCAGACGTCGCCGCCTAGCCTACTTACTTTGCTGATATATACGCTGCCAGCCGCTCAATGCTTTTCGCTTTCCCCGTCATCGACCTAATCTACGGCTTAATATTCACATAAAAATGCTGCGTGTACTTATTAGCCAGCGACCCCGTATTTGGCCGATAATGCTGCATGCAAAGGCGTAAAACTTGCTGGGGTTGTCATGAGGCGCTCGAAATCTTTAGCTAATTACAATACAAATCATGGGTCTTTAAACCTATCCTTAGAAAGTTTCAATGGGACTGATTTCTTAACTTGACGACGCTAACAGCAACAGCGAAGGAATGTAGTCAGAAGAGCTTACAAGGGAAGTATACAAAGCGTATGTCGGACCTGCGAAAACGACTAGTATCGTTAGTATCTCTTGTGGCTCAATAGTAAAAATGCGCAGTATCCCGCCCCGAGCTGCAGGTTCGAACAAGTTATGAGCATTTTTCAAGCTTCGCGAAAATCCAAGGGTACCCATCAGGGATGAGCGGGGTTCCGCGTTCCGAATTCCGAAAACCGCAGAAAACGCCGCGGAATGCGAAAATATCGGGTCATCTGGGACGTAAGAAAACACTAGATGGTTTCTGAATTTTCCCGCGTTTCGCGTTCCGAAAACCGCATTTCCGCGCATTTTCAGGCGTTTCGCGCCCGATTTCCGGAACCCGAGAAAATTTTTTTGTTCCGAAACCTGTAAACCGATTTCCGAGATTTCATATTTTTATTCCGCTCATCCCTGGTACCCATCAGGCATTTTTTTTTGGGAGTTTCAAAAAATTTTCTCGGATTTTGCTGACAACTTGTATGTAGGGGTAACCTAGGGTGCTGAAAACGAATCTGGGGTCTGTTTGTCGAAATTCTGAGGTTTACTGTGGGTTACGGTAGATAATATGTAGTTTAGGGGGTAAAACCTATATTAAATGTTCGAAATACGGCAAATGGACATCAAAGTCGTATTCTTCACCCCGAATAACCCCCGTATACAGATTTTGAATAAAATCTGAGATTTTGACAAAACCACGTATACCCACCGTAATCTACTGTAATCTGTACAAAATCGATTAACGGACCCCACATTCGTGTTTAGCACTACAAATAACCCTCAGAGAATAATTTATAGACACATCTATCGTAGAAATCCGGAAATCTCAAGAGTGGCGTTTTTCCCTCGAAATTTTCCCCGGTTGGGAAGCTTTGAGCGAATTAGGCCGAAAACTTTGGAAAATCGACAAACAAACCTTAGATTCGTGATCAACGCCCCAACCCCCCCCCCAGAGAGAATTTCAAGTCAAATACGGAACATTTGTCTAAAGCGCTTTCACATCCCCTAATTTATATAAATAACCGCCCAACCGAAATTCCGTGCAAGTCCAAAACGATGTCAGAGTTTGGAAAATAGGCTTACCCCCTAACTTTGCTCAGGGGAGCAGTTTTGGGCGCTGAACACAATTATGATATCTGCTTGCGGATTTTATGAAGACTAATGCGCGTTTTGAAAGGTACAAAAATCGCGAAAATCGACCGTTTCGGGCTTATAACTTCTATGAACCTGCGGCTCGGGAAGGGGTATTGCACAGTTTAACTATATATGCCCGAGAGATACTAACAATACTATTCGTTTCCGCAGATACGACATACGCTTCGCATACTTCCCTTGTTAGAGAAGCAATGAATGTAGTACAAAAAACCGGAAACAACATACTAACAATATATCTCCGGTAAAGTAAAAAACTTGCAAATTATCTTGACCCAAGTACGATACAAGCACGGCAGCATGCTAGCAGGCCGAGTGACGCAAGTTACTAACATTTGTCAGAATCTATCACATGCACATAATATGTTTTCAGCTGGTTAGATGACTGGAAACATGATACTTGTAACACATATAGAAGTAGAAAAATATAATGTCGGTCCAAAAAGAACTGTCCACCCACGCGGTGGGCGTGCGTGTCGAGCGGCCATAGCGGAGGCATTTTGTGGACCTGTATATCGATCAGCAGGAACATCAGCTCGTTCGCGAAAAAATCTCTGCAACGGCCGCTCGACACGCAAGCCGGCCGCATGGGCGGACAGTCGACACACTTTTGTAGGTACTTACATATCTCAGTCAATGTAAGTTACATGTGAGTGATCTTGCCCCAAGTATGTGACATGCAATCTTTCGGCAGCACACTATCACGCCAAATGACGCAAGTGATTTACATTCGCTAGGGTATGTGTAGTACACATAACTGCACACATGTTTTAAGTTAGTCAGAACTTTGAAAACATGATACTTGTAATACGTATGAGAGACGGAAACAATATGGTTGTAACATGTTGCAGCCTGTGTAAGTAACATGTGAGTATTACTGACCCAAGTATTTTACATACTTTATCGGCATCACGCTAACACGCCAATGGACACAAGCAGCCTACATTAGCTAGGTTACATTACTCTCAGTATGTATTTTATTGCCTAGAGGACTGAAAACATGATACTTGTAATCAAAGAAACGAAAACATTGCACTTGTAACATATCTCAGTCAATGTAACTTACATGGGAGTCATATCCACGTTCTTGAAAAAAGCATTCAGTTGAGTTAAGCTCATGCTGTATATTCTCCTTATCGGATTAAGTCTAGCGAATGGATGAGGCGCGATCATTGTGGCTGGCCGTGCGGCGTTGCAGGCATAACCGGCCAACGGGGTTTCGATCGCGCACGACAATCTACCGCCGCGGCCCCGTCCATTCACTAGACTGATTTGAACACGGGGACTCTACAGTCCCTCCAACGTGAACCAGCAAGTTTTAAGTTTGCTGCTTTATCTATCAGACTTGGGACTTTTTGCTATTTACGTAGGTTGACACGCAGCATAGGCGTATGCTACTAGTCACATGTCAGATATAATAAATAAATAAATAAATAAATAAATAAATAAATAAATAAATAAATAAATAAAAAATAAATAAAAATAAATAAATAAATAAATAAATAAATAAATAAATAAATAAATAAATAAATAAATATGCACATTTGAAACATTAAACTTTCTGCTGTTGAAATACCAGAGACGCAGTACAAGTGTATGTGCCGTTTAAGGGCGTGTTACAATTCAAATAAATGTAATATAGTTGAGATATTATATATATTGCATATAACATGTTTTCGGAATTCTGACAGAGACTTATTATGTTAGCAATATATGTATGTACTTACGTAAGTGTGTATGTATGTATAGTTAGTACAATACTTTAACAATATGAAATAATCGTTAAGCTCGGGGGCATTAATGGCATATTATTATTGATTTACCTGACTACCTACAACAAGTTCCTAACTACATACATGCTACTCATTGAAGGTAGGGGCTTTCTACACACCTAGGGAGGAGTTGTCATGCCTTTTGCGGCTCTAATTCCACTCGGGACCTACTTTTTGAATTGAGTAGCGGGCGATTGGAACAGCAGAAGCGGGAGCCCCTATTTGGACCACTTCCGTGTTCTCTGGGACAGGGGCTCTCTACACACCGATGGAGGAGTTGTACCGCCTTTCGCGGCTCTAATTCCACCCGGGACCACTTCGCTCGCGTTGAGTGGAGTGACGTTCCAAACTGCAAAAGCGGGACAACTCCTCCCTCGGTGTGTAGACAGCCCCTGTCCCGTGTTCTCTCATGATCCAAGGGAAAAATTATCGGATATCACACTAAAACAGTCAGATCGATAACACGTAGGACACATTAGATCCAAACTGGTGATTTTTTAGATAAGAAATTTTTGAAACCTTTGGGCATGACGTTTTTTGGTGAACCGGATCTTGGACTAATCTGACACGGCGTTCCTCAGATAGATTCGATTTCTTCATCATCCGGATGTTGCGATTTTTCCAAGAATACAGATTTGATGTGCTTTCGATAAAATGGATTATGAATCATTCGGAATCGCAATTTTTTCCTTGATGATACAATACCGCCGCTATCCAAAGGAAAAAAATGGGCGAGATGGGCAAATAGGGCAACTATGTAAAGCGTCTTTCGACCACAACACGCCTCAAGAAGCTCCATTTTCAATTTCGAAAGGAGCAAAATGTTCACCGTCCCACAATCTATCTAACTATATGCGACAAAATTGGAATTCGATTATGAAAACGCTTTTTTAGGACGACGTTAGTCATGAATTTTATAATGTTTTCACAAGATAACGAGCCCATTCTGTCAAAAACAACCGTACGCGATATCTAGCATGGTCAAAATGAAAATGTATTCCGCCTTAAAAAATGTTTTTGCTCTCAAACTTCGCAAGATGTTTTTGCATGATTGACTAGATCACGACATGCTGTACATCTTGGCGTTTTCGAAATTGAAAACGGAGCATTTTGAGGCGAGTTGTGGTCGAAAGACGCTTTAGTTGCCCACTTTGCCCATTTAGCCCATTTTTTCCCTTGGATAGCGGCGGTATTGTTTGTATCCATGAATAATCCGAAAAGGCGTTTCCGGTAGACCATATTCTGAGATATTCGGTGAACCGGGACCTTTGAATTTTCGAATGTGTTTTGATGAGTAGGATTTCAAATTGATCCGAAACGTCTTTTTTCGATGAGTCGGATTTTGGTTAGTTCTGGGAGTTGTTTTTGGATAGTCGGATTTCGAAGCTCTTTAGATTATTGTGATCCTTGAATATTTGTGTAGTCGTTTTTCAATGAGTAGATACCGAAATAATCTTGATGTGGCTTTTTTTGGTGAGTTGGATTACGGATTGATACGGTTTTGGAGTCTTTTCTATGAACCTGATTTTAAAGAACCCAAATTTCGTGTCATTAGAGTCGACATACGCAACTTAAAATAATCCTGATTCTTTGGGTAGGCTTAACGGATAATCAAGTTTCAGACGAATCAAAAAAATGCGTTTTTTTTCAGTGGATTGATATTTATACAGTCGATTCGGATGGAATGTCGGATGCACTGGATATGAGTCACGATGCTGGCAAAAAAAAACATTCAGAACTGGGATTTAGGCGTAATTGTGGTGAAGCAGTCGTCGAATCATTGAGTTTAAGCAAGTTTTCAATGCAACCTAACTTCACTTGATCGGAGAATGACCCCTTTTCCAGTAAATTCTGACACATTCAAGTTTAGGGTCTTTTCTGTGAAATATTGAAACTGAAGTCCAGTTGATATTGAAAACTCTTCCAAGTGGGTTTGGCTTATGGTTTACTCTTGAAGGTGCGGCCTGGAGTTACTGCCTGGGGGCGCACTGTATGTACCTCGTATGACGTAATGCACAATATACTTTTGTTTGTACATTTCACTCAATCCAGGCGTTCCAGACTGTCGAAAAATTTCAAGAAATGAAAAATAGGGTTTTTTAAAGTCTGCAATTCAGTTGGTTAGACCCATGTCGAAAGCAATACCGGATGATCCGCATTACTGGTTAGAGAGAAAAGGAGGGAGTTCAAGTTTGCGTTAATCCAAATCTGGGGTGGTAGTAATCTAGCCAAACCTCGATGTTAAGCAAGGCCATTAACTTCGAAGTTAACATCGAGGTTTGCTATGAACCCTAACTGTAGATTCTGAAACTCTTATTTGTATCTTGCTGTGAATACCACTGGTGTTCTATAACCCCTTCCCATATGTTGCTGGAGACGCAGTTTCGAAGTTGGAATTTCCTTGGTTGGTCCCACATTCCATCTTCAAACAGAAACTACGATGTTACGAGGACGTTAACATCCATGTATTCGCCATCCTAAGCTATCATTGCAAACACGGATTTTCACATATAAAGTAGCAGATCGGTCGGGTTTGTAGTGATATAGTGCACTCTTTTAGGAGTGCACCGGTCGACGATTGCGAGTTAGACAGGAATGTCCTCCCAAGGACTTTTTTCTCTAACTGGCATGTCATAGTTTTGCCAGTTGTTTTTGAAAAGAGAGATACTGGCACTTTGATTATGCAATGAAAGGAGCATGGTGTTGGTCGGTCAGTTTCTGTGTGCTTGTTGTGATACTCACCAGTTGACCGACCAACACCATGCTCCATTCATCGTTAAATGATTTATGCGTTAGCGATTCAGCCGAAGCTTCTGATAAGTTTTGATGTAAATTTGATAAGTTCATATTTGTTTATAAGCACGAATGAAGAAGGTTAGTAAACAGAAGCATATGAACGCTCGAGGTGAGCTGTGTGGTAAGGGATGAGAGCAGGGAAGGGTGGGGGGTATCATCTCCGAGTTAAATGAAGGGTTGTATGCCGGTTTAGCACATGATTTCAACCTGATAACTGCTAGCTGATCACGGTTCTTAACGGCGAGTTTTGGTCAGTTTACTACTACCCCTGTACTTTTTTGTTTATTTCGATGAATTAGAGATTTGGCGGATTTTTGATTTATCAAATCAATGTGTCAACTTTGTGAGCAGAAAGTAGTAATCGAAATGGAATCCCAAAGAATGAAACGCTTACCAGATTTCACCATTTTTCAGAAAATGAGTTTGAGAGGATTCCTTTTTCACTTATTTCTAGTGAATTTGGTTTTTAATCAATTGTGCTTGGCCTATTATGGTGAGTCGTTATAGGGAAAATCTCTTTAGAAGCCGAAGTTCCACAAAAAAAGAAAACTGTCGCATTAAATAAGTGTGCCCACAAAAAATTTTGTATTCGTTTTTTCATTGGAAATCGAAAGATCTGTGTCCGATTGGAGCGATAGGGTCGAAAGAACTAACAAAAACGGGCCCGAAAGAGCCCTTATTGACTCCGAAATCCGCTCGCGCTAGACCTTTCTAATCAATCGATACGTATTTGATACACGCGAGGAAAGGACTAGTGCGAGCGGTTTTCGGAGCAAAGAAGGGCTCTTTCGAGCTCATTTCGACCCCATCGCTCCAATGAGACTCCGATCATTCGACTTCCGGCGGAAAAATCGAAGAAGAAAATTATCTGGGAAGTGCCTTTGAACAATGTTTTACAGCAAGATCTTTTTGTCATTTCCATTTCTGTGACGAGAATGACACGAGTCGTACTTAAGGTCTGATTCAGATGGCTGGCCCTCCCAGTCTTGCCGAGACCTTAGACATCATAGAACCGGCTGGAGCGGTCATCGTTCATAAATGGAAAGTGCAAACGTATTTCTATTCATAGGGGAATTGAAAAGCACGATAAATTCCGAGCAACGTTATTCTGTTCTGCGCAAGCCATTTCAAGACGCCAGCAAAAGGCTTTTCCCATATTAGGAACGCCCACCATGCTTGGAGGGTCATCCATCATTGCAATATTTTTGGAAGAATAGATTGAAATAATATTCCAATCACAATGTTGTACTGCTCTAAGGATGCCTTTGTTGATGTCCGCTCGAGATTAGGAAAAACCTTGTGCACTACATAGTAAAAATAAGAAGTAAATAGGTGAAAAATAGAAGAACAGATAATAAATAGATAATAAATGAATAGATAGATCAGAAATGGAATGGAATAACTAAAAATAGATAAGGAATAAATTGCTGAAATGGAATAATTAAAAATAGGTAAGAAATAAATTGATGGAAAATAGATTAATACATAAGAAATAGCTAAGAAATAAGTAGATGAGAAATGGAATAATTAAAAATAGATAAGAAACAAATTGATGAGAAATGGAATGATTAAAAAGGTAATAAGTTTTTTTAAACCATAAGGAAGGGTACGAGAGCGTCGTTCAAGTAAGCATAAATCACTCTTTTGTTCTCAAACAATCTGTACCGTCCAAGATGTTGTGAGAACCTGTTTTTGCTGATCGAAGTACTCCCAGTGATCTAGCCGTCCCTCATATGCAGGTCAAGGTTTGACTTCCTTCTGAGCCCAGGTAATATAACGGCAAAACTCACGATAAAAACCGTGCCTCATGACGTTTTTAATGTTTTCAAGTAAGTAAGCCCACGAAGACAAGGCCCAAAAATCAGAAATATCAGGCACTTTTTGTTTTCGTTCCACCTATGTGCGCTAAGGCATTTACCAGATAATTCTTTGAAACTTCTGTCTGCGTTGGGCTCAGTCCCCAGTTAGGCACTGTCCATCGCCTTCTAAGAATCCAGTGGTGCGGTTGCGGATAACACACTAGGTTTCTGCAAATGAGTTGTCTTTTCCCAAGTTCTTTTCCGTTTGTTATCGCTATTTTTGCTAGCTATTGCTCTGTCGATCATAAGTTTCAAAGGTCAGTGTTTTGCCATCGCGGTGAAATACTCGAATTTTTAAACGTTCACTGTTTCTTGCATGTGTTTGACACGTTTGTTGAGTTTTACGAGCAGATATGCAACTGCTGTAAAATGTTTTACCAACGTGTCAGAACGGGAAATTAAACCACAAATCTTACTCGGCAAAGGCAAATAAGTGATCTTAAGAACTCATAATCGAGTCTGTTGCTAATGATGCTAAAGAGGGTCAGTTGTAAACGTAAGCGATGGTTATTATTCATGCTAGTTTGGAAGGTTAAAAGCTTAAGGTTTTATCGAAATTTGAGGCAGAATCGCACAGATGCAGCCTCACCTAGTTTTTTTGGCATCTTAAGCACTAGGCAAAACAACTGTTCACTAATTAAGCTGAATCAGTCGTAAGCCACTTATTGTTTTGACCGCAACCGCACCATCGCCTTTTAGCCGCAACATCACCATTTCTCGGAGCGGTCAAATGAGAAAGAGAGTTCCTTCTATGCTCCTTGTACCAAAATATTCTAAGAATGAGCAGATTTTTAATGCGCATGGTTGGTTATTAGAAACTCTTGTGATTATTTTCAACGTGAATTACCCGATTAAACGTACATCCAAAATATTATCTTGGATACTATTTTTTATTCAGCAAAGTAAATTTTTTTAATCCTATGATCATTTGATTCGATTGGGTAAATGTGGTCGCATTAGAAATCCGATTATTCCCTCACTAGGGACTGCTTCAAACGCCCCGCGACGATTTGGAATATAATGTTTTCGTTGCTGTAGGTCTGTGACAGTACATAAATGAGCCGTGCTTGACATCCTTTAAAGCCTCCGGGAATCCAAAGAAGGGCAGTTTCGATTCCTCACGAAATTTTTCACGAAAAACATCAGGGATTTTTCGGGGTGTGCAAAAAAAATTTCCGGATTAGGCTCAAGACTTCCAACTAAGGGCTATTTAGGGCGCTGAACCCGGATCTGGGGTCTATTACTCGCCATGCTCAGGGTTACTGTAGGTTACGGTAGGCGTAATGCCTTTTATCTGGCGTTACTTACATTAACGTTTCGAAAATCGGAAAATGGACCACAAATTCGTGTCCAGCGTCCCAAATAACACCCACAATGAAATTTTAAGTCAAATCTGAGACTTTGACCGAGCTACCGTATACCCAACGTAATCTACCGTAATCTATCGAAAATCGATAAACGTTCTGCAGATCCGTTTCAGGCAGCCCGAATTACCCATATGGGCAAGTTTTCAGGCGATTTGATCGTAGCATTCTCGAAATCGTCGAAAGTTGCGCATGGCCAGCAAATTTCCCCCATTTTGAGGCTTTGGACCAAATCAGATGGAACTTTCAAATATTGACAAATGGGCCTCAGATTCGTAATCAGCACCCGAAACAACGCCTAGAAACAAGTTTTCAGCCCAATCCGAGACAAATTCTTTAACATCCTGAGAATTGCCGTTCGTGTTCCCTTTTTATGTATCTACGCAAAGCTATGAAAATGCCCATTTTTGGAAATCTCCTGTAAAGCTCTGAGGCATTTAGGGGATTTGGAATTCGGATTATCAATGCTGTGTCGCATACCTACAACAATAAACCCATGGTTTTATAAAAACCCACGGGAAACGTAAGGTAATCCCTAGTTAGGAGGCATGTACCCCAAGAAAAGAAGTCATAGAATGAACGAATAGAGGAATGAACGAACCTTCACATTGTGCGATCAGTTGAAGTACGTCTAAACGTCGCGGTGTGATCATCACATGCTAGACGCGTTGGTCCGATGAACATTGTGAATGCATGATATGTATATCGAAGATTGAATTCGAAACACCTCAGTCTCGCTCCCGCTGGCACTAGTTGATGACAGGTGCCAGTGCGCAGCGCCGGGTTGGCTGGCACTCCTGTGCTAAGCGCGAGAATGACACCAGTAAGTAACTGGACTAACGAGAAAGTAGAGAACAAGGGCAAAGTCGCAGTAGTGCTACTCCTACTGCTGGTGCTCTTGTCTAGAATGACGATGATGAGAATGACGATGGCTTGTGCTTGTGGTGGCTGATGTGTTGTGATGCCGGTGCGCTTTAGACAGAGCAGAGGCGTTCTCGTTCAGCTGCTCATTAAAAACACGGAACACAAAGTACCAGTTTAATGAGTGTATGTCACAGATGATGAGAAAAAAACAGCACAGAACGAAATGTGGGCCGGCGGGAAAAAGTCGTATTAATGGGTCCGTGTAGTTCGTGCTGGCCACTGACTCGCTTAACACTTTGCCGGAGCCGCTGCTGGCCACATATGCACACATGCACACGGGGAATGTGAGTCGCGACGGCCAAAACCATAAAATTCGCATAAAAACCGAAAGCAACACAATGAATGCGCCGAACGGCACATATACTTACTATTAACCTACTAAAGTGGGTGATTTATTCGTATGTAAAGTTCACCCAGCAAAGGTTGAAGGCAGTGTTCACGATAAAAATAGTTTTCACAGAAATTACAAAGTTCGGGCCCCGTCGTGACATCGATGCTGGAAAAAAGACAAAAAACGAGCCGTTGTTGGTCCTACGCGGCCCTAACCTTGTATGAGGTATGCCCACCCCGCCCACTTCGTCAACAGCCACCGAGAAAGAGGGTGGAGCGGGCATGCCACATTCAAGTTTCAGGCCATATATGTATATTCCTTGTTTTCAGTCGTTTTTTTTTTCGTCTGTAGTATTGCGACGTGCTCCGGTCTTTTCTATTTTCTACAAAAAGTCGTACACAATTTTTATTGTGAACATTGATTCTAACAAGTAAATTTCCAAATATTTTCTGATAATGTCGTTAACTGAGCACTATTGGAATGGAAGAGGGTATTAGGGTGAATTGGCCTGAAAAGAAAAAAAAACTCACGAGGATGGACATGTTATTGGCGGTGAAAAAAAAGCGTAGTTGTGACTTGCGGCCAAACTTTTGATCTCAAAGAGTCATTATTGTGAGTTTGCAACGGTAGGTACGGCTTTCTGCCCAGAAGCAGGTGGAGGCGGGCGGCTGCAACGTGCATTCAAAATCAGTGTTTGCGATGTAAGAGCTCTTCGGTCAAAACCGGAAGTCGAAAGGGTGGGGTTCAGGGCAGTTTTAATGTTAGAAATATGCACAAAATCTTAAATGCAGCTTGCCCGGCCCGCCTACTTTTTCGGCTTCCACTGGAGAAGTGGGCGGGGCGGGAATGCCACGTCCAAGTTTCAGGCCATTTATGCCTCGTTTTTACTCGTTTTTTTCGGCTGTTTTATTGAGACGTGCTTCGATTATTCTATTTTCTATGAGAAGTAGCATACAAATTTTATTGTGAACACTGCTTTTAACAAGAGAGTTTTCGAATGTTTTCTGAACTGAGCATCATTGGTATAGAAGGTATTAGGGTGGATTGATCTGAGAAGAGCAAACTAACGAGGATTGACATGTTATTAGTGGTGAAAAAAGCGTAGTTGTGACACGGGTCGAACTTTTGATTTCAATGGGCCATATTTGTGAGCTTGTAACGGGAAGTACGGCCTTCTCCCTAGAAGCAGGTGGACGCGGGCGGCAGCAACGCGCGTTTAAATTCACTGTTTGAGATGTAAGAATTCTTCGATTTAAACCGGAAGTCGAAGAGTGGGGCACAGAGCAGTTTTGATGCTGAAAAAGGTTCAAAAATAAATAGAAATATGCACACAAAACTTGAATGCAGCATGCCCGGCCCGCCCACTTTCTCGGCGTCCACCGGGGAAGTGGGCGAGGCGGGCATTCCACGTTCAAGTTTGGTGCTGTAGGCTATTTACGGCTTGATTTGAGTCACTTTTTTTTGACGACGTGTCTAAAACCTTTCAGTTTTTGTTGAAAATTTGAAATTTGAAACCCTGTTTCCCTAAGGAGCACTGCCATTAATGTTAATGTCAGTGTTGAAAATCTTGCTAATTACCTTTTTCTTATTGTTTGAATTGACTGTTTAAGTGTCCAATCCGAAAAATTGTAAAAATAAATAATAAAAACTGAAAGATTGCCGGCAAGACTAGGAAAACTCATCTGCGATACACTTCAAGCGCGTGGCGCAGTCGCCCGCGTCCACTTATCCGGCTCATTTTCTGGAGGGAAGGCTGTAGCTAAAGGCAGTCAAAAAACGCTATACCTGTCGTAGCCGACAACATTTTCAAAGGCAGTGTCCACAAGGAAAATAATTTCCTACCCTCAATGTTTTCGAACAGTTTCGTTTACGAAGTAAAGAATAATATTGAGAAGGCTTCTACAAAATCTCCAATGTTCTGAGAGGACAGCTGTCTGGAAAATTTCCTGAGGCTTTCAACTCTGTAGTGTTTTTATACCCGAAAAAGTCCTCAAAAATGAAAACGATTCCAACGTAAATGCTCGAGTGTTAGGACTCCTGTAATGAAGCATAGATATTCAGCACAAAAACAGAAAGAATTTCGCTCTCATTGCTCCCGACAAAAACAGAAGGAATGCAACTCCACTAAATTTCGCTTCAGAATTGTCACTGGAATATGAGGCGTGAATAAAAAAAAAACTCATAACCGTGTTAACAACCTCATTTCTGGATGAAGTTTTGCCAGTAAAAATCGAACATTAGAGGGCGAAAAGCGGGAAATGGACCAAGCCCATGGGTCATAGTTCTTAGGTCGAGCATTTCAATTTTTGATGGATACTGGCTGGAGAGAAGTATTTTGCTTTGAATGAACTGATGAAACAGCACAGAACACATTTGTTATCTTTGCAAGAATATTGGAAATTCTCTGAAAATTTAAAAGAAAACCTTTCGGCCTTCAAAATTCGGAGGACGAACTTCAAATTCACGCTCTTGATCCCAAATCACTAATCACTAAGTTATAATGCGCTAAGAAATAATAAAGAAACATTTCAGATGCAGCTCTCAGGGGAAATCATGAGGAATATATGAAATTGTAAAACATCAGCAGTGAAGGTGATAGAACTCGAGTCATGTTTACACGACCCCGCTTCTCTACCAACTGCGCCACTGCAGCTCCAGTTTCGGTGCTGGTCTCCTCATTGAGCCGTAGTGGTCGTTAGTTTCCGAGCATATAACTCTTTGAAATTAGTGTCTCGGTGGTAGTCATGAACGTTTTTTCTACAAATGAAATGAACATCCTCGTAAGGTTCTTTATCCCGCTCAAGTCTATAGACGATATAAAAGACCACCCTGTCAGTTTCGGGAATCGCCGGACCATCCATTCACAAAAAAGGAGTCCATAAAGGGCTGATCTGGTCAGCGACACATTTTCGTGCAGTTTTTTTACTTCAAACGAGTCGTGCAGAGTTACTGAGCCAATCGACATCGCTAATTGACTATATATTTTTTAGATAATTTCCGTTTGTGGAGGAAACATGAAGAATTTTTCTCAGGATGTCTCCAGATGAATCTACATGAGAGTGTAGCCGCTAAAGAGAGCTTTGAGTCGGGTTAAGGAGAGGTTTTCTTAGTTGGGTCAAGACATTCACCAAAGATCAGGCAATTTTCAGGATGTTCCGAATTTCGGATTTGGCCCCTAACTTTCTTTTCTGAGGGGTTACTCGGGGTCATGATCACAGAATTAAGGTACATCTGTCGATTAAAGATAAGTTTTGCCAGGTCAAGCTCAAAGTCTCCAGCCGAAAGCAGGGTTTCGGAGCGAAATGTCTTTTTTGGTGATTTCAAAAATGCTACGACAGATGGGTTCGCCTTGAAACCCATGTGAGGGGGGTTTATTGAAGTGCTCAACACGATTTTGATGTCCGTTCATCGGGTTTCCTGTAGGCTACGGAGAACGACGTTGGGTTTACGGTAGATAAGTCTAGCTCTCAGAACTAGCTGAAAACTTATCAATGAGCATTACCTCGGATGTGGAACAAGAATTTGAGGTTCATTTATCGATTTTTCGTAGGCTTAAATTACGTCACGCCGGATTGCAGGGCTTTGTATTCACCGTAATCGACAGTAAGCCTCAAAATATCGGGGAAGGAACAGCAGATTGGTTTTAAGAACACCGATCAACCCATGGAAAAATAGTTTCGTGCCAAATTCGAAACAACTTTCCTGAATGTACTAGAAATCGCCAAATAGTACCCAACTGAGAAGCCCCTCTGTAGCCCTACTCGGAACTCTCTTTAGCAGCTGAGAGCGTAGATCAGAGAACATCCTTACGAGTATCCTCTATTTCAAAGCCAAATTTACTCTGATTCTTCAAGTGCGTGTACGGAGCGAGGAGGGAGATAGTGAGCAAGTGTGGGAGATAACGAGCCACAGCGTACGAGCGCACACGCACGCGGGCAACCCAAATAAATTTCATTCTGAATAAGAGGATACACCTTGTTGGACTACATATGTATGTTACGCTTAAAATGACCGGATCGACCAGGGTGCTATCCTAGCAAGGCTTGGTATGGAATAACTTCACTTTTTTTCCACCCAATCTCAACCCTATGACTGATTAAAACTCACAAAATTTTACTTAAACTGTGTTATCATAAAGGACGACGAAATGGCTTACACTTACGAACAAAGATGCCAGTAGAAAAATGTTGCTAAAAAACTAACAGGAAGTAGATGAAAATCACGTGCGTCGGTGGACCTACTGAAACATTTGGCCCTCAAGATGATGCCTGTCTGATGTTTTTTCTCTTTGGAGAATTTTCGACAAGTAAACAATAGGTCAGCAGGAGAAAAAACATTGATATGTGATAGTCGATGAGGTGGATGACATTATCACGAAGGCTAATGCCTTCATATCGATAAGCCCTTATATTGTGAGAAAAGAAACTTAACAAAAGTTGTCCTCTTTGCCGGAAAAATGCTGTTCCCATAAAGTTCTCCTGTTTACTTCTGGCCCATCTATCACAATAGATTTCTGAATTTGGTAAGCTAGGAGAATTTTTTCCAAGTTTGGATTTTTTTTATTACAGCTGCTATTCATGAATTTTTCCGTTTAATACTTCGTTTAATACTGTAGAAAAGTAGAAAGACTCGATTATTAATGGTGATTGGCAGTCGAGCACTGAACAACTCGTCCTGAATACGCGACGCAAACACGCGCTTCCGACGGAAACCAACTCTCCCTGAACTGCGAACTTGAGAGATAGATCGAAATCTTTTTTTTTTCGTTCAAAAGTAGTGTTATTTATTGATTGTTTGTCAGGATCAGTTCTCATCGAATTTTCCATCGATGGAAGGGAGTATCTTTCCGGCAGTCAAATCCATCGATCCAAAAAGTGATAAAAATGCAATGATGAAAAAGTTTACTTAAAATAACTTTCCATGGGATAGGCTTACTTTCCAATGAACTAGCTTGGGATAAATTGAATAATGGAATAGCTATCCGACAAAAGACAATGAATTTCGACCAAGGTGACTTATGTACTAGTGGATAAGAATTGGTCGAAAACGCTGTACCTAAAGAATGTCATACCAATTGATATGTCCTAAATAAGGTATTCAAATCCATGTTTGTAGCTGCTGAAGACTGCTAAAGACACCAAGAACTTCATGGCATGCTCATAAAAAAATTTCGAAGAAGGCTCAAAAATTTCTGGAGATTATTTCGGGTCGCGAACACGGAGCTGAATGAAAAAAAGCAAAATGCAACTTATGGTGATATCCAAAACGCTGCCATTGATTTATCTCAAAACTTTTTTTGTAGAGATTTTTGGAGCGCTTATGATGATTCTAGGTCCATTTATTGATTTTCAATAGATTAGGGTAGGTTACGGTGAGCATACGGTGGGTCGGTAAACTTTTCAGATTTGGCTCAAAACCTCTCCTTGGGCTAGTTTGGGGCGCTAAAAGCGGATCATTCACCGCCTTCTGAAATACTAAGGTAGTTTGAGTCAGCTCAATAACACATAATCTACCGTGGCTTACAGTATAGCGTAGAATATCAAAAAATAGACCCCAGATTCGTATTTAGAACTTTGAATTACTCACAGACAAAAGTTCATCGCCAAATTCAAAAACAATTTTTTGTGGCCCTAACAGTTGCCTGATCAGCAGCTGCAAGCATATAAATATCTGAGGTTATTAGAAGCAGAGCTATTTGAGGTACATTAACTGGTATGAATTTTGTTGGGAACGGCATTTTCAACTAAATGTGATTCCCTCGTTAGTCCATCGATTATACGAAACTTTAAAATAGCAACAAGAGCACAAAAAAGTAACTTCTGAACTGATTTCTTAGTAGTTACTAGAATTTGATTTCTGAAATTTCTTTAAAAAATGCATTTTGAATTATGGGTATGAGAAAAAGGAAAAATTCTCATCTTGAAACATGCACAAGTAGTCTTACAGGTGATACAAACTTAACAATTTCTAGAATAGCTATTTTCAGTTAATTAAACGTGCTTGAGCAAGTGTAGAACATTCGTTTTACATTGAATCATATCTAAAAGTGCATTTCGAATTATGTATTTCTGCACAGAAATGCATTCAAGGATTTTCTTCGAACATTAGGACGCATTTTCAGGTATGATTCTCCCGAGCTTGAAAAAAAACACAGAAACTTTCAGAGTATTTTGATGGCAATAGAAAATGTAGGCGTTTTGTTCAAAGAGTCCATGTTACCGCAGGAATGTTAAGCGATTCATTGGCCAGTTGAGCAATGTCAAACACAGCTGTCTATACACAAAAACTACTAATAGATCGTTTTTTTTCCGAAGCAATTATTGGAAAAGTTCGAAAAGCGTATGCGGCGAAGTGCTTTACGATGATGTTCCGCTGGCCGCCAGCTACTGGTCAACGTGTGGCTGACTAATCTAGGTGTTGTTTTGGGGTGAAACGCCCGAAATTCTCGTCGATCTATGCCCGCATAACTCGAATAACTCGGATACTCCGCCAGAAGTGGAAGTGCGATGAGCATGAGCATCGAGTAAACTTTCTCTTTTCTCAGAAAGAGCAGCAGCAGCAGATTGTGTGGGGGAGGATCGAGGGACAGATGAAGCAGCAAGTATAAGGCTATTTTGACAAGGGAAATGTTTAGAGCGTTTCAAGCTTCTGTGGAAACGGATTGGATTGTTTGTATCTCTTGGTCCACTATAGCAAAACTGCACGGTATCATGTCCAGAGCTCCTGGTTCTAACAAGGGACCACTTTGAACATAAAAGGGAGTTTCGAAAAACGGTCTTTTGAAAGCTGTAGAGGGCTTTAAAATAAACTATTTAAAATTTTAAAATTTCACTCAGTCCACACGGGTAGATCAAAAACCACCAAAACAATGGGTTGCGATAGGTAAAATGCCATTCAATGCACCCTAACCTGACGAAACCGGCTAAAAAATAAACAGAAAACGGACCCTATATTCGTGTTCAGCGTCCCAAATTACCCCCTGGGGCTGAGTTTGGGCGAAAAAAATTTTGACCTCTGAACCCCCAAGAATGGCCTTGAGCTTCGTACCTCATGGGGCCCCAAAGGTCGAGAAAAAATTTAGGACTCAAACTTTGCTCTCGGAGTTTATTTAAAGTGCTCATAACGAATCTGAGGTCAGTTTATCGATTTTCGACAGATTACGGTAGATTGCGGGGGTATACGGTAATTGGGTGAAAGTCTCAGATTTGACTCAAAATTTTGGCAAACGATCTCTAGATCCGTGTTCAGCACCCTAGATTACCCCAACATACAAGTTTTGAGCCGAATCCGAAGATTTTTTCCAAACCACCTAAAAATTTCCTGATGGGTGGTACCCTTGCCTTGCCGCTAGGCTTGGAAAAACGCCTGTAACTTTCTCCAGAGTGGTTTCTTTTTTTTTCGAGAAGCTGCGAAGAGCTTACTCGGGTTCTACGTCCAAAATAGCTCCAGAAAACTACATTTAATCCAGAATGGCCAGGCTGACTAAAAGTAGTCTTCTTGTAAAGTGCGTTTTCAAAAGGTTCTGTTCTACTGAAAATTTTGGAATTGGTAACGAAACACTTTTCTTGAGTCTTCGAGCCATGCGCTTAAGTATTAGGTTGCTTCAATGGATTTTGTAGTTTAGGTAAACCCACTTCTGTTTACAATTTCTGTTGGAGAAAAGATTGGTCATTGATCAAGGAACAAGTCCACGAAGTTTCATTTTGTCCGAACTTCTTTCCAGCGTCATATATCAAAATAAGTCCCCTAAAGTGTTTCAGCGAATTAAGGACGGTTTTTCTGTAACATATGTGGGGGAGAAGGGTAAGGGTATTCTTGATATTCTAGCAATTGTCGAAACCTCGGAATTTCAATAGTTTCTAATATTGATGTGAACCGTTCTCCATTTATATCACGTGACCTCTGCGACATAAGAAAAGAGGTATAAAAAAAGAGACACTGTTAAAACTCAAAATAAGTAAGGTGAACACATATTAGGTCTAGAAGTTAATTTCCGCGTTTTTTTACGCTTTTTACACTATTGAAAACTGGACATACTTAAACAAAATTTTTATTCAAAATAATTTCCGTCATTAATAACAACCATTTCCCAGAGTTTGGGTAACTTATGGATTCCATCATAATAAAATTTTTCTGGTTTGGCCTCCACCCATTCATCGAGCCATTTTTTGACATCTTGACGATCTTGAAAGCGCTGCTCCGCTAGACCATGCGCCATTGACCGGAAAAGGTGATAATCCGACGGGGCGATGTCTGGAGAGTACGGCGGGTGCGGTAAGACTTCCCATTTGAACTCTTTTAGCGTATCCTTTACCGTTCGAGCAACATGAGGTCGAGCGTTATCATGAAGCAATATGACTTTTTTCGTGTCGACTCGCCCATTCTGGTCTCTTTGCTTCGATTTCATGCCGCAATTGCGCTAGTTGATGTTGATAGCGATTCGCAGTAACTGTTTCGCCAGGTTGAAGAAGTTCATAGTACAGTATACCGCGTTGATCCCACCATATGCACAGTAAGACCTTCTTCCCGTGGATGTTTGGTTTTGCGGTCGAAGTTGTTGTTTCACCAGGACTAACCCACGATTTTCTTCGCTTCGGATTGTCGTAGTACACCCACTTTTCATCGCCAGTTATGATGCGGTGTAAAAAAGACTTTCTTTGGAATCGGTCCAACAAGATTTGTGAAGTTGTTTTTCTCTGCTCTTTGTTGCGTTCTGAGAGCTCATAGGGATCCATTTTCCTTCCTTTTGAATCTTCCCCATTGCCTTCAATCGAATAGAAATTGCTTTTTGGGTGACGCCGAGAGATGCCGCGAGCTGTTCTTGCGTTTGAGCCGAATCTTGATCCAACAAAGCCTGAAGTTCTTCGTCTTCGAACTTTTTTGGCTGTCCTGGTCGATCTTTGTCCTTAACGTCAAAATCACCCGATTTGAAACGCTGAAACCATTCTTGGCAGGTTCTTATGGATGGAGCAGCATCCCCGTAAGCTTGGGCAAGCATTTGGTGCGCGTCAGTGGCTTTCTTCTTGAGATGAAAAAGGAAAAGGAGAGCTTCCCGCAAATGGCGTTTTTCCGGCACAAAGTTGACATATTCTGAAACTAAAATAATACTTTTTTATAAGGTACGTGAAGCAAGTTATATATCAATAGAAAGCTGATAATACAGTGAGCATTATAACATAAAATTCGTTATAAAAATAATTTTATTTTTTACAAAATATCAATAACAACAAAAACGCGCAAATTAACTTCTAGACCTAATAGAAATGTCATTAATAGCAGCCATAATGCAGTAGTGACCCCACAGTATTCGAACCATCTTTCAATTGCTTCGTAATCCAACGCCTAACCGACTGAGCCACGGTGTGCTGCTAGTTCACCTCGACTATCACATTGCAGTGATCGGTGGTTTGAATGCAACGAGCATTGTTCAGGAGATCAATAAACAAGTCAGAACTTGAGAATCTAGCTAGATCTCATCTTCAAACTCTTAGAAGAACATTTTCAGGTGATTTTAAGGCCACTGTATAAGTCGCATTTGTGCTGCGTCCTCCCAATCTAACGTTCTGATTTCTTTCTTTTTTTTGATCGTTTTCGATCTACCCGTGAGGACTGAGTGAAATTTCAAAATCTCAAATTGTTTCCTTCTAACTCCTCTACAACCGTCAAAAGACCGTTTTTCAAAACTCCATTTTATGTTCGAAGTGGTCCCTTGTAAGACGTATGCGCGTTTTTGAAGCTTTGCCAAAAGGTAAGGTGACATCAGGCAAGTTTTCGGGTGTCTTGAGTGAAATTTTCGGATTTGGCTAAAAACCTGTCTGCAGGGGTTGGTTGGTCATGATGCTGAACACGAATTTGGAGTCCGTTTGTTGAAATCGTGAGGTTTCCTGAAGGTTGCAGTGGGTAAATAAAATCTAGGGAGCGAAACCTACCTTAGCAGTGTTTCAAAGGTCGACAAATGGACATAAATCTCGAATTCGCCACATCAGATAGCACCGCAGAAAAATTTGAGCCAAACGTGACACTTCGACCAAACTACTGTAACCTACCGTAATCTAGCGTGAGCTGTCAAGAATCTACAAATGGACTTCAGATTCCTGTGGAGCTCTCCAGAGAACCCCCAGAGAATGATTTTGAGATACATCTGTCCAAGAGCTCCGGAAATCATGAAAGTCACGACTTGTTTTGAAAATTTCCTCCCGATGGGAAGCTTCAAAGGCATCGTACATGATGAAAACCGAATTCAAACTTTTGCGTTCAGTCGGACTAGAGGGTTATGACAATGTCACTCAGGAAGTTTGGAGTTTTAGAATCGCCTCCGAATGAAGATTTGCTTACCTCAAAATGGATTCCTTGGTTTAGAGACCGGTGTTGGGGTCGATCCGTTGTTACAAGGAACAAAACTCCGTGATTGCTGCCGACAGGCGTGCCTTGAAGCGTCGTAGGGCGTAACACACATGCCAGTCGATTTCACATTCGGCATCGATCGGAAGCAGCTGACAGCGATTGACGCAGCAGGTTGTTTTCAACCTTTCTAGAAAACCGTCAAACCTCCCCCCTTTTTTAAATTTCGTTCGAGGGGTTGTTCTTCAGATAGGAAATCAAAAGCTTCCAACGCTGCGCCAAGGAACGAATCGTAGAACTGTTCCTTGCGTTCGCTGCGCAACTATCTCAAGTTGATGTCGGCGCGAACTTCAATTTTGTTTTGACCTCTCTTAAAATAGGTTTTTCTTGAAAAGTTGACGTTTTTGAAGGGGCTTTTTGCAACTTTCAGTCCATATAAGGATATCACAGGACGAAAACGTCAAGAACCCAAATATGGTTTTCATCGTGTACGATGCCTTTAGGCGTAACAAGTCGAAAACTTAGGAAAAGCAATAAAACGAAGCTCGGATCCGTGATTAGCACCCCCGCCCAAATAAACCACTCCCCACTGGTGGAACTCAAAGTCGTATGTGAAGCATTTTTCCTTAACGAAATCGGAACCCCTTAATCAAGATACATCTGATCCCTCTGAAGGAAGCTATCCGCCCACGCGATCGGCGTGCGTGTCGAACGGCTGTCCCAGAAAAATCTTTCGAATTTGGTAATCGATTAGCACGAACACTCGACGAATGATGAATAATATCTCATTCAGCTGTTTGCAGTCAAGGCAAGGCTCATCCGAAATAATACCTTTGCGAGGGCTGCTCCACACGCACGCCGACCGCGTGGCCGACCGTCCTATTAGGACAGACTTTATGCAAACATTCATCAAACAATCGGTGCAAGTCCAAAACGATATTACTCTGTTCAAAGCTCGAAAAATGTGCTTTCACCCGGAATCTGTCCAGAGGGTTATTTCGGGCGCCGACTGGACAGGGGCTCTCTACACACCGAGGGAGGAGTTGTCCCGCCTTTTGCCGCTCTAATTCCACTCGGGACCATTTCGTTCGTGTTGAGTGGCGTGACGTTTCAAACTGCAAAAACGGGACAACCCCTCCCTCAGTGTGTAGAGTGCCCCTGTCCCGGCGCCGACGACGATTATGTAGGTCGTTTACAGATTTTCGAACAATCACTGCGTGTCCGGAAAGGTACAGCAGGTACAGAAAACGACCTTCCTGAGCCTACAACTTTTTTTAAACAAGCATCTCAGGACGAGTTCCATCTCGCAGTTCCATTATTGAGGTCCAAAAGATACTAACAACAAAATTCGTTTTTGCAGATGCATATAAGAATACCAGGTGGTTTAATAAGTTTTGTAGTTCGATAAGAAAAACACAATTTTATGGTTCAAAACACACTTTAGTATTTAGTATAATCTCCCTGCACATTAATACACTTTAAAAAAATCAAAAAAAATCAAAGTCTCATCCATAGTCATGAATCTAAGCACAAAATCCACCTAATCTTTTTTGAAACGCTCCAAATGTTGCTGAGAAAGTAGCATTCGAAAGTTTTTGATCCATTGTTAGCGAATGCGGCACCCATGGTGCACACATCTTTCTAAAACCCAAAATTTCACCTAAAATATGGCTCCCACTGCCTAATAAGATGCGTTGAGCCTCTACTAAATCTCTCTCAGTCAATCGATGATCTTCCAAAACCATATCCTATATTTTGGCTATGATTTCTGGTGCTGATGCGCTTTTTGGACGTCCTTCACGTGGATCGTCTTCAAGGCTTGTACTACCACGTTTAGATTCAGCAATCCATCTTTCTACTATTCTAATTGTAGTTGAACAATCATTATACATTTTTAACACTCGTCCGTGAATTTCTTTTGGTGCTACACCTTCCAAAAATAAGAATTTTATCACTGCACGATATTCAATTTTTTCCATTGCTGTGACACGGCGACACTAAATGGCTTGTAAACAAAGAATGAATTGACAGACTGAAATGAAACTTCACATACGTTCATATGAAGAGTGTACCAACAAAAAAAATTGGGCTAGTAGCAACGCCCTCTCTTATCGAACGACAAAACTTATTGAACAACCTGGTATAGACATTTAACATTTGAAATTTTCTGTCCTAGCCATCTGCTGCCTCACCAAACAACCATCATGGGTGAAGGAACATAAAAATTCTCAGAAAAAATGTGAGTACACAAAAAAGTTACAATCTTCCAGAAAAAAAAAAACTTTGAACCAATCTTTGGCAATAAGTAACCAAAAACGTTCTGACGCCGCCATCATCAACACACCACTGCACGCAATGTTCAGCCAGCGCAAACAGATTATAAATAATGTATTTAATAAGCAATAATCTTTTGACTCTTCCCGAATACTCCCTCACACCTCTATCCATGGTGAGCTGCACGGCCGTAATCCCTCCATGACTATGAAAACGCAATGAAAAAACTACTCGAGAAACAAAGGCCACCAATATAGTATGTATTACCCTTTCACCGAATTCAGTCGAGCGAGTGGACCAGACGCGACAATGTGCGGCGGCCGTGGGGCATTCGCATACACAACCGGTCAGTAGGGTTTCGATCGCGAGCGGCAAGCTAGCGGTGTAGTCCTGTCCAATAACGACTAATTTCGGCGAGGGGCCTAAACTGGCCTACAAAGTTCGTGGGCATCCCCCCTGCATAGTATAAGGTTTTTATTTCCAGAGAATTGTTATGGACTATGAAACTTTGTCAAGAAAGGCTTAATATTGGAAATGTTTGAATTTGACTGATTAATTCAGAATTATTTCGAAAATTCGAATAATAGATCAATATGTAGTTGGTCAAGTTTCCTAACATTCAATTAAATCGAGTGGACATCAGATTTGCTCTTATTTATCCATTGAAATGGAGAATTTCCAAAGGGTTTTAGCCAAAATTGTTGCTCAATTTTTTTTTATGGAACCCTAGTCACAAAGTTCCAATCCTATGAAGACTTGAGGTCAGACTAAAAAATAATTCGACTAGAGTGTCTGACGATTTTTGGATATTTGTATTTCTCAAGTATCCTCATTTTGAAAATTTTGAGTTAATGAATATTTCGAATAGGATTTGTTGAAATCCCTCATAAACAAACATCTTTTTTTTCGCGAATGAAGACAAAAATAACTTCCAAATGTTTTTTCCTCAACTTTTTTTCAAAGATTCCAACAAATGTTATTTGAAAAATATTCATCCACGCAAAATTTTCAAAGTGAGGATATTTGAGAAATAAAATTATCCAAAAGTGTTCACACACTCTAAACGAATTATTTTTTTGTCTGACCTTAAGTCTTGGTATGACTTTGTGATTAGGGTTTCATTTAATTTTTTATCGGAAAAACTTTGGCTAAGACCCTTTGGCGCTTCTACGTTTCAATGGATGAATAAGAGCGAATCTGATGGTCATTCGACTTGATTGAATGTTATGGAACTTGTCCAACTACATGTTGATCTGTTTATCAGAATTTTCAAAATGATTTTGAAACAATCAGTCATAAGCCGATTTTAGATCGATTTACTGGCACATTGATTTGTTGTGCCTGAATAAATTGTGAATTGATCAGAAGTTGGCCAAAAATTTTCAAAAAATCAGTATTCTGTTCTCATGGAATTTCGGAAAATGAACCTCTTTTTCTAAAGAATCGCAAACTTCAGAATCTTCGACCGATATATCGGCATGTAATTGTTCGATTTGGTTTGAAGGTTGGTGTTCATTAACTTCTATTCACTCCATTGAGAATTTTTCACTAATATTCCATTTGGCTTGATTTTTGCCGGAATATGAGCTATTGTGCTTATCTGGGCCGAATTCCGGTCCGCAATTGCGTCTCGACACGCTTCGCGGCCTCACGCTCTCGAGCCAGAAGGGCTTCCAGCGCCGCAGCCGCCGATCTGCTGACTCTAGGTGGGGTTTGGAAACTGGAAACTAAGAAAAATTGGAGAAAGTTGTGTAAAAAAGCCACATCGAGTCGGCTTTGGCGCTGGAAACCCGACTGACTCGAGCGCGTGCGGCCGCAAAGCGTGTCGAGACGCAATTGAGGACCGGAATTTGGCCCAGATAAGCACAGTACAGCGGGGAAAATTTAGCGAAAAATACACGTAATTTTGAAGTTTTTCCACAAAGATCGATGAGCTTGGCACTCAGAAGGACAGAAAGAGTCGAAACAACGAACGAAAATTGCATTCACAACTTCCGACTCCGCCCCTATGTAAGTTACGAATCAAATGAAGAAAAAAAAACAGTTTACATGCGCAGCTCAAGGAAGGTCTCAAAGAGCACGTGCCCTGCAAGGTCACATATTCTAGAAACAAAAGGATAAACAAGAAAAGGCGGATGCTGATCGTGGACGATGCTGAGTTAGTGTGCCGGAGGCCGTGCTAACTCATCCCAAGCCATTCATCAATCTCTGCAATTGAATTAGTCCACCCTCAACTAGTTATTGGGTTCAGAAAAAGAGATTTATGGGCGCGTTCTTCGCTTTTATTCAACAGCAGCCTAACCACTGATTTTTTAATGGAAATCTGAAGTTTTTACGAATCCTAAGAGCAAAACCGGGAAATCATAATAGCTCCACAATATTTTCATTCATTTTTTATAGTCAAGACATGTAGTAGGTTTCAAGTTTTGAATTTTGAATATCACTTTTTTCAAGGTTTCTTGCCCAACACATAATAGATACGTGCACTTTAGCCCTTAGCCCCTGGTGTACCATTAATATGCTCAAAGAAGAACGACTGTGAAAAAGAGACAGAAACTCCTAGAGAATGCCTGGGGCGATCCAACAGTTCCTGCCAGATGCAGTCATTCAGACGAGCAGCACCAGAAAATCTGTGGACTGTTGTGACAATGTCGTAGAGAATCACTTATTGCTTATTTATGAAGTCTCTGAGAGAGATGGAAGACAGGATTTCCGCTATTATGATGGATCCGGATATGCAATAGCCACTGCTGGGTAAAAAATACACATCTGCAGGTACAATGGCTTTCAGAATGTGTTTTTGAGGCCCAAATTCTATTCATATGCCATTCAATGGGAGATTTGGTTCATTCAACACCTTTTGAGGTTTGATCGTCTGAGTAGCGCAAAACGCTCTCATGTTCTGTACATACTTATACCACGGTTCATGAGATCTGGTCAGAAAGCGCAAAGGCATCGTCTGCTCGAAACATTGTACGCAATTTCTATTTTTTAAAAGCAGTGTTCACGATAAAAGTCGTTTCTCTGTTTTTCCGCCTATCTTCAAAGCGGTCCCATACTGATTTCAATGATGTCACTGGAATCGTAGAAGACCTCCTGGAAACGGAGTTATGGCCTCTCAAAATTCAGCTAGGGAAGCATTGTGGACGAGTTTTCCGAGGCTTGTAACTCCCGTTTTTCGCAGCCGATGTGTGCGAGCTGACCTGAGTAAAAAGAGAAGTTGAGAATGAGGGGAAGACCGGGGCTTTTGATCGGAAACCATCGGTCATCTGACCATGAATTCAGGGCAGCGGTTATGGGACGTGGGCGGAGTGGCCCACTGGGTTGATTGGCCCATGAGATCTTCAACCACTTACAGGCCGTTTTTTTGTCGCACTTCCATTCTTAATCTTCTTAAAGGAACACAAAACTTACGTTTTAGCAAAAAAAGACGTGCAACTTTTCTTCGTGAACACTGCCTTTAAATCAAAGACATGTGCATAGCTGATGTCTATGACCAAGTTTGAGATTCTAAAATGGTGTCCTCGTAAAATTATGGCCGACTGAAACTGATCATGGGGGTAGAGGAGGCGGGGTTTCTGGGTCCAGCCCCAAACGCTAGAAACAGAAGACCATTTCAATGCCGGAGCGGCCGCATGGTCTTCTGAAAGGTGATCGTTGGCGCGTCGCAGGGCGCAAAACGCACTGCGGAGAATCTTCATTTCCGGAATCGCTAGGAGCCAAGCGAAACACAGATATCCAAATTTCGAAATGTATTTGGAGCAAAACGTATGTTCCATAGACCAGTTGAAAAAAAAACTGGACATATCACAAACGGCACACCACGAAACGTTACGGCAAAAGTTCCAAATTGGTTTCGGCGCCAATTTCAATCGGAATTGGAGGTTTATTTTTCGGGCTCTTCTGCCATTTTCAGTCTCTTTGGCGTCGTAGCCGCTCAAAAATACAAAAATTTTGAGGCCGGCTTTCTGCGCGGACAACGCCCTTAATTACTTCCTCCAACTAGCGTTGCTTCAGGGTCTGAAATTTTCTCAAAATCCTGATGCAAAGGGATATACCATGATATGATCACTGCTGAAGTTTAATAATGCCAAAGTCCGGCTTCCCTAACTAAAGTTCAAATTTAAATAAGACGCTTAGAGTAAATTTTCCGGTGAGCCATACAGTATACAACAACGGTATGCGGTTACACAGCGCTATGCGTACTGCAGAACGATCTGGAAATCGCATACCGAACATTCTGATCGAATATAAACCCCAGAAAGCATTACGTCGCTGGAGAGCCCTCCACCCCTGAATAAATGATACTTTTTAGATCTTGAAACAATGTTATTAGAAGGAACGTGTAAAAAAGGACGCCCAATATGTGAAAACTCGTCCCTGCGCCATCTCACCGAGTCTTGTGAGCGGTAGTGAAACTGGTAGAGTTGAAACCCCCCGATGAATTTCGTTGGAAACTTTAATGAATCTGACAGAGAACAGTAAGCAATAGAAGTCTTAAAGGCATCGTACACGATGAAAACCATATTTGGGTTTTTGATGTCTTCGTGTTGTACTATCCCTATAGTGACTAACGGTAGCGAAACGCCCCCTCAAAAACGTCAACTTTTTGAGAAAAACCCATTTTTAGAAAGTTCATAGCAAATTTGAATTTCGCGCCGGCATCAACTTGTGATAGTTGCGCAGAGAATGCAAGGAACAGTTTTACGCTTCGTTCCTTGGCGCAGCGTTGGAAGCAATTCATCGAGGGTGCCGCTCAACTACGACTTCAGCGAAATTAAAATGGGCTGCCCACCTGCTGCGTCCAGTGCTGCCGGCTGCTTTCGATCGTTGCCGAATTTGAAATCGACTGGCGTGTGTATTGCGCCCTACGACGCGTCAAGGCACACCCGCCGTCAGCACCCCCGGAGTTTTGTTCCTTGTAACAACGGATCGACCCCAAGGCCGGCCCCCCAAACCCAGGAAGCCATTTTGAGGTAAGCGAATCTTCACTCAGAGACGGTTTGGTAACTCCAAACTTTCTGAGTGACATTGTCATGGCCCACTAGTCCGAATGAACGCGCAAACCCAAATTCGGTTTTCATCGTGGACGATGCCTTTAAGTCATTCCAAACAGTAGTTTTCTACCCGAAGAACAACATTTCAAGAAGCACTCAAAAGCGAAATCTTCGAGGCAGTGCATCAGTTTTACTGTGCTTATCTGGGTCAAATTCCGGTCCGCAACTGCGTCTCGACACGCTTTGCGGCCGCATGCGCCCGAGTCATTCGGGTTTCCAGCTCCAAAGCCGACTCGATATGACTTTTTATATGGTTTTCTTCAATTTTGTTGAGTTTCCAGTTTCTAAAACCCACCTAGAGTCAACAGATCGGTGGCTGCGGCGCTGGAAGCTCTTCCGATTCGACAGCGCGCGGCCGCAAAGCGTGTCGAAACGCAATTGCGGACCGGAATTTGACCCAGATAAGCATAGTACCTGATTTACGACAGTGTGCAATATATGCATATTGAGCCACCGAATGCTTCAACCCGCTGGTATCCATAACTTGCACTGAATTGTTTTGCTTTATGTAACCATCGAGCAGTAAGCAAAGTATGAATAGTGCCAGATTTTCAGACCTCGAAACTCAATCAAAGGCGACTGAATACTTCTGTTAATCCGTTAATCTTTATTTTGACATTTTTTTAGAACAGGGATCCCTTATACTCTACTGATTGATCTTAAAAGAAGCTGACCTTTCTGAGCATGTACCGTGTTTTGTCCGCTACAAAGTTTTCACATAATGAACAAAATTATGTGATATGCACGTACGATAAAATGTCTGTCAAGTTGATGTGCTGTCATGTATGCTTCAATTAACTTGATCCAATAATACCAGAAAATATTTCATCTTTGGTATTCAACATATACCTGGAAATCACTAAAAGTTGGACATCTACGTTATAGTGATATCAACAAAGCCATTTTGGCATCAACTTTGCTAAACTTGAACAATCTATTAAATCCTCTATAACGCTACAAGTATTAACGATCCTAAGTATCTCTAGACGATTACTAGCTTCTGCAACAGACATACAAACACAAAGTCTGTTCGAATAGGACTGTCCGCCCACGCGGTCGGTGTGCGTGCTCAGCTGCCGTAGCGTAGACATTTTTTAAATGAGCCTTACCCCAGCTGCAACTTGTTGACTAGGATATTATTCACCAATAGCTAAGACTCCTGCTAATCGATTTAGAGACTCAAAAACAAGGTATCACGACGGCCGCTTGACACGCACGCCGACCGCGTGAACGGATAGTCTTACCCGTACAGATGAAGGCAAGCATGAGCTTTCATGTGGGAATCGCATTATATTATGCAAATAGTCATTAGTCCTGTTGTAAATTTTGGTATGCATTTTATCGTTGACTTCAGTCATTTTCAAATCTATTTAACAACAATTCGCATTATTTATATGAATAATTTACAAAGTGATTATTGTTTAATTTAGTCAGCATTGTTGTAACAAAAACTTTTCGGATCCTTCAAAATTTACTAGTATGTATAGTTAGGTCCTTGGCTTGTTTCCTCAAGAAAAAAAAACATTCGGATCTAAACCGCGGCTGGCGCAGGGGGTTTAAAACCAGTCAGCCACCCGTGAGATTCGAACCGCCCCCGCAGGCCGTGGCTTAAATTTAAATGTTTTTTTTTCTTGAGGAAACAAGCCACGGACCTAACCATATATCCATCTATGCAACGAATTGATGATACGAATGACTCTGAATTGATGCTCAAACTGTGAATAATTTCTATGTAAAACATTTGCTAAAGAAGCCAACAAACCTTTAAGACCCTTAAGCATTCCCTAAAGTGATAGCAATGAAAAGAGTGAAGTTGAGAACTTACGCTGAGCGACGCTGAGCTTCTTGGCAGCTGTGGCAGCACGTTGCTCCTCCTCATGAATACCAGCAGTGGTACGTATGAGACCAGCTGCTGAGAATAGTGCGACAGCAGGACTGAACTGCTCGTTGCGGAATGCTTGCGAGTAGATCATCCGCGGCGGCACATGCCGCCCACGCGGCCCGTAGAAGAACATACGCGGCGACGCATTCGACTGCGATCACGACGCTGGTTGAGCGCCTGATTGCAGCGATTCAGCGCCAACAAGCATTTTAGCACTTCCGAATAGACAGCATTGACAAGCGTCGATCATCAAAGAAGAAAAGAGAAACAGAGTAGTTTTCGAGCGTCAGACGACACTCTGAGACAAGGGTGCACTAGCACTAACACGACATCGCAGACAATGGCAGAGCTGGTCGGTCGGTCGGTCGGGTTGAATCGCAAGAAGAACGCCTTCCAGCAATCAGAAGAGACCGAATTAGCGAAGCAAGGCGAATAGACTCAGTTAAAGCAGGTGACGGGAGTGGACTGAAGCTAGTTGCGCTGCTGCAGGGGCCAGTGAAGAGGTGATCGCTTATGACTAGTCTAAGGATTAGGCCCGCGGTTACCCGTGTAAACACGCGTCAAGCACATTTTTTCGGCTATAACCCGAGATGAGACTCATTAATTATCCCCGCCCGCGACTTTTGGCCCCCCTAGATTGGAAGTGTGCAAGATCCGCGTGTTGATGCATACAGAATTCCACGTCATATGCTTGACTGCATGGATTAATTCTGGGCAGATTTATGATACCATCCGTACCTTGGGCATGAGAGGTCTGGCCCCACATGTGAAAGCAGGAGTAGTATCAATGTCGGCGAGCGCACACGCAGTCTCGTGAAAAGTTCGTGACAACAATAATTGTTTGAGAATGCCTTGAAATTATGCGTCCACACCATGCCCGATGCAAGGAATTTCATACGTTTTTTTGACTATTCAACGGTACAATACCGTCCGTAGGATTTTGTTCAGAAGGTGCGTGAATACGCGTTTCGCGTCTGATCCGTTCTTTTCGACACACTTGTGTTAAACTTTACTTTGAGCGAAACTAGGGTGGCATTCTGGATCCTGGCGTTGAGTGCTGTCCCAAGGTGTAGCCTTTGTTGTGGTTCGTTTAGAACTGAAGAAGTTCGGACTTCATGCAGCATACTTGAATATGCAGATACGATTCACATGTAACTTACAGTACTGATCATAATTTTTGCGTTCCGGCGAAAAAAAAACTGCAAAAAAAGCGTTTTTCTTCGCCTTTTTGTCACAACTCTGTTAAAAAATGGTCCATTTGGGTATGCTAAGAGATATTGGGAATCAGATTCAAAAGAACTATCTTCAGCATGTTTTTTCGGCATACTTTTTACAAAGCATGTAGGCGTGACAACATGGACACATTCGCTCATAAATGCCTTAATTGCGAAATCGCGCTTCACGCGTTTTTCAGGTTGATTGTTTCATGCGTAGTTTTGTGTACATGTATTGTTGAAGAGTAAGCCATATGTCGTTCCAGAAGAAAGGGCACCCGATGCTGATTCCCAATATCTCTTTAGATTCCCCAATGGACCATTCTGAACAGAGTTATGAAGAATAGGCAAAAAAACGCTTTGTTGCATTTTTTCCTCCGAAAACGCGGAAATTATGACAAGTATTGTACATTGACGGAAACATGTTGCAAGTATATTGTTTTCGTCTCCTATGTTACAAGTATTATGTTTTCAGCAATTGAAAACATATTACATCTACACAATATATCCTGCCGGGTGTATGATACGTGCGACATTTGGCCTGCGAGCGAAGGGCCGATATATCACATGTAACATATATCGGTCATGACAATTCGCAAGTAATGTATATTGGCCAATTTATATTACATGTATATTGATTCAGGCCTTTTATATTGCATGTAATTTGTTTTCGTTCTTTTGAGTATATGGGAAACACAGGGAAACTCGGGAGGCGGCGGCTCCCCCTTCCTAAGGCGTCGTTTACACTTCAGCCGCCGAGCGGCGAGGCGAAGTGCAATCCTATGATAGCGATCTTGTCGCGCCGTGTGATCAATATTACAGAAATGCACTGTGCCGCGCCGCTCGGCGGCGGCAGTATAAAAGACCCCTAACGGTACCGTAAATCCAGAGCTGGCTCATTGCCAAACTTCTCGAACTTTTAATGAAACTTCAGGAAAGGCTATGTCTTTGGGTAGTCCCAGACCCCAGGGTCGTAAGTATCACCCTAGTTTCGATCATAATTCAGTTTTAAGCGAGTTATTCAGAAAAGGACGGAACAGACGCGGAAGCGCGTTCTTTAGCGCTTTTTGAACAAATCCAACGAGCGGTATTGCATTTATATTGGGTTATGTTGATGATATAAAGTTTTAGTATACAAAAAACCTCATGAAGTTCACGGCATTACTATATTTCTCAAGAGGCGCTGCTCATATTCCGTTTTAATCCAGAATCTTGGACTCATTGGGATTACCTAAATAGTTTTTTAGTTAGCCTAGCTCTGATCTTGTATCAATCCATCTTACAAAACTTCGCAGAAATAGGCATGAAAAAGGAAAAAAATGAAGCAGGATTGGTTGAACGCGAACGCAGATGGAACTCGACCAAGTGCCACGTCAAAGGCGATACTTGCCACTGCGCCACATGCACCCATTTAGCTCCAGCAAATGAGGTTACTTTTCGATTCTGTCTCTAGATGATCTTTGCCGTAACAGCTGCCGCTGAGATTGTCAGCGAAGAGGAAAATTTTTCCATTATTCTATGTACGAATATACAGTTCCCGAAATAGGAATAGAAATTTCTCACTTAAGAATTAGTTTGTGAGAATTCGAAGAATAAATCATATGAAATTATTAGAACCTATACACTTGCATGGAATATCCCATAAAAGTATCCTCAATACCCTGTACAGTTCAACAAGAGAGAAAATTGGCATAAGACGTATTCTTTTTAGAAATACGATACTCAGCCAACGTTGAATAGAAGCTTCCCACTCTATGTTGTTTGATGTACCAGGTTGTCCAATAAATCTTGTCCGAAAATTTCACCATTTTTAATTTTTTTCAACTTTATTTAAAAACAAGTCTAATCAACAATATATTCACCACAGTTATCCACAACAGTGGCCCATCGATTGGGCAGGTCGCCGATGCCCTTCGCCCAGAACTCCGGGGGCTGCGACTCGAAGAATTCCGCGATGTCGGACTTGAGGTTCTCGTAGTTGGTGAATTTTCTTCCGGCCAAATGGTGCTTCAGCAGGCGGAACAAGTGGTAGTCGGAGGGGGCTAGGTCCAGGGAATACGGCGGATGGGCAACCGTCTCCCAGCCGAGCGTCGCCAACTTCTGCTGGGTCTCCTTCGCCTTGTGGGGGCGCGCGTTGTCGTGCAGCAGGTGGACCGAGGCCCGTCGGGGACGCTTTTCTCGGATGGCGGCGGCTAGTTTCTCGAGCTGATCGGTGTAGATGGAGGCGGTGACCGTCCTGCCTTGCGGGAGCAGCTCGAAGTACAGCATGCCCTTGGTGTCCCACCAGCAGCAGAGCATGATCTTCAGCGGGTGCAGGTCGGCTTTCGGCGTCGTCGGCGGCTCTTCTCCGCTCGGGATCCAGACGGACGGCGGGCGACGTTGTCGTGGAGGACCCAGCTCTCATCCCCAGTGACCAGATCCTCGAGAAACTCCTTGCGATGCGGACGAAGAAGGAGGGACTGGCAGACGGCTACGCGGCTCTGCTTGTTGGCGTCCGTCAGACGGTGGGGGATCCAACGGGCCAGAACTTTGTGGTAGCCGAGTAAGTTGAGTCGATTGTGGATGGTGGACTTGCTTCAGCCGAGCGTCGTCGCCAGTTCACGGGTGATGGCTTCCGGCTTCTCCTCGATACAGCGATGGACTTCGTCATCATCCACCGTAGAAGGCCTCCCGCTGTGCTCCCTGTCTTCGAGGCTCGTGTCGCCGCTCTCGAAACGATTGAACCAGCGGCTGACTGTGCGTTGGGACACTGCATCCTCCTTGCACGCTCTGCAGATGTTGGCGACCGCGGTGCCCGTGTCGTTGCCCAGCAGCCACTCGTAGTACACGAACGTACGAATTTGACCTTGGTTCATTTTAGCTTGTACTGGTAGCTAGACGCGGCGACTGCGCCTTATATACCCCTAGCGTAGAACTTTGGAGAACCTTCTAGAAGGTTCTTACACTTGCCTGATATTATAACACTTCTGAGGAAAATTATAGAATTTTGAAAATTTTTGGACAGGAATTATTGGACGGCCTGGTGTAACTATGGTTGGAACGTTCAATGTATACACTACATGATCTATCCAAAAATCATGATATATAGGATCTAGGATATCACTGAATTCGCAGAATCGAATCATCGAATAAATAGAATGTTGACCCGATAAATCGTTTCGGATAGGGATAACAACCGAAATAAGAACTAGTTTGCCAACTAGCTCAGGCTGTTCTCAGCCCCGAGCCGCTGACAGTTCCACTCGTGTTTTAAATCTGTGGGTTCCCTGCTGTTGCTATCCGGGCCACTGCTGTCGCAGTCCGCGCAAACTTGAGAAGTTCGGACAGCAATAGCAGTGATCTGGAGATTGGGAGAACGAAGCGAACTGTGAGACGGTGTGGTGCCGGGAATCGTGAATGAGAGTCTTGAAGATCCAACCGAATGATCAGATAAACTCCAGTGAGATTTTCGTGTTTCGAAAATTTCAATTTTCTACGTGTGGTCGGATTCCAGATCAACCCTAATTTTTCAGTTTCTTGTCTGAGCGGATTTGGATTAACATCCCACTCGCTAATTTCGCCTGGTAATCTAAAGCGATGCGATAAGTTTGAGCGTAGATGTAATGAAGACCCTTTATTGATAAAGCCAGCTCATACACGAATAAAACCTATCTCTAGGTATATTTTCTAACTGAATCAAACCTTTTATATCTGTCATTGGGTTCAAATTATGGGTTTTTATCTTCTGAATGTTCTAATGGGAATTCATTACAGTTTTCTATGTTTTTTCTGATGTTCTTCGAATTTAAGCTAGAATCGGCTATACCTAAGTCTCTTTTTCTTATCTTTAGGTATTTCAAAGCCAGGTTTTGCGATAAAAACGGGTGTTGTGTAATCATTATGAGCAGGTGGATCTGGCCACCACAAAAAAGAAATTATTCAAAATGTTGGAGAGCCTTCAATTATCGAGAATTCTATGAATGTCTGTTTTGATATTTTTCAATTATGCTTCTAAATTAACTTCAGAGCACTTCCACAATTTACTGACTAAATCAAGAGCAAAATAAAAGGAGAAACAAGCACTCATTAAAGTCTCGTTAATTGTTGGGGGTGTGGACACCAGTAGTTAGCCGTTTTACCTGGTTTTTGAGCGTTTTTCCCGCAAACTCTCACCTTTTTCACTTAATTTTACTTTTGTGATGACCAAATCTATACATTCTCATGAAAAGACTCAGGCGATTATCGGCCCCGAGCCGCCTGACAGTTCGGCTCGTTTTTCGGCTCCTGTTGCTTTCCGGACCACCGCTGTTGCTTTCCGGGCCACTGCAGTTGCTGTCCGGGCTATTCCGGTTGGCCCGAACAGCAACAACAGTAGCCCGGAGTTTGGGAGAACGAGCCGAACTGTCAGGCAGCTCCAATTCCTATTCGATGCGGCTCGGGGCCTGGAATCGCCAGCGGAGCACAAAAATCGTTTTTACCGCGAACCCTGTCTCTAACTTGAATGAAATTCCTGGCTCATCTTTCAACTTCCCTGTTAACTTTCTCTGTTTGCTTTCAACATCATATTATCAGGATTAGTTTTAATCCTATAATTACTCAACTGGGAGAGGTACAAAAGCAGCGAAAAAAAACCGCGTATACTTGAAAAACCGAATGGAAAAAAGATGTTGTAGATGACATTGCATCGGACATGGTGCATGTAGGTATGTATGGTAGTAGGTATTGTTGGAAAAACTTTTTATGGAACTTCCACCGATATTGGACAACTACTTGTTAGACTTGGGAGAGGTTCAATTGAATCGAACAGCTTGGGTGCGCGCTCACTGACATTATGAGTACTGCTCCCTAGTTCATCCAAAATTCCCTTCGGAGCAAGTTCAAGCATATAAGTTTGAGGGCTACCATAGGGGCATAGATTGACTGATTACGCTTCTCGTTGGTGAACCATATTCAGAAGTGGCTGAATCTGATATTGGTATGTTAACCAATGGAGGCATAAGGAAATATAAGTTGATCAAAAAAGTAAAAGTCTGTTCTCAACAGTTTGAGATGCCAACGAAGGAGCAAACAAAGGATTGTCGGAATTCTGGGTATTTATAAGATCTCCTCCAACAGGATTATCCACATGAATAAGTTCCTTCTGTGTAAAAACTCTGAAAACCAAACAGCCTGGATTTCCACCCAAAATGCAATTCCGCTGTCTTTTTTCTCCAGAGCCCAGCAAGCGGGAACTGAACTCATAGGAAACTAAATAAACATTCGGCTACGAAATCAACGCCTACTTCCCACAAAAAATGGTTGACGGAAGTTACAGAGAAGTTTTTTTACCCAAAAAAGTGCAATCCTTGGATTTTGAAACGAATTCTCCCTGCACGTATTGCACCAGTAATCGAATCCATAAGGCCGCCCCTGGGGTAAACTGGGAATTTCATGACGGAGATGCATATGTGTGATAGATTGCTAACTGAAAAAATCACATTTTTTTGGATAGAAATTTCCAGAATATTACTACAAAACCCTAAAAGTTCACCAACGAGAAACGAGGTTTAGGTAGCCCGAATGGAATGACCACTAAGAAGGAAAATTGGAAGGGAGAAGCCGCGATAGCAGAAATCTCAATAAATAAAAAGATTTTGAGAAACAGATCTGGAAAGTACAAAAAGGGTCTTGAGGTAGGTGCAGTAGCGGGAAAAAGTTGAACCTTCAGTTTCAGGAGACGATTTTTTACATGCGCCATCACCATGGCTTGCACCCATGGTTTTAGTCTCCTATCGAAGGTTGGCGCAAACTCGGTGAACGTATGTTATTACATACATATGTGCACTGAGTTTGCGCCAACCATCAATAGGGAACCAAAATATCAGTGCGATCCGTGCCGACTGTACCTGCATCTGATAACAGTACAAAACCTGCAAAATCTGCTCATGCAGTAATTTGTGCACAAAATAATGAATTTTCAACCACTATGCCCACTCAGAAAGAAACGCAACATTTTTCATTTTTCCACAGGGTGGCGCCTGGGGCAATTTTGTGGGTTCTTTTCAACTGTTGAATATTCAATTTTTTGAGGAGAACAGATTGCAGCATTACATTGTTTTTTGAAAGCCTCAGCAGATGGATTGTTTTAAATTAAAATGTACGTAATGTAACCGTCAATTACAAATTTAATTAGTAACAGATGATTCTAAAGGCAAATTCAATCAAGATTATACTAGAAAATCGGAGCCTTTAACTGAGACAAAATACGTCTGCCCAGAAGCATATTTCAGTTGTTACTACAAGATGTTTCTCGGACACATTCACTGAAAATTACTTTCACTTGGCCTTCATAACTTGTCTCACAAGAGGAAGCAGCGTACTCAAAAGAGAGCTACATACCTCAAACCTAGGTCTCAAAAGGTTGCAGGCGCAAAACCTGTATTTGTGAAAAATTTTCTACTCGAACCCAACATAGTAGTTAAGAGGCTAATTGCGGTGCCTCATAGGAATATGAAATTCGTTTTCGTTCTTGCGGACGACTACGGTAAGTTACGGTAGAAAATGACATTATACCTACCGTAACCTACCATATGTAGTAGCCATAAAAGCCCAAAGCCAATCACATAGTCGTGTTTAGCACTCCAAGTAACCTGCCAAGACAAAATTCGGGCGGACTATCAGAATTTTCGCTTCCGGGTCCACCTACCATTTCTAGCATAAAACTTCTTTAGATACAGGTTCGGGCAAGGAACACTCGCAAATTTTGATTTTGTGCTGTAGCATAACGACCTTCAGATAATTCTCTACTTTGTTCTTTTCGGACAACGTCGGAATGTGGTTACCTTTGCCCGTTTAGTGGTCATTGCGAAACTCTAATAAGAAATTGTCTTGCACCCATCAGGCGATTTTTAGAGTGCTCATAGAAGATTTCTCGGACTTGTATCACAACTTTGTAGTGGAGGATGGTCTCCCTGAACAGTTTAGTCTAGTGTGTCGATAAGACGCGACCAATTCTGCCTCGCCGTGCGGTGTTCGCTTCGCGACACCATCGGCCAGTCGCGCACGACGGTCCACTTCCGCAATCCCGTCCAATTTCTTGAAGGCAGCGTCCGCGCAGAAGCTTAGGGGGGCTGAACCAATTCAGGCGTCCAAACTTCCGACGTCTGTGTATTACACAAGACACACCAAGATAGATGAAAAAAAGGAACCTGAATGCTTCGGGATTTTTGAAAGAGTTTTCCTCCGAAACGGTGAGCGTTTCGTGCGGCCTATTTGGTAAATATCACAAGCTGGTAAGCCGACCTGCGGGAGATGCTGCCTGTGAGCCACTCATGAGCACGCTCAATCTTGGGTGACTGCACGTTTGGATCGCGTGCAATATTGCGCTACCACATACCGCGTCCCACCGGTGGGACACGTTTGCTCGAATGGCACGCCACTAGAAATCGATTATAAATAGTTTTTTTATGCCCATCGCGTTGCTATCAGTGAGGTGAACATTGTACCGAAATTTCTGCCCATGGAGCTAGATTTCGTTATGATTAACGTTAGAGTTTGGATTTCGAAAAATCGATATTCTGGGGTATAATATGGATTTTAACAGTAGCATCACGAGTCTCTCAAAGAGATCACTACTCCAGCAATGACGTCCTTCCCAGAAAGCTTTAAAAAATGACACCAGAAGAAAAAAGAACTCATATTGTGTTTGGACAAATGTTTTTGCGGCCGTTTTTTCTATTTAGGTCCGAACTACATACATAATGTGCTTCTCTGGGCCAAATTCCGGTCCGTAATTACGTCTCGACACGCTTTGCGGCCGCGCGCATTCAAGTCGGAAGAGTTCCCAGCGCCGCAGCCGCCGATCTGTTGACTCTAGGTGGGTTTTAGAAACTGGAGAGCAAACGAAATCGGAGAAAACTGTATAAAAAAGCCATATTGAGTCGGCTTTGGAACTGGAAACTCGACTGAGTCCAGCGCGTGCGGCCGCAAAGCGTGTCGAAACGCAATTGCGGACCGGAATTTGGCCCAGATAAGCACAGTACTTTCACAAAATTTCGAATACTGTGCTACAGTAGAGCTATAGACCACGAAATCTGTAGACGAGTCTAGGATAGGGTAATGCATAAGTCATGAAAATGTTTGAAAAAATAGTTCTTGTGGCGATAAAATCGACTTTTTAATAGCGTGTCCCACCGGTGGGACACGTGGTCGTGAATGTGTTAACTAGTATATTGTGCGAGGAGATTCTCTATCTGGGTGTTGATTACAGAGCTGGGGTTTGTTTGTCAATATTCTGGAGTTAACTGTAAGAATTCAGGTGTCTATGAAATTATGTAACAATCTGAGACAATTTCATGACCCGCTACTGCACATCTAACTCTGTTGTGTTTCGCAAAGTTCTTCCATAGTGCTGACATCATGACACGGAAGCATCAAATACACGAAAATGGAGCCAAAATGATTTGAGGCAAGGGCAAACATGAAGACAAACGCGATTATTTCTGCCAGGCATCACGCACACACACACAAAGGGATAACCACCGACGTATTCCGGATCCGGCAACATACACGCAGCGGAACCCGGCAGCTATGAGGTTGAAAATTGAATTCGCGACGCACCAAAATCGCATTGTCGACGTTCGGGAGAATACGTTTACGGAGACAAAGTGACGATGATGACAGATGAGCGCGCAGACAGTGAAACATCCGAAGAAAACCCGACTAAACAACCACGAATGAGCAGTTACCGGTGCCGAAACTGACACCATTTGTGGGTAATGATGAGCCGCCAACGAGCCGCCCCCCATCACATCCGAAAGCTGTTGGCGCGGATGAATCTCAGAACCAGACCAGCTCTAATGTGCAGCTTGATGGGGCCTCTGAGCAGCAAATAATTGCTCTAATCGACTGCTCTATGCAAAATTATTCGCACTACTATAGATCACTCCTAAATGGGAGAATGAGCCCGCGAGAATATCTGCAGCCGCACAAATTATGGTGCTTTGGGTCGGTCCAAACGGGGCGAGCATCATTACGGCTCTCTTTCTCTCTCTCTCGACTGATGGTCTCAGGAAAGAGAAAAAAAACAACAGAGACAGAATATGCTGCCCGGATTTCTTTGACTGCAGCCATTCCAGCCTGCCCCCCATCGCCCCCCTCAAGGAATATGAAGGCGATTTAGTGGGGCTCGCCTGCCTCATTTATCAACTTAATTACACGATTTTTAGAGGCACAAAAGCAGAGATAGAAGAAGACGGAATGACGCCCAAATGACCGCCCAGTGACCGACTAGAGATAGACAAGCACATATAGTGCGCTCACATAGTGAAACAGCATATCATGAAATATTCATGCCGAGGAATTTCGGATGAAAATCGGCGTCATTTGATATGTTGCTCAAGTAGAACTGAAGAAGAATAGGGTTTTCTGAATGCCAAAGTAAAGCCTAGCTTGCTCGGAAGAGCCAGGCCGAATGAAGCAGCGGAGCGGTCGGTCATGGCAAAATATAACAGTGATAAGGAGACTTTGACATGATAAGCCCAATAAGCTTACTTCGACCGGCTCGAAATGAGGGAGCTAGGCTATAAGTAAGGTGTTGTTACAGCTTGTTCGGAGCTCTACGAACTCGGAACCCTTTAACGCTCATAAACCATACAAAACTTCTCTATGGTCACTCCTTGAGTCTGGGACCACTTTGTTTCCGCCATATATTAAAGGGGATACTGAGTTCTTGGAGCCCGTGCAGCACAGTTTCACTCCTAAACTCGCGTTTGAATGCTCCGGGCTTAGCTATGAGTTCATATCGAATAGAGTCCTAAGGCTACATCTGTATTCTCAGACAATAGGTGCGGACTGACCGCTGGCAATCAAAGCCTCTGCCGGGCGGTACGCCAGCAAGTTGCGGGGGGGGGGTCGCTGCGTTTCGGCGGGCGGATAGCGGCACCTGGGAAAGTTGATCACGCTAGCGGGCGGATCGCCGGCAAGCTCTTAAGCAGCGATCCCCCCGTAACCTGCCAGCGATCCGCCCACAAGGGCTTTGATAGCCAGCGATCCACTCGCTGAGCTATGAAATGCAGCGATCCGCCCGCAACCTTCCAGCGCTCCGCCCGCACCCTTCCAGCGATCCGCCCGCCCGATCTTTGATAGCCGGCAATCCGCCCGCCACTGCTATGGTAGCCAGCGATCCGCCCGCTCAAAGTTCAGACGGTGAAACTTGTCAGTCATTGATGACTTCTTTTCTGGTATAAGTATCATGCTCAGAGTAAACCAACCGAAGGGTATAAAAGGCGCTTCATCTCACTGAATGCTCACTCGGCATTTCGAGGCCGATCCTAGAAGGTGACTCTAAGTCACCTTTGGAGGATTACTCAAAAGCCGGAGAATGATTTTTGGCAGCTGAAAGGGTGGCCCCACGGCTAGGGGGATGGTCCCGCACACGGAGACCGTGATGGGAACCGTAACCATTGAAATAACCTATATGTGGCATCGAGGGCGGATCGCTGGCTAGTGGCGGGCGGATGGCGGGGGGGGGGTCGATCCGCGCGCCAAAAGCCAGCAATCCGCCTGCACCAACTGTCTGAGGTGTTTATAGGTCTATCGAATAGAAGACAGAAAACTGACCTTATCATGGCTTTCAAAATCTTAACAAGGAAGGTGTTGGTCCCTGAACCTCATCACTTTCGCTGATTCCAAGACCAGAAACAATAGGATTGAGTTCAGGATTCTGTTCATTAAGAACTAAAATACAGTCCACCGCAACGAAAAAAATGCGGTTGTGTGGTTGCGTACTTTCGCTAAGCATAGTGTAGGTTGCGCCGTAATCGACGACAAAATTGTGATTTTCTCTTGAATTTTGAAGAAAGACACCGGAAACGTTGAAAAACGTTTCCCCCATCGCACATTACCAATTCATAATAAATTTTCCATCATATAGATACACGCAGGATCAATAAGAAAAAAAAATACAAAAAAATAGAAAAACCACGAAAAAATGGTTTTCCTTGTTATTCCTCCAGAGTGTCCATGGTGAAGACTTTAGGTATACTCAATAATGTTTACGTGCAAGGGGAGAACACCCATCGTTTTCCAACTTTTCCGATGTGTTTCTTTGAATGTCTGGAAAAAGTTACGAATTTGCCGTCGATTAAGGCGCAACCTACAGTACGCTTAGTGGAAATACGCAACTGCACAATTGCCTTTTTCCCGTTGCCGTGGACTGTAGGATCAGGTTATTTTCCAAGAAAAAGTTGTTGTGATGCCTAACAAAACATTTGGTGATGATTGGTTGTGAATGTCACTTAATTTGTTTAATTTTAGGGCTAGAGAACTTGTGCTAGCAGAGAGTTTCTGAAAGTGTTATGTCCTAATTTTTTTTGCATTACTAGAGAGTTGTTTTTGGTGCATCTACAGTCAAATTTTGTTCGTTTTACGTGGGTCATCCTACGTCCATCAGCTATGTAACTGTAAATTGTTGAACGTATTATTCGCTACGGTATTAATCATGTAATCACAGAAATTTGAATAGTTTCTTTGACAATTGCCCCAAACACCAGCGCGATAGCCTGCTAAACGACTTGAAATTAATTGAATCCTGGAATATTCTTCCCTTCTTCTTGAAATCTCTTGAAATTAATCTTGGTCTACTGCTCAAGAATACCAATACGATGTGCTGAAAACGGTCGTTTTTCGTAATTTTCATACCTTCCAGAACGAGCAGTAGTCTTCCGAAAATCTGGAACAGACCTCATAATCGTGTTCAGCTCCAAACACAGCCCCCCCCCCTAGACGAAACTTGATTGAAAGCGCATTTTTCAAACTTTGCACAGAGTTATGACGATTTGGACGTGTACAGATTGCTTGTTGGCCGTTTCTTCTAGCGATTCAAGGGTTCTTAAAAACTTCCTCATGAGGGTCACTTGGTTTGCAAGTCACGGATTTGAAGTTTATCCGTCGATTTTTCGATGTTTTCGTCTAAATTTATTCAAAACCTCCAATTGGGTTAGAAATCGAGGGCAAAACGCGACTTTTGACAAGTTTCGGAACGCTTTCATAGAATTGACTCTAAACGTTTTCTAGGGGTTATTTCAAGTGCTTAACACGGATCTAGAGTCCGCTTATCGATTTTTGACAGCTCATCAAAGATTACGGTGGGTATACGGTAATTTGGTTTATGTATATGTAGTTAACGTCAGTACTACCACTTAGAATGGAATACAAAACGAAGTAATCCCATATCCACGACGTCCTGGACACTCCTTGTGTAGCATTGACCTACTCGACGACGGACGGTCAGCGCATTGCCTTTCGGGTCTCATAATCCTGCGCTTTTTCTTTTTCATTTTCCTGCGCTTTTTTCCTGGAGCTCTGTTCCATTCCACGGCGTCTTGTGCACCTTTCTAGAGCCTTGTAACAGACTTCGATGTCCTCCATTATTCCTCTTACTGGCAGCGCATACTCCCAAAATGGTATTGTTGAATGACATGGATAGAAGGTTTGGAGCTGATAGTATGAAAAACTTTACAAAGATAAAATCCGATGAAAACTGGACGTAAATAGGGAATTAATGGGTTGTTTTGTTATGGAAAGGAAAAAGACGAGTAGCACCGCAGCATGCCCGCATGGTTTAAATGTCTGAGCTAGCGGTTTAATGCAGTGTTCACGATGAATGTCGCACTCGAGTTCGACCCAAAAATGGGATTGTTTGGTCGTGAGGTAACTTATAGTGAAGAAACAGGGAAGAAAAACGTCCAGAATAAGTCAGAATAACGGTTTCTAAATTCAGGGCGCGGACGGGAATCATGTGCCCTGCTGATTTCGGCAAGCGCGCGCTAATCGCGAAATCTGCGCAAATCGATAATGCTAACTGCGGCAGAGTTGCTTGGCAATTTGCCATCGAGACGTGTGCGGCGCCACAAGCTTGTCCGGATGGGGGGGGCGGACCGGGATAGGTAGGCGCAACGGGAGAGCTTTCAAAGCCGTTTGTATTTATTTCTGGCCACTTTTCGTTGCTTTCTTCGACCCTATCCTCTACAGCACCTGCCAACTTACTGTTTCACACCGAGACCTCGAGAACTAGATTTATCGTGAACACTGCCTTTAAGTGGTTGTGATAGCAAAGCTATTGATTTTTAACGGTCTGTACTAAAACGCTTACGCCTTTGGAAGCTTCAAGAAGCAGCCAAGGGCTGCTTTTGAAGCTTTGATTTTTTGACGCTTTCAACAGCCTAAGTGTTTTGATTAGAGCCATACCAAAGTAGGGAACAAGCTTTCTCGAGCGTGATAGCTGCGTTCAAGTCCTGCGCACTGTCCACAATGTTACGGTCAAGGTTGCAGTCAAAGAGACATTTAATCGAAAAAGTTTCTTGTGCCACTGTATTTCAACGCTTGAAGACCTATGAAAACATCGTGTTCAGAACCCAGTAGCGGAATTATTTCATTTAGAGCCGGGATCATACTTCACGCGACCAACGATAGCGACAGTCCACATCAGACATGTAGATTATCAGTCGATATGGATGGTAAACGTTGCGTCGCGCCGCTCGTCGCTAGAAGTATAATCCTGGCCTAAGCGTCTTTAAAATGTCGAAACTCTTCTTCCACGTCATCTATGATGATTGTTGCAGTATATTAACCCGGCTGACTACATACTCACTTTGAACGATGCTATTGAATCACTCTCGTCTGACCACCATTGACCAACAAGTTCCGAATGGCCGGCGGCGACGTGACGCGAATTTCACGACCGATGTGACGTGAAGCTTTCGGAAATCCCCAACAACAAGCCATCAATGTCATGTCGCCTTGGGGTGGGTATATCGACAAAATTGTCCGCCACCAGTTATGACCACGCTCAGGATGCTGACCACTTAAAGTTTCCTGTGCGTATGGCAAGTAGCTCAGCCAACAGATTCAAGCGATCACGCTCTTCAGGCGCTGGGGGAACGTGACTAACAACTTCTGAAATTTAATCGCAGCGCCCATCTATAGCTATAAAAACTCTGTCTCCCATTACATAGTATTCATAAATAGTCCGAGAAATGCACTATTTGTTTGCTGAAAATTAGGCAGAGAATTATGATTACTGAGCTTATGACTACTATGTAAACATTGAAAAAAAAAGCGCAAGAGCTAAAAAACCTGTACTTCAGGGAATTTTCTCCTGGACACTACCAAAGAAAATCTCACTATAAAGAGAAGAAACAAATGGAGGTGGGGGAAGTATTACATATGCAAGTAGTTCACACGAGGAAAAGGGAAACGTTTCCATCCTAAGAGGTCCTAACGCCTTTGCCAGCTCATTGAAGTCGTCCAGTACATTCTATGCATTTCAAAAGTATTGCTGCTGTCACGATCCTTTACGTAACCAACTCATCCGCCTATCCTTCTTGTTCGCTCTTGAATAGCTACATACCAAGATGCTACTACATACCTAATAATTCTGCATGGCTACTTCCTCACTTACTAGGCACTGGTCCCAGTACAAAGTGGAGTTTCGGAATCGGTTTGTTGAGTTGTGGGGAAGGTAGAAAGAAACATTTGAAAGTTTGGTGAGATCCCTAAATGCACCTGGGTAGATCAGAAACATAAAAAAATTGCAATTTGCTAGACTTCAGAAATTCAAACATTTCCAGCTCGAAATTTGTGTAGGAGGTGGAGATCGTCCGAAAAAATACTGTCCGCCCACGCGGGCGGCGTGCGTTCCGAGCGGCTGGCGCCGAGGCATTTTTCGGTTGAGCCTTTCCAGGGCTGCCGACCGCTGACTCGAATATCATTCATCACTCGTTTGATATTCCTGCTAATCGATTTACAAGTTCGAAAAATGCCATTTTAACGGCAGCTCGACACGGACGCCGACCGCATGCGCAGACAGTTTCATTCGAACGGTGGTCTTTAGTCTGGGGCGCTGAACATTAAAATAGGATTCGTGTTCTGATTTTCACAAGACTTCTTTGAATTACTTTACTGCAGAAAAATATCATTCATCCGTAAGAACCTACCAAAGTGTTATGGAAAACTGAAAATGCACCTTATAATCGGTGTCGGTGCCCCCAAAGAACCCCTTTGAATAAAGTTCGAGCTAGAAATGTTTATTTTCAAAGATCCGGAAATCACTTTAATCGTTATTGATCCACCCAGGTGCATTAGGGAAGTTTTACAAACTTTGTTTCTTTTCATCTATCCCTAGAAAATGCAAAGACCGTTTTTCAAAATTTCAGCATGCGCTGTAATCAGTCCCTAGTTAAATGATAGTGTTTTGTAGTTAAAATTACGTCAGTTATAAGTTGGTAGGGTTAGCAAGCATTAGTGTACAAAGAGTTAGACGAAGCAATTTAAGAAAATAAACATATTTCATGTTGGTAATCTTTTATGAAGTCCAGGTAAGAGTTTATACACTTTAGAAGCAGGTGGAATGCGGCATTTCTTCACTAAGCTGTTATTCTAATCATTTTAGGTTTTACTTCCTTTTTCTATTTCCTCGTTCGTCTTGAACAACATAAATAATTAAAATAAAAAAATAAATAAGTAAATAAATAAATAAATAAATAAATAAATAAATAAATAAATAAATAAATAAATAAACAAATAAATAAATAAATAAATAAATGAATAAATAAATAATTAAATAAATAAATAAATACATAAATAAATAATAAATTAAATAAATAGAGTTGAGTAAATAAATAAATAAATACCTAAGTAAATAAACAAATAAATGAATAAATAAATAAATAAAATAAAATAAAATAATAAATAAATAAATAAGTATATGAATAAATAAATAAATCAATAAATAAATAAATAAATAAGTAAATAAATAAATAAATAAATAAATAAATAAATAAGTCAACAATAAAATCAATGAATCGAATAAATAAATGGATAAATAAATAAACAAATAATCAAAACATAACATACATGTGACGAGACATGCGTAAAGACATACGTACAAACAAATAGATATGTAATTAAACAAACAAATAGATGAAGAAATGAATAAAATTGATCAATTGAATAATTCAGTGATTTTCAGTTTCTCAGGTCATTTAGTCTGCTACCATTTCCTTACCACGCATATTGTAAGGGAGTTTCGACAATTCTCAAGTTCTCCAATTAATTTTATCTTTTTTTTGAAACCGCCCCAGACATTTAGGTGAACCCTGGGTGCAGAGTGTTTCTCCGATTCTTTCCACTCATTAGCTCATTTCATGGACTTGTCTCAACATGTTTAAGAATGCCAAAGAAAACTAGTTACTAGAGTGTTGGTGCGAATAATTTCAGTTTCCGAAGAATCCTACTATTTATTCAGAGCTGAAATGGTTTAGGCTTTCCTTTTATCAAATTATCAAACATTTAGTGAAATGCAAGGTTCTCATAACTGATGAAAAAGTAAATTTCTTTTCAGTCACAGAATTTTTATTACCATTTATTCGAATATTCGAATAAGAAACTCATTTAATTAACCTTTACATTTTATGAATGGACGGAATTCTACTGTTTTATCAAACGAGAGGACATTCCACTCACCAAAACGTAAGAGAATAAAAGCTGTTGAAACCATTCCGATGATGAAGAGAAAATTAGATTTATTCGAAAAAAATTTATATTATTCGAAGCAACGCTCTACTATGTTCTAGAAATGAACCGAATAAATTTTCCATTATTCTGTCGCGAAGAAGATTATTGATTTTTTGTAGACAGTTCTCGACAGAACGTGACAAGACATATAATTCACTAATCTCGGGAGAAATCGAGAAAAAAAAACGCTACGCACCCGTAAATCTCAGAATGCAACGTTAAGGCTCCCTTGTTTCTTTAAGGCATCGTACGCGTAGAAAGCCGTATATTCTTTTTTGATGTTATAGTGTGGCTTGTCCTCTAGAGTTGAGAAAAATGTTGAAAGAGTTCACGAAAAACCTTCATTCATGAGCGAAAGTCAGTCTGAACACACGTACATACAAGTAAATTTGAATTTCGCGCCGAAATCGTTTCTGAAGTTTTCCTGATTGTGGCTTTTGTTCCGTAACTGTTTTTCATGTTGTTTGACGGTCGCGTCAACATTTTATGAAAAAGTGGTAGATGACTAGTGACAACTGGTGACAGATCCTTATCTTTAACCCCTTCTAACCGCATAATCTTAGGCTTTTGACTCGTCGAAGTTCACCGGTGTGATCTGGCGGGCTCAATCATGGAATTGAGCCCGAAAAACGGAAATCGCCAATGATGCATCAAGGCATATAGGAATAGTCCTCTTCAACTCTATGACAAACTTCCAGAACGGCCTTGTTAATGGTTTCCTGCACACGTACATACATAATTGGGCCTCAATCAGCATAATTCGAGCTCAGATGTTACTTTTTTACTTTCGACAGCTTGCCAACAGGCTCCGCTCTTTTGAATGATTATGGGCAGCAAAGGTATGTAGACTGTACTTCCTATAAGTTCTGCCACTTAAGATTTTATTGCAATATATAACCTACAACATCAAAGTGATCATTTCTATCTCCAGTTTGCATTGAAAGCATCTCTAACAAGTTCCGATTAGGTCCAGTAAAAAGGAAAACTTGCTCTGCCAATCTCGGCATTGAACTACGCGCCGCTCATCGGAGCATTTGATTTAGTGGACCATGAATGATGAGGCCGTTTGGGCGGCCGAGGCGGAGAAAAAAAAACCTTGACAGGCTGGCGATCACTTGTGGAACTCCCCTCCAATTATTCTTCGCATGGAAAATCCCCCGGAAAGTTGCACCATTGATCGGCGCAGTTAACGCCAGCTTTTGCTTGTTTTTGGGTGTCTGTTCATGTCCGACAGCTGCAAGTTTCCCCCACATCTCACAATAGTATAAAATTGCCGTGACATTGTCGATTCAGCCCGCGAAAAACCGATTTTCAAACGCCAACACATCAGCCAACCGACCACATTCACACATATTCACACAAGTGCTAAACACTTCTGCTCAAGCAAATTATTACTCAATTGCCCCGGGGACAATCAATGATGCTTTGTTTAGTGTGAAGTTTCCGTCTTTATTCGTCCTCTCAACGAGAAGCTGCCCGCATTCGGACTGGAATAGACGTCTCAAAGCTCATGCTCAGCTACTACCACATAGTGTAGAATGCCCTTAGAATCTGCTGGCATTGAAATCGTAGAAAGCTGGACAAATCGCCGCTAAGCGCTGAGAGACATGAGAGATTGACGAGGTGTCGGATTACTTCACTACCCCCACCGCGCAGTAATTCTTCTGATGTTACCGCTAAGATCACATGAGATGTACCCGTGTTGCATAGAAAGAACATGCCTAAGAAAATATGTACTAGGGAAAATACTGTTGCTCAAGGTAGTTTGCAACATTGCTATTACATTTAGAATAAGCTTAGTCCAAAGCAGGTTCCATTTAGAGCAACCGGCAAGCGTGTTGAGACAATAACCGGATTAATGGACTGAGGATTATGAACGACAAATGTGTTGAATACTTTTTCGAAATCTTACATTTACTATCCATGAAAGTCCTCAGGCCTCACTAGCCACACTAGTTAGAATTAAAGCCGGATCCAAAGATTTCTCAAAGAATATTTACACTCCACCTCAAGGGAACACGCTGTGGTGCGATTGCGTACCTTCGCTAACGTTCACTTTAAGCACACTATATCCATGGCTGGCTCGCCTACAAGTTTGCCACCGATCGATAAAGATTAACAGGTGGAATTTTACGGGAGATTATCTTTTTCCTCATTTTTTTTTGAAATTTTTCTGTGTAACCTCTGCTTGTAAATTTAATAAAGACATTAGGTGTACTAGTGTTCAGTGGGAGGAGGGGAATTGGAAGGGTATGCAACATTCCAAAAGCATGCCGCTGCAATCATATGACTGGAATCATACTTCCCGCGACCAGCAATAGCGACAGTGCATATTAGGGCTTATCGATTTTCGGTCGATATTGATGGCAATAAGTGGTCGTTTATACTCCCGCCGCCAAGCGGCGCGGCGAAATGCAATTTTACAATATCGATCGTGCCGCGCCGCATGATCAATATTACAGAAATGCACTTCGCCGCGCCGCTTGGCGGCGGGATTATAAACGACCCCTAATTGCGTCCCGTCGTTCCTTGCTGGAAGTATGATCCCGGCCAAATAGATGCTGCCGATTGTGGCAGGTGTCCAACCGAACACACTCGTCAAAATTTCAATAGTTTTTCAGGGGGGAAAGATCTGAAACGTTGAAATCCCATGTACCACCAGTACACCTTAAGTCTTAGTACAGGCACAAGCAGAAAGAGCACAGAAAATGCAAAAAAAAACGATGAAAACGAGAATCCACAGGAAAATATCAGCTGTTTCCCTTTACTGATTAACGGCCAACCTGGAATCGATCCAATCATGGCTAAAGTATACGTAGCGCGAGAATACGCAACCGCACCACCACATTTTTCCGTTGCAGTGAATCGTATCCATCCATCGTTTATCCAAAAATCTTATTTTGAAGATTTACGGGCGATATCAGGTGGTGATATTCTAATGATCGTCTACCGAAAAAAATTCAAGTTGTGCTCGCGTATGATTCAAAATGGAAAAATTTTTAAAAAATGGGGAAAATTGAATAAACTTCTAGAGGCTCATTCGAAGCGTATAGGTTATCTTTAGTTCAGTATTAAGTTCATTCATTCTGAAAGATCGGACCTATTCTAACGAAGAAGCATGAATTTGTGATTCCCAAGACGGGCGTGAGGGGATTAGGCCACGAGGTAGAGGATTAGGCCAAAAAAAACCCCACAAGACCTTAAAGTTTTGCGGAAAGACTCTAAAAGTTCTTTAAATATGAACTGCCCCTCCGTCCGCCTAATTTGCGTGTTCGGAGAGGCAAATTTAGAAAATTGGAAATGATTTTAGGCTTTAAACTTCTTGCTAATGCTGATCATTTTGGTTTTTCTTTTAAAAACATTTCTTCAATGAAAAGAAAACGATTTTAATGCGCATGTTCGGGTTGAAGGATCACCTAAGGTCAATCGACAACTGTTCCTTCCAACGGGGAACTCATTTACTTTGTGGGCGAGTTGACCCGGTGAGTGGGCTGATCCGCGCGATTTTCGCCGACTTCCGGCCCGCTTTCGTTGTTCTTATTCATTTCTTTTTTTTTTTGGAAAGACCCGAAAGCTTGAGTTTCTATGAAAAAAAAACGAGAAACTTAATCATCGTGTACACTGCCTCCAGAAATTAGCCAGCGGAACATTTATTTTGGATTGAGTCAAGATACGGATGAACATTGTTTCCCTTGAAATATATCCTCTCGTTCCTAGCCAAATTTTTCTCTGTTCCCTCGCGAGCTTGTGCGGAGCGAGGGTAGAAACAGCGAGAAAGTGTGGGGAGAAGGAGACGCAGTGTACGCGCGCCGACGCACGCGATGAACGGAACAGATTTCACTCGAAAACAGAGGATATATTATTCCTCAACAATGAGAAAACCACTGGAAAGCTACTTATTCTCTAAGAAAATATGTTTACTTCTGGGCTTAGGCGTCTAACGTTAATGGTTAGATCTGATAAATTTATGATAAGTGTAGTGAGTTCTAGGATCTTCTTATAAATAATTTTTTTCACAAATCAGGCTTGCTCGAAAACCCTGAATGAATGAAACTCTTGAAGAAAAGGGGTTTCTGGGAGTTTAAAATTTAGGTATGACATTTCTCGAAAACGATTCCTCAAAAAGCCCAAATTAATGATTTTTCAGCCTTCTAGGGTAGGCTATTTTAAATTGACGGTTGAACGCGATAAAGAAATTTCTATGTGCATATTCGGTTTAAATAAACATCCAGGTAATTTTTTTAAATGATTACTCGATTTCCTAATGAAAATACTAGAATAGTGAGCAGATTATCCGCGATCGAGTATAAGGAAAAAATTGTAAATCAGGGTTTTTCGAATAAACTCATTACTAGAAAAAAAATAAAGTTTCCGCTTGTTTTAATTATATAAATAAGAAATCGAATGACTTGAGTAAACGAGCGAGTTGTCTACTCTAAGAAGCAAATAATGTAAAATCACGACTAAATGAGTGGATAATCAAAAGAAAACAATTTCAGAGTCCACAAAAACGGGAAATAATCACTCAAGTCATACTGGCATTATTCGGTTCGGATCCAGTATAGCTACATGAACTCCTGGGACCAAATGAGTGTGCAGCTACCCACCTCAATCTCAGGCGATTCTCGGACTCGAGCCGCACTGAACAGGGATCTGAGCCGTCTGGCAGTTCGGCTTGTGCTCCCAATCCACGGATCATTGCTGCTGCTGTTCGGGCAAACTGCAGTAGCCGGAATAGCGACAGCAGTAGCCCGGACAGCAGCAGAAGTTCACACGGTAATCGAGGAAATGAGCCGAACTGTCAGGCTCTTCAGGGGCCGAAACTCGTCTGAGATGGCTTTGGCTGACAATAATGATCGGTCAGACTCTGATCTGATTTCCTAATGAAGATTCTAGGACTGTAGGAGGAATCTCTCATAAACGGGACATCTGATGAAAACGAGGTGACAGAAGCAACAAAGTATAGTAATGGACGCTAATGAACCAATTACCTGTCTTTTCTGGGCATAACTCGGCGAGTTCGCTGGGTGATCTGAGGTGAACCTTCTTTGTGCCGGATGGCAGCACAGTGATTGTCATACGACGTGCATTCTCCTCGAGCGTCCATTGGTTCCAGAATTTGCGCAGGAACATACGGCCAGCTTACCGCCAGCGCCTAGAAGACGCCAGCCAGCACTGCAAACCTTTTTTACTCGATGATATACTGAGTGGAGAAGGAAGGAAGGATGAGCTGAGGCGATGTATGCGTTTCTCCATGAGATATATACTTCATATTCGATTCTCTCTCTCTAGACACTTCCGCACTCTCACATTCAGGGTTATGCGATATAGTCTGACCGGTTTTTTTTCCATGGAAATGCCAGTATCAGGCAACCGCATAGGGCACAGTGAGGTCATCTTTTAAACTCACAAGGGAATAACCAGATTGGGATGAAAGAAATACCCATACAGACGTGTTTTTCTGATTGACTACCTCGAGGCTGTTGCCATTTTGACATCCTTGCAGAAACGTTAAACAGTGAAATCCGATTCTTAAGTACAAAAATGTGAAGAGAAAACAACACGTTATAGTTCTTCATTTCTTGTTAGCAACAGGTTCTGACTCGTCAATGTATGCTACACTACTACTACTGTGTACGCTCCTACAAGGGTGTGCATTTGGAATCACCCCTACGTCGCGAGTAGTCAGAAAAGCCCTATGATAGTTGCTCGTGTAGTAGGGAAAAATTTATAGGCAATTTTTTTTTCAAATAACGTCAAAACGGCCAAAAATATGAGCGTAGTATCAGCGTTTCCCTCAGCTATACCGCCGAGCGGAGTTGGCCGAATGGTCCAAGGCCCCGATTTCCTAGATGGAGGTTTCCGGGTTCGATTCTCTGTACTGCTTATACTCTGGCCACAATGATTTTCCAGCCGAACAACTGTATGCTGTACAACTATAATAGTTTATCCACAATAGCTGTCATAGGCAAGATGAACAACCATTCAGAAAAGTGAAAAAACCCTGGAAGAAAGCTTTTAATAGAATATCACCTTTTATGGCGATTCATCAAGTTAACAGTTGTTCTAGCCGAAAAATCAGCACTTAAAAACCGTAATCTCAATGAACTAAGACTACCTATTTCTCCGCTCGTCACGAGTACTTACCTTACTAATGGTATCTGAGCTAAACGCAGTACGCATTCGAGTACAAGCAAGACGCTGTGTTGAAAAAACGGCTACAGACATTTGAATCGCTAATATAAGACGAAAATCTTGGAGGAAACTCTTGCGATCTAGAAGTCATTTAACGCCTCCTTGTTCATGAAAATCGGAAGGCCCGTTAGTAGGACACCATTGGTATTGACCATTTGTGTTGATTTCCCTCAGGGCCCAATTACAGCCCCGCCGCGGAAACGCGCGGCAGCATGCAGTCAAGCGTCGCCTAGGGGTCGTTTATACTCCCGCCGCCGAGAGGCGCGGCACAGTGCATTTCTGTGATATTCATCCCGTGGCGCCGCGTGGTCGATGTGGCTAAAATAAACACTGCCGCGCCGCCATGCGGCGGAAGTATAAACGACGCCTTATACTTGAGCAGCCGAGCGGCGCGGTACAGTGCATTTCTGTAATATTGATCCCGCGGCGCGGCACAATCCATACTCTAGGAATGCACTTCGAGGCGCCGCTCGGTGGCGTTAGTATGAACTACCCCTAATACTGATCATGCGGCGCGGCACGATCGATATTATAGGGTCGCACTCAGCCTAGCCGCTTGGAGGTGGAGGTATAAACGGCGCCTAAGAGGTCGTTTATACTCCCGCCGCGGAGCGGCGCGGCATAGTGCATTTGTGTAGTATTGATCACGCGGCGCCGCACGATCGATATGATAGGAATGCACTTCGCCGCACCGCACGGCGGCGGAAGTATAAACGACCCCTAACAGAGCATCGATCATGCGGCACCACATGATCGATTCTCCCTCTTTGCATGCTGCCGCGCCTTTCAGCGGCGAGACTCTAATCGAGCCCTCAGCCTTCTCTTTTTTCGAGGTTTTTCTATGTAAATATCACCCACGACTGTTCGCTTGAGAAAATACCATAGCGAAATCTTCCGTTGCGAAAGGGACTGTAACTGTATTTTATTTATTTTTTATTTGGATTCTCTGCCTGGAAAGCTATGGGCTAAGGTAGCTGAAAGAGCTATATCTATCGTTATCAGCCGTTTTCGTCCCTCTGTAGCTCCTGGGATCTCTGTAGGTAGAATTTGGGTAAAGAAAAAGTTTTTGTTCTTCAGAGACCCATAAGTGTCCTTTCTCGGATATCTAATTTAGAGATCAAAAAGCTTTTTTCCGCCCGAAATTCGTCCAGCGTTGTGATTGGGGCGCTGAACAACAAACTAAAATTCGTGTGCTGCCTTCCTGAAGGATACAACAGGTTTCGATAGCTTAGTGGCTTTCTGCCCACAGGCCTCTTCACTTCTGGGTTCATAGCTTTTATTCTCTCCTAGTCGTGCAGCCCGACGGGGCTTTTATAGCTGCCCGGGGTGTAATCAATCAGAAAAAGATGTACTGTATTAGGGGGACGGAATAGTCGAATAGTCCCATCAGCCTTAATCGCCTATCGTAGAACATTTGAAGCAGAATGGGAAAGCAAACAGAGCAGTATGTTTCAGTATTTGAACGTCATTGTCCCCTAATAAATCTAGCAACCCGTTCTGGTCATTTCCTTGTCAGTCTGTTTGGCATATATGGAGAAATTCGCATAGCAGTTTCTACCCAAAAAGCTACTTCTGGAGATATTAAAAAATTCAACAAAATTTTTGAAGTCTGTGCTGGAAACCAACTACTTGCAAACGTTTAAGATGGCAAATTACTGGAGCTCGTAACATTTATAATTTTAATTATTCACTTTATTCACTTTACAAAGCTATACGCAATCTGATTTGTTTTTCAAAAATGAAACACACGCTTAAGTTCTTCGACTATTGATCATGGAACTTTTCTGGTTTTTGCCGGAAAGTGGTGTTAACTGAAACCCTGAAAAAAAAAGATCAACATCCGAGAAGAGGATTCTCGATAAAAATGATCAGATTTGGAGGCCTGGTGAGCTATCTACAAACGGAAAACATACTAAATATACTTGTATCGTCTACATGAAATAAAGTGGCCACGAGAAGTTTTTTTTTCATCAAAACTATAAAACTATATTGAATTTCAGAAGACTATCTACATAGCAACAGGCCGCGAAGTGAAGCATGTATCTATGTGACGACAAAAGCACAAAATTCAAATTGTAATTCGCGGTAATTGTAATGGGTTAACCTTTTTAGGGACCGTGACTGCCCACACGAATGACGTCAACAGTTAATTACACAAATTACTGCTAATCATCTAAATTTATCTGTCGAATGTGGACTAAATTCTTAAAATTTAATTCAAGTTAAGAAATAGGAATCAGCGAAAACACTAAAAAATTGACAAATCATTTTTCGAACGTTAATTGTTTTCAACCAAAAAAAAAGATTTAAAAAACATTTGTACAGAATTTCTGTAGATAAAGTGAGCGTAGGCTAGAAATACAAACAGAAAAAAATCTTTTTTTTTCAATCAACACATAACTCTAGCTCATATGCAAACATTCTCACACACACACGCAGACACGGAACACAAATACTCGTCAAATACGTCCTCTTGCTGGACAGACATAGTGCTTATTAGGCTGAAGAGCATAAAAAGTAGAGGGTGAGGAGGATGGAGGCCTATTGCGCGTATTCGCCAGCCAATAACTCGGACGACGACGCCATAGCCGCCGCCGCGATGGACGCGATCTGGCCCTCCTTTCTCACGACGACGACGGCGACGAGGACGACGACGAGCACGAACAAAAGGAATGGCTAACGTCGCCGACGTCGCATATCATCATTGTTGCACTGATTAGTGAGGGAGGCATGAAAAGTCGCCCAGCGGCGTTCAATGCAGCCGCACGCGACAAAAAACACCGCTTTATTGCGGCTCTGAAGGTTAGCCGCTATAGCTGGGTTCACTGTGAAGGTCTCCATGCTCTAAGGTACAATACCCACCGCAGAACTTTAGAGAAATAAGAAAAAAACATTTCACGCGTTTTTGTTAGTTTTTTTTCTCATAGTTTCTCCAGATAAGGGTTTTCAGAAATAAGAAGAATCCTACTAAAATTTCCTCATTAGAATCTTCAAAGTGTTTCGAAATTCCGGTTATAACTTTAACTACAGATAACTATGGTATGACGCCCCCTCTGAAACAAGTTTTGTCTCCACGGAATGTTCAGACTCTCACACCCTGACGTGTCACGACATGTTTTGGAGGGAGTGACATACCACAGCAAGAAGCCACCTTGCCATGCCCGCCTTGGACGACCTGTTCAGCTCAACAGTGGCAATACGGGCGGCGGTTTCCGAGCTATAACCAACCCCCTTTTCCTCCACCTCCCGCCTCTCTTCATTCAGGTCTGCTCCTAAGCAGCGATTGCGAATGACGGAAATTACAAGCCTCAGGAAAACTCGTACACAGCGATTTCACCGCTCAATTCTAGGCAATTTTCAAGAGGCCTTAACTCTATTCCCATGGCTTCTGTACGATTCAAGAAATATCATTTAAATCAGTGTGAGAGCCTCTTTAAGATTAAACGCAGTGTTCACGATGAAAATTTGCTGTAGGCTGACAGGGTTGCTATAGGCGGCGACCGGACCATAATATTAAAAATTACCTCTGAGGTTGGACTGTGCCTTTAAAGGCACTGTTCGCGATAGAAATTGCTTTTCTGTTTTCTCGCCTATCTTGAAAACGGCCCCATGCTCATTTCAGTGATTTCTCTAGACCTTCCGGGGACGGAGTTACGGTCTCTCAAAAATTGAGCTGGGGAAGCAAGGTGGACGAGTTGTCCGAAGCTTGCAACTTCCTTCATTAACATCCGATGTATGCGAGCTGACCTGAGTAAAGAGAGAAGTTGAAAATTAAGCGAAGAGCGGGGCTATTGATCGGAAACCATCGCTCATCTCACGATCTCGAGTTTTCATTTGTTCGCGTCGGAGGGCGGGCATTGCGCTTTTGGGGTTTGCCTTGCGCTCGAATTGGCGATTTCGGGCTCTTTTGGAGCTTTTCCTGGCTCGTTTTCATGCGTTCGTTCGACGTCAGCGATACAGTGTGCCCCTCCACTATCCATTGCTAGTGAAGACTGAAACACATTTTCTTTCGTGAATACTGCCTTTAAGCGAAAATCTCTTAGGTCATGTTTCGGGGAGTAATGTGCCTTCGAGACTATCAAGAGAACTTCAGTGTCATCTAATACATCCTGATGAGACAATTTTAGGAACATATTTTTAAACCTCGATGATCCAAATCTTATGAGGTGAGAACGGAGACAGAAACACGGAAAAACTTTTTTTTTCTTCAAAGGTGTTCCGAGTTGAAAAAGTTTCTGCCGTAAACTTCAATCAGTGAGGATGAGGCGCTTGGGCGCATGGTGTTCAGTCGTGTGCGGACTTGGATGATCCGACCTGACTACCATCAATGTGAGCGGCGAGTCTTCCACTTCGCAACCTTAGTAGCCGTACAGTGTGGAGCATCAATCCTTTTTATGAATCCTTAGTTTGGGGGAAAGTGAGAGCAACCAGGTGATCTAAACTTAGACATGTTGCCTGAGGTGAAATTCGCAAAACACTAACCAGTTTTTAACCATGGCTAATCATATCGTATGCCAATCGATTGACTTCAAACCATGGCCAAAACGTTTCGTGAATTCCAGCCCAGGGCTGGAGAATAAGCTAACAATAAGGCTATAGAAAATATGTAAGTTCTAGAGCCAAAGAAAGAAGGGTTAGAAGGGATTCTCAAAGGAAAAAGCTCATAAAATAGTATTACAAAAGAAAAAAAGCTTAAGCCTCACAGATAGAATCCTCTCATAAGGTGTTCTTGTCTTGATCAGAACTTTCTTTGCGACAACATCAAAGTTCACTAAATACTCAATTCAGAATTCAAAATAATCAAATTTCAATTATCCAAATATGGCGGTTCTGTTGAGCATTGATTATTAGAGCCACATGAACACAGATATACCAGCTAGCCGGGGAGTTGGCGACTTCTGACCACAGATGATGACAGGCTGACGTGAATCGCCGCCGCGTGCGGACATCTCAGTGTGGCCGCTAGTCGGCGTCCGTTTGAGAAATGACCATCTTCAATTGATATCGCCACTGGTGGCGGGTGGGTGGCGTTGAAATTGTCAAAAACACCACCAGCCATGGAACACGAACGGCAGCAGAACGAAGATTCTAAGAGGATGAATACGAGTTACTGTTCATCAGCTCACCAAAGTTGAGCTTCAGAAATTTGGCCTGCCAGCAAGAGACCCTCTATTGACCACACTAACATATTGGCCTGTGTAAACATAAATAAATGGCTGTCGTCGGCTAATTTCGGGGAGGGGGGCAGAAGTTTGCTGCCGCTAGGATTTGTAAAGGGGCAGCGTCGTGTCTCCACCGACAACTACACACACACCCGCTTTTTCATGTTCGCACTAAGACATACACACGCATACACACACGTGTGTGTATACATACAAATAAGCACACTGACGTCAGATATGCAGAGATACAGTGGCGGCAGTATAAACAGGAACGCGAGCTGAAAAAAAAACTCTTTTTGATCCGAAAACAGGTATTCTGGACTTTCCACGTACATACAATACCGCTCGTAGGATTTGGTCAGAAAGCGAGCGAGGTCGGGTTTTCGCGCCTTTTTCGTCTTTTTTGTATAACTCGCTTCAAAGTCAACTTTGAGCGAAACTAGGGAGATATTCGTGATCCTCGCGTTGAGGGCTACCCAATGGTTTAGCCTTTGTGGTGATTACGTTGAGAACTACAGAAGTTTCGTAATCACCCAGGTTTGTGATTACGGTACCGTGATGGATGGTGCGCTACCGTCTCCGTCTGCGTTTCCCTGTGCCTACCGTATAAAGAGAGCTGGTTGATTGCGAAATTTCCATGGTTCTCAACGGAATCCTTACAATAGCTACACCATTGGATAGCCCTCCACGCCTGGATAATGAATATCTCCCTAGTTTCGCTCAAATTTGACTTTGAAGCGAGTTATACAAAAAAGACGAAAAAGACGCGAAAACCCGACCTCGCTCGATTTCTGACCAAATCCTATGAGCGGTATTGTATGAACAAAGGCAGATGTTTCCACCTACCTGCGAAAAATGTGCGGGTAAGTCACCTTTGTGAGGCTGATTCACAGCACCTACAACTATATCGCGACCCGCCGACGCGCGTTGGCATCTATGAGAGTTTTGGCCGCGGATTAGCCGAGAATCGGCCCACCAGGCTCCGTAACGGCTCTCGGTGGGTTATTTCGCGGATTTGTCTCGGCTTTTACGAAACCGTCAAGAAATAGCTGAGCAATGACCGAGAAATAACGAGAAGTAATCAAAAGTAACCTAGAAGGCGGCCGTCGCCGGCTCGCCGAGCCGCCATCTGGGCCTCGAGAGGCTTAGCGAGGTCCAAGTACTTCATACTTGGATAATTGAACCGTCGTAGGTGTTGACATCTGAATCATGCCTCTGGGATGTGTTGTATACTTACCCAAGAGAGTATTATTTCTCGGCTGTTTTGCGGCTATTTCGCGGCGAATATTATTTGGGGGCTATTTCGCGGCAAGCATTATTTAGCGGCTATTTCTCGGCTATTTCGCGGCGAGCATTATTTCGCGGTTATTTCTCGGCTATTTCTCGCCCAAAACTCTCAGAGATACCGGTAGAACGTCAAGGCGCCGTTTAACTCGTCTGTGTCAACACATGTAGACTCTCTAAACCACTACTCATTTTTATTTATACATTATCAGAAATACGTAAATTCAAAAAGGAAATATTTTAAAAAAACTGAATCTTATCAGGTTTTCAAAAAATTCTTTCCAAAATTTGTCACCTTGAATAGTTTTTTCTAGCGAAATTCACGCTGAGTTTCAAAGTATGAAGTTTGTAAAATCATCATGGACTAAATGTTTGGTAGAAACACTCTCGCTCAAAGTGATCCCCGTTTCATCCTGCACTCGGCTAGGATCATCGACCAACTGATTCTCTTCGAACCCATTCTGCTGTTACCAATTTCGGCCATGACAAAAGTTTGGAACAATGGGCTTGCACTTTCTGGCTGGAAACTTTCTAGTTTTCCAGAATTTCTTCAAAAAAAAAAGCATAACTAATGAAATATGAAACAGGCACGTTTAGCTGACAGATGTGTTTGAAAGCATACAGAAAACTCATTAGCTCTCCTACTCTTTTTTTGTCCACAAAAGCACACTCAATGGTCAGATGATGACGAATGGAGCCTGCGGCGAACATACATACGTGAAGTCCATATTTTCGATTTGACTTGAATATTTTTTTTATTATGAAACAGTGCTTTAATGAAAGTGTATTTAAATATGTACAGGAATAAAACTAATTGTCAAATGGAAAGGGTAGCACATACATATTAAATAAATTTTTAAAGTAATGCTTACAAAAACTTCTCAGATAACCACCTCGAAGCTTTTTGGTCCCATGAATTTTGTGAAGAGTCTTGAAAAGAAACTCAACCCCACAAAAGTTGATTGCCTTTAAATTTTTAAGGTCGACCCAAGGAAGGTGAAATTTTTGAACAAGTTACAGTTGACCGCAATGTTAATAGGACATGGTGCGGTTGCGAAGCCTCAATAAAACTACGGTAGAATCTGGCACTTTGCCAGATTTCGTCATCGATCGGCGCCACAGCTGATAGTCTCGTGAGCAGAGAGACGACGGTTGGCGCCGATCGATGACGAAATCTGGCAAAGTGTCAGATTCTACCGTAGTTTTAGTGCGAGTCCGCAACCGCAATATGTCCTTTTAACATTGCGGTCAACTGTACTTGATGTCTACACACAACTTATTTAAGTTATACGTCCTACAAGTAACTTGTTTCAACCGTTGTTTTATGTTAGGTAGACAACTTGGAAGCAATCGTTGAAGAATGAATTATTGGAAGAAACTAAGTTACTTGAAAGATAAATATAGGATGTAGGTTGTAGAAAGTTTTCAATTAACATGCGCGAAAGTTGCAGACAACTTGTTCAGGAGGTTTGCAGGATTGCATTTACAAGGCATTTTTCGAAAACGCTATGAAGGAAAAACGTGCATCTAATAGTGCGCAAAAATAATTTTCCCTACGAGCTTGATAATAGGACCGAAATTTGAGGCCATTCTCTGTCGTGGAAATTGGTGACCAGCCGTTATATATCTGCGAATTTTATGTGAATTGCGACCTGTGCGTGTCGGAAAACGTGCAATTTTCGCGAAATTCCTGCGGTTGAAAATATGATTACCATACAAGGTTGAATTCATGGTTGCAATAATATGTTATCTATGCGATCCAGCCATTCCGAGCGAGTTCTGAGAGGCCAAGGGTTTCTCTGAAGCAAAAATAGACAGCAACATTAAGTACTTGTGCAAAACAAGTTGCGAGCGAGTTCAGCGCAAGTTATGTACCTGAAAAGCTTCCCGCACTGTTTTCATCTCGCAAGGTAGTTGTTCCTCCCATTATGTATTGTTACATGCAAGCTCCAAGCTCTCAAGAAACATGAAATACTAGGAAATCAAATATTGATTATGTAAACAAGCGTGCATGAAGCTTGTAAGCAACTTGTTCGAGAGTTGCTTAGTTAAAGTTTGCAGTTTTATGATTCTCCGAAAATTGCCGCAAGTTCTGAATCCGATTTTTTTCTTTTCAGAGTAAGGAGCCCGTAGTAAGCTTAACTGAAATTAATTAGGGTCGTTTTATAAAATCGTTCATAAGATTTTTTAAGTTCAGTGGTGGGTTTGTAGCGAATGTCGCCTAAAAACTCATGAATCGGACGGAAACGAATGTGAGAAATGAAAAAGTGTACATTTAAGCAGGTATATGCCAATAATCCACATTTTATATCATGAATGATTCAAAAAACACAAATTCAATGGTACATAATAATTGCAACATCATGATCATAAAGAAAGTTTGAATTGAAATTATGATTGAAAAAAAAAACATGAATCATATAACTATGCAATACTATGTGTAACATAATTCAAAATCTTACAAATGGTATTATTACATAAAATCTTACAAATGGTATTATTACATTACTGAAGTCATAAGGCAACGTTTGAGCATAAGTCTTTCAAGTGAGCATTAGCCTGGCTCGAAGTGCAGAGGTGAAAAAACTTTGTTCCCTCTTGTTCCTGGTTATAACGCCACCGCTGTGCTGTACTGCATTGCACCAATACATATGTACTACATGTAGGAAAGAAATACACATCGGAAAATTTCGATATAAAGAAAGTAAAGATGGAGGATTTCAGAGATCATGAGGATAACCGTGATGATGGGAGGAGCTCGAGGATGACGTCTTTGCGTTGCTACATAGTGTTTCGAACAGAACGCCAAGAGTCTTCTCGAATTACGGGGGTGCTATACAAGATATGCGTCTAGACGCCACCGCGACAAACACCTTGGGGCGTCGAACGATATCCGATTTGCTGTGGAAAGATGACTGCTAGCAGCTACTGCATTGTGTGAGCATGATGTGAAACGAAAACGGATCATCTAGATGGCTCCATGTCTGTTATCCTTGTGCACACGCATGCATATACACATATGTATAGACAGACAAATATGAGGCCAGACACAAAACTAGACAGAAAAAAACTGACTCGGCTGCTTTCCACCCGAGAAGACGAGAATGAACAGCCCAATTCTCGCACTCGACGGCGGTCAGAATAGCCCGCGAGAGCTGCCTTCTACTGCTGCTGGCGTAGCTACTGCTCCTTTTTGAGCTCCGACTCGACTCGACAATGAATCGTCATGAAGATCGCGCAAAAGTGTATGTGTGTGTGTGTGTGTGTGTGGGAGGGCTATTAGAGTTAGCCCCTCATCGGAGCTAACTGGACATTTTGTTTCCCCTAACCAGGCACGCCTCCCTGAAGACCAACAAATTTATCCCAACAAAATGCTTAGCGACAATATGTGGACGCGTAGCATTATTTCCGGTCTTTTCCGTTGTCAAAACTTCCTGAACAACTCACCAGAAAACAGCGTAAAAACACCAGGAAATTCACAATCTCTAGCAAGTTGACTTTTGACAAATAGCAAAATCGAAACAGATCGAAAATAACGCTATGCACACACACACACACACACACACACACACACACACACACACACACAAAATGAATCGTCGTGGTCCTACAATTAAGGAGCGACACTCAGCAATCGGGCGCGAAATCATTCGATCGATAGACGTCTTCTTTGTTTTTTTTCGCGTGCGAATTTCCCCGCCAAGCAGCTTCGCGGCTTCCTACTTGAATTACACAGACGTATAATATAGTATTACGTTGATGCAGAAGTTTCCGGACTTTTCACGACTTTGAATAAAAAACAATTATTCCAAAAACAAGCAAGGCTCACCCAACAGAATAATTTCCATCACATTCAAGGATCCTTCGTCATCGATTGAGCAGATCATGAATTCCCGACGCGTAGAACTCTGGCTGTTTCAAGTCGAAGTACTCTTCTAAGGCCATTTTGACTTCGTCATGGTTAGTGGACTGTTTTCCATCCAAGAAATGCTGCATCGAGCAGAACAGATGGTAGTTGGAAGGAGTAAGATCTGGGTTGTATGGAGGGTGAGGGAGAACTTCCCAGCCCAGGTCCAGCAGTTTCTTTCGGGTCATCCGGGATACGTGTGGCCGAGCATTGTCGTGAAGAAGGCGAACAGTGTTCATCCCAGGGCGATGGACTTGAGCTGGAAAATTCTTCCATCTCATCCATGTAGCCCAGATCTTGCCCCTTCCGACTACTATCTGTTCCGCTCGATGCAGCACTTCCTGGATGGAAAACAGTTCACTAACCATGACGAAGTCAAAATGGTCTTAAAAGAGTACTGCGACTCGAAACAGCCAGATCTCTTCGAGCCGGGAATTCATGATCTGTCCAATCGGTGGTTAGGAATCCTTGGAAACGAAGAAAATTATTCTGTTGGCGAGCCTTATTAGTTTTTCAAATAAGTGTTTTTACTCAAAGTCGTGAAAAGTCCGTAAACTTTTGCATCAACCTAGTATATGAAATCATACCTATACAGATTGTACGATTTCGTGGTCGTGGAGCCGGAGCACGTTTCGGCAGTGGATTGAATACGGCCCATCCAATTGGATTGTCAGACGGCGAAAGAATAGAAGGTTGGTAGTCGTCAATGATTCCAATCCCATACCAATGAGGTGGACAGAGATGATGGTGTGAGGTGGTCACCGTCAATGCGTCACCCAATGTGGCTCGTCTTGTCGACGAATAGCGATATGATTCTCGACGACCATCAAATGTCAGTCGAGACTGACGTCGTTCATCCATCAGATGCGCACTGACAGACTGTAGCATGGTGAAAAAACGGCAGCGCTGATCTGCAGAAGTAGTCGCAGTTTGGTGTTGTCGAACTGGCAAGAATAAGTCGTTTATTTTTTTTTTCTAGCCGCTGCTACTCATTCGTGGTCCCTTGACGACGATTTCGAAGCAGCTCATCGCACTGGGCAATGCGTCGAGCCAACTGCGCGAAATTCCGATCAACACCCCACTTGGACGGCATCGCCAGCATTTGGATGACTTACTGTTGGCTGTGAAATGCTGAAAACAATCGGCGCTATGGCTCTCCACGGACATTCTGACCCGCACTTCACTCCAACTCACTCGGCCTCATCACAACTCTCAAGAATCATCTTTCGTCGAACACTTAGCCTTAGGTTCGGCTGTTATCGTCAAGTTGCCCTGAAGAGGTGGACTAATCTTCGGGCGTCGGGAAACACATCTCTCAAAACCGCCAAAAGGGCTTCACATTTTGCAGCAAGGGTCCTATTTTGAGACTACCAGAGCTACGCATACTAGAGGGCCAAGATACGCTAGATTTCAACTGTTTCTCTGTTCAAGCTTGGTGACGGAATGTCAGACTGGCTTTTCAAAACTCTATAATTTTGGAAACTCTGCCACGTCGCTGGGACTTTTGCCCCTAAGGCTACCTATCACAAAATTATTACAGAGAGTGCGCTAAAATGTGTTTCTCCAAAGGCATTTTGCACATGTTCGTCCACATTGAAATGAGATGCATACATATTCCTGCAACTTGCCGAAATCAGCTTCAGCCCAATTCCAAGTATCTAACTAGGGAATCTCGCATGGCCTACCCCACCATTTAAAAAATGATGCATGTTTTCTGATCAATTCTGCTCCGCTGTCTCCGAATCTGTCATCGGATTTTGCAACAGACATCTCTGAACAAAGTTATACGCGTTTCTTGACGCTTCGTGAAAAGGTAAGGGTACCCCATCAGCCAATTTTCAGGGTGTTTGAAAAAAATTTTTCGGATTCGGCTCAAAACTTACAACTGGGGGTTATTCAGGGCGCTGAACGCGAATCTGGGGTCGTTTTGTGGCTAGACTTATGATTACTGTAGGTTGCGGTAGGCATAATGCCTTTTAACACTTAATAGACCGCGTGTCCACACTGCGCACCCACGCCAAAAACTCGATTTTTTTCGTTTTATTTCAAGAAAAACAGATTCCTTCTAATTATTGCATTTATATCTATGCTTTGTACAACTTTCATAACTGGTATGCAGATATTAATCGCAAAATATCTTCTTTTGATATAGGCAATTACAACAAAAAATCAATTTAAAAACTCACTGAAGTGATTGGCCGTGGAGCGCGCGGTCTCCTAAGTGTTAACTGGCTTTATCTACCTTAAAATTTCGAAAATCAAAAATGGACCTCAAAATCGTGTTCGGCATCCCAAACAACACCCACAGAGAAATTTTGAGCCACATCTCAGACTTTGACCAAGCTACCGTGTTCCAACACTAATCTACCGCAATCTACCGAAAATCGATAAACGGATTGCAGATTCGTGTTTAGTACTGCAAATAACCTCCAGAGCGAGAATTTGAGCCATATCTATCGTAGCACTCCTGAAATCGGCAGACGTCGCGATTTGCCATCCAATTCCCCCCCCCCCCCCGATGGGAAGCTTTGAACGAATCAAGTCGAAAAGCTGGGAAAATCGTCAAATAGACCCCAGATTCGTGATCAGCGCCTCAAATAACCCACCTGTACGGATTTTGAGAGAAATCTGCAACAAGTTTTTTCAACCGCTGCCCGAGGTAAAAATAAGCGCCCAACTGAAAATCCGCACAAGTTCAAAATGCTATCAGTCTGCGGAAGGTTTGGAAAGTGTGCCTTAATCCAAAATTTGCTTAGTGAGGTAGTTTCGGGCGCTCAACACAAGCATGAGGTCCGTTTCCGGATTCGTAAACACAAATGCACGTTTTTGATAGAAAGAAGGCGAGAAATTTGACAGGCTATAACTTTTTTCACAAATGTCCGTTGCAGAATCCGAGTACAGATTCGAGAAGGGCGTGCTAAAGTTGACTAAAAAACATTTATCAGCTTTCTCATCAGGGGGTACACCAAGGTTCCCTAGTAAGAATGACAAAACCCCGTTCTGGTTCAAAATCCTGAGGCAGGCAGAGAGGCCAGTCATGTCGAAGTACAATACCAAACAAATGTTTTTCTGCGTATCTTGGCTCAAAAGCAGTGAAAACTGATGAAACTTTGATCTGTTGTAGGGAATCTCGGCTACATGAAGGACGCATTCAAACTTGAGTTTCGGATGCACATTCTCTTAAAGGCATCGCCGGCGCAACTGACCGTGCCTTATTTCTTTAACTTTTTGAGCAGGGAAACCCTTGAAGCACAGGATGGTAGCTCAGAATCCCCACAAGACCCTTAGCTAAAAAAAAACAATTTTCTATAAAACCCTTCAGAACCATTCCTGTCCGGCTCCCTCCTTCGATTTCGGCAAGTTGGGCGCAATAGGTCAGTAGTTTCTTCACTGAACGTCGGAACTGGTGTTGCGCTTTAAACCTATCTATTAGGTTAGTAAGGTTTTTCTAGACTTCTTCTACCGAAATCACACAAAAATAGGAAGCCTTCCCTGTGAAGGCTGGGTGCTTTAGCAGCAGGGGAGGGGACTGGGGGGGGACTATGGTATCGCACTTAGCCACGCCCATTTTTCCGCGCCGCAATTTTCGCGACTCCCTAATTTTGAAAGAGGAGAAACCCTGGGTCGAAGTACGAATCGCACAGTGGCACGGAAAAATGGGCGTGGCGGAGTGGGACACCATAGCGCCCCCCCCCGCTACGATAGCACCCAAGTTTGGATATCAGGATTTTCCGAGAAAAAAGTTTGCATTACTGGATAATTTGCGCCTGAGATGGAGCTTCTGTTCCTCGTGCTAGATAACTGGCTAGAACTGGTGGCGGATCCTCATTTTGAACCACTTAAACTTTAGTATCATACGTTTTCGATTAGCAAAAGTTCGGTCAGTGTGATTTACCGGGCTCATTCATGAAACTGAGCCCGAAAAAATTTAAGGTGGTTAGAAGAAAAAAGACTTTAGATACTAAATTTAATAACAGTTTCAGTGTAATGATTCAAGTTAGGGCTATTCCCTCGAAACATTCCGCTTAGCCGCACCACAATAGTTGTGAATTCAGAGAAATTCGAAGTTCCTTAATCTAATGAATCTAATGTTGAAGGAAGGAAAGGATTTATGCATTCAGTTCAACTGTACAATTGCAATTTTGGGAAGAATATTTTCTCAGGCGTTTAATCGAAATTCAACGAAACTCTATGAAAATACTAATAACCATAATTACATAAAAGTATGTGAGGTCGGGTAGATTCAAAACGGTTATTACTCTAGAATTGGAACAGCCCCTATTTAACACTGATTTTTTTTGGATCGAATGTTTTTTAGAGCTCAGTCGAAATATGTTCCGAGATATTCGAGCAGGTTTCTTGGAAATCTTCCTTTTTCTGATCTATTTGTTAAGAGTGCAGGTCCAGTTCGTTTTGTGCACCAATTGCGACATTCTATACCACATGCAAATTCGATAATATTCCGTTTTCTCTGAACCAGTACGCAGCTGAAAAACTCGTCTGAATATCACAGAGATGAGATGTATACACATATGTATCTGTACTTGTATTTCTGTCACCTTTTGCATAAGTTTTTCTTACGTTTTCCTCCCTTTGAACAATTACACAAACACTCCTTCCAAAACAGCCTCTGAACGCCGAAAAATTAACGAATGTGGTGAAAACCTTCACTCTTCGAACTTCCTTCACCAGATTAAGATCCTAGCCGGATAAGAAAGGATCCGACATCTGCGAGCGTTCGTACGCCCAAGGTGATGGAATGTCGGCTCCCTCCCCCTCCGTCCACGTTTTGCAACAACCCAATCCCCTGGGACATGGAATGCATTTGCGGGTCACGAACCACGATGTTCGGAATGCAAGGGATGAGACTCATGAACGCGCATTGTTCGGTTAACAAACAAGTCTTTTGCAAGATCATGAGGCACTTTTTTGGAAAATCAGAGAGCCAGTGGCCGCAAATATGTACGGGCAATTGTATTAAGACCTCCAGTCTGGTTTTTTTAAACATTTCCATAAAGTTCAAGTTCATATTAGATCGATATCCTATGTTTTCTGGTGATTCTTGAAGATATCCGTTCTGGATACTTCTTTATAAATCGCTAAGGGATGTGCTATGTATATGTGTTTGCCTTTTGACCTTTTGACACAGTTGGATGACCATTCTATTTACATTTGAATTGTTCATACTTCGACTGAAAACTCAAGGACTTGCTTTTTTGGATTTGCTAAGGAAGAAAACCCGAAATCAGAATGAGTCGAAAATCGACTATTCGACCTAAGTGTCTAAAAAACGACATTTTTCATGTAATCCGAAATGCGTTCCAGCTAAGAAACATTCCGCACCAACCCAAGATTCAATTGACCAAAAACGTCAAATCCCAATCAGCGGAAATATCTTGAAATCCAAATAAACCGAAATCCGAAAGTACAATCCAGTCAACAGAAAAAAAACCTTATTTTCTAATGAATCCAAAATCCTTCCCACCAAAAAACACCATTTTGGATCACTCGAAAATTTGTCTCATAGGAGCACGGCGAATCCGATACATCGAAAGACCTTGAAAATCGAATGGTCCAGAATCCAGGACGTAAGCTACCGGTCAATTAGGATTTCGTTTCACGAGCAAAACACTGTTTTGAAAGAAATCGGGATTTGATCTATGAAAGATGTTAAATACAAATCACCGAAAACTCCCAGGATTCGAATGATTTTAATTACAATTATATCTGACCAGGCTGGCAAAAACTCAGATTTCCGACCAATCCTGAAAAATCTCTACCACTGAAAAAAAACACCGTTCGGGTCTATCCAAGATTTGCTTCATCGGAAAAAAGTGAGATCCAATTCATCGGAAATCTCCACATTCAAACTTGAATCCAAAATCCGAATATTTGCCGCGAAGAAGATAGAAAACGCTATTTTCTGATAAATGCGGAATTCAATCCACGGAAATAATCGAAATCAACGTGAAATCGATGTGAATGAAAGTCGGATTCCCCGAAATCACGCTAAAGTCCGATTGTATCGAAATCCAATCTACCTCAAAGAAATAAAAATCCGATTCTCCAAGAAAAAGTGGTTTTCATGTAAGTCCGGGATCTGGTTGGGCTAAAAAAGTTGGATACAAATGAGCTGGAAGCCGGTTACCCAGAAGCTGCTGGTCCCAACCTAATAAATACAATATTCACTGATTTTCTCAAAAAAGCCGCAAAAGCCACGAAATCGCGACTTTTGCAACTTTTCGTCATAACGTGGCTCAAAGTAGCCCTTTCGGGGAGCTAGGAACATATTTGGAATCAGCATCGAGAGCTCTTCATTTCGACCTTAGGCATCTCTTACCCTGGTTCCGTTTGAAGCGAGAATGGACCTGGCACATGTGAAGAAAATGAAAAATCGACTTTCCCGGATTGGGCTGCCGCAGTGTTTATTTGAAAGAAGATCAGAATGTAAAGTTGTAGGCCAAGTCCCAGGTCAATTGGTCCTGTTTGAGCTGAGTAGGGAACGTCAGTGTGGTTTTCGTTCACTCGATTTTTCTGTTAACCCTATATGCCTCAATTGCAGGTCAAGAAATGTGTGTGCCCAAAATGAAGAGCTCTCGATGCTGATTCCAAATATCCCCTTACCTCCCCGAACGGGTCACTTTGAGCCGAGTTATGACGAAAAGTCGCGAATTCGCGACTTTTTTGAGTAAGTTAGTACTACATCCGCATAGGAAAAAAATCGAAAAAAATTGATTTTTTCGCACTTTAGGTTAAGTGGCCCGAACAAACTGAGTGGATATTCTGAGGTGTAGTTGAATTCTGACCCACTCGTGACCCAGAAACAGCCTAAATCGCCAGCAACAATTGCTGTTTTGCACAAATCCGGCGACAAATCAAAATCAACCGCGTTCATAAATCCCATCCCAAATGTTGTTGATAAACTTTGTGAACTTCAGGGACATATGAAATGCTCAAGATCGAAACTAACTGCCCAACTGCTTCTTCAATCGCTTGAATCGTTCCATAAACTTGACGATAAAGCCGCATTAAAATCCCTATAAAAACACTTGGGGCGAATCCATAGGGACAGTCACACAAGAGATTCTTCTCTCTGTCTTCCTCCTCGTTCCTCTTTCACCCTCGGAGATCTTTGAAACAATGCAGTAATGAAGTGTGTACGCACGCGGCCATCTGGCGACATCGCACTGCTACGATACTGTAGCCGGCCTACAATTACGATTGTCGCGATTGGTTGTTACGGTGGCTGTGCGTGAGTAGTGCAGACGCTGTCTCACTCGATGCCACGGGAGCCGTATATGGATGTGTGAATGTATGTATGTACGTATTTATGGCCTTGGCGAAACCCAACGATCTGCTCCGGCTATTGGTTATTAGATGCAGCAGCAGTAGTAGACGGGCCGATGGCTGCCAGCTATGTAGGCTGGTGTTGCGCGGGTGAAAAGCCGCTGTGCCAAGTCATTTGTTATGTCAAGTTCGGGCATTGTGACTTCAGGGAGTCATAGAATCGATACAGAGACCTCCTCATATAGCCTAGTCAAAAAGTCTCTGCACTAAGTGAGAACTGATGCCGGCAAGATGAGCGCCGCCGACAGCACCAACTCCTCATCAGTTATCATGTTCAGTCTGGGGGGAGGTCATTGAGACTGAAGAACGATGAGTGGGGATTCAATGAGGATTACATCAGACCCCATGGGTCACCTATGTAGATACACACCATAGGGAGATGAAGAGAGGTTTCATATATATATAGATAGATGTATAGGAGAAAAGAATAAGAAGATAAGGCAAATGGATATTTTTAGCACAATATGTCAAAAAGTCGGAACTCTGAAAGTGTGACGGCGCCGGGATTGTTGGTGTTTGAGCCAGGCGGGTAGAAGTGGCGAAAATGACGCCGAGGATCGAAAATGTTTCTCTCGCTCCGGCCTTCGGGCGGTTGGTTGGTGTAAGTTAGGAAAGAAGTTGCCCCAAAACGGATGAGCACTTTTGGTGTGTTGAGTACAAGCCGAGTTAAGGGGGAAAGAGGGAAGAGAGAACAAGCACACACACACGCATACATACCCACACACACATTCGTCGCACAAATGCGCCAATCACTGACGACACGATGGCGATCGGCCAGGTTTTTTTTGTGCTCTCATTTAGTCCGAACTCCTGCATGAAATTTCGTGAATCACAGCCGGCTATAAGCTGCACTGCGCGGAGGAAGAATAGCCTTCTAACACTTTAGAAAAGGAGCGAAAAACGCTGAAAATCCCGGAAACGAATCGGACGCAGGTTGATCTTTCTCGTTGTGTTTTTTTTTTCATGGGCAAAAGTCAAGGATGAAACTCGATACAAAAAAAAATTCACCTGACAAGGGAACCACTATAAGTCATAGTGAACATTCCAAATGAAATGTACTTTTCTAGAATCATTTTTAAACGAAAACTTCGAATATGCCCATTGCAGCTGCCTAGACCCACTCTGAAAGAAGTTATAGGCGTTTTTTTCTCTGATTTTCGTACCTATTGTATCCTCCAAAAAGCGCATTATTTATTAGAAAATCTAGAAATAAGCCTCATAATCGTGTTCAGCCAAGCCCCTCCCAAGCAGAATTCGGGTGAAGCACATTTTCAAAACTTAATGCAGACTCATAGAATGTTTTTGGACTTGTACAGATTTTCGGTTGGGCGCTTATTTATACCAATTAGAGGGCCCTCGAAACGTTTTAGGAAAATATTCCAGATTTTGTTTATAATTCGCCCTGGAGGGTGATTTGGGGTGCTGATCACAAATCTGAGGTTCATTTGTCGTTTTTCCAAAGTTTTCGACTAAATTTATCAAAAGCTGCTCACGCTAAGGAAAAAAAATGATGGCAACATCGACTTTTGACGATTTCCGGAATGTGACGACAGATGTGGCTCAAATTGTTCTTTTAGGGATTATTTGGAGCGCTCAACACGAATCTGATGTCAATTTATCGACTTTTGAGAGCTTACGGTAGATTACGGTGGGTATACGGTAGGTTGGTCAAAGCCTTAGATTCGTCTTGAAGTTTCTATGTGGGGGTTGGTTTTTTTGGGGTGCTGAATACGAATTCGATGTCCATTTGTCGATTCTCGGATTATTAAGGTAGGTTTTGCCTCCTAAATGGCATGTAACCTACCGTAACCAACAGTAAACCTTAAAATTTCGACAAACGAACCCCAGATTCGTGTTCACCACCCTAGATTACCCCTACATACACGCTTCTAGCAAAATCCAGAAAAAAGAATTGAAAACACCCTTAAAGTTCCATGGGGGGGTACCCTTACCTTGCCGCGAAGCTCTAAAAACGCTCATAACTTCTTTCAGAGTGGGTCTAGGCAGCTGCGATGGGCATATTCGAACTTTTCGTCCAAAAAGGTTCTTGAAAAGTTCATTTCATTTGGAATGGTTACTATGACTTATAGTGGTTCCCTTGTCAGTATCCGTCTGATCTAAAAGAGTGGCGCCACTTCCGGTCTTATTTGAAATCCGACCCAACGTGAAGAAACGATAAATTTAATATATTTGGATAAAGTATATAAATATGTTGATTCGAAATTTGAGCCGCCAAAAAACGCGAAATCCGTTTGACCCAAAAACGTTTCGCGGAAATTACCTCGAAATTCGATTTTTGTCGAATCCGATCCCATGAAAGCGTATTTTTAAGTCAACCCAAAATCCGTTTAATCGAAACAAGTAATAACCAGAAGCTTTCAAATTCGATCCATCAAAAATGGGGCGGAATTTAATCACTTCAAATGATTCATAGCTATTATGTCCGGTCAAGATTGGAATCCAAACTATCATAATTTCCGGATGAGTTACAAGTTGTACTCGCCGAAAAAAAAGAGTTCAAAATCCGGTGCAGTAAATAACGATGAATCCGAATAAGTCAAAATCCGATTCCCTCAAAAGGACCGCATAATCGAGTTGGCCCGAAATTCCAGCCATCAAAAAATGCTCTGTCCGAATGACCAGGGATTCGATTCGCGCACGTAAATAACTTCAAGTTGAAAATAATCATGACTCCGATTACCCATAGAAATGTATTTTTTCGCAACAGTAATAGATTCGTTTCAACGAAGCAACACCAAGATTCAAATGTTTCAAAACCAGATTTACCCAAACAACACAAAATTTTCAATCACTTAAAAACCGATCTATAGTATAAGGTCAATCAGCGATTTAAATCCAAATTCAAACAAACAAAGAGCATTCATTTTGGATAAACTACAAGCCGAACCCGTCAAAAGAAAAGCCATTTTTGGATAAGTCCGAAATCCGGCCCAGATGGCGACAAAAATTCGAGTGACTCAATTCTCGATTCAAGGAAAACATGTCAAAATCCTATATATTCAACGACCGATTCGCCAGAAAATAACGCGTTTCTGTGCCAATACTGATTCGCCGAAACCACGTCAAACCCAGAAGGCTTTAAAACTTGATTCAACAGAAATACGCCGAAACTCAGTGACTCAGAATCAGATTCATGATAGAGTAAACTTTGGTCCAATCCGGGATCCGACTTAAAAGCACCCGGACCAATTACAAATCAAACTCGCCGAAAAAAAAGAGTAATTTTTGGAGTGATCTAACATCTATGTAGTTCACTGAATCAACGAATAACTCAGAATTCTCGTCCACAAAAATCCGGGAAAGTACGAACGTTACCGAATCCGATCATCTAAAACCTGCTATTTTTTGACTGTAGTACAGATGAGCATTGTTGTCTAGTCTTGCTTAATAAATAATTGCTTTGATGTAGTGCATCTAAAATTTTTTGGATGATCTGGTCTGGCATTGATCGGATTTCCAAGTAATCAGAGAAAAAATTGTTGCAATGTTTAGGTTTATTCGAGTCTGAATCTTGCGGAAATCTTTCCCTCCATAAGGGGACCAGTTTGTATACATTTCGAATTAGCGCTCTCTCAGGACAGCTTTCCGCTTTGGAATCTCGAGTAATTGTCTTTGAAACTATTCAGATCCAGGTTGATCAGTTGTTTTTTTTTTTCACAAATTCGGAAATGTTGCTAATATCGATGCACGACTAATACACGACTGAAAAAACGCAAAAAAATTAAATCCATTAGTCTAGGGGAATTTTTAATTCAAGCTGTGCACTATGTTCCGGAGATAATGCTTTTTCAAATTTTCAAACAGGCCTGCTGGAGGCCAATAATGAACGAATACAGCAGAAATAGCCGATTCAATACACACCAGATCGTGAAATAGGCACATCACGCGGTCGCTGGCGAAGCTCGGCTTTCGGTTTTCTGAAATCGCCCCGGATATTGTGATATTCCGCCAAGACAAAGAAGTGGGTGAAGGAAATCATGTTAAAAAAGTTTCGATGCTATCTCTGTATTTTTTTTCAAAACAGAAACCTTTAAAAAGTGAGTGGTATTCACATCACCAGATGCTATCTAATGACATAACTTTCTCTGTAAACTTTGCTTTTCAGTTAGTATAAGTCTTTTGCTAAATTGAGTCTAGAGAATGGGCGGGCGCAGCGGTTGACGGCAGCTAGCGATTGAAAGCCAGCTGGCTAGTAAGGCCCTAGTTATACACCAGCGGAATGAAAACGTCCCGCGATGACATTGCCGCCGCTTGCCGCGTGGATCAGGGACTCGTCTGCAATGTTGCGTCTTTGACGTCTTTGACGCAATATTGCACACTACAATTTCGGGAGTTTCAGTTGCATTTTATCGATATTTCACGCCTCTATCACTTGCTTTTCGCAGAAAGTCCCTAGAAATGTATTGCTCTTGTCATAGCACTGCTCACTATGTCGTTTTGGTGATATTTTAACAAGTTTAGATCGGAAAAATATTCAGCTGATGGAAATTGGCAAACATCCCACAGGGCAGGTCCCGCGAGGATACAATATACAGTGCCGCGTCGTGTACATATAACTGCTCGGTGCGGGTTTCCAGCGCGTTTTTCTGGGACAACTCTTCCTTTTGGCTTGCCTCAGCACAGTTAGGACGCACATACATGGTAGTTGTCTTGCTATTTCCGCAACATCCCGCCGGTGTATAACTACGGCCTAAGTCCGCGAATGCCGCACTGCCGCCGGTAAAGGATTGCATCTGGTCAGTTGGCTCGAATAAGTCTGACGAAAGGCCAAAATAAGGTTCCCATAATATCACAAAAATATCGCCGAATTCCGTTCTGTCTCGAGGCTAGGACTTTCAAAATATAAAAAGCATTCAACCAGTTCAGAAGGCAACTAGCTGAAGCAGTATTTATAGCTACAATTCATTAAAGTATGTGCAGAAGGCGACAACATTCACACTCACTTAGAATCACACAACAATAAAGGTGATGAATGAGGTTGGCCTTTCAACGCTCCACAATGAAACAGCTGATGGCTAGAGTTTAAGAATAGGTTCTAACCTCAGCTTGAAGAAACAAAAGCACGCTTCCCTCACTCAGAAAAAAAAACGTGAACAGCTCTGCAGAAAATTTTGGCCTTATTCCGTTTATTATGCACTGGTTGAACCAATTTGTCAAAAGTGGTTGGCATACGAAATTTCAGCTGAAAAGTTCACCGCAGAAAGCAATGCAATCATCGACGCTTTCGTCGACCAACTGCAAGTGAAACAAAGGTCCTATTCGAATAGACATAAAGTGCAGAAAAGCCAGCGCCGATGCTGTTCCCAAGATTTCTCACAGCGGTCGCAGAAAGGTCGTCCCGAAACATATAACGGTGAAAAAAAGCATTGTTCCCATTGAAAAATGCATTCAATAGTGTCATATGTGAATAATGAGGCGGGAACAGATGGCACATCCTCCTGGTGAGTTTCAGATTCTTTCGCCTTCGAAAAAAAAATTGCGGTAAGCACGGCGAAGGGTGAAAAATCATCAGAACGAATTCCAGGGTGCCCGACATAATTTTTATTCAAGAATTTCGCAGTGCCTGTAATTTACGTAAAAAACGGCCGGATAACAGATTGGTGGATGACTTATAACAGATTACGAGAAAAATATATAGACAAAAAAACACTTTTCATTTCGTCCAAATTTCGACTATTCAACGACGCGCAATCATGAAAACGTCACTTATTTGATCTATCAATAGATAATCAATGCGATGACGCCGCCGCCAAACATTCATTCTTCGTTAGCGCCTATAGGGTCGTTCACGCTCTTGCCGCCGAACGGCGCGGCTTGGTGCGTTTCTGTGATATCGATCGTGCGGCGCCGCCTGACCCGCTATCACCGCTATCAATGCGTGTCGAATATGCATTCAGCTTGAAGGCAGTATCCGCGCTCAAATATGCTCGTCTTCTTTTCCTCTCTAAACCCTTTTCTGGGTATAGGGTAGTAGAACCTATAGGGAAAAATCGCGAAAAATAGCTGTTGTGAGCCAAATTCAAAGCCTGAACTTTCTTGCTTTTGATGGTGGACGAGTCCACCGCACATCATCTGCATCGATGATCTCTAATATCAAGAACATCAGCTGGCTTGAAATTGAGTTTCAATCAATGAACCTTCGGATTTATGTACACATCTAGTCAAAAACATTGACTGAAATGCTTGCTTTCATTAATCAACTGTTTTGTTAGGTAAATTTGCATTTACTTCTACTTCTGAGTGTCGATGATTTTTGAATGCTTGGCATGAGACTGTGATCTTTCTGTGCACGTGTGTACGAACTGGAAATCTAGGGTCTCAATAATCTTAATTCTAGCCTGTTTTTCACCGCGCTACCTTCATAGTTTTTGAGCTGTTTTATATCTAAGCTGATTTTTGAAGTTTTTTCGATAACGTTTTTCATCGTGACCACTGCCTTCAAAGACAAAGCGGTTTCGAGCACAGTCAGGAGAAAAGCTGCTAGGGAAGCACGTGCTCCTATTATGTTTCAAATTACAACACGTGCCTCAACAACTAAAACGTTCACTGCGAGCAAGATACACACTCAGCTCGAGGAAAAAAAAACTATGTTCACACAAGGTGCCGAGTTGATCGCAAAACGCTTGGCTCCGGGTGAGATTGAGCCAGCATCATCCCTTTCCGGGGTAGCGCGTTATCGCACTGCACCACCCAAGCCCCAGCGCCGCTCTCACACAACTGCTCGGTAAATCTTCACCGAAGCAATCATCTTTTCACCCGAATAACAGGTTGAAACAGGAATATCGTCATAGACTATAGAAAAGTCGTAGACCTGTCGGGATGATGCCCTAGTTAAGTCTTACACGGCAAAAAAAAAAACAATAAAAAAAAGAAAACTATGTTCCTAATAAAAAGGGTAGCATACGATGCACTCTCGAGGCCGGGCACGAATGTCGGCAGCGTCGTCGGGTCAATCACCGAAGTTTGGGGTACTTTGACCGCTCAGCAGCTGAAGACCTCATCCAACCGCTGGCGGCCCCAGATGGCGGTCGGCGAGCCGGCCGAGTCGCATGTGAATTCGCTGCTACAATAGCGCCAAACTGCCTTGCAGCTTATGCTCCTGCGATGAAATTTCGCAGTACATGCTGCTGTTTGGAGCACGTGCGGCTGCTATAAAGCCTTTCGATGGGTGTGGTCACTCGAGTTGAATGCGTATCGACGAGCATTGTATGCGGCGAATTTGTGAGTTACGGGAATGCGTTGTGCCGCGCCGCTCAGCGGCGCAAGTATAAACGACCCTCATGACCTGCGCAGTATATCACTTCCCTTTCTCCGCCTTTGTGGCAAAGCTTTATTGATCCAATTTAATCCATTAAATCTTCTCTCCTATTTTGACGTTCACACAGCTTCCCTCACAATTTATCTCTACACATTACAATCTTGATCATGAGGTTTGTAGATCAATTCAAAAAGAAAAAAAAACAACGCCGTGGGTGCCTCTTTATCAATGCGGCGCAAGTGATAGCGGGGCAGCCACGAAGTTGTGAGTGTGGATGTAATCAGCAAGCCGTCTCAAAGATTTTACAGCCGGCACGATCAATACTGTTCTATTTGTGCGTTGGCGCAAACTCTGTGCACGTTATAACATGTGGGCGCCGAGTTTGCGCTAACGCACACCAAGTAAAGCATAGAGTCAGTGCGGTATGTACCGGCTGTAAATACGTCTTTTTGTTTAGGGTCCTTCATAAGTTCCTAGATTAGATGAATGACTTAAAATTAAAGCGGAGGGGCGCAAAAACAGTCGGTCCTTCAACGAATGTTAGTACCGAAGCTATTTGACTTACTTGACTTAATCGGTTGGCTTTCGCCTGACGCGGTCATTCCGCATCTTCACCGAGGTGTGCCGTCCTAGTAGTCAGCCGTGTCCATTTTTCACGGTCTTCAGCCACAATTTGAACACATTCCATCCAGCTGTCACTATTCCATTTCCTGCGAAACGAAACATCGCGCCTGAACTGTCTTTCCATGCCGAGTGACTTTAAATCCTCTTTAACCACATCCGTCCAGAACTATCGCCTACGCCCAGGTGGCCGTTTCCAGACAGGATTTGGAAGCATTTTTAAAGCGTGTTGTACGAGACGATCCGGCGTTCTTCTTAGTATATGCCCGAGCAGTCGAAGTCGACTTTCCATTGCTGCTTGAGATGGCGTTAGGAGATGCTGGCACCTCCCTCGTGTCAAGCGTTGATGTACTGCGTCGATTTCCTTGTAAAGGTCTTCGTTATGGCATACACGCGGCCAGAAATATCCAAGCAAACGCCTAAAAAGCTTCCTCTCCGTGCAATCCAACCTTTCCATCTGCGTTTTCGGTGCTGCCCACGTCTCCGATCCGTACATCATGATAGGGCGAATAGCGGATAGGTAGACGCGCAACTTGACTTCCTTCGCGATGGTGGTAGACCACAAACACTTGGTTAGAGAATTGAATGCAGACGTAGCTTTCGCACATCGTTGTCGAATATCCGCTGCATAACTACCATCGTTCTTCCGCAAACAGCCCAAATAACAGAAATCGTCCACCAGTTCGATACGTTGTCCGTCCACACAAACTCCCGTTGAAGGCCTCTGAGAGACCCACATTTGCTTGCATTTGTCGGGACGAAGACGAAGTCCATAGGCTGCGGCATACTTCGAAACGAGGTTCACAATCCTTTGCAGTTTTGCGTTGTTTTCAGCGAATAACACAATGTCGTCGGCGTACTCCAGGTCGACAAGGGAGCGTCCTGATGGTGTTAGGATCACATCCGCAGGAAACTGTTCTGCAACTCTACGCATGATGTCATCAACGGCGAAGTTGAAAAAAAAGGTCCTGCAACGGCTCCTTGCCTTACTCCTGTTTTCACCTCGAAAGCTGACGTAAATCCGACAGGTGTACGAACTGCTGCTGTTGTTCCTTTGTTCATGTCCTCGATTAACCGAACATACTTTTCCGGGACTCCATCTGCTCGCAGAGCATTGAGCAATCGATCACGATGAGGAGAGTCGAACGCGGCTTCAAAGTCCAAAAAGCAAGCTGTAATGGCTTCGAAAACCGCTGCCGCGATTCAATTACTCTTCTCACGACGAACACTTGGTCGATGGTCGATCCTCCAGGTCGAAAACCGGCTTGCTCATCTCTGGTCGTTCCTTCACGATGTTTGATAAGTCGCTCGAGAATGATACGTTCTAAAACCTTGTACATGACACGAAGTAGAGAGATTCCTCTGTAGTTCTTAGGATCCGTGACGGATAGCTTCTTGTGAAGAGGTACAATGATCGCATGTCTCCACGAATCGGGTATCCTTTCGCTCATCCATATGGCACGGATGGTGTTGGTCATTTCACGAATCCCAGACGGAGGAAGAGCTTTCAGCATTTCAGCAGTGATGTTGTCATCTCCACCTGCCTTTCCATTCTTCATTTTCCGGACACAATCCAAAACTTCAGACTCAGTCGGCGGTTCCTCACTGACATCGTAATGTGCTCTCTGAACATGCGGGAGCTCAGGTACTGATGGCGCTGGACGATTCAGTAGTGAACTGAAGTAATCCTTCCATATTGGCAGCGTCGCATCACCAAGTGCAACTCCATTGGTAGTGTTCAAGACAGGAGAACATCTCTTCATCTTCCCGCTATACTGTCGCAGCAACGTGTAGGCTTTCCTCGGATTCTTCTCCTCCCAAGCCTTCTCGAACTCCTTAGCTCTACACGTCCACTCTCGTTCGCGGTCACTTTGAAGCTGCCGACGCAACTTCCTCCTCAGACGCTTCTCCTCTACGAAGTTTCCTGCAGTTCGGAGAGCACATACCTTGCTGTAGGTAGACGTCGTTTTCTTTGAGACGTAGGCAAACTTCTTCTTAGGCTGTACAACCGGGAGTGCCTCTTTCGAAGCGTCCTGGATGCATTTGACAAAAGAATCCGCGTCGCAAAGTTTCTTCTTAGTCCGTACTCCGATGTGAATAGAAACGCGTTGTCGGAAATTCCTTCTGCACTCTTCATCTCTGAGACTTGTCATGTCAATCCTCTGGAGAGGCTGAGCCCCTCGCTTCCTCTTATGAATCCTCGCAGTGAAGTTCAACAGAACAGGACGGTGATCCGAATCGAATGCGACATCCCACACAGCTCTAGATCTTCGAATGTCCGATACTGGAATATTCCTCGTCAGGACATAGTCAAGCTGTAGTTTCAAAGTTGTCATCTTCCGCTTCCGCTGCTCTTCTGGAGATAGCTGGGTTGGTCCCTGCCACGTAAGCTGATGGCGGCGATGATTCCTCTTGAATGTCGATGCAATAATCAGACCACTGCGTTCACAAAGTCGACAAGGCGGTAGCCATTGTCCGATGTTTGCTCCACTGGGTAGAACCATTTACCGAGTATTTCAGGTTCCTGATCAAGTCCCATCTTCGCATTTGCGTCAATCCCCACGACAACAGCATGTTGACAAGGTATCCTGGCCAGCAACGTATTGAGTTCCTCATAAAACGCATCCTTCGAATTGTCCTCGGCGGTTTCAGTGGGCGCATGAGCACTCACTATCCACAGATTGAATCCTCTGTGATCCCGCATTCGTACGAATGCATTCCGACACGACGTTGAGCCGAACTCCTTGACCATACCATTGAAATCCTTCCTTACAGCTATTGCACAGCCTCCCACTCTCCTATCGTCAGCGTTACCGCAGTAGATGGTGTACTCTCCGCCGCTGATGACGGGTCTATCCTTGAGGCGGGTTTCCTGCAAAGCAGCAAACGGTGCATGGAAATAGCTCAGAAGTCTGGATAGCGCAGTTTTTTGGATATCACTCGACAGCGATCGACAGTTCAGGGTGGCGAAATTGTGGCTTGTGGCCTAAGACTCCATGACTCCCTAGGTACGGATCCTAAGGTGTTATGGACCGGAGGCCTTAGTGTGCCGGACGGCGACACCTTTATGCAATGTGCGGGATACTTTCGCGATATAGTTGTGCACGCTATATCGCTCGAACGTTCCCTGTGTACACTCAAACGTCTGCTGGGTTCAGTAGAAGCAGGGGCACCAACGAGCAGGTACCAACAGACTTGTATACACACCCCCACCGAAGCTATGCAACGTATAAAATTCTCATTGCTTGATGTGGGTGAACCTTTGGGATGAGGTCTCCCTTAATGTCTACTTTGGAAAACACCAACAAAAGGAACTTTGTACAGATCAATACAAAGGAGATAAAATTCTAAAGAATGAAATACACATCAAATCAGCTCAGATTTCTATCGAACTCCTTCGGATAGGTCCAAAATTGGGAAAGCATTCGTATACGCTGCGCAAAGAAGAGAAAAAATTATCAAATTTTTGAAATATCTCCAGCGGCTAAGAAATGACCAAGTTTGAAAGAAATCGTAATCATTCTGCACACTTTCTTGTATGAAAATTTGAATGCGGCTTGAAGGAAGCAGATGGTCGTAGGAAATTTCAACAGAGAGAGTGATGCTGATTGAAGGGCCAGTTTTCAGGCTCTCGCGTCGCCAGGAGATAAAAGGCGTTTCCCAAAGAGACGAATCCATAACAGAGGAATCACTTCTCAAATCCTCTGAGGCTGCTAAACTTTTTCCTATGATCGATGGCCGCTAGTATCATAGGGAATGATTTGGTCAGCATGTTTGGACGAGCAGCGTCTGACGATGGCCCTCACAAATTAGATAAGACTCCTTCTATGAAAATCATGAGCAGTGCGAAAAAAACGGGGCGCTGCTTTACAGAATCGACCACGACGTCGTAACAGCGAGCAGTGGTGCTGAGCAGCAGCATGTTCGAGGTGGTGACAGCTACTCCAAATCAGATTGAGATATAAATAGTAAAGATGAAAACACCCACATGAAGGAACGATTGGCGGTCCGAACGGAGTGAATTGAAGCAACAATGGCGTGCGTGAAATGGTCGGCAACGGTCGCGATTTCTGCGGCTTCTGATGTAGAGCAGCCGACAGTGGATCAGTCTGCATAATGGAGTCACGCATTCCACGCAGTGCCCATGAGACGAACACTGGCGTCCGAAATGGAATTTCATGTTCAGTCACAGAAATTCAGTATAGCGGACACATGTGTTTATTGCATTGAGTTGCGGAAAAAGTTTGGAAAACGTCAGCTATTTAGCACGATTATCGTCATACTTTCCTCGTTTTGCAAGGAATTCAAGCTGGCCAGAAGCGTTGGATGCCTGTCATTCACTGAGGTTGCGGGAAAACGAAAAGACGACGGCTATTAATCGAAGGATTCCGCGCTGAAGTCAGAAAAATGAAAACAAGATACTTGTAACATAAAAGTCTGAAAACAAGTTACTTGTTACATATCTAAGCCGATGTAAGTTACTTGCGAATTATCTCCGGTCATTCAAGTTACATGCAACATATCGACGGGATGCCGCGCGCAGTGCGCTTCCGATATGTTACATGTAACTTAAATGGCATAGGATAAGTCGCAAGTAACCTAAATCGGACAAGAGGCGTCTTTAAGGAAATTATACGACGCACTCTCGGGGTCAGTCTTAGGATTGGCGTTGCTGTCGGTTAAATTGCCCAAGTTCACGGTACTTGACCCCACACGAAGAAGGAAGGCACCACACAGCCTTTTTTCGCGTAGCTTCTAGTCTGGGACGCGTTTTCCGCGTCTCGTGATGGCCACCCATGGTGAAAATATTGATGTAAGTTACATACATGTAACATGAGTGTAATATAACTTACATGTAATATAAATGCAAGTTATTTGAGAAATGCAAGTAAGTCACATTTACATGATAAGTAACTTCTTTTCATTTTTCTGAGAATGCATCATGTGACTTGCACTTATATCACATGTAACATGCATTGATGTTGCATTTGACTTGAAATTGTAATGCATGTAAATTACCCTTATATCAGGAGTGACTTATATCTATATTACCAACATTGGTGGCCTACACGCGACGCAGACGACGCGCGTAGCATCAGGCAAACGCACAGTGCGGCCAACGCTCTGTGGGGCATTCCCTAAAAGGGTGCTATCAGTTAGTTAGAGCAGTTAGAGCAGTTATCAGTTAGAGCTAGCCCATTCACGCCACCTTTCAAACTGATCAAAACAAGTTATTTCTACCACAAAAGGACAAGCACAAATTACTTGTAGCATACCTTAGCTGAGGCAAGTTATTTGCAACTGATCTTGAGCCATGTAAGTTACGTGTACCATATCGCTACACGTGGTACCTCAGAAAAATGAAGAACTTTCATGTAACATAAAAGGCCGAAAACAAGTAACCTGTAACATATCTAACCCGAAGTAAGTTACTTGCGACTAATATCAGGTCATTTAAGTAACATACAACATATCAGCGGGATAACGCTTGCAGTGCGCCTTCTATATATTACATACACGTAACTTAAATGGTACAAGATAAGTAGCAAGTAACCTGAATCAGGAAAGAAGGCATTCTCAAGGGGAGTATATGACGCAATCTCGGGTAAGGCTTAGGGTAGGCGATGCTGTCGGATCAAATACCAAAGTTTGAGGTACGTAACCCCACACCAAGAAACACCCATAGTGATATATAAATGTAAGTTACATGTGACATATGTGCAACCTACATGCAATATAAAATTGAATTACACGCTCTTTAAATGTATCTTACATACGATATAAATTTAAGCTACTTGAGACACTCAGGTGAGTTGAATTTGTAATGCGAATAACTTGTTTTCATGTTTCTGAGATCCCGTCGATATGTTACATGTGACTGAAATGATCTTAGATAAGTCACAAGTAACGTACGTCGGCTAAGACATGTCACAAGTAACTTGTTTTGACCCTTTTAGGTTGCAACTAAGTTATTTCATTTTTTAAGATGAAAGCTGACTTTGGCTTCCTAATTTAAAGATCAGCACGGTACAAAGAGATAAATTTCGATTTGCATTCTAATTTTTCCTACAAAATACCTTAATCGATTAGCCGAGGAGAGCGCCGGTCCGTTGCACGGACCGTCCGCAAAGCCTCAGCTTCCGAAGTCAACAAAAAACGGTCTATGGGGAGACATTTTTTCGACCTAACGTCGACCACTGACATTGGCTGAGAAGGTGCATAGTTCTAAAAATATTGCCTTAACTGGGACACGAAGACAAGTGCTGAACCCTATGATGCTCTGAGAACTTTGGCCGAGAAGTAGTCGCGAAATAGCCCACCAGGCTCTGCAGCAGCTCCTGATGGGCTATTCTAGGCTATTCCTCGGCTTCTCACGAAACAAGACATAGCCGAAAAAATAGCCGGGAAATAACGAGAAGCAACCGAAAATAGCCAAGTCGCAGCCGTCGCCGGCTCATCGAGTCGCGATCCGGGGCCGCCAGCGGTTGGGCGATTTCTCCAGAGGCTGAGCGAGGTCCACGTACCTCAAACTTCGGTAATTGAACCGACGGAGGTGTTGACACTTCAATCATGCCTTTGAACTGCGTCGTATACCTGGAAAGCATTATTTCTCGGCTATTTCGCGGGTGTTTCGCGGCAGGCAGTATTCGGCGGCTGTATTGCGGCTGTTTCGTGGCGACCATCATTTGGCGGCTATTTCTCTGCCGAAAGTCTTAGAGTGATCCCTTTTGAATCGCGCCTTGGCAGCTACTCAGAAATTTTTGAACAAGTTACCTGAGACTTCAACGCAAGTTGCATGATAGCTTCACGTAACTTGCTTTAAGCTCACAAGTAACTTGAAGCGATGTTACGTGTAACTTGATCAGATTTTTGATTTGAGTATCATGTAATTTGATCTAATGAGACATAACATTGCGAGTAACTTGCCCCGTTGTAACCTGACACCACACGCGACGCGGCTGGCACCGACACGCGACGCTTCCACCACACCGACACGCGGCATGCTCGCCGACCATCCGGGGGGGGGGACAGCGGTGTCACTGGCCGGTGTGCGTGCCGAAGTACCACAAACTCGGGCAGTGTCGCTGACGCCGCACGGCTCGCTGCGAGTGATTGCGTTCGTTCCATTCGCTGGACTATACTTTGCGAAAGGACTGTACAGTCAACGAGCACAGAGGCAAAAACACTACTGTCGTTGGAGAATTCCGAGCAGAATCGAGGCCAGTACAACGATATCGTGAAGGGAAGTTTGAAGGAGAAAACTGAATTTCCATCTGGTAGAATACATAAACTTCGTGGTACTCACATCTGCACGTGGTCGATATCTCGTCGACATCACTACAGAAACGGAATAAAACAGAAGAGTAGGACGAGTTGAGCGTAGGTGAGCGAGCAGAGCCGTCAACCGCCGTGAAGATTGACAATGACAATCGTCTCACCGGAAATGTCCCGAATCAGACCCCGTGCTAGCTACGGCAGGTGGCTGGAGCCGGCTCTGATCAGGCCAGGCTTCAATGCGCATACACGTCTAACCATCAAGGCAGAGCACTGGTAGAGGGGTCTAGAGCCAGAGTGCCCTTCACTGACTGGACATCATTGCGCGCACATCGCTAACAATCGCATAGTCCGTCAGCTCTGGGGCATTAACGAAAATGCTTTTAGCTAGTGATGCGTGAGACGACGACGCCACATGGTTTCGTGCCGCTTTTGATGCGATGAATGTTGGTAGCTGATGACACACCTTCATCCACCTACGCTCAACTCATCTGCTCATTAGAAAGTTATCAATGTGGTCGAACAGCCATATTTCCGCCACCTAATACAAATTTTATTCCAAAATTTGACTGTCAAATTGAATATTAACAGCCCGATTAATTACCCTGACGCCAATCTGCATAGTTAATCAACCTTGCCAACATTCTCAACCAGGAAGAGAATCTCTGGATTCCTAAAAAGATGTTCTATTGTTGGAAGGGAAATGGCAGGAAAAAAGTAAGGCCCATTATTCGTGAGCGCTCTGGCTCCCAATCCAACCAGATTTGACATCGTAACATTCTCATGAAAGTTAGCAAACATCCGCGCTAAGACTTTCAAAGAATGTTGGATTGGAGCAGTATTTTTTGTTTAGTAGGTAAAAAGAATAGAACTTTCATTTATCAACTTATTTTTGTTTTTTCCTCTCTTTATAATCGCTCCTAATATTTTATCTTATTTAATTTATTTGCATTTTATTTATTTATTTATTTAATTATTTATTTCTATATTAAGGGCTAAGAGTTTGTTACTACAATCAAGCTCCCATTTTATTAGGTACTCCTCACACCTGCACCCGGAAAGACATCCATACATGAACATAAAAGAGAGATTCACGGTACTGTGCTTCTCGAGGCCAAATTCCGGTCCGCACCTCGGGACGCTTTGGGGCCACACGCGCTCGAGTCGGTCAAGTTTCCAGCGCCAAAGTCGACTAGAGGTGGCTTTTTTACGAAGTTTTATCCAATTTTTTGGTTTCCAGTTTTTGGAACTCACCTAGAGTCAACTCATCGACGGCTGCGGCGCTGAAAACTCTTCCCATTCGGGAGCGTGTGGCTGCAAAGCGTGTCGAGACGCAGTTGAGGACCGGAATTCGGCTCCGAGAAGCACAGTAGAAATCCTTGTTCGAGTTTTCTACCGGTAATCGGCTTTCTGATTCGGAAACAATGTGACGGATATCCAATTTGGCCGGTTCTATACGAAATATGTAGTCACACCGGATAAGGTTAATCATTCGCAATTGGAGGCCAAACTGATAATCAATTTACGTCCATGCTGCAAAAAATGATGGCCTCGGTTCTCCATTTGAAACGGCCAGATACAAAATAGTGCATACAATAGTCCGAATAATTTGAAAAGGGAGACCAAAAGTATAAGCAGCTATTGGGAATTTTTCGGAACAAGATGGATCGTGGATATCTGATTCAGTCGGATGATTCGAATCATTCAGATAAAGATTCTGGATGGATAACAGAATTTTCAGTGAATTTAAAAAACAGAGATTGAAAAAAAGGCTCACTAGGTCATGTGATCATGGATTCACTTGGAACTAAAATTGCGGATATCCGGTTTTATCCGTTATTAATACAGTACGGCTTAGGTAAGCTAAGTGAATACATGCATCTTAGATTCGATAAGAACAAAGGTCATGGATGTTCGGTTTGGTCGGTTAGATCCAAAAGAGCAGCATCGGATAATCAGAATGAATTAAAACCGAAGTCAAAAAGATATTCGAATTCTGGATAGATTCTGAAGATGATGCAGATCAAAATCTTATTCAGCCGGCTACACCAAGAACAGTGACACCGGATGATTCCAGTCAAATGTCTGCGGATTACTTGGCAGATAACCCTTCTTCAGTGAATCGAGATTTGGATCAATCAGATTTCGAAGTTTTTCTATGAGTCGGATTTGGATTATTTAAAAAAATCATCCTGCCAAAAAGAGCAATTAAATCCCGGGGATTCTGTTTTCAATTTTCCGACCGAGATAGCCGGCCGGAACCTGGAGATATAAAGACATTTTTAAAAAGTTTTGGAATCCGGAACTAAAGAACGGACTACAAATTTTCATTCGGAACATTGGATACCGCAGAATCAGAGACCAATTACTCTGATTTTTTTATAATCTTGTAGGCAGTCACGATTTTCTATCGCTTTACGAAAGATTACTTGGGAATCCAGAGTCCGGGATACCGATTATCTCTCCTCCCATCACAAACAAAAATGCTGTTTAGAATAGTGTTCAAAAATGAAAAGCATATTGCGAGTAGTCAATTTTCTATCAGTCGGATTTCCACGTATTTGTGGCGGATCACAATTTGGCCTCTCTAGAGATGCGATATTTGGATACATAAGAGAAAGGGTTGCTAAGGGAATCATATTTTTTCAGTGAACTGGGTTTCGAACAATCGAAGTCTGGGTCTCATGTTATTCAATATTTTATGCCTTTCATGGCACAGAGTATGACCATAAGACACACAAGGTAGCTGAGTTGAACACAAAACCTGGAGGTCAGGGTCAAGCGGGACTCGAACCTTCATAGCATGGCTTTTCGGGTGACGGTGTTACCATTACGCCACCGTCACCTGTTCTGCGTTCCTCAGCTACTTCATTCAGTCAACTGTCCGAATGAGACTGTCCGCCTATGCGGCCGGCGTGCGTGTCGAGCGGTCTTTCAAAAGGCCGTTTTTCGCATAAGGCTTTGCACAGCTACAACTTACAGGACCAGAAATACCTCCGCAATGGACCCTCGACGCCTACGCCGACCGCAGGGGCGGACCGTCCTATTCGGATCGACTTTATATAAAGTGTGAAGGTGAGGGGCCATTTTATGATCGCTGTGTATCCTAGTAACCGAAAAAGTATGGATCTAAATGGTTCTTAAAATCCTATTCACCAAAAAAAGTGCCATTTCCAGATCAGTGTAAAAATCGATTTTCGCTTGGCTGTCATGTCCAAGTAATCCGGATTATTCGGAGTGGATATTCCGAATCTAACAGAATTGATTCCGACATTTCCATAAGTTTTGACAAGGGGATTTCGGTCTTGTGGCTAGAAACTTCTTGAAGAAGCTCATCAATATTCTAGATAGGATGGAAAAGAAGTCTGGAACAGATGGCGAAAATATGGCTATACCAGCAGTAGCAAGTAACAAGTAACAGTTAACTCACCTTAAAAAATATACACATTCTTAAAATACTAGTGGAATCGATAGCCGAGTGGGAGCAGGCCGGGGACAGCTCTCAGTCACCGATTTGACGTCGTATTGCAAGCAACAAGACATAGGTATACGCGAAGACCCCCCGCTGATTTCTAGCCTTTTCAGTTGGGTCCAGCCGTCGTTGGAGACATGCTAAGTTGTGCAGAACAACCAACTGCTAGCAGAATCAAGAACGGGGGGGGGGTGGGATGACATAAGGAATGAGTTTGTAATTTTGGTTTTCCGGAAAAGTCAGAATGTCTCCCCCACCCGAGAACAGCGCCTGATGCCGTTCCATCTCGGAAAGTCTAATGAAGTGCATACGGGCCAGCACAGACAGAGGTGTGACAAATTGCGTCCAACAATGATGAACGACAATTCAACTATGTCTTTCTCCATAAAAAATGCTTCTCTATCACCCTAGAAGTCTACGTCATTCCCGGCTTCTTCCCAGGAGGAAATAGTTGATCTACAGTAGGGGGAGCGATTCATGAACGCGTTTCCGCTGGTTTGGTTACGGTTTGTTTCGGGTTGGTTGCAAACCAGCGATTCATTAAGCTCCGGTTTGGCTATCTCTGGGTCACGGGTGGGCTAGAATCCAACCCACCTCGAAAAGGCTGGTTAGGGTGGGTTAAGTGCGGTTAGCCAGCCAGACGTGCGATTCCATGCAAATCGCGCAATTACACTAAGCTTTTAATGTGACGCCATGTTTTTTTTTCTTTGTTCAAATTCCATTATCCTCACCATAGTTCTATTTTTTTCGAAGTTTTGACTTCCTGAAAAGCTTACCGAGTTTCACATAAATAAATGGAGAATCGATTACTTCGTTTCACTGTACATCATTGGCTTTCTTTTTGGATTGTTTTTTTTTAGATTGTACTGGATATTAAAGGCAGGGTTCGCGATAAAAACAACTTTTTAGCTCTGTTCATAAGAATGTAGATTTGGCCATCACAAAAGTGAAAATAAGTGAAAAAAACCGGAAATTCCCTGGAAAAACGCCCAAAAACAAAGTATAACGGCTAATTACTGGTGTCGGCCGGCCCCCTAATTAATGCGATTTCCAATAATGCTTGCTTATCCGACATTTATTTTGCTGTTAAAGTAATCAGTAGTCTCCAGAAATGTTCAGAAATTACTTAAGAAGCAAAATAAAAGTTGAAAAAACAGGCTTTTACCCAAATTTCGATAATTGGGGGCGGGAGGACACCAAGCCATAACTTTCTCCTGAGCGTTTTTTCTCCAATTTTTTAATTATTTTCACTTTTGTGATGGCCAGATCTACCATTCTACGGTGATAGCACAACAACCGATTTTATCGAGAATCCTGCCTTTAAGTAGAACTCAATTGAGGTAGATTGAAAAAAAGCAGCCAGTGAAAACTCGTTTAGAATGCTACTGGCTCGGGCAGAGTAGGGTATATCAAATGAATAATATCAATTTCCCCAATAAATTCCATTTTTACCTCACTGGTTCTAATTTTTTCTGGTTCCAATAATTGCTCTAATTGTAATATGAGCGTGCCCATCACTGACGAAAATGTAGAATTCTGTCTATTCTCTGGATCGCAAATTCTCTGGATCGAGTTATTTGAGTATTTTCCGAATATTCATCGAACAAATGACGATTGTAATCTTGGGAATGAACACAACTTTGCCTTTTTATAAATAATGTTAACGTTCCTCCTAACATCATTAATGGAACCAGAAAAAATTACGTTAAAAAGTCATCAAAAATCAAACTCATTTTCATATTCGAGCAAAACTTTGATTTATTTCAAAAAATCAATATTAATCAATATTATTCGTCTGATACACTATAGGGTAGGGACAATTTGGACTGGGAAATTGCGCACTGATGCAATAGTATCTCCGGAATACCTCAAAACCGTCAACAAACAAAAGAAAAGAAATCAACGAACAAAAATAAAACCCTATTTGACCTGAATTGGTCAGCATACACCGGTTTACCTGTTTAAAATCGTGTTGAACAACCGGTTTGCAAACCAAACTGGCGAAAACGTTCGTGAATCGCTGGTTAGCGCGGGCATTTGGTTTGGTTACGGGTGGGCTTGCCTACCGAACCGAACCCTAACCAAACCAAACCAGCGAATGTGCGTACATGAATCGCACCCAGGGTCGTGCAGGGCTACCTTCCCCTATTTTGGGCTCACGCTAATAAGGGAAGTATACAAGGCGTATGTAGGTCGGATCTGCCAAAACGACTAGTATCGTTAGTATCTCTTGTGGCTCAATAGTAAAAATACGGAGTGTCCCGCCCAGAGCTGCAGGTTCAGAAAAGGCATGAGCATATTTCAACCCTCGCGAAAAGGCAACCCTCTAACCATCAGGCATTTTTTTGGAGTTTCAAAAAGTTTTCTCGAATTTAGCTCAAAAGTTGTATGTAGGGGTAATCTTGGGTGGTGAACACGAATCTGGAGTCCATTTGCCGAAATTTTAAGGTTTGCTGTAGGTTACGGTAGGTAACACGTCGTTTAGGGGCCAAGACCCACCCTAGTATTTTGAAAATCTACAAACGGACGTCAAATCCGTATTTATCAACCGGAGTTATCCCCGTATACGAATTTTGATTAAAATCTGATATTTTGACCATACTACCGTATACCCACCGTAATCTACCGTAATCTGCAAAAATCGATAAACGGACTCCAGATTCGTGTTGAGCATTCCAAATAACCCTCAGAGAATGATCATGAGACATATCTATCGTAGAAATCCGGAAATCTCGAAAGTGGCGTTTTTCCCTCGAAATTTTCCCCAGTTGGGAAACTTCAGACGAAATTAGCCGAAAAGTACGGGAAATCGACTAATAAACCACAGATTCATTTTCTGCGCTCCAAACCCTCCCCCCTAGGAGAACTTTTATTCAAGTCTGAAAGAATTTTCTAAAACTCTGCCCTCTAATCGATATAAATAAACTCCCAACCGAAAATCCGTACAAGTTCGAAACGCTTTCAGTGTAGACAAAATATGAAAAATGTGCCTTCACCCTAACTTCGCTCATGGGGGGGGTAGTTTTGGGCGCTGAACACGTTTATGAGGTCCGGTTCTGGATTTTCCGGTGACTAACGCGCTTTTTGGAAGGTACAAAAAGCACGAAAAATGACCTTTTTAAGCTTGTAACTTCTTGGAACCTGCAGCTCGATGCGGGATACTGCGCAGTTTTACTGTTGAGCCACAAGAGATACTAACGATACTAGTCGTTTCGGCAGATCCGACCTACGCTTTGTATACTTCTCTTGTAAGCTCTGCAATATAAGCCAATGGTATCGAATGTTTTCTATCAAAGATGCTAACAGGAATTTGTTGTTTAAAAAAATCAAAAAAAAAGAAGCACCATGAACTTATTGTGATACTGATGCTCTGAGTAGTATAGTTTGCATTTTAGGTGTGAATTGAACTTCAGAAAACCTCTAATTGACTTTATAAGATCTGCAGTTACTCCTTGTCTGCAGCACATTCCCCTATCACGTGTCAATCGATTTTTGTACTGCATCAACATGTCCGTTTTTAAGAAGAAGCGTAATAACAGAGACTTCTCCGCAGAGCCTCAACCCTCAAAATATTCATGGAGTCCGAAAATTCAGTAAACCTTGAAAATGCGAATCTAGTACAGAATTTACAAAACTGAAATCGGAAATTTTTGACATCTGGAGAAAAATTCGGAATTTTTTATTTAGAAATATATCCGAAATTAAGCCGGAATTTTGAAAAATTTAGTTCAAGTTCGTTCTTGTGTATGAACGTTATGAAGAAATAATACTTTGATTATCGTCACAGAATGGTTTCTGTCTGGATCGATTGGAGCTGTGTATGGCTAGATGGCTCAGCTGAGAGCAGTGGCGCGGCCAGAAATCACCCCACATGTGAGGGACCCAGAAGCTGACGCGAGGCGCGGTCGGCCGTTTCCTGTAATGCGTCTAAATGCCTGATTCTAAGAAGGAATGCCGATGCTGAGGCGTCTTGCCAGAGCCACAGTTCTGAAAAAATTCAATGAATTCGAAATTTGATTGATTTTCAAAACTTGAAAAAAAGTTTCCAAGAATTGGTATAAATCAGACATTTTAAAATATTAAGATGAAGTATGGATTTTGACTTCTTGCCTGAACCTCAATTCTCAGAATTTCAACTAAGTTCGAAATCTGAACGAAACATTTTTTTTTCTGAAAAATTGAAAGTATGTAGAAGTTGGCAAAATTGGAATGAATTGCCTCAGTTCTCAGAAATTTGAATAAGAAAATTTTTTGTACGACTTGCAGTTCCCTTTACATACCGTTGTTCTGGAGATGTTGATGAGCACCCGAAGACTCGTTACTATTCCACTTCAGTTTTCAGAGAAATTTCAAGCTTTTCTAAACTGCTCCAAATTGTTTTTAGTAGAATTGTAGGGCTGCCTCAAGAGTGTTACAGAAACAGAATCAACACAGTTCTATAGGTACCGCAAGGTATTCCACAATCAACGATATTTATTTTGTGAAGCATCGAACATTTTTTTTTTCGAAAATCGATTTTTTTGGTTGATTTTCAAAAACTTTTTTTCTCGTTTTTGGAGAAGATAATTCCTAAAACGAATAAAGTAGATTGGAGAGTACCTCACCGTACTCACCAGTACGGTTCAATGTCTTAACGTCAGCGCTTACAAGAGGAACTGCAGAAGGTGCAAGTTTTGAAAGTGCGAAATACAGCCCAATGAGGAATTTTCGTTTATCTATTCCGATGCTATGAATCAGTTCTCAGCGAGATCAAATGTTCAGTCGCCCACGAGAAAATCGGTACTTCCATAGGAAGCGAGTATAAGCAATTGTAGATTTTGAAAAACTCACTACTTATTGCTAGACCACACACAACATTTAACAATGAAATTCGGAGTTGGTCAGATTTGAGGAGAGACGACAAAGAACATTATTAGATGGAAGTAGAAATGTGCTTTTGAATGGACACTCACACTTTGATGAACTATGCAAAAACTAGCTACAAAGGTTGCAGAAACGGAAACGCTACGAACTCATTCACTAACTCAGAATAAGCTCGAAAAATCATTCCGTGAGAGACGTCAAAAGCTTCGAATCCACGACCTATAAGCTATGTAACAGATCATCAAGAAGAAATGTGAGCAACATATTTAGAAAAACATAAAAGCTTTAGAGTCCCAAGCCAGATGTGGCCAAATGCGACCTGGATCCTAATTCAATCTACATATGCACTTGAAAACTAACAGTGCTGGTCTTTTTGGAGACCTACTTCAAGTAGGATAAATCTCGCACCGCTGTGGGCAGGCCTTTACGAGCTAGATCGGATATTCTGCGATTAGCTGAAAATATGCTTCCATTATGACAATTTAGTAGTCTAGTTGACTAACGTATAACCCTATTACTTTTGAGTTCACTTCTACACAAATGATAAGTTTATGGCCTTTTAGCACTTTAGAAACCGCGAGTTCACACTTCTCACCCTCGCCTTTTTCTTGATTTTTCTTACTTTTCTTCAGAAGATAAGATTCCTACTCATTTGAAGGTCTGTCCAAATGAGACTGTCCGCCCACGCGGTCTGCGTGCGGGTGGCGTGGTTGTCGCGCAGACATTTTTCGGCCGAGTCCTGCTACGGCTGCAAACAGCTGACTGGGGTAGTGTTCACTATTCGTCTGATATTCCTGCGAATCGAATTACAACTGCGAGAAGTGCCTTCACGACGGTAGGTCAACACGCACGCCGACCGCGTCGGCGGACAGTCCTCTTCAGGCGAACTTTAGCTGGTAGACTCGTCTCATACCGATGCGGGTCTGTTCACAACAACATCCCCGGTTTAAGTACCCTCTTAATTGATTAGCCGTGGAGCGCGCTGTCCGCTGCGTCAATTAGCCATGGCGCGCGCGGTCCCTTAAAGGCAGTGTTCACGATAAATCTCGTTCTCGAGGTCTCGGTGTGAAACACTAAGTTGGCAGGTGCTGGAGAGGATAGGGTCGAAGAAAGCAACGAAAACTGGCCAGAAATATATACAAACGGCTTTGAAAGCTCTCCCGGTGCGCCTACCTATCACGGTCCGCCCCCCCCCCAATCGGACGAGCTTGTGGCACCGCGCACGTTTCGATGGCGAATTGCCAAACAACTCTGCCGCAGTTAGCATTATCGATTCGCGCAGATTTCGCGATTAGTGCGCGCTTGCCGAAATCAGCAGGGCCCATGATTCTCGTCCGCGCCCTGGTTTTTCTTCCCTGTTTCTTCACTATTAGTTACCTCACGACCAAACAATCCCATTTTTGGGTCGAACTCGAGTGCGATATTCATCGTGAACACTGCCTTTAAGTGCTGGAGATACAGCACCTTCAAACATATTTATTAAATCATACGGAACACTGAAATGTTTTGAAAATATGCCTTCATCAGGACATATGAGCAGCCTTGTCGAATAGCATATATCCTTACTTTCGAGATCATTTTTGTCCGAATGAATTCCTATAGCGACTTTGAAATATTGTACATGGTCATTCATGTTTACATGTCCACATATTTTTTTTGCTAAATCAATACACCACACATACTCTAAGATACACATTGATTGGTAAAGCGCTCCAATATGTATAAGTTTCAAATACCAGTAAGTCTGATAAGGAAATGGACATTGACAACCTCCGATTATTTGCTAAAATTTGATACCATGCTACCATTGATGGATCACCGACCTGGTTGAAAGTCGAAAACTGACGAGCAGCTTACCTGTGAAGATCATTATAGAAAATAATAGTATAGTAGTAGGTGTATATCATAGTGCCATGCTTGAAATAACTCTAAATTGAAGATGAGAGCGAAAAAAAAATGAGACGCGATGGATTGAGAAGAAGCGGATTGTGATGGGATGTGTACCCAAATGGTACCTATTGTTAGTGAGAAATCCGAAATCCGAAATGAGCCCATCTGTGATTTAGTATGCACTTTTTCTACCGATTTTTTTTTCGACTACTGGCTAATTGAATGGGTCTATATAGTGCAGGGTGAGTAGAAAGTACAAAGCAAGTATAGTGTTGTTGTTTGGGTAAAGTCGTCGGAATATTTGTAGTGAGTGATGTGATCCGGGGCTGATGATAGACGTGGATAGAGCTGGAGTGCCGCGACGAGGCTTTTCGGCTAATTTGGGCGTATTCAGACGCCTCATGTTCACAACAGCATATTATAGCGCAATTGACACATACAATACGACATTAGGAACATCGCACTCGTCGTCCTCGACAGCCACGAAAAACCCCCCATCCACTGTGCTGCTGAGCTAGAGTGACGACGAGGACGACGACGATCACGTCTCTGGGAGTGAAATCCTCTGAGAATCGCGCTTGTCGCAGTCATATCGCCATCGGCATCTAAGGTCACTTTTGCACGCATTTACTAGCAACAGCGCACAAACTAACTCCAATGGATCACATCTGCCGCCAAAGGGCAATAGATTAGTGGCTATTGGAGTTGCAGCTCATTATTCAGCCTCAATGCATATGCAAAAGTTGCCAAACTAGGGTTGATTTTTGTTGAGCCTACGCCGAAAGTGCAAATATTACAGAAATCCCTAAGTATCAATCAGAGCATTCAGGTTTATGGTATCGCCCGCCAAGAGCGCTGGGCACGCGTCCCGAAATGGCTATTTTTAATATACACTCCTTTACTCTGATAGTTTTGTCCGAGAAATAGCCGCGCAATAGCCGATAAATAATCCACCACGCTCCGCAGCGGCTCCCAATGAGCTATTCGCGGCCATTTCTCGGCTTTTTCAAAACGGGCAAAATGTAGCCGAGAAATAGCCGAGAAATAACAGGACTGAAACAAATATCGAAACCAGTCGCAAGGTCGTTTTATACCCGGATCATACTTCCAGCGACGAGCGACGCGAGGTCATTGCCGGCCTGGCGAGAGACCATCCGGGACCGCCAGCGGTTGAGCGGAGCTTCCAAAGGCTGAACGAGGTCCAGGTACCTCAAACTTAAGTGATTGAACCGACGGAGGTGTTGACATCTATATAATGCCTCTGGGATGCGCCGTATACCTACCTGGGGAGCATTATTTTTCGGCTATTTCGCGGCTTTTCGTGGCGAGCATTATTTGGCGGCTCTTGTGGCAAGCACTATTTGGCGGCTATTTCGCGGCTGTTACGCGGCAAGCAAGCATTTCGCCGCTGTTTCTCGGCCAAAACTTTCAGAGTAGCTCGGGACCTATTTAAAGCCCCCTTAGGAAGACTTAAGTTGGCTGCTTTCTCACGAGTTAGGCACATCAGTTAAGAAATAGGGGTTTTCTGATAAACTAGTGCACTGCCGATCGTTGGATTTGCTAAGAAAGCGCGCGAGGACGCGTTTTTGCGAGTTTTTCGTCATTTTTGGACAACTCTCTTCGAACTTGACTTTAAGCAGAACAAGGATGACATTCATGAACCTGGCGTTGAGGGCTATTCAGTGGTATAGCCGCTGTCGGAAGTTCGTTGAGAACTATAGAAGTTTCACAATCGACCAGCTCTTTACGTATGGTAGAGACGGTCGCGCCCTATCAGCCACGGTACCACGTTTACTAACCTGGCTGATTGCGAAACTATTACAGTTCTCAACGTAACCTCCATATACCTCTGGGTAGGCCTCTACCCCATGATCATGAATATCACCCTAGTTCCGCTCAAAGATGAGTTTGAAGCGAGTTATTCGAGAAGGACGACTAAGACGCCAAAACGTGTCTTTGTGCGATTTCTGACCCAAACCTACGAGTGGTATTGCACCCAGAAAGGGTTTAATTCGAGAGCCTCCAGTGGAAATTCACAAAGACAGTTTGTATTGATATCCCGATTAAGGAAATCCCATACGAAATCCATAAAAAGAAGATTTCAAGAAAGTAGGTAGGTTATGCAAGCAGACAGCAATACCGCTCGTAGGATTTGGTCAGAAAGCGCGCGAGAGCGCGTTTTCGCGTCTTTTTCGTCCGTTTTGGATGACCAGATCAAAACACAACGTTGAGCAAAACTAGGATGGTATTAATGTTCCTGGCATCAAGAGCTACCCAACGGTATAGCCTTTGCTGTGATTTTGTCAGAGACTAAAGAGTTTCGACAGTCAGCCACTCCCCATATACGGTACCGCGGCGAATAGGGAGCGACCATCTCGGTCTGCTTTTCTCAGTCTATACCGTGTTTAGAGAGATAGTTGACTGCGAACCTTCTGTGGTTCCCGAAAAATACTGAGAATGGCTATACCATTGGATAGCCCTCAACACCAGGATCATGAATATCACTCCTTTCCCGTAAAAAGTTGAGTTTGAAGCGAGTTATTTGAAAAGGACGGAGAAGACGCAAAACGCGTCCTCGCGCGCTTTCTGTACAAATCCTACGAGCGGTAGTGTATCTACAAGGGGTGTGTGTTAATGAAGAATATTTTGTTTTTCCTGTTAAGCGTTGATCGTTAATTTTCGAAAAGACGCGTAGACCCTTTAATGCGTTATTTTGTTGATTTCGAATTTCGTTGAAATTAAAAAAAAAACCATTACCTGACCACAGCGAAAATAAATGAAACAACACAAATCCCATAAATCAGCGCCATAATTCGACTACAATTAGCGAACTGAATCAACGTGATTTCAAAACGTTTTCGTTAAGCTCTGACCGTTAATTTTCGAAAAAAGAAGCGCGTTAACTCGTTAATGCGTTAACACGTTAACATTATAACGCACAGCCCTGATACCTACCAGACCCAGCAAAATTTTGTTGAGCCAAATTTTAAACTAATGACAAAATGTGCTGAATTTTTGCTGCATGCCATTCACATCCGGGAATCTCCAAAAATGGGTCGATAATAAAGAATAGCCAGCAGATAATTGGATTAAAGTAAAAGGCTGTGCATTTTCTGCTATTCTGCAACCAGCCATTGCGATATCCATGTTAGGCCGGTGTCTATGTACAAAATACTATGACAACTCTCGAAGTCATTGATATAATAAATCTCTTATTTAAGGAGCAAGCCCGTATTATGAAAACATTGATGGAAAAAAGAGTCGGAGGAAGGTTTGTATCCGGAAACAGAAGCGTCAGTAGCTTGAATGGCCTCAACAGTGTTTCGATTCAGAGCCTCATCCATAATTATGGAGGGTGAACCAGCAGAGATGATAATGATGATGATGAAGGAGCAGGAGGGGAGTGGCTTCCATTACATAGGCTGTTTTTCTGATACCATGTTTTTGAATTTGAAATGGAAGAAGCAGAAAAGGAGCAATTTTCTCAAGTCATTCTTGATGATTGGCGTAATTGCTTTGGGGTGCTAACAACACCCAACACGTCAGGATGGACAGAGATCGTGAGGCCAATCGGTCCCGAGCTTGTAGAGAGAAAGACCACATACCAGAGCAGAGACTGAATCAAATCTCCCTTTCTCTGACCGGGAATATTATTTTTACTTCCGGTTTTAGTTTGACAAATCGCTTTTATATTCTGCGTGACATTAGCGCAAGTTATCCAAGGGCTTTAACAGGCCGCTACACTGCGCTTCATAAATAATCGAACACCCATAATCGGGAATATTGTTTTTGTAAAAATCTCAGCCTGGACATAGCGAAACTTGATAAAACTTAACATGTTATAGAGTATCACAGCCCTTGCCTAACTCACACTCAAGCTTTGGTTCTAAATGTGCAGCTTTCGAATGCGGGATTTCTTTACAATTTTGTGACATTAACCCAAATTAAGGTAATTTCCTCAGGGAGATGTCCGTTAAAATTCCGAACCCGTTCCACTTGCTGGCCATAAAAATACATCCAGAACCGTTATGCAACATTAAAGGCAGGGTTCGCGATAAAAACGAATTTTTAGCTCTGTTCATAAGAATGTAGATTTGGCCATCACAAAAGTGAAAATAAGTGAAAAAACCCGGAAATCCCCCGGAAAAACGCCCAAAAACAAAGTATAACGGCTAATTACTGGTGTCGGCCGGCCCCCTAATTAATGCGATTTCCAATAATGCTTGCTTATCCGACATTTATTTTGCTGTTAAAGTAATCAGTACTCTCCAGAAATGTTCAGAAATTACTTAAGAAGCAAAATATAAGTTGAAAAAACAGGCTTTTACCCAAATTGCGATAATTGGGGGCGGGAGGACACCAAGCCATAACTTTCTCCTGAGCGTTTTTTCTCCAATTTTTTACTTACTTTCACTTTTGTGATGGCCAGATCTACCATTCTACGGTGATAGCACAACAACCGATTTTATCGAGAATCCTGCCTTTAAACAAAAATAGGTTCTTGGACCCTTTTTCTTCTCCTTCTTCTTCCTCAGCGTTTGTCCCGCATGGTACTATCGTTCTTCGTGCCCAATTCTGGTCCGCAATTGCGGACTACGGCTGTTGCATCATGCGACATGTGATAATCGTGCTGGAAGAGGAGTGAGTAGTGCCGGGACCAAGTGGTCCCAGCACGATTTACACGTGCCGCAGATGCAATAGCCGCATTCCGCAATTGCGGACCGGAATTAGGCCCAGAGAACGACAGTAGCAGGATCCGCTTTTCAAGAACGTTGCCGCCATTTGGCCTTGTCGTTCGCGTTGTCAGTATGGAGGCCTGCAATGTTCATATCGTTGTGCACGACATCCAGCCATCTCTGCTTAGGTCGCCATCTTGGTCACTGTCCCGTCACTTGGAGCTGCATAACCGCTTTCGCTATCGAGTGTTCTCCAGTTCGCAGAACGTGCCCATGCCATCTTAGGCGATGTTTGAGAAGTTTGTCCGAAATGGGCGCGACACCGAGTCTTTTACGCACATCTTCATTCTGAACTCGGTCCAAACGTGCCAGGGCACACTCCACGTGAGAATCTTCGTTTCCATAACGCCGAGTCGTCTTTCTGTATCCTTTGTTATTGGACAACACTCTGTGCCATACAGTGCGACGAGTCTCACAACCGAACGATAAATCTTTGACTTGAGCCTGTCGCATACCTTTTTATCACAGAGTACTCCACTCGCGGTCCGCCATTTCAACCAAGCAGCATTGATGCGTGCGTCAACTTCAGCCGTCAGCGTCCCATCGTCGCTAAGCGCCTATCCAAGATATCGAAACATATGACAAGACAGTGTTGTCGACTTGGATGGAATTATCACAACCCGCATTTTTCATGTATTCGGTTTTCTTCTTAGTGAGTCGTAAGCCGAATTCTGCCAGTCTGTCGTGCCAAGCATGAACTTGCGCTTGAAGATTTTCTTTGCAATCTGAGATTTTCTATGGTCTCGTCAGCATACAGCAATGTCTAAAGGGTTGAACGCTGCAGATCTCGTGTGATGGCATACATGACGATGATGAAGAGCAAAGGGGAAAGGAAGGAGCCTTGATGAACTCCAACAGTGATTCGAAAAGGCCATAATGTTACTGCCGCGGATCGTATGCAACTCGACGTGTTTACGTACAAAAGTTGCACCCAATCGATCAATTCTTCGGGCCTATCCCTGCTACGCACAGCATACCATATTACTTCGTGAGGGACTCTGTCGAACGCTTTTTTAGGATTAAGGAAGGCAAGAAGAGTTGCTTATCCTTATTCACGATGCTTTTCCACAAGAAGTCGGTGTCGCATGGAAAGCGCCAAGGGTGCCGCTGTTCTTGACGAAATCATATTGATTTGCGCTCAGCTCAACGATATCACGTATTCTCCTATCTAAAATCCTTTCGAAAATCTTCATTGTATGGCTAAGAAGTCGGATGGGCCGGTAGTTGCAACAGTCAGCAGGACTCCCTTTCTTCTTGAAAATCAAGACTGTTGTGCTTGAATTCCAGCCTGAGGGATTCTTGCGCTCAGCCACAATTCGGTTAAATAACAATGCAAGCCAGGCACTCGGGTTCCAACTTTGACTCTTCCATATGTAACTCCGCGGCAATATTATACTGTTCGGTAGTTTCGCCCTTGGAGCATTTTTCTGGAAATGAATTCAAAGTGAATTTATGCGATCTTACTCCTTATAAGTATGTATCTCATCTCGACGTGAATGAAACAGAACGAAATTGAGCATTGTCAAAGCCTATACAGCACATGTCCTTGAAGGGTTCTAGAGCGAATAATTTTACAGAGATGAATTTTCGAAGAAGTGCCCCATTCTGCTGAATTTTCGGTTAAAAAAAAACTGCTGCAAGAAATTATTTTTCCACAATGTTTTACAAGTTGTTTTGGAGGTCTTATGACAAGCAATTGGTACGGGTTTGAAGTTTTTCGGACATATTCTGAGGAAATAACCCTAATCTGGATTAATGCCACGAAATTGTGGATAAATTCCGTATTTAAAAACTGTACATTACAAACCCAACCTTGAGTGTGATTAAGGCAAGGCTTGCGATACCCTATACCGTGTTAGAGTTTATGTAAAACAGTGTTGCTTGCTGTAAAATCGCAATAAGTTGGCAGGAAGCCATCAGATAACTTGTGTAGGTAACTTGCTCAAAATTCTCGGATACTAGCATCATTATTTAGGTGAGTAGGGGTAAGCATGCAGATAACTTGTTTGGCTCAACGGCTCTATGTTGCCATTCGACCCTGCTTCTCAGACAAGTTACATGCAGACTTAGCTGCAGTAAGTTGTAACCTAGTAAGTCTGCCAACTACTTAAAACTCGTACGCGATTTCTACTAACCTGTAAGAACAAAGCTTGTGTGAAAATTGCCAAACTAGTTAAAATAGAAAAGTCAAAACGAGAAATGCGTAACTACCGGATGTCACAAGATTTTAGGCATACTGAATTTCGTTTTGCATTGCAGTTGGATGCCTGCAAGGTCAACAAATTGGATGCGTTTTTTCTAACATTTCATCGTTTATTCTTTGAATTCGAGAGTCTTTCACATGACATTGCTCAACAAGCCATGCGAAATTGGAAACAGTAGGCTTTGGAGAAAATATACATGAATGTATATAAAGAAGAAATGAAAAATAAATAGCTATCTCGAACCTGACTTGAACCGATGACGCTAGCCGTAAGGTTATATCTATAAAGCGGCAAGTTAGCGTAGACGTGTGGCGAGTGGTGAGCGTTCTAAAGTCTGAACGGATAAGACTGTCCGTCGACGCGATCGACATGCGCGTCGAGAGGACGTGGCGTAGGCGTTTTCGGACCTCTGAATCGACTTACAGGATTATTAGACAGACATTGATTGAATCACATCCAAGTCAGCCGTTTAGAACCGTGTGAAGACTCGTCCGAGTGAATGCCTTCAAGAATTGTGCGCGGCACGCTGGTCGACCGCACAGGCGGGCGATCTCATCCGGACCGAATTTACAGCAAATAGCCAGTGGATCGCATCAGACGACTGAATCGACTATATCAATCATAACCTTAGAATTTCTATGGTGATGAAAAAATGTGTAAACCGATTTTCATCTGTTGATCATGAAATTTCGAGAGCTTAGAAATACTGAACTTTGAGTATACAGAGCGTTCTCGAAACAATTTGGAGTGCAAAAATAACGTATGGCAGAATTTCGTAGGTAAAAATTAGGGACTCTAACGTCTAATGTGATCAAAAACTACCGTCCCTTATCCTCAATTTCGGAGTGAAATTTGTTTACGTCGATCGATTGTGTGTGCTCGCTTATGCCGCGTTTTCTTCTCCCTCTCACTTTCTTGCTGTCTCGTCTACACTCCGCACACGCACGCTAAGGAACAAAGTATATTTGGCTCCAAAATAGAGCATACTTATCAATAATATAACACGTTCCCAAACTTTATTTTGATAATGATTGTAGAGTTCGCGTAATAACTTTAGTCTGATGAATGGACGGGGCTGCAACTGTAGATCACCCCGCGCGAATCGGAGCCCCAATCTCCACTGAGGCCGCCAACACCGCACGGCCAGCCGCCTGGTCCATGCGTCAGACTAAATCTAAAACGGAAACCATATAGTTATGTATTTTTACTACATTTTTTTTATCTTTTAAAGAATTTAAATTCCTTATTTTTACATGACATCATAACTTTATTCTGATTAGTTAACGTTTTGAGTTTGACTCCCAAACTTACTGACAAGAAGAGAACTAAAAAATCATAGAATTAGAAAACTTGTACACAAAAATATTAGAATTTGCTCCATTTTTCTGAACCATGTAACAAGTATTAGAATATAAACAAATAAATAAATAAGAACAAAAATGAAATAGATAAGTTTTCGTTCTCGGACAACGGCTGTATGTGCACATAAAGTCTGTCCGAATGAGTCTGTCCGTCCGCGCTTTCAGTGGGCGTGCTGAACGGCCGTGGGCAAATGCCTTTCTGTGACCTGTGAATTGATTAGCAGGAATAATATCAGACGAATAGTGGATAATATCTTAGTCATGACAAGTCTCGCTTGGGAAATCCTTACGAGACGGCCGCTTGATACGCACGCCGACCGCGCGGGCGGACAGTCTGAATCGGCAGACTCCACATACAAATATCTGCGCGCCATAGCACACATAGCGCAAACAAAAAAATTCAGGAAGATTTTTAGGACAAAATTTGTTCTTACGCTGTTGATTATATGGGCGATATACCAAAAGCTTACTCAAAGAAGTAAGCCGCATCGGAGTTCTAGAAAGCCTTATTTTTATCCCTACGTTTCCAGCTGTGTCATGCAGTTCCGGCTTGGCACGCTCTTCCGCGAGGACAAGCGATTTGGTAGCTATTGTCCGCTTCATCCGGTTAGGAGCCGAGCATATTTGCATCGTGGCGCGGCGCGACCTCACGGTGGGCTGCCGTATTGATAGATCGCGGCGATCAATCAATACGGCAGCCTATCATGACTTCGCGCCGCGTCGCGATGCCACTCTGCTCAACCTCTTAAAGGGTCTGCAGAGTTGCAGAGACCGGCGAGTGGTCGCCGAGCGTCAGCCTTGACGCGGCGACAATAATGTTTCGAAGCATTATTGTCGCGGCGTCGGTTGCCGCTCGCTGGCAGTGATGTAGGCCCGTCGCGGAGTCAATACACTCTGCGGTGCCCCTTCGTCGCCCTTCACGCCGCGTCGGTCGCCATTGTCGCCAAATGTAATCGATATTGTATAACTCAGTGCTGTTCATCACTGCGAGCAACGCCGCGACTTCAACTCTGCGGATCCCTTTAGGAAGCCGCCAGGCCGTTTGGCGAGAAAATTGGCGTTCGGGAAAACGAAGGATAGTGACTGTCGATGTAACGGTTTCAAGCCCTATAGTTGATTGCAGTTTCCTGATTGAATGACAAGGACCAGGGGTGTGCGTTAATCTAGAATATTTTTTCGTTAATTACTTTTCAAAAAAAAAACTGTGTCAGCCTGTAAATGCTTGAACACGTTCCCATTTCGTTAAATATTCAAAAACATTACCTGACCACAGCGAAAATCAATCAATCGTCAGAACTTCTGTATCAATCAATGAGATAATTCCCCTACAATTACCAAAGCGAACTGACGTGATTTCATGACTTTTTCGTTGAGCGATAATGGCTAATTTTAAAGTAAAAAAACGCGTTAATCCGTTAATGCTTCAACACGTTAACGTGACAACGCACAGTACGGTCTATACATGAATCTCTTCACAGTTGCGAGTGCCTGGAAGGATTTCTTTTTTGCTATAATATCCATCTGCCGTTCACGTACTGTGCTTATCTGGGCCGAATTCCGGTCCGCAATTGCGTCTCGACACGCTTTGCAGCCGCAAGCGCTCGAGTCAGTCGGGTTTCCAGCGCCAAAGCCGACTCGGTGGCTTTTTTTAAACATTTTTCTCCAACTCTTCTTAGTTTCCAGTTTCAAAAACCCTCCTAAAGTCAGCTGATCAGCGGCTGCGGCGCTGGAAGCTCTTCTAACTCGGGAGCGGGCGGACGCAAAGCGTGTCGAGACGCAACTGCGGACCGGAATTTGGCCCGGATGAGCACAGTAACTAGTTGGATTCCCTACTCAATAATGGTGTCAAAACTGATCTGGGTTTTCCCGCCAAAACTGTTCAAGTGAGCGCGGGCAACGATATAGCGTGGAAAATAGCGATGCGCAGGCAACATGCCCCGCCCCGACGTCCCACTAGCGTGATACCAGTGTTTTAAGGCCTAAAACACTATCCGTATGAACTACCATGTACTCTGTAGGGCACATCGATATGTACATGAATTCAATCTTTGAAAAGTCCTTACACAATTCTTTTGACTCCACAGTAAAGCCAAAGAGCTGCACTATACTGAGCAACCCAATATGTAGGAAATAAGTGTTGGATAGTTCACCTGTGGCTGCTGGTAATGCGACGCCTTCAGTAATTGTAAGTAGGGTTGAGAATGGACGTCGTGCGGTGAGTTTTCTTGATAGACGACCGCTACGCAGGTCCATTTCTAACTCGCCAGCTACGAACACTGACATCTACAATCGCGTTTGCTTACTACATAACTCAACTGCGTTTCACATACAGTAACGAGAGAGCTGTGAATGTGTGGGGGGAAAATGTCACGAAAACGAATAGCACGTGAAATTCTGGATTGAATTCAATTGGTGTTTGATGTAAAAGTCAATCTATGGTTAATATTCATGCATTTGTGTATGTTATGGAAAGCGTGCAGTGAAGTTCAATGAAGCATCGCTGAGGATGATTGAGATGACAACGACGCAAAAAGCTTCTGAAGACCGATAAGACGTTCAGACTTTCCTCAAGTAGTGCTTCTCATCTCGGAACTGGTGTGTGGCGCTACGACTACGCGAAGAAGTGGCCGCCGCCTTGGTTCTTCAAATTCAAGGCGCTCGCGCCCCGTGCAATTCCATTGATGATCATTGCAAGTGCTTCTAATCTCTTATGGGCCACGACCTAATAGGCTCGAGTGTAAACACATGAAGAATGGAACATAAACTGAAAAATTTGCCACTACAACCTCGCTCATTCAATAGAACGGGCAAAACCGAGGGATCTGAACGCCGTCCTCGTTAGTTGCAGCTATAGCGTAAGGCCCTCTTGCAAATATGGGGAGAAAGATTGCGATTGTGGAGGATTGCCTCATTCTTTCCCACTTTTTTTATGCGTTTCGCCTTTTTTCCTGTTGACCCACATATGTATGTACCTACTCGCTAGCCCCTCGAAGGCAGTATTCACCATGATAGAGTTGTCCATTTTTTGGCGAAAACGTAGACTTTGTGTCGGAAGTACGACGGAAGGCACGGAAGTACGACGGAAGGCGGCCAAGAAGTGGGGGAAAGTATCGCGGTCCAGTCAACCCATTGGGCCACCCCGCTCACGTCATATAACAGTCGTCCTGCGTTCGTTTCACTACAAGAGCAGGCCGCGAATTTTGAATATTCTTTAGCGCGATAGGTTCTTATATCCCAGCATGTGCGTTGGCCCATCTTATTCTTCAAAGACATAGAACACATAGAGAATTCTTTTTCAGCTTTCATGCTCGTGTTGGAGAGAGTCATACGCTAATCGCAATGGTGTCTCTGAAATCGCCCAAGACCTCCT